>JARHVA010000221.1:3055000-4255000 GCA_037957365.1 Torreya grandis
AATAATATTAATTTAATTTTGGTATATAACTTTAATGAAATAATCAGATAATATGGAATATATATTAGAAAGTTATATATGCATGTTATAAAGTAGATTTGTGTGGTCGTTGGTGACTTAATTTATTGTAAATGATTCGTATAAAGAGGTTTTGGACTTCTCATATTGATTTCGTTGACTTTAATCAAACATTGATATGTTTATCCGATCAAATTATATATGTAATAAATTAAGACGTTTAAATTATTTTTATAATATTTTTTATTGACATTTTTAATTGAAGATATTCTTTTAATTAAAATTCATCTTGATAATGATAATGGAATTAATAATATTATTTTTTCTTCGGTATATAATTTTAATGAAATAATTAGATAATATCGAGTATATATTAGAAATAAATATATATGTTATAAGGTAGGTTTGTGGTGGTCGTTGGTGACTTAGGTTTACTAGAGGTAACCGATATAAAGAGGTTTTGGACTTCTCGTTTATGTCTCACGCGAGTTCTGTTGACTCCAATCAAACACTCACTTGTTTACCCAATCAAATTATATATGTGTATTAAAAAATAATTATTATTAAATTATTTTTTAAATAGATAATGTTATTCTTCTATCAATATTATATATCAAAATAATAAGTTTTGAGTTTTAGAGTTTTTCAAAATTTTCAGTTTTAGGGACATTTTATATATATATATATATATATATATATATATATATATATATATATTGATATCTCCAAAAATATTATATAGAATCACTAAATTACATAGAATATCGACATTTTTATCCATATTTCGAAATTGAAATTTTCGACATCATTTTTTTATATTTTAAATTTTCAAATTTCAATTTTTCTTCAATTTTTAAATCTCTTTAAATTCGATATATTCTTACACCTTAAAATACTATTAATAATTAATATCTATACTCCATTTTAACACAATAATAAATACATATAATTCCCTCATCGAATAATATTGAAAACCATAATAATATCTCTCAAATTTAATTTTTTATTACATTAAGATATTGTCTTTTCTCTCTCAAAAACCATAATTGACTTAATATTTAAATTATTTGTGGACGTTAATATATAATTTAAATTAAATTAAAGTAGGGAAATGGAACAAACATTCTGGGCATAACGTGCAGGGAAGATAATCCGAACGAAAACGAATATGCTGTAATATCTAATTATGTGAGCCCCACGGCTTTTTTTTTAATTTATAAAACGGGGGGTATTTACCACACCTCGAAAATCTAGGTGGCACGTCACGGTTGTTCCTTAGTCGCTAGACTGCCAGCTGTCAAAATAGACGGCGTACATAATGTATAAAATATATTGTGGACAGATGACTTTTTGTCTTAATTCCTGCAAAACAATCCATCTTTATAGCCGTACGGTGGGCTCCACTTTATGATTTGTCTTGCTCTCCTGTTGTCCAGCTGGCGGACAACCGTACCTGTCGGAATGTCAACGTCAGTCAGAATGTTCGAAAAAGACGTTATGATTGCATGTGCAGCTGCCTCAAATAAAATGTCAACAACAAACCCGTCTTGACTTTATAATCATTATAAAAATTAAATGGAAATTTTTAATGTTGTTGGAAAGGGAGAGTATAAAGACTCAACATTAAAAGCAGGTTTCAAATTTGATGGTCAACTTTATTAAGTTGAAGAAAGAAACATTCCAAATTATTTATATATATAATATATATATATTCTTGGGTTAATAGTTAAAATAGAAAACATCTATATTTATGAAAAATGTAATTTACAATTTACAAATTTATTAATTTACAATATAATACATAATAAAATAATTTTATGTAACACTTGTAACTTAAAATCTTGTTTCTGTCTAAAATATATTTTAAAATGCAAATACTACATTATCAACTCAAACTAAATTTGATTTAAAAAAATCAATTAATAATTATGTAAAATCATTAATAATAATGCATTCATGTTCATCATTAAAAATGAAAAAATTAAACGCATGCAAAATCACAAATTTTAATTATCAATAGATTTATATTTTTCAAAACTTTACCTATTGTGTATGGAAGTGAGCATAGAGCAACACAACTCTAAGTCATGATATAGTAGTGCATCTAGGGCACATAAGTTAAGGTAGCGGTCATCATTATAGGGGGATGTTGTAGTAGTATTAGGTCAAATCTATTGTGTAGACTTGCACCTCAACTATAAACTAGATAGCTCAGTGTCTGTAGATTTTAAAGCTTATATTTTTGGTCCTTTTATCCAATGATCCATAATTCTTGCAGATTTAAAGGTCCATGTGAATAATGTCAAAAATGGAAGTCTTAGGAAGTCATCTGGTTGTATCCAAGCCGTTAAGGAAGAGATGATTATCACCTATAAACAAAGCAAAATCCAAATAGAAATGATCACCTTGATAAAACTTGGATTGATTTGCAAGTTTGTGGCTTAAGGACCTTGTGAGCAAAAGCTACGAACATGGGCATCAACACATTGGAAAGTGAAGGGACAAGTGGACATTCGTTTTGGGATGAAATTTTTTTATTATTGTTTTTACTTCTAAAGAAAACCAAGATCATGTATTTGAACAAGGGCCTTTGTTTTTTGGCACATTAGGGATTTTCGTGTCTTTATGGAGCTCTTGTTTTGACTTCTCACAAGAACACCCTAAGGTTGTACTAGTTTGGGTACGATTATTTAATCTCTCTGTACATTTTTGGGTCAATTCCATTATTACAAAAATTGGGAACTCCCTAGAGGAGATGATATGTATTTCTTTAAAAAGTCATAGCAAAGAACATATTGCTTATGTCAATATTTGTATCCAAATGGATGTAAGTAAACTCTTACCTAATTGGTCTAGATGAAATCACCAAAAGGGAATTTATTTGAGCAAACTATAAACTATGAAGGTCTTCCATTTCAGTGTTTGAAGTGTCACTCTCATGGGCATCTAGCTCAAGACTATTCCCCTAAAAGTGATGGCTAAAAAAAAGGTTGAGAAAGATGACTTGCAGGTAGTTGACAAGAAGGGGAAGAGAGATCATAAACGTATATCCAAAGGAAAGGAGAAATTTCAAGTTGGGTTAAACCCTAACCCTTTTGTAACTTTGAGCACATAATAAGATGAAGGGAATCCTAAGGTAATGATTGCTTTAGATCCCATGAAGGATACCAAAAATTTGATAAAGGCCCTAAGATAATGGTTTTTTTAGATCTTTCGAAGGAATCCAACACAATTCAAGTTGAAGTCAGTCCAAGAAAGGTGTGAAGAAAGGTAAGACAACAAAAAATAAGCAAAGTAGATTTAGAGGAGGCCATTTTAACCCTTGTCAATCCAACTAAAAGTGGAGTAGAGCCTTTAAGTAGGGTTTCTTTAGAAAGAATTGTTGATCTTGTCATTGATTGTCTTGTTGGTAATAGCTAGGATCCTTGGTTTTTAGCTTTACACTCATGGGTTGATCCTCGCATGCCAAAAGAGCAACAACCCAACTAGGGTAAGTGAATCATGTGATCGTCCAAAAATTAAGGTCTTTAATATTTTTATAATGTTTGACCTTGGGCCTTGACACTTTGTGCTTTATGGGGTTGCTAAACCCTTTTTTATTTTTTCTATACTTTTTACTTGAGGTATACCACCCATATATTTTTATCAAACATGTATTATATTTTTATCTATTAAATTGTATCCATAATTTCATATTGTTTAATCCTAAAATGAAATTGTGTGGGTATGTATTTCAATTTAAGCATAGGGTTAAGAATATAGAAATGAAATGGTACAAGGGTGATAATCATATCTATAACAAACCAATTAAATGTTAAACTCAAATATAAGCATACACTTAATTTACTATGTTAAGATAGTCTAAATATGGAAAGTATAACTATGCCAGCTATAGAAATGACAAAGAAGAGAAGTACTTAACTTATTCTGATGCTAATGTAGTTCTAAATCTGGAGCAAGCTAAAAGAAAATGGGAAAAAAATTTAGAATAGTTGTCAGATCCTAGATATGGAGTCTTTGGCTATCTGGATAGTTGTGTCAGCTTGGGATGGTTATGTCGACATTACTATTTGAGTTTGATGATAGTATCATGTATAGAATATCTAGTGAAACAAGATGCGACCACTTGGATGCTTATGGGTTTGGATTCACCTTTACTCATGTGCATTTAGATCTGGGTCATGGATTGTCACTCCTTGTGAAATGGTAAAACCCTAGCTTTCCATCTTCAATGTGACCTTGGGGAAAAATGGGTTAGTGGGCATAAAATGTTGAGTTGACCCCAATGACCCCATTATCAAAGGAAGTTGCCTACATAACTAATACTCCAAAGATGGCCTCAGACTAATGTAATTCTCCCTTATGTGTTATCTTGTGTGTGGATCATGCAATGTGTTTAAAACAAGTACAACAATGACCTAGCTTGTAACTTAGCAACTAGGGATCCTAGGCTACTCCTTTAGTACTTCTAATTTATCTTTTTTAGGATTATGGAATGTAACCCTAAGGTTGATAAAGAGTTGAGTAATAAATCAGGGAATAAAATACTACAGTATCAACAGCCACTAATTTGTATAATAATTAACCTATTTGAATATTCCATAAATAACAATGGATTAGAAAAGATGTACTTGGCTAAAAAATATGACTGAGAGAGAAAAGTGGAAGGTAGGGAAGTGATGCAGGAATAGCGCAAAGTGTCATCAACAGAGAATAGTTGTCATAACCCTCTTTGGACAATAACATGACCCTTTTCACCAATAACATATTGAGTTATTGACCTTTTATATTGCATTAATGACCCTGTGTAGGTGAAGCAATGAAAATTTAGACAGACCTTCACTCTATTTTGGAAAGTCTATGCCTATATGACCAAGATCTAGATCATTGTCTATTTTGTGCATTGACTAATTTCACTATGGAAACCTAAGCCTCCATGCTTACTAGCATTTTGATGAACACAAGTGGAAAATAGATGGAGTTAGTAGGGTAGGCTAGGCGAGACCTCAGCACCCCATGTGTTGAGCATTGCTTACATACCAATACCTTGAAAGGGGATCAATCCCAATGTAGTTTTCCTGATCTAAGTGTTGGTGCAAGTGAGATTGATGCTAGTATGTCTGAGTATGAATGATAATTTGAATACATTGTGTGTGAATTGAGATTATAAACCTTGGTAAACCTAAGATCTAGGATGTTATAGATGGATGTATGTAGAAATTAGGGTAAATAGGGATCAATAACCTTAATTTTTATAATTATTTTTGAGAGAGAGGAAAGGAATGAATACACCTCATTGAGTATGTAAACCAATACAAAAACCTAGTGAAATCATGTGTGTGTAAATGGTGATCAAATGATGAATAAATTGGGTTGGCTTGATGGCTTGCCCAATCCCCATGTATGGGGGAATCAATAACTCAAGCTAGACTTGACTCCATCATTGCCCACCCATGTTTGGTGGATCATAATATGTGAATAACTAGGATTGGACTAATGACTTTTCCAACCCTCTTATGTAGGTGGCTCAAGAACTTAAGTAGGCTATGACTTCATCATTGCCTACCCATGTGTAGTACAAGAAGCTAAAACTAAAACTATGTGGTGTTATGAAGCTATAAAATATGGATCTATTTTACTTGAGAATATTGAAATGTAAAATGGCTCAAGGGCCACTTAGGAACTTGAGAATGTAAAATAGCTCCAGGCCACTTAGGAACGCCAACTATTGTAGATGAAATGAGGCATAAATATGATGTAATATTGGTGCATATGGTGTCTAGAGTATACAACATGAAGAATGGCATGGATTTGTCATTCCATCTAAGAGAATTGGTGTAAAACTAAGCATAGGGAAAATAATGCGTCATGTACATTGCCCCCAATTTTGATATTTATGCATATGGATTTTAGACTGAGTCATAGTAATCTATGTCTATGCATATCTGAAACTAAAAGGAGAGTGATCATGTTGTGCATGATGTCCCTAATCTAAGCAAACCTATTTAATTCTATGTAAAAATGAGTATATACTGAGCATATCTGATAATTTGTAACTGAGACTATACAAATCTAAATTGTACCTACTATATCTTTCTAATGATCTTGGAATTTAATGTGTTTAAGGCTACTGGTCAATATCATGGTAGGTGGACTATAGCGCATTACACTCCTAGCGGAGTACTACACTATTATCCAAAAGTGTTGTTACTAAGAAAAACTAAGACTAGTTTGTGTATGATTGTATTGTACTATATTTTCCTGAGTCTAAGCTATGTAATATGTGTTTTCATGCTAGAAACTATGTTTTGAGTGCACTAGGATGCCCTAATCTCTTTGAAAAACCCCTATTAATGCCCCCTCTTTTGATTGGAGTTATTGAACCTCTACAATAATTGTCCTTAAAATAAAATCTATACATCATGTGTGTTAAACTTAAAATATATGATATTTGCATGATAAACCAATATAATATGTATAAATGACATCAAAATGTAAAAGAGATTGAGCATAAGTTTGCAATGTATGATGTATGTTAGATATATCATTCACAAGGTTTTCAAGATAAATATAATAATGTAAGCATGTATATGAACAACAAATTTGAATATAATATTAGTAAACTACTTGGGGGGATGGGGCATGATGTCCATCAAGGCACCCAAGAAGGAAGGGGAGATGCATTAGGTCCCTCATGACCTTACAAACTGGATGTGAAAGAAATAGGAAAGAGATAAGTGTCATGGCCATGATGCATACATGAAAGCGTATATACAAAAACATGAGGCACACAAAGTAGGCCAAGGGGCCACGATACAAGGGACATGGGCACATGTAACTAAGTTTGATAAAAGGAACACATACAAGGACATATTCAAATGTCCACATACGTAAAAGAGCATGCAAGTTTGGATTAGAGCCACATGGAATCACATGTTCAAATGTTTACATAAACAATAAAAAATCATACACAAGAACATGAGCACATGTTCAAAGCATGAAAGCAATGAAAGGATAATGGCATATTCAAATACCCTCCAGTAGATGTAAAAGCAAAGAGACACAATCAAATCTAAACTAGTAAAGCTAGAAATGAAAGTATACAATAATCATGTGGTATGAATCTATATAAGAGCAATGTTGTACACAAATTGAGTCTATAATAGTAGTCATAAAAAAATTAGTGTAGTGTAGGATGATCAATATCAAGATATAATCAAAGCTAAATCTGGGATATGGAGTATAGAAGGATATAACCTTGTAGATTAGATGTTGTGTGTATGATGCCCCCAATGGGCTAATATATCAATGTTAAATCAGTGTATATGTGTATATGCCCTCGATGGGTAAGTAGTAGCAAATCTAGATATGTGTAGATGACTAGAGTACTGCAAACACTCGAAGGGAATAAGTGAATCATGTATGTATGATAAAATTGACTATACTAACATAGATATCATATGTAGTACCTCAAAAATAGAAGGAATGTAAACATGAAAATGCATATAATCTAAAATTTGTATTTTATGAGTAATATTTGAATGTTTTTGTATTTTTAACATATTATATTGTTTTTGTGTTTTTTGAGTATGAGCTATGTACAAGCAAGATGAAAATGAAACTATATACAAGATCTTTAAAAAAATTAAACTATGTACAAGTAATACTAGAAGTAAATAAGATTATGTACAAATGAAATGTAGTAAATATATAAACCTAAGAGCACATCCATAGGATGTGGATAGTCAAATGGTAGATTTGGTGGGAGGTCATCTGATGTCAAATATTGAATCTACCAAAACTTGAATAAATCATTGTCATTGTGATCATCATACCATTTTGTCTATACAAGTATAGCCTTATCCTTGGCATTAGTTTAGATATTGTGCATTTGAATAGCATGTTGTTCTACTATTTATGAACCTCCTATGTGGTCCTAGGGTAGACCCCATTAGATTACTGGATGTTTGTATGAAATCTATTATTTTTAATTGGACCATTATATAAAATGCAAATTGTGTGTCCCTCACTACTGAAAATCAAACATCTATATGTCTGATCGAGCGTGGAATTCATTACCTATAACCATGTACTACCAAGTGTAATATGTATGTGAATGCCTATGCTCATGACAAAAAATAGTGTGTTGACCACCTTAGGGCCGCATGCAACTGGTAGTGCGATATGTCCCAAGGAGTCCTAGAAATGTATAACATGTTTTAGGTTATTCTCTTGATGCACTGTGTGTTGTAAGAATGCCAAAGTATAAGTGTTGGGATCAGAATCCTTATTTATAGCAACATTAGGGATGTATTGGTCCTTGATGAAATCCCAAATAGTTAATGAAACATTCTTCAAATTTGGAGGTCAATGAAAAGTTCGTTGTGGTGCCTATACTAGTGGAGGCAGAGGCTGTGTAATCTAGATAGTGCCCTGGCTTTTGAATTTATTCAATTTCTATTGTAATGTTGAGCATGTATCTATATCATGTCTAGTAATCTTGTGAAAAAGACAAAAGGGTCTATCATTAGATTGTGATATTCTGCTAATAGATCTATAGTGAACTATGGGTAATGTCATCAATCCTTTGTCAAGTAGTATCTATAAAATCAATTGTGGTATGTCTTGTGTGCTACCTACTTGAATCTAGATAATTAGGTCAATATCCATAGATGTAACCATATGTATTGAGTGTATAAAGAATATGCCTCTAACTATAAGTGAGTGTTTGGGCTTGTATCTAGGGTATTATGAATTGGTGGTGATACTTGTGTAGGGAAAAGTATGAGTGCCTTAAAATGATCTTTGTACTTTCCATAGCCTACTAGTGTGAAGCTCAATCCACATAAATAATAATTAATGTTCATGGGTGCTATGTTATCTTATGTGGTTATCTGGGAATTTGTATCTAAGTTTGTAATGTATATTTTCTGAGTTAACAATTAATGGTAATTGTGTTGTGAGGATCTCATCATCCGATGTGGGCATGTATAACTATGTTGTAGGAGGGTCATTCTCCATCATGGGTGAAGATAACTCTATTGTAGGAGGATTTACAACAAGTGCGAGAATAATGATGATAGATTCCATAAACTCATATGTATGAATTTATTCTATAGGAATGATATAAGGTAGGTACTCTATGAGAACACAAGGTGTCCCATCTAAAGATATAATCAGGGTCATAGGCTCAGTGAATCTGCAATATCTAAATGGTTGGTTATCAACTAGACAAGTGTATAAGTATCCATCGTGTAAAAAATTGATACATCTATGCAAGGTAGAGGGAACTGCCTTGATGGCATGTATCCAAGGTCTCCTGAGTAATAAATTATAATGTAAATGGTTAGGCATCACCTGAAAATATATGGATAGGGTCTTTGATCTGATTGTGATATCCAAAGTAATAGAACCCAATGCCTAATAGGGAATGTCATCAAAACCTCAAATGTTATTATGTCTTCTGAATGGATGTTATATCAACCCCCATAGTGTGTAAAAATGTAAGGTTACATATGCTAAGACTTGAACCACTGTCAATTAGAACTCATTTAATAGTTGTGGTTTTAATTTGTGCTTGAATGAAGAGTGGTATATTTTGATCGATAACTATCTATGAGATAAAATGCTCATTGGAAAAAGATATAACATCCTCGATTTCCTTTATATTATTCATGATAGATGTAAAATAAGTTAGCTCTATATCATGAGACAAAGATGTATGATTAAGTGTTTGAAAAAGAATATATTTGAAAATGGTTGCCTTTTGAAGTAATTCTAATATATAAATCTTGGATGGTGTATTTATCAACTTATCAACAATATCATATGCTCTATACTAATCCTAAGGTCCCATTGTATTGTTTTGGGGATGAGGAGGGATTGTGGGATTAAGATGTTCATGTATAGGTTGATGAGGCATCCATTTTCATCTACTAACAACTTAAACTGCAGGATCTACTATTTTCCAAAGGTGAGTAATAGAGGTAGGATGTGAGTGAATGTAGTCAATGGTGGTAGGTGGAAGAGGAGTAAAAAGAGTCATCTGAGCTCTCTGCCATTGAGTAGTAATTGGAGGTAACTGAAAATTGTCCATGCAACAATGATCTCTATATATTGGGGGCTCGGGATGAGGTGGAACAATGTATGAAATAAGATTAGTTCTAACATGATCCATGAGAGGAGTGACATGCATGTGCATCATTCTATAAATGGAAAGTAATAAGCATGCAAGTCAAACCACAATAATTTGTACTAAAAATTTAAAAATAGCTTTCGTATTGATGATCATGATGAAAAGGGTGAAATTGACCAAATTTTATAAAATAAGAAGGGAAACCCTAATGGTGCACTAGGGTTTTTGAGTAAAATGTCTAAAGTAAGTTGGTTTCACCAAATGATACATATTTTTTAGGATTATGGAATGTAACCCTAAGGTTGATAAAGAGGAAAGTAATAAATTAAGGAATAAAATACTATAGTATCAACAACCACTAATTTATACAATAATTGACTTATTTGAATATTCCATAAATAACAATGAATTAGAAAAGGTGTACTTAGTTGGAAAATATGACTGAGATGAACAAGTGGCAAGTAGGGAAGTGATGCAGGAATATTGCATAGTGTCATCAACAAAGAATAGGTGTCAAATCTCTCTTTAGACAATAACATGGCCCTCTTTGCTAATAGTGCACTGTACTATTGACCTTCTATGATGCATTAATAACACTATGTAGGGCAAGTAGTAAAATTTTGGGCATACCTTCACTCTATTTAGGGAAGCCTATGCCTATATGACCAAGACTTGGATTGTTGTCTATTTTGTGCTTTGAATGATTTCATTATGGAACCCCAAACAACTTGCTAGGGTTTTGATGAACAAAAGTGGAATAAGGGTGGCGTTAGTAGGGTAGGTTGAGAGAGACCTCAACACTCCATGTGTTAAGTGTTTCCTACATATCAATACCTCGAAAGGGGATTAAGCCTGATGTAGTTCTCCTAATCTAAGTACTAATACAAGTGAGAGTTATACTAGTATGTCTGAGTATGAATTCTAATTTGAATGCTTTGAGAGTGAATTAAGACTAGAAACTTGGGTAAACCTAAGCTCTGGGTTGTTATAGATTGATGTATGCAAAAATAGGGGTAAATAGGGATCAATAACCTTAATTTTCACAATTGTTTCTGAGTTTATTCATGAGAATTTCCATCTAAGGGATAAATGATTGAGAGTGGTCTTTATATAGTGTTTTGAATCTTATCATAACATGAAATGAGTCTAGGCCAATCCTAAGATGCTTTAGGGAGCGAAAATATATCCATTAGTGACAAAGGAAGTTAAGGGTCAATAACGCTCCCCCCTTTGCCAATAGACTAATGGGTTCATGTTATTTTCAAAGTGGCTAGAATGTGTAAAAAAATATCAAGGATGCCTAGGTGATGGCTCAATGTGGATGTTGGTATATCTGGGAATAGGCTAGATGTGCATAAAAGCTAAAAAGGGATCAAAAGATGCCCTAAGATGGGTTTAGGGCTAAGCTAAGGATATGGTGGTCTCAAGTGACACTCATTGCATTAAATGATATTTTATATGACTATAACTTCAAACCTATAAATGTGTTGTACCTATGATTGGCATGGAAATAGGGAAGCGTTGATCAATTGAATGTTTGATAGAGTGTTTTTTAATAAGTGTCTTAGCCTCCTTTTGGTCTTCTCTAGATGAGGAATGAATGAGGGTTGATCTTGTATTTATATCAATCCCTTTAGATTAATAACTCACATTAAATAACTTAGTCCAACCATTAGGATATGTTTCATTTACAAAATGGATGAGTTTAGGGCACTAGACACTTACGTCAGGACTGGATAAAAACATTGACATTACAGTCTATCTTGAATATTAGTGTCTAGGGAGCAAATGTCTATAGAGGTAAAATATAAGTATATTATAAGTAATCTAGATAAGATAAAATGTCTGTGTCATCAATATAAGATTGGTTAGACTAAGAGATTAGCCAAGGGGCATAAGATAGAGCATATACAAGGCTTGTGAAAGCAAGGTGAGTGTAGAACTAAGAGGAGAAAACAAGGTCTAAGTTTTCCAAGTGTACAAGATTGAGGTGCTACATAATCATAAAATATCATCTAAATTTTCCTCCCATTTAATATAGTAATGAAATTCTAGTTTAAAAGAAATGAATAAGTACATGGGTGTGTATGCATACCTTATCTTTGCTGGAGTTAAATTTGAATACTTTGTTGATGATTGACCTACAACTAAGAGTATATTAAAATGTAAAATCAATGCATCTAATATGGGTTAAAATTACTTGAAATAGATTGAAATTGAAATAGCAAGGTTTAAGAGTATACCTATGTATCAATGTAAATGTTTTGCCTATTGGCAAGTTTTGCAAGAGATGTATCATTATAAGGCTATGAAACTAAGATTAGGATAAATAAAGATAAATATTGAAAGTGCGTATATCCAAGGAGATAAATATATATAGAAAGAGATAGATTAGAAGGCACATGCCCCTATCTTTGGAGAAAAAGTGAGTTGCCACCTGACAATTGAGGTTAGCTCAACCAACCCAATGATACTTATAACCTAGTGAGGTTGGATGATCAAGTGCAACCTAAAAACTTTGAAATATTAAGTGATTTTATCACCTCAACTATACCAAAAGGTGAACCAACTATTTTGATAAATTGTCTCAATATGGTTCATAAAAGTCCACAGAGTATCAATACGTGCAATAGTTTTGGAATCTAAAACCGATTTAAATTTTTCAATATTAGGCACATGTTGCATAACCTATGCACCTTATATATGTCTCATGTTGAAAATATGTTACCATAACTATGAATCTGAATCATATAATGTTGTGCTTTGGCCAATTCGCATAACTATGTAAGTGTGGAGGACATGCTTCCAAAGCATGCCCCCACTATATATAGAGAAAAATATGAAAACTAATATAAGTACCAATGTGGAGGACATGTTTATAAAGCATGCCCCCACTATAAACTAGAGATGTTGAATACTAAATAGGTGTGGGGAACATGCTTCTAAAACATGCTCCCACTGGATCTATGGACTGATATAAGTACCATATATACTGAATAGATGTGGAGATATGCTTCTAAAGCATGCCCCCACTAAATATAAAAAGTATGAATGTGTGGAATCCATGTCCATATGACATGCCCCCATTGAATCTGTAAATTGATATAAGTACCAAATACTAAATGAGTGTGGAGAACATGCTTCCCAAGCATGCCCCCCACTAAATTTGAAAACTAATATAAGTACCACATGTTGATTGAATTGTGGAGAACATGCTTCCAAATCATGCCCCCACTATAATTTAAGAACTCTGCCAAGTGTGGAGAATGTGCTTCCTAAGCATTCCCTCACCAATATGCCCCCCACTTTGAGGAGAGGGAAATATAGGAACTAGTAGTTACCTCACCTCAAAATGGTAAGACAACTGTATAGTCTGTGAATGTAACCATGTAGCATTTAGAAGGAACATGTCCAAGTAAATTTATCATTGAAGTGAATATAAATAATGTGATCAGATGTAAGCCTAGGATACATGATAAAGATCATGGCAACATCTAAATAGTAATAATACAAGCTCAACAAGCAAACAAGCACACACACATAAGAGCACTCAAAAATGAGTCAACAAGCAATGGTCCAAAGAAACCATAAATAAGGGACATGTTCAAATGTCGCACAATCAAAGAAACATGACTTCGTCAAATGTTCATGAAAGCAAAGATGACATATTCAAATGTCCATAAAACAAGCAATGACATATGCAAATGTCAATGAAAGCATACATAGGCACATGGACCACAAGCAAAGGAGCATATTCAAATGCTCAAATAATCAAGACAAGACACTCAAGGAAGTGCATAAAGAAAACATAAGCAACCAACATAAACATGTCATAGTAGCCCATGGATCCAATGTGTTACAAAAGTATGTCATGTGTATAGCATATGAAGTAACCTATGTAAGATATAATCATGGATAATAGACATGTGTAAGTACATATTTAAGATCAAACATGATAATGTAGAGTGATCATTGAATCATATAACTTGTGTGTATCAAGATCGAAGAACCAAATGCCTTCAATGTCCATATAACATGAGTCGAAGTAAATCCCAACATCCAAAATAGGAGTGTGTCATGTATTTGTGTATCCCTATAACACACCCAATGTAGAAGTGTGACACATATGTGTATGTAGGAGTAACTGAGTATGCGATCCACTAATATGGAAGTATCACATGGATGCTAAAGAGCAAATAGAATATGTAAGTGCCAACAATGTTTTTGGATTTTGTTTTGGTATTTTTGGAGAGAGGAAAGATTATTCTATGATGCTATGTAACTAATGGTCATAGATATCTACCCACTATAAATTTGGTGCCATACCCCATGTACACAACCAAAGAGCATATATAGGTGTAATATCTATCATTTTGGTATAGATGGTGCTTTGTGTATGTAAAATAGGACTCTATAGTCATGAATAAATAGTAGTAGTCAGAGTAGGGGTTTTTGTAACCCATCATTGAGTGCTTGTTTGTTTCTTTGGAGTAGGAATAATAGGAACATGTGTAGGTGCTTTGGATATCTGAACATGGTGTGTAGTAGAGGATTAGGATTTTTTGAAATTTACTATATGTCTTTGATGTAATGGTCTCTTAAGTACTAATCGCCTAATAAAGGGGATTGCCCATTGATTACCCTTTTATGATTGATTATCCTTAGTAGGATCGATAACTAGTTGTTTGGGTATAAGTTTTTTCTATTCAAAAGGATGCTCATGTGGAATTACAGAAATTGTAATTACCTTATTGGCATGATTGTATTTGGCACACCCATGCATTGTATAAGGAACTTCTCAAAGAGTGTGTATCTAAAGTCTTCCTAATAACATATCAAAGATGCTTATGAAAGGGATAAAAAAAAGGTAGTAACCACATGTGTAGGACCAACTTGTAAAGGCAAGTCAATCTCTCTAAAAATATTTTGATAGGTCCCATCGAATGCTCTAACTAAGTTGGTAAAGGGGTGTAAATCATGATGAGTATAACATAAGTGCGTAAGTAATGTCATGGTGTAAATATTTTTGCTTGCACCGTTATCAATTGTAACATCGCATATGAGGTGATTATCAAGGTATGCTTGAATGAATAGGGAATGAAGATTAGATTCATCATCCTTAATTTCACTATCATCAAACAAAATAGAAGGTATCAAAACCATAATAGGTATATGTTATCTGTAAGTACCAATAATCCAATCTAGTGGGTGTGTATAATGTGATGAAGGAGGATGTGCATTTATACCATTTGGACTTCTAGTTCCTTTTTAGAATGGTCTTGAAAATGATTGTTAAATATTTTCTATTTATGGTGATTGCTAGGTTGTGAATTTGATTCCTTTGAAGGATCCTCAAATGAAATCTTTTGGTCATAAAAAAGTTCTCAGATCTTGTACTTCAAGGTAAAACATCTACTCGTAGAATGTCTTGGTCCTTGATGATAATTCCAATAAACATTCACATCATATCCTTTGGGTAGATGTTGACTCATACAAAACTTAATAGGATGAGGGAGAGATATAAGTTGAAACTCTAGTAACCATGGGAGTAATGAAGCTAGGGACTTAGGTAAACGAGTAAATTGTATCCTTAGTGTATTAGAAAAGATAAGCTGATTAGGCTATTATGAAACTATGTTAACCATGGTGGTTGTTTCTTTTTAAGGCTCAGGAGTTTTTACCTTATAACTTGGTTTGATTATAAATTTTGTACTAGATGTAGATGTAGTTGGTGTTTTTGCTACATACTTGATCTTATTCAAAGATATAAGCTTCATATCATGGTCATGTACAACATGGCATAAGTCATAGCAATATCAAAACTTCTTAAAGATAATGGACTCACATAAAGGAGTAAGCAAAATTTGCTTGAATATGTCTTATAACTATTTTTCTACCATAGGATTGGTCATTTTGGCTAGCATTGTCTTATATCTTAAGACATATTCATTGATAGGTTCATTGGTTCCTTGTTTGATTTTGGCAATTTGGGCATATAAAACCTTTTCAAAAATATGAATAGAAAAGTGTGCTAAAAATTGATCTGCAAGAGGTTTGAATGATTTTACAGATTGGAGAGGTAAATCATAGAACCACCTCAAAGCATAGTTCTTGAGACTTCTTGGGAATAATTTGGTCAAAAGTTTACCATTGGAAGTATAGTCAAGGCATGATGCATAGAAGGTTCAAAGATGTTGTTCAAGATCACCCTTGCCATCATAAAATGTGAACTTAAGTGCAATAAATCCAATTGGCAAAGGGTGCAAAGAGAATTCAAGTGTAAGAGGGTTATTTAATACATCTTACGAATCTATAGCATGAAGGGATTTTAAATATTTTTGTTCAATGATTGTAATATTGTCTTCTAAGGTTTTTATAACTTGAAGGAATGATTGAACTGTAGGCCCAATGGGATTTAAATTAGTAAGTTGAGTACTCACCAAAGGGGATGAAAACATGTTTTGATGAAAACATGTTTTGAGTAGTAATAGGCATTGAAACTAGTAGTTGTGTTGAAACAATAGGTAATTCTATAATAGATGTATCAATAATAGTTTTAAGGAACAAAGGTTTGAACACATAATCTGTGCCCCCATTATATGTAGGTGGATAAAGGTGTTGACGGTGAGGAGATAAAGGTGTTGATGGTGGAGGATTGATGGGTCGATGCCAAAATAAATCCAATGCTAATGGTGGATGATGATGTGCTATGGTGAAATGGTTGAGGGTTGGTAAGTAGATTAAATGCCAATGCTGATTAATTTGTGTACGATGATGAAGGTTAAAGTCAACACTAATGGCAATTAGAGAATGATAATTAGTGAACTTAAGGTAGAAGTTGATGGCCAAGGATTTGGATAATGACTGCAAGGTACAATGGATGCAACAAGTGAGGCTAGGTTAGCATTTGGAATTCCTAGTTGTATGGTTGTACAATGCCTTATAGGGACCAAATAAAAATTGCAATTTGTCAAAAATGTCCAAATTGGACAAATTGACAGAGCCCGTATGGGTTTTTGGGTATTTTGGACTTAATGGTGATGCATGTTTTACTTCAAAATACCTATACAACAACGTTTACCAAAATTATTACAAAAAAACTCCTTCCAAATATTTGTGAAAGAGCACAAATTATCAATGAAGAAGAGACAAAGTATTGAGTAATGGATGCTAGATCCTAAAGATCTAATATGATATTGGAGTAGAGAATACCCATCATCGAGGATCACTTCTGTGCATCATAACCAAAATGATAAGTTAGGACATTATAAACAAAAGGATTATGCATAAAACTAGGTATAAGTCTCTCATATCACGTCATGTACAATTGGCATACAAGCTACAAGGGAGGCTTGGAATATATAACTTGGAAGGTTTGTTTTCACAACAAATAGTTTGTGAGGAATGACAAAAATATGCACTCAATCAAATTTTATGTGCATGAAATGTGTCACTCAAAATATCTCAACTAACAACCTCCTTAGATTAAGCTTAACCCTTATTCTAGTGTGAATCTAGACAAACCCAAACTAGTTAGTTAAAGATCACTAATAACCTAGTATGAACATACTAAAAAGTTAGAATTTGACATGTTTCTTATTTTATTGTTAAAAGAAACAAAGATTGCATAACAACTAGTCCACATAGGATTCCTCGGCTCAACTGTTACCCAGCTGGCGGGCAATAGAAGTTTGTGGGGTGTCAACGTCAGTCAAACTGTTGCAAAAGATGCTATGATTGCACGTGCTATTGTCCCCTATACAACGTCAACAACCAACTCAAATGGGTATACCAAATCCGTTATATTGTGTATAGTGCTATAGTGTGTATAGTGTTATAGTGTGTATTGTGTATAGTGCTATAGTGTGTATTGTGTATAGTGCTATAGTGTGTATTGTGTATAGTGCTATAGTGTGTATAGTGCATCAAGTTTTGTTTGTTGACAATACACTTATTCAAATGGGTATACCAAATCCGTTATATTCTTCTTGTCAACATTTTAAGACTCATGAAATATATTTTTTGGTTTTGTAAACATATTCAATAAGTTTGGAAATGGATATACGCTCTTCTCTTTACTTAAAAAATGATGTTCTTAAGGAATTCAATCATGTTACTTGCACAATATAATTAAATATAACATATATTTCGTTTTAATATTCTTTTTCAATTGTAAAAAGAAATGAATAATGTTATTTTTAACTATATTATTTTGGATAGTTATTTCTTTATTACTAATAAAGTTCAAGTCAACTCAAATGTTATGTTATAGATTCAAGTTCAAGTAGAGAAGATTCACCTAGAGTGGAGCACCTCCAAACTTTATTGGATCATTAGAGAAGTCCCTCTTGCACAGTGGGCTCGATCCACTTCGATTTTCCTCACTAATGGTTTTGCTTTCAATACTATGGTGGTTTTGGAGCTCATGGTAGACCCCATTCTCGTAGCAGGGACTAAAATGATTTCTCGTGGTCATAACAACCTTCACCGACATAGAACTTTCATGGTGGCAACATTGCATACACTAGGGAATGGAGGGCTATGAAGCAAGAAAAGTTTCCTTGGCTTGCATTGCCTATTTCTTTGTCCAAGAAGAGTCCAACATATAACAAAATTTTTAAAAATAATAAAATGATGAGTGAAAGCTAATTCGTAATAGTATAAATCTACTCACTAACTTTTTCTCGATTCTTACAAACAATTGAGAAATGTAATACCATACTGTTCATTTTATAAGAATAGTATTATATAACTTATATTATTTTACTAAAAACAACTTTTCAATTAAAGAGTCTCTACTTGAACGAAGTCATATATATTAAAAGGAAAAAAACTAACGAGAAATAACATGCCTAACTTGCAAGTGTCTGCGAGGCCATGAAATGTACGAAATAATAATAATAATAATAATAATAATAATAATAATAATAATAATAATAATAATAATAATAATAATGATGATGATGATGAATGGGAGCTAATTCGTGATACTATAGATCCACTAACTAATGATAGATAGGATTAAGGTGATAAACCAAATAATCTTTCAAGTCCACCAACTTTATTTATTACTTATGTTACTTAATACTTATACTATGTTCTCTTTGTGTCCATATATATATAATTAAAAAATAATTATTTTAAAATATTTAAATTTTTTATAAATTAAACTAACTTTTTCTCGATTTTTAAAAAACAATTTAGAAATGTAATACCATATTACTTATTTTATAAAAATAATATTATATAACTTATATTGTTTTACTAAAAATAACTTTTCAATTAAAAAGTCTCTACTTGAAAGAGGTCATATATATTAAATGAAAAAAAACTAACGAGAAATAACATGCCTAACTTTCAGGTGTCTGCGAGGCCATGAAATGTACCCCAAAAAAAAATAATAATAATAATACGACAAAACGCGGCATGGTGTGGGCCCCACAGAATCACCGCCATGGCCGCCACGGCTATTCAGTGTTTGTCGCAACTCGAACATCCACGCGGCATGTCACTATTGTTCCGTCATCGCTGCTAGCTGTCAAAATAGACGACGTTGATTAAACCGTGGGAGCCTCTCCAATTCCTCCAAACATTTTATGTCGATAAACACTGCTGTGGGCCCCACGTAGGATTCCTCGGCTCAACTGTTACCCAGCTGGCGAGCAATAGCAGTTCGCGGGGTGTCAACGTCAGTCAAACTGCTGCAAAAGATGCTATGATTGCACGTGCTGCTGTCCCTTATAAAACGTCAACAACCAACCACTTGACTTTTTTTAATCATTAGAAATTTAAGATTTTTCAAAACAATTAATAGATGGCGAGCTTTTCCCTTAGGGTGCTATTTATGGTCTACCATTTTATTTATCATTAAAGTATACAAATATATTAGATATATACTATAAAATATTAGATATATACTATAAAATATTGGTTTAATTGTTATTGGAATGAAATAAAAGAATTATTAGATTTATTAAAATATACAAGTTTATGTTTATATATATTAAGAGATATTATAGTTTGTATGTTATTGGAACTATGTCAAATATTGAGGTTTGTTGTTTTTGATATTGATATTATTTAGGGACTTCAGAAATATTAAGATAATTTGATTATTACGTACAAAATGAAGGGAAGATTGCACAACTTTCACCACTTGCATAAAAACATGCGAAGATCTTTTTATAATAAAAGAATGATACAAAACATAAACCCTAAATATGAAATTTGCATTTAGATGAGTCCATAACAGTGGAATTTCTATAAATAAAATGAAATTTTAATTAAAAAACTCTTCCTAAACTCCAATGGATTTCTAAGATATTTACAATGAATCTCAAAGAAGATAAGTCTTAAAGACTTAATATAAGAAATGTAGTTGTGAAGGTTGTCATAGTCATTGAGATTAAGATCAATGAGTTTGGTATCCAAATGATGACCTTTGATAAAATCAATTTTACTTAAGAACAGTGTTGATACGTCCAAAGTTTCTTCACTAGTTAAAAATGTTTACTTATGAAACAATGATTCAAGAGAAATAAAAATATAAATAAGGAAAAAAGCCTCATCACATATATTGTACCACTTAGGATTTTCAATAACCTATGTAGGTTCAAGTTCAATACCTTGTGTGACCCTATAGATACCTTTACTTCTTAAGAGATTTATCATTTTAGTTTTGAATGTGAAGTACTTGTAAGGTGTTAGGAATTTTAGTTTGGTGTCCATAGGTGTAAGTTGTCAAAAAAAAAAATAGAAATGCCTGTGTATGAAAGAATAAAAACCACATGTGTAAGAATAACTGAACACAAAATATGATTAAAAATAGCCTTGGAGTGAAGCAACCACCTCCAAAATAATGACACTTTATAAATTAACGTGTTTACAAAAATGTTCCTGCCCACAATTGCCTATAATGATGAATTGTACATAAAAAGATACCAAATTAAAAAGTGCACTAAAAGTGGGGAAAAATTATTTCATATATGTTGAAACTAATATAATACAATATCTGGAGAATAAGTGAAAAAAGATGCAAGTTTATAAAAATTGTACTTGATTTCAAATTAACAGTCAAAAGATATAAGCATTTGAAGTTGTAATAGATGAGGACATTGATGTCATGTGCAAAATGATCACTATCATTTATGGGGGTTGTGACTTCTTACAACACTAGACCCACTCTTTTATCTTCAAAGATATTGAAAAAAACCTCCAAGTTTGATAGTGTGAATATGTGTGCCTTTGGGAGCCTCTAGGGTGTAAAAAAGATGAAACAACCTTCAAATAGTTGAAATGACCAAAACAACCCAAAAGGTAGAGTTGTGGACTTCAAAAGTAGGTCCACGACCTTGTGAAAAGGTCGTGACATTTGGAAAAGGGCCACCCGAGGTGTTAAATATAGGTGGACAAGGATAAGGGGTTATGTTACCCTACTTTTGGTATTACTGAAAATAGTATTTTTTTTCAAATTAAGTAAATATAAACATACACAACTGTATTTTATAATTCAGACCTACTTAAGATGGCTAAATATGGAAACAAACCCGAGTGTCACAATCATAGGCTAAAGTAATGTAATGAAATGACAAAGAGGTTAATAAATACATGCACATTGAATGTTTTGTAAGTACAAGACTGTATTATGACTATGTTTGACCTGCTCTTGCATTTATGGACCTGTAATGTACTCTAAGATGTACCCCATAGCTGTATGGGCCTATCTTGTACATGCCTAGTTATAGAAATCCTAGTGCACTAATCCTATTTGTGTGTCATTGATCATGTCTATGTGGCATCGAACCTGTCTATGTAGGGTTTCTTAGTCTTTTTCTGGTGTTTATGTCTTGTACATTCTTGAATCTGACTGTACCTTCAATTTATAAATGTGTCATGTAGAATATGTATATACACCTAATTTGGTATTGGACACTTTGGAAATATCAAATTTCACACACCTTGACATACTTAGACTTTACATACACATTTGAATCTTATGCACACTTTTCCCTATCTGTGAATGCACCTATTATCTTGGCCAACCCAATTTATTAGATACACATTTGAGATCACCCTAGTATGTGTAAGAACTTTTAATAATCCTAAATAGACTATTGTCATATCTAAGATCACTGATTTACAATGAATCTCAAAGAAGATAAGTCTTAAAGACTTAATATGAGAGATGTAGTTGTGAAGGTTGTCATAGTCATTGGGATTAAGATCAATGAGTTTGGTATCCAAGTGATGACCTTCGATAAAATCAATTTTACTTAAGAACAATGTTGATACATCCAAAGCTTCTTCAATAGTTAAAAACATTTACTTATGAAACAATGAATCAAGAGAAATAAAAATATAAATAAGGAAAAAAGCCTCATCACATATACTGTATCACTTAAGATTTTCAATAACCTATGTAGGTTTAAGTTCAATACCTTGTGTGACCCTATAGATACCTTTACTTCTTAAGAGATTTATCATTTTAGTTTTGAATGTGAAGTGCTTGTAAGGTGTTAGGAATTTTAGTTTGTTGTCCATAGGTGTAAGTTGTCAAAAACAAAAATAGAAATGCCTGTGTAGGAAAGAATGCGAACCACATGTGTAGGAATAATTAAACACAAAATATGGTTAAAAATAGCCTTGGAGTGAAGCAACCACCTCTAGAATAATGCCACTTAAAAAATTAACGTGTTTACAGAAATGTTCCCACCCACAATCGTCTATAATGATGAATTGTACACAAGAAGATACCAAATTAAAAAGTGCACTAAAAGTGGGGAAAATTTATTTCATATATGTTGAAACTAATATAATACAATATCTGGAGAATAAGTGAAAAAAGATGCAAGTTTATAAAAATTGTACTTGATTTCAAATTACCAGTCAAAAGATATAAGCATTTGAAGTTGTAATGGACAAGGACATTCAGGTCATGTGAAAAATGATCACTATCATTTGTGGGGATTGTGACTTCTTACCACACTAGACCCACTCTTTTATCTTCAAAGATATTGAAAAAAAACTCCAAGCTTGATAGTGTGAAAATGTGTGCCTTTGGGAGCCTCTAGGGTGTAAAAAAGATGAAACAACCTTCAAATAATGGAAATGACCAAAACAACCTTCAAATAGTTGAAATGACCAAAACAACCTAAAAGGTAGAGTTGTGGACTTCAAAAGTAGGTCCATGACCTTATGAAAGGTCGTGACATTTGGAAAAGGGCCACTCGAGGCATTAAATATAGGTGGACAAGGATAAGGGGTTGTGTTACCCTACTTTTGGTATTACTAAAAATAGTATTTTTTTTTGAAATTAAGTAAATATAAACATACACAACTGTAATTTATAATTCAGACCTACTTAAGATGGCTAAATATGGAAACAAGCCCAAGTGTCACAATTATAGGCTAAATTAATGTAATGAAATGACAAAGAGGTTAATAAATGCATGCATGTTGAATGTTTTGTAAGTACAAGATTGTATTATGACTATGTTTGACCTACTCTTGCATTTATGGACCTGTAATGTACTGTAAGATGTACCCATAGTCGTATGGGCCTATCTTATACATGCCTAATTATAGAAATCCTAGTGCACTAATCCTATTTGTGTGTGGTTGATCATGTATATGTGGCATTGAACCTGTCTATGTAGGGTTTCATAGTCTTTTTTTGGGTGTATATGTCTTGTACTTTCTTGAATCTGACTATACCTTCAATTTATACATGTGTAGTGTAGAATATGTATAGACACCTAATTTGGTATTGGATGCTTTGGAAATATCAAATTCCACACACCTTGACATACTTAGACTTTACATACACATTTGAATCTTATGCACACTTTTCCCTATCTGTGCATGCACCTATTATCTTGGCCAACCCAATTTATTATTTACACAATTGGGATCACCCTAGTATGTGTAATAACTTTTAATAATCCTAAATAGACTATTGTCATATCTTAGATCACTGATTTTCACTACTAGGATAATACTGATAGTACTCAAATAATTTTAATTTTATTTCAATTGTTTAATTCTACTTGTTATGTCTAGGGAAACTTAATGACTATTTTTCAAATTGGGAAGTCTCCATTAGGTTAGCGTACACATGTTTTATTAGTCAATCATAACATGAAATATCAAACAGTCAACTGTAAATACAAATAAATCCTAAGGTTATACTCACCTAGCACATATTTAAAAGTCCCAACAAACTTGAACAATCAATTAATATTCTCTTAAGACATTATGACAAAGGCATGAATATCCCTCAAAAGAGAAACCCTAAATCCAAGTTTGAATACAAATGCCTACCAAAATTACATGGTGTTGGGTATTTTTCCTTAGCTTTGTATAAATAAGTATTAGTTATGCACCCAATAGAAGGAAGATGTCAACGACATTGCATGCCAATATATCACATGAGGAGTAACCTCAAGCGTTCACCCAAATAATGTAGCTTGAACCAGCCCCCATTGATTCTATTGTGCTATGGTGGTTAGATAACTCTATCTTACTTGTGCACTTAAATTACTATGTTTAGTCATTATTACTACCAACATTAGTCTAGAGTAAGTCATTTGATGAATTCATATAATGCATATAACTAATATCATAAAATCAAAGTTAACACCATAGAGTTCAACACATCGCGATTTGTAGTAAAAATATTCTATTGTTTCCATTAAACAAGTTTACAAGGTGTTTCCTTCATTACACTCTCTCTTTAGTTCTATATTGATAACCATTTCACAATTATATTATTAACAACATATCTATCAATTCCAACCATGACAACAACACTTTATAAAATAAGGCTAAGGGGTATTTATACACACATAAACCCCCCACCTTCAATTACAACAATAATACCAAAGTGATAACTAACCAATGACTACTAACAATGAGTCGTGGAGATCAATTATAATTAATTCATATTGACTCGAACCTAACTACCCATGTATGCCCTCTCTATGCTAGATATTTATGTTTGTGTTCCTCTTATTGCATGGACCGATGCTGCATTTTTGCTCTCATTAATCTCCACTAATTCCATGAACTAATTTGTAATTGCTTTCACTCCTTGTGCTCTTGTCATAATCTTACACTTCTCTGAGTCTTGCATCTTCTTCTCATTCTTTGCTTCCTTATCTTTCGTAACTTTCCTTTCTGTGCCAAAGTATTCCATGTCATTCTATTATGTTTCTCTCTTATACATCATGGTCTTGCACACCTACTCTTGTGCCCTTGATCTTTTGTATTTATGGCTCCAAAATACTAAGAATATATTATTACAAAATTTGGGGTCCAACATCACCCGATACTAATTCGATAGTCCATCCTAGACTATGCTACAATTTTATTAATTGAAAAAAATATGGGATCTACATCTTGTACTTTTCATTTGAACTCCTATTGGTTGAGAGCTACTTGAAGATTGGAAGTAATAACTTCCACTTCACCCTTCAATCTTTTTAACTCTTCGGGATGCTCCAAAAAGGTATCAACTTGAGTTGTCAAAGTCTCAAGCTGAGTACTTGTAGGCTTGTGATCTTCAAGGTCCCCAACCTATATCAAAACCTATCCTTGGAACACTAAAAAATAACATTTAGCTGCTACTAATGGATGCTTATTTGTGTTTCCATCTCTTCAACATCTTGGAAAATGTTTGCATGCTAAGCCCTATCCTTGATGCTCAATGCATTCTCAGTTAATTAATGGCACTATTATTTCTTAGGCCACACCAAGTCCACCAAAAGTTCATCTATGATGGGAATGGTAGTGCTCAATTTATTCAAGAATGCATGATAGATCTTCATGACCATAGAAAACTGCTCTGTTACCTAATTTCTTCCTATCTAGGATCCACTTGGTTTTTACATTTCTTGAGCAGGTCCATGAGCATATATGGTTTATTAATTGCCTCACTAGTAATGGGAACTCCGTCTGCAATTGTTGGTTTTCTTCTTAAAATTATTTGACAAAGGCCCAAAGTCCTATGTTGATATGCTTTTGCTATATTCAATTGGCACTTGAGTTCTTCAATTTACAATTCAAGCTTTCATTGTGTTTCATGCTCTTCTTTGTATATCCACATGACCTATTAATGTTTGAAGTGAATTTGGCCCACGTCATGGATATTAAGAGCATTTTGCATAGAAACTTATAGGGCAAACTTGATAAGTGTCATGCCCACTCACGTTGGAGAGTAAATCATGGGACTTATCCAAAGCATGTCTGGAACACCTTCCACTTCTGGGCTCATGTTAGTACTATCCCTTGGAAGCTAAAATCATTATTCTTCATGATACACTTCCATTTCAAAAGACATCTCACATTGAGTTTGTTCTATGGAATAATATTTATGGAAATTTTTTTACAAATACAATCACTTATTTGACGTGTTTTATTAGAACATGGTGTGAATGGGAGGTTCCTGGGTTACCTATTACTATTTATACACCTTCTACATCAATTCCTTTCCCTTTTGGGGATTATGCTCCAAGTCTATAATCTCAAGGTTCTTTGCCCATTTGTTAGTGTTGGCGCCATGGTCCTCTTCATTGGGGCCTTCTCCCCTATTTATTTATTTTGATGTTGGAATTTCAATGTCCACTTACTGCTTGGCCATCAAATGTTCCTCACTTGACATAGCATTATGTTATTCGATTAAATTGGGAGTGGGATCTTATGTAAGTTGGGATTCTGGAGATGCCTCATCTGTGTTTAGAATCACCACTCTAGGCACTTCATGTTCAGCTTCTACTTAGGTAGCGGGGTGTGTAGTGCCATATTTTTATTCTATAATAAACTTTATGGATTTTGTTGGTGAGGGGGTTCACTTTTATCATTTAGGCACTACTTAAGGTCAGTCAGGATGTAGTGATGTCCTCTTACTCTTTAGGCAACCCCTAGGTCCTTGGTGGTGATGAGGCCTATCATTAAAATTTTAGAATGACTCAGGGTTGGTATTGCATCCTACTAAAATTGGTAGCCTCAGGTCTTGACATTATCTCTTTTATCCATGCCTTCACCTTCGTGTGTGTCTCTAGTTGGGAAGGAAGTGGTTTTTTCTCCACCTCCTAACCTCTTGATATTTTATTCTATGGATTGAGCATATAAAATATCACCTAGATCTTTTTTTGCACAACTATCCTATAGGGATTGAGGGCAGTCTTGTCAGATTTATGCTTCTCCACATAGGTGTGCTTTCATGGGTAAACATAAATATTACAAAGAGTATGTATCTCAATGTCAATCTTTTTTGCATCAATATTTAGATGGTGCATGTGTGAAATGTGGTTTATCAAGTCTATGAAGTATCTGGAAGTGAAAGCCAATTTAAGCCACCCTAATAAGCTATCTGTGGTTGCCATCCAGATCTATGTGAGAGAATAGTGATGCTTTAAAACAAACTAAGCATAGGATCCCATCTATATGGGCAATTCTTTGGGTATGTGCCACTCATTCCCAAATACCTCCTTCATTACATCAAACCAACCCTTCAATCTTAAATTTTTAGGAGGGTGTGATGGCATTGGGGTAAGTGAATTATTTGAACCATTCAGTGGGGGACTTATGTTTTGGTGGGTAAACCCACTTCAATTCTTTTCCCAAGTACTCTAGGATTCCAATCTCATAGAAAATTAGAAGTAGAAAAATTATGCCCCAAAGGAACTTGATGTTGGGTAGATGATGTGCCTTCTCTATATCCTACATAATCTTTTTGACAAAGTACAATGAGTAATTGTACTATGTTCCCTTGGACATTTGACTAATGACATAGATGTGGGACATATCCACCTCCTTACACATGTATATGTCCACTAGCTTGGTCATAGTCAAGTGCACAAATCCTTGAATTATGGGGTCCTCTTGGATTGTAATGTACATAGCATGGCCTTATTTATTATATTTTAATGCCACCACCATATTATTATTTTTCCCTTGATCCTCAAGGTTTGTGTCGAGATCAAATACAGAACAAAGTAACCAAGTTATTCTATTGATCCAAATAGGAGTGATCCTCATTTTATGCCCATTAGAGTATATTTAGTCTTTGTGAATGCATGAGATTAAAAACCGAATTGCCTCCTATGGTTTCCCAAAATATGATAGGTTGAAGAGTTGGAGCGCCCTAAAATGTAATTTGTAGATTGTGAGATCATAAGTGATCTCATTTTGGGTGTTCTTGCACTCCACCCAATAGTCCCATTATAAGTCAAGTTCATTTTTAGGTTGAGTATGATTGTAGTTCAAGACATGACAGGTGGAAACATTAGACTTCTAATCATCCACACATAATACTATCTCTGGATATTACATCTCTTCAATCAAAATAAGAGGAGGAGATGGTGTTATAGAAACCTTTTCCCCCATGCATGCTATTTTTGATGTTTGTCTGATAAGGGTCCCTTATCTCAACCCTATTAATTCCTTGCCTTGCCTGCTAATCTCACTAGATCCTTCTTATCTAATAAACATGGGACCTCCTTCTTTCTCACCCTCTAATTCTTCAACTTCAAATAACTGGTAATGGCTCTTTGCTCTTGTTAGATTTTTGCTTTAGTTGCATCACTGGTCAGGGTCCCCAAAGGTTAACATATTGTTGTCCAAATCTCCAAATTGAATACGTCTTGAATCCTCTTCCCTAGACCCAAAATGTTTCATCTCCCTACTTTACCCTCCTTTAATGGTGGACCTATTGCCTGTAATGTGTAACTTCTCTTTTCTGCTTGTGTGGATGCATTTCTACTTTCCTCTCCTTGAAATCATGCCATTTTAATCTCTATATTATTTTTTTAAATGAGAGAACTACATAATAGCCTTATTCATCATTGGTTTTTGCCTGTTTGAGCTATGCAATTCTTCAAGTTTTTAATCATAAAAAATGGAAATGAGAGGGCTTATGGACTTTTATAGGATATCCTAAATTTTTACATTAAATCTCCATGTTGCATTAATTTTATCCATGCTACCATCTATTCATTTAGCCATTAATGCTCTAAATGACATGTTTTAATGTCCATTCAACAAACTTTCCATTTATACCACTCTATTATTAGTAACTGCATGTCCCATCCTTCATTTGAGAGTTATTGCACCTTCCCCATAGTGCATGCCAGCTATAATAATTCAAAATTTCCATTTTTATGGTAGGAACTATCTTTTATGCTTTAACCCAATTTATGATAGTGTTTCCTTTATCATATTTATTTTATTTTCCTGGGTCACACACCACCTTTTCACATGCCTTGTGCTGCCTTTGGTGTACATCCTCATGCACCTTATTTTGTTCACCTTCTCCTTATACTACATCTTGCATGCCCCATTATTTTATAAGCTCTCCAGTCTAGATCTATTTGTAGGCATCCAATTCTTATCACTATTATGCTCAAACTGTAAATTAGAATGATATTCTATAACAATGAACAATCTAGACCAAAAGCACTAAAATACTTAAATTTATCTACACACATCACCAATTGTTATCTCTTAATACTTGAATGGGGTAAGACATTTTACATAATTATTATATATTCCCAAATCACTTCGAGTCAAATTGTGACCACATAAAATGATGTCCTAGACCACTAAAGTCTTCTAATTCAGTAGCACACATCATGTGCATGTATTATTTCATGTCTATAATACCCTAATTGGGGTATTACCCTGTACACAACTGATACCTTCTTATAATTATACTCTAGCTAAATTATGACTTAGTAAAATGACATTTTCAACTAGGTTGATTAAATGTGCAACAAATTTTCAAAGAATTGTAGAAAATTAATTAAAGTCACTTAAGTAAATCAAAACCAAATTAGGAGCTTAAATGGAAATTCCATGAAAGTTGTTAAATATATATTTACTAGAAATTCACTATTTAATATTGCATCATCTCATGACATCATCAAAAGAGTGTCATCCATAAGCCATTAATGGGATAAATATCAATATTAAGCTCTCCCATGCCTCATCAATGCCTCATTCTTCTAAATATTAATGTTCATATTTATTTATTTTCCCTCCAAGATTAAATCAATCCATGGCCACACATATTGATCTCAATATATATGGTCATGGTTGATCCTGAACAATTAAGAATGGCTATAAATAAGAGAGCCAAGACCATAAATTTTAAGCTTTAGTTATGCAAACTTATTATGTATAAATTGTTATACATAAGCTTCATTTATTCACCCAATTAGATCAATTGAAGAACTAAATCCATTGGTGAACTAAGAGATAATGGAGGCTCATGATACTCTATTATAGGTACAATCGCTGAGAGGGGGGGATGAATCAATGATGCCAGATAATCTAGTTCAATTCCTAACTTTTAAACATTCAACATATACAATCATGATGCATACAAATTAACCATTGCAATGAACAAGGAAGATATATCAAGATCAAGAACATAACACATGATATATGTGGGAAACCCTCTTGGGGGATAAAACCCACTGAACCCTGTAATATGGACTACAGTTCTATAAAGACAAGATTTAACATTTAGACTAGCACCAACTGATCAAGGAACATCCATCCCTTAATTTAGTGAGACACCCATCCCATAAGGAGGAACCAACCCCCTAGGCAACAAAGCACCAACCCAACTACCTTGATATGATATCTACCTCTGATTGGATGTCTTCTACACTTGATGATGGACTTCTCTTACTTTCTCTCTTTCCCTTTTACACTCTCACAAAGTTTCACATACAAGCAATGCATCTAAAACACTCTTTTGGATCACTCTTCACTTCTTATATATAATAAAAAAACCTAAACCAACTCTATAACAACATCAAAAACATGACCTATAATTCATTCACATAATCCTCAACTTGATCTACTCTTCAATCCATCCAATAAGCACACTCATTCAATTAACCTCTAGGGCTTACTCACTCAATTTGCCTCTTCTAGGCTCATTAAGTCTAATGACCTATGTGTTCACCTTAATTACCTTGATCAATAATTCATGACTGATCCTCTTCACTCTTGTCAGGGATCTTGCTCTACCAATTAGAGCACATATGATTACTTCTCGTATTAGCAACTAAACACGGAATTTAACCAGAATCAATAAGTAACTAGAAATATGAAATAACACAAGAATTGAGAGATAATACACAATTGTATTAATAATCACTCAGAAGAATATAAATAAGGAAGATGCCACTTCTTCCTCCACCTCAAAGGTTCGCCACTCCTCAAGACCTTCTTCCCTCTCTCTCTTGGTCACAACAATCAACTCCAATACAGAATTGATGTTCACCTCTCCAGCCAGTCAGTAACACGCTGCCAGTTCACCAAGTACACAACCGTACTCCAAGTAGATCTCCTGCTCTCTGTTGTGTTGCTATCCTATCTGATCTTCAACCTACAGATCAAGCTGGTTCTGCACACCTGTGAACCTTGACCTTGCACACACATACACCTGCATATCAATGATCTTACTTACCATGTAGATCTCCTATCATAGCCATGCTCACCTGATGACCAAGATCATAAACTCCTGAAGAACCCTACTGATTCTCCAATCCAGCACCCACCTTGGTACTATGGCACTAGGAGGAACACACCATTGCTCACCTCACACACAAAAGGAGCTTATAATAATGCTCTCTTACTCTCTAGCACACATTTACAATACAGCCCATGAGTCCATATATAGATCTCATGCTTACAATAATTAGACTAACCTAATTACAATAATTAGACTTGCAACTCAAGACTACGACTAGCCTTCAACATGCAAAATAACAGTCTCAAAATAGACTCTCCCAGATTTGTCATGCAAACTGCCTGTTCTCGCACAGGCTGCCAACGTCGGCTCCTCTATGACCGATGTCGGTCGACTGGTGACCGACGCTGGTTGCTTCCTCTTTGCTGTCTGACCGATGTCAGTTGATCAGACTGATGTCATTTTTCTTGCAACTAATTTTGCAACTCCCCACAACTCTGCATCCTCCATAACTTCTCCTGTTTGCATCCTGGTGAAGCTTTTAGCTCCACAACTTAACAATCTCCCACTTGGAGATAAATAGCTACACCTGTACCTATACCTGTACACTGTCTAAATTATTCCTTGGCTTGTATTCCTCTTCAAGATCAACCACCACACAACCTATGATGCTACACCTGTCATCAAAGTAACCTGCCACATCCGAACCTACATATCCATGTAGAAAAGAACTTGACCATGCATAACAAGAAACCCTGTTGCTAGTCCCACTGAACTGCCCTCCAGTACTCCTTCCCCGAATTGGCTCCATACTTTTTGACAACCCCCACTGCTTGGGAAAATAGCTTAGGTCTACACTAGACCTCATGTGATTTCGAACCCTGTTTCAAGCTAAGCTTGAACTATCCAGCCCTTGGTGTGCTTTCTGATTCTGCATCCTGCATCATGAACCCCACCAACACTGTCTTCACATCAGCTCCCACTAGAGATCAAATCTCCATGTCTCTTATGCCAAAGAATTTTTCTGCTCCAAATTCTTCATGACACGCCTCTGAACTAACCTTACCTTTAGCTCAACAAATCCCTGTATGTACAAACCTGCTAGCAAATAACCCACATACAGTAACTAGATAATGTTGCAATCATCATCTCCCTGGTAAGATAAAACCACAATAGTTACACTGACATTGACTGAAGCCATGCTTAGTCATCCACCTGTCAAAACCTGTACCACTATCCTGCAGCTTCTTCAAGACCATATGCCTTGGCCTTCTATCTCATGTATCCGTCCACTCTCTTCTTTAAAACATGAATCCTTTCCATCTCTCAGTGCTTACTTCCAGCTGACAACTCTACCAACAAGTACCTGTTTGGTTCTTCTCCAAGGACTCACACTCCTCATCCATGCCAAGCTCCCACTGTATCTGGACTCTACCTGCATTGCTTCTTCCATCTTCCTAGTTCTTGACTATCAAAGAAGCAATATAAAGAAGGTGAATAATGAATCTGAGGTTCACTTACCCTTTTTGACCTCGACATGAGCGTTTGAGACTTGCTGTCTGCCCACTATCCATACCAGTGACTGATCTCGGCCATCTCCCAGTCTATTCCCAATCGATGTTGGCTCCCTGTACTGACCCTGACTGCCAACGTCATTTCCCTGGCTGATGCCAGCATCCCTCTTATCGACGTCGGTTCCTTATGACTGACGTCGGTCTTCTTATTGCCGATGTCGGTTACTGTCTAACCGACACCAGTACCTATGTTCGTTTGTGAGTGATAACTTTTTACCCGCGAGCTCTCCATGGATCAAATTCCTAATCAAGTCAACCTTGCTCTGCTCAGAACAAATTTAGTTCCCTCACCTGATCTTTGTCCATCATCTCCTCCATGAACACCAAGGCTTTCCAGTTCTTTAGCTTGTCAAAAACATCTGACCTCCGCTTCAAAACCTGCATTCTCCTTCTACATATGTGACCAAGCCTATGAAGCCACATCTCTGCAACAAAAGGTGAATCAACAATATAAGTAGATAGATAAAGGATACCTACTTTCTTACCACCATCTAATTCAAGTGTATCCACTGTGAGAGTTATAGTGCATCTCTCATCACCCAAATTTCTTGAAGAAATTAGACTCATGTCCAAGACTGGTACCTGCATGACTTCCTTCAACCACTGTGTGTCATCCGTCTGCAATTTCAGCTTCACTTCCCCTTCGTCAATCATCTGACAAGGCTCTCCAACCCCTAAATAAGTCTCTCCAAGGTCTCCAAAGTCATACCCATGAAAAGATGCTCTATTTCGAGCTGCATGGAAAGAGGCAAAAGAATCTGTAAACAAAGATTCCACTTTATCCAAAACATCCTATGCAATATTACCTGTAACATATGCTTCCACAAGCTGATCTTCTACTGACCAATGATCTCTTTTTACCTGCTCTTTCTTTCCATCAATCAGACCATTCGTGCTATTCAATTTCTCCATTCGTAGCTTACTTTCTTCTGCCATTGCTGTACTCCCACTCAATCTAAAACCCTTATGAGTGACCTGTAATCAACAAACACTACCAGATCTGAAACCACCTGTTAGTCAACCCAACCAAAAGCTCTGATACCACTTGTCAGGGATCATGCTCTACCAATTAAAGCACATATGATTACTTCTCGTATTAGCAACTAAACATAGAATTTAACCAGAATCAATAAGTAACTAGAAATATGAAACAACACAGGAATTGAGAGACAATACACAATTGTATTAATAATCACTCAGAAGAATATACAAGAAGGAAGATGCCACTTCTTCCTCCACCTCAAAGGTTCGCCACTCCTCAAGACCTTCTTCCCTCTCTCTCTTGGTCACAACAATCAACTCCAATACAAAATTGATGTTCACCTCTCCAACCAGTCAGTAACACGCTGCCAGTTCACCAAGTACACAATCGTACTCCAAGTAGATCTCCTGCTCTCTGTTGTGTTACTGTCTTATCTGATCTTCAACCTACAGATCAAGCTGGTTCTGCACACCTGTGAACCTTGACCTTGCACACACATACACCTGCATATCAATGATCTTACTTACCATGTAGATCTCCTATCGTAGCCATGCTCACCTGATGACCAAGATCATACACTCCTGAAGAACCCTACTGATTCTCCAATTCAGCACCCACCTTGGTACTGTGGCACTAGGAGGAACACACCATTGCTCACCTCACACACAAAAGGAGCTTATAATAATGCTCTCTTACTCTCTAGCACACATTTACAATACAACCCATGAGTCCATATATAGATCTCATGCTTACAATAATTAGACTAACCTAATTACAATAATTAGACTAACCTAATTACAATAATTAGACTCGCAACTCAAGACTACGACTAGCCTTCAACATGCAAACTAATAGTCTCAAAATAGACTCTCCCAAATTCGTCATGCAAACTGCCTGTTCTCGCACAGGCAACCGACGTCGGCTCTTCCATGACCGATGTCGGTCAACTGGTGACCGACGCTGGTTGCTTCCTCTTTGCTGTCTGACCGATGTCGGTTGATCAGATTGACGCCATTTTTCCTGCAACTGATTCTGTAACTCCCCGCAACTCTGCATCCTCCGTAACTTCTCCTGTTTGCATCCCAATGAAGCTTTTAGCTCCACAACTTAACAACTCTATATTGGTATTTAATGACCCATACCTTCTCTTTCAAAGGTTTTCTCCTTTGCTTAGCTCTAGACTGCTTCAACAATTCTCCATATAGGCAAATTATGCCTAGTATTTATACCATACACTCATCTAACCCATCTTGGTCGGCCAAGATGATTACCATACTTTTTATACCTTTAAAATAGGTCTTTATACATGTGTTACATGTGAGAACCACACTTTTCATAGGTTGGCCAATGCCTCATTAGCCCCAAACCACCATTAGGTTTGGTGGGACCTAAAACAATTAGGCCTTCATATGCACACATTACATGTGAGACTAATTGGACCACATTAATCCTTTATCAATTATTATAACACATCAAAAATATCACCAATATCTGTTGGGAACCTGTGGAAGCACCATTGATTACCATATACAAGCAACTTAAGATGCGGAATTAACCAGAAGTAACAAGTAATTAGAAACTAGAAACAACACAGAATATGAGAGACAATACACAACTTGTATTAATACTCATCCAAAAAAGAATACAATAAAGAAGATGCCACTTCTTCACACCTCTCAGAGGCTTCCCACACCTCAAGCATACAGTACTTCTTTCCTTAAAGCTCTCTCTCTTACGGTCCCAACACACAACTCAAACACAGAGTTGGTGTTCACCTCCAACCAGTCAGTATCCACTATTGCCAGTACTCCCGAGTATACATAGATACTCAACCAAGTGCACAACACACTCCAAGTAGATCTCCCATGAACTTGCAACACCCTGCAACTCAACAGACCTTACTTATGGAAGGAACTACCTTGCCTTCCTCTTTGCTCTATGTCTGAGTACACACCGTAGTCCAAGTAGATCCTGCCTGATCTTGCTGCCTATTGTGTTGCTGTCCTCCCTGATCTTGCACCCTTGCAAATCAATCTAGTTTTACACACCTGCAAACTTGGAACATGCACACACATACACCTATAGATCAATAATCTTACTTACCCATACAAATATCCAAACTTGGCCTTGCAACACCTACTGACCGAGATCCTACACACCTGAAGACCCCTTCTGATTCTCCAAAACCAGCACCCACACTTGGCACTCCTGTGGAACTAGGAGAAACACCCTTGCTCACTTCACACACAAAAGGAGCTAACTTTGCTCAACTCAAACTAGAACACCTTTATAATATAGCCCATGAGTCTATTATATAGATCTCATGCAAACAATAATTAGACATCTAATTACAATAATTAGATCTACAACTCCTAGTCTATAATTGGCTCTTAACATGTAAAAACTCAGTTTGTGAACAAACTGTTCATGCAACTGATAGTTTTGGAACCACACAAGTGATCGACATCGGTCCCTATCAGGTTGGAGATGACCAACGTTGGTTGATACCTAACCGATGTCAGTTGCTTTTCCCACTGTATATGACTGACATCGACTGATCAGACCGACGTCGGTTGCCCTACAACTTAGCAACCTCTCAACAACCTCCTCCATGTCTGCAACAATGAAGCTTTTAGCTCCACAACCTAACAATCTCCCACTTAGAGATAAACAGTTGCACTGTACCTATACCTGTACCCCATCTAATCTGTTTCCTGGCTTGTATCCCTCTTCAAGATCAATCCTGAAGACCACCCACCACACAACCTGTGGTGCACCTCCTGTCATCCAAGTAACCTGCCGCATCTGCATCTACAAACACATGTAGAAAAGAACTTGACCCTGCATAGCATGTCGACCTACTGCTGGTCCCTCTCAAATACTTGAGAATCCACTAAACTGCCCTCCAGTGCTTCTTTCTTAGATCGGCTCCAAACTTTCTGACAGCACCCACTGCTTGGGCAAACTTAGGTTTATACCAGACCTCATGTGATTTTGGACACTGAACTGTCCAGCCCTTGGTGTGCTCTGATTCTACATCCCGAACCTCACCAACACCTGATTCACATTAGCTCCCACTGGAGACAAAATCAACTTGTGATCTTCCATGTCTCTCATGCCAAAGAATTTCGCTACTCTAAATCCTTCATGGCAAATCGCTAAACTAATCTTACCCTTAGCTCAGCTAAACCTTGTATGTCCAAACTTGCTAGCAAACCATCGACATACAGTAATAGGATAATGTTATGACCATCATCCACCTGGTAAGACAAGCACAATGGTTACACTGACATTGACTAAAACCCTGCTTTGTCATCCACCTGTCAAAACCTGTACCACTGTCCTGCAGCTTTCTCAAGACCATATGACCTAGCCTTCCATCTCACGTGTCCATTCTCTCTATTTTTTAACCAAGGTATCCATTCATCTCAATGCTTTCATACTGGCTGGTAACCCTACCAAATCTCCCATTTGGTCCTGCATCCTGTTCATGCCAAGCTCCCACTGTTTCCTGGATCCTTCCTGCTCTGCAGTCAGCAACTAGTATAAAGAAGAGGAACAACAAATTTGAGGCTTACTTACACTTTCAATCCTCCCCATGGGCATTTGAGACTCCTTGACAGTGTGCTGTCTGCCCAAAATCCATCTCAATGACTGACCTTAGTCACCACACAGTCTGCATCTGACCGACATCGGTTCCATGCGCCTGTCTTGACTACTGGCCCCACTGACGTCAGTGTCTACCTACTACTGATGTCAATCCTCCTGACCAACATCAATCTTACTATTGCTGACGTTGGTCCCCCTGACTGATGTCGGTCTTACCCTACCTGACACCACTGACTCTGGTCTGCACATGACCAACATCGACACCTGTCTGTTCGATGCCGGTTCCCCCTGACCGATGCCGGTACCTATGTTTGCCTGTGAGTGATGACTTTTTACCTAAGAGCTTTCTTTAAATCAAATCCCTATCCAAACTACTCTACTTAGAGTTACTTAGTCTTCTCCACTGATCTCTGTCCACCATCTCCTCCATAAACACCAAGGCTTTCCAGTTCTTAAGTCTGTCAAACACATCTGAATTTTGCTTAAGAACATGCATCTCCTTCTTGCTCATGTGACCAAGCCTACAAAGCCACATCTCTGCAACAAAAGAAGAATCAGTAATATAAGCAAGTAGATAAAGAGTACCTGCTTTCTTACTACCAACTAATTCAAGTGCATCCGCTGTGAGAGTTCCTGTGCATCTCTCATCACCCAACTTTCTTGAAGCAATTAGCCGCATCTCCAAGACTGGAACTTGCATGACCTTCTTCAACACCCATGTGTTGGCCGCCTGCAATTTCAAAAACACTTCCCCTTTGCCAATACTATGACAAGGCTTACCAACCCCTCTACCTGGGGCTGCATGGAAAGAGGCAACAAAATCTATTAACCAAGATTCAACTTTATCCAAGAAACATCCTAGAGCATCCTATGTAACAACACCTGCAACATCTGCTTCTTCAGTTCCTTCATGCTAATCTTCTACCAACCAACAATATTTCTTTACCTACTCTTTCTTTCCATAACACCGTAAGTGACCATTCATGCTATTCAGTTTCTCCATTCATAGCTTACTTTCTTCTGCCGTTGCTATACTCCCACTCAATCAGAAACCCCTGAGAGTGACCTGTAACCAAACACAAAACTTGCTTCTTGCAACCTTAGCTCTGATACCAACTATTGGGAACCTGTGGAAGCACCATTGATTACCATATACAAGCAACTTAAGATGCAAAATTAACCAAAAGTAACAAGTAACTAGAAACTAGAAACAACACAGAATATGAGAGACAATACACAACTTGTATTAATACTCATCTAGAAAAGAATACAATAAAGAAGATGCCACTTCTTCTTCACACCTCTCAGAGGCTTCCCACACCTCAAGTGTACAATACTTCTTTCCTCAAAGCTCTCTCTCTTATGGTCCCAACACACAACTCAAACACAGAGTTGGTGTTCACCTCCAACCAGTCAGTATCCACTATTCCCAGTACTCCCGAGTATACACAGATACTCAATCGAGTGCACAACACACTCCAAGTAGATCTCCCATGAACTTTCAACACCCTATAACTCAATAGACCTTACTTATGAAAGGAACTACCTTGCCTTCCTCTTTGCTCTATGTCTGAGTACACACCGTACTCCAAGTAGATCCTGCCTGATCTTGCTCCTTGTTGTGTTGCTGTCCTCCCTGATCTTGCACCCTTGCAAATCAATCTAAATATGCACACCTAAAAACCTAGATCATGCACACACATACACCTATAGATCAATGATCTTACTTACCCATGCAGATCTCCAAACTTGGCCTTGCAACACCTGCTAACCGAGATCTTACACACCTGAAGAACCCTTCAGATTCTCCAAAACCAGCACCCACACTTGGCACTACTGTGGAACTAGGAGGAACACCCTTGCTCACTTCACACACAGAAGGAGCTAACTTTACTCAACTCAAACTAGAACACCTTTACAATATAGCCCATGAGTCTATTATATAGATCTCATGCAAACAATAATTAGACATCTAATTACAATAATTAGATCCACAGCTCCTAGTCTATAATTGGCTCTTAACATGCAAACACTCGATTTGTTAACAAACTATTCGTGCAATTGACAATTTTGGAACCGCACAGGCGACCAACATCAGTCCCTATCGGGCTGAAGATGACCGATGTCGGCCGATACTTGACCGATATTGGTTGCCTTTCCCACTGTATATGACCGACGTCGGCTGATCAGACCGACGTCGGTTGCCCTGCAACTTAGAAACCTCTCAACAACCTCCTCCATGTCTGCAACAATGAAGATTTTAGCTCCACAACCTAAAAATATCCATTTAATAACTTTTTCATGGCTCCATGCCACATATAACCCCAACTCAACACTTAAACCTACCAATTAGGTCTCCTCGCTCTTTAGGTCTTCATATATAGAAAACACAATCTCAAACTTCTAAAGTAAAAACTAAAATATTTCACATATACATATGATTATATCACATGGGTTAACCCTTTAGGACCTATTATACACCTCCATGTTGTTTATAAATTTCAACACAATCTCTAAGCACTTAAATCAACTCTCTCAGAATGTCCACTCAGACTGGTCATAAATAGTCAAAATATAATCAAGCTATTTTGACTCTCCATATCTGAAAAGGGGCATATAATGAAAACCAATGAGTTAATATAATCATTTGATAATTATACAAAATATACATACTCATTTTATTCTTCAACTCTGCTCAGAACACCTTCAACTTGCCAATGCAAGATGGTTACTCAAATTGCCAGTGTATACAATAAACATAATCAATTTATAAGCCTTTGTTCATACTAAATATGAATTGGTCAAACCTTAATAATCCAAAAAAATGTTCCTAATATAGTTTATAACACTCTTAAATAGTTACCTCATCTTGAAACATCAAAATAATATCAATAACTCTTCAATTATCTCTTGTGTCATTTGCAGAACATGGTCAAACACACAGTCAACTTTGGAGCTTAATATCCACAACTTTACAAACATTAAAATATTTTAATAAAATTTTATTGATGTTCCTTGAATTAATTTACAAATTTTTTTTTTACCTTATCATCAAATTCTATATATATCAAAAGTTATGGCTCAAACACTGCAGATTGGTTTTTCCTTTGTTAATTTGAATATTCAAATTCCAACAATCACTGTGTATTGCAAAAACATCAACCACATGTCTTCATCTCACTTTTCATATAAGATATATAAAATTAAATCTATAAATATATTTGGGAGTATCTTAGTATTTATCTTTCATCACTCACATTTGGTCTTAGATCTTTGCTTCTGAGATCAATCCACTTGGCAACCTCATGTGTCGTCTACGTACCTTGCAGTCAGTATCTAATAAACTTTTGCCACTTGGCATTCCACATGCATTCTAAGAATCCTATTGAACTATTTAATTAATATTAAAAATTTATTTTGATCTAATCTTTTGTGATTATGACACTTGGCACCCTCACGTGCCTTTTGAGAACATTGACTATTTGACTTTAATGAACTTCCACCACTTGGCAACCCCACATGCCTTCTGAGCATCCTTTGACATATTGATTAAATATGCACCATTGGATCAATAATAAAAATATAATGTGATCCATTATATCCTTATCTATTCATATTAAATTCTCATCATTAGATCTATGATCTGATTAAATGCTCACCGTAGATCTCCGATAATGCAAATTTGGCTAAGTATGGGAACTTAGTGAACTCTACCTAAGAAGCCAAATTTTTACCTTAATAACTTTTTATACACTCAGCACTATGACCTAAAATTTGAACCACATTATCAAATTTCATAGGGGAATCCATCCATGTATCAAATTGATCTTAAAACTTTCACATGTGTGAAGTATGATGTCTTAAATATGCTCACTTAGCCTTATTTATCAAGATGACTACTTGAACCTAGACACTCATATGAGTGCTATGATGAATTCATTTCAATTTTATAAGCACTCTAATCACTCATAACACCCCATAGGGTCTCTGAAACATGAACACACCATCAATAACATCCATCATCTACCTATCCAAGTCAAACATTGAAGAACTATGCAAGAAGACGAAAGCACATTGAAACACACTTTGTTATGGTCATTCTAGCACACATGACACCTCATCGACATCCTTGGTCACTTTGGAGACATAATTTACAAACCTAAGAAAATATACCCATTTTTAATTGATGTTAAACACCAATACAAAGCTTATGCTTAGACTCTATTTCTCTCTTTAAGCACTTTTTCCCCCTTTGACACAATGACAAAGTGGGCTCAATTTATGATCCTGCAGACCTGAAAAGACTTCAAGAAATAAAATAGGAAGGGACCACTTTTGATAGATGATTTAGACTCCCCCTAACATTTTGTGTACCTCTTCTTACCTTGATCTTCTCAAACATGCTCCATGACTACACTCTTCTTTGATCATACATGGATTCTATGAAGACAAAACATACATGAACATTAGAAACTACTTGAACTTACCTTGAAAACATAAAGAGTGACTCCACCTAAGTCACTTGAGATTAGGCACCCTTTGAGCACCTTGTTCTTTTGGAGAAAATGACCAAAAACTCTACTTCTTCATACTAGCCTTGCTTAGAGGCCTTGTAGCCCTACATGGACCTTGTAAAGCCCATAAAGTTTCTATGTATGAACTTTCATGGCTTGAAATTTTATATCTAGAGCATTGTCATATGCCCCCTCATGCATGACAAAAATAAACACTCACCTCTTCCTCTGTAACATACTTCATAAACCTACTAGCCAATTTACCCTCCATTTACACAAATCCTCCTCCATGGAATAAATCATGCACTTCTAGAATAATGTGAAAGAATTTTTGATCACCCATTTGGCCATTTCAACTAATTAATTATCCTTATATCTAAAATCATTAGGAAAATAATTTTTTCAACATGAGCAAAAACACTAGGTTTATAAGAGAAACTTGATCAACACACCACCTTCCATTCAATTACCATCTCCAAAATTTTTCTCACACCCAGAGGTCATCAATACACACTTATGGGACAAATTTTGAGCTTAGACTCCTTTGGGAACCCATACTTCCTATACCATGGTTTTTTGACCTGCATACCCTTAAGCACAAACTGAGAAACCTAAGAGCAAACAAAATTTTCCAATTTCACACAAAAGACCTTAAAAAATTAAAATCATGTATAACACACTTTAATGAGGTTAACACATATTTATATCCCACTAAGACACCTTGACAACTTGCAATTCTTCAAATGACACCTGGAAATCTACCTAGCCTACAGACTTTGCACAAATAGTAGTCAACATGCCAAAACAATATAAACTAATCATGACAACTTTTTGACATCACCAAACCACCTCATCCACTTTGTCAAATGAAACTTAACTGATCTCAAATCTCTTTTATCTTTTAGGACCCAAAAATCATCAGATTTGCAAGTTTGACATTCACTAGGCATTGAACACTAACAAAAATGGTCAAACTCAATAAATAGCCATGATTGACTCTTTTGACCAAAAAAATACATGAAACCTCATGGATTACATTTATGCCAATATTATTCACACTCCATAACAACCTTGCCTTCATTATTCAACATTTGACCAACTAATCCATCCATCAAAAATTGACAAGAACTCACCTTTAAGACCAAAGTCCCTGAATACTTATGGAGCATAATACTTTTAAGCATATGAACCAATTAATCCCCCTTTGACATATGCCAATCTAAACTTGGGATTCTCTAATCCTTGGACCTATTCATCTACAGAACACACAAGCTCCCTTTGTCCATGCATGAGGATTTAATACATTGTTAAAAACACATGACTTGGTTTGATCAAGTCATTATACAAATATGCTTGAAATCATAACTATAGTATACATCTTCATATCTACACCATGACTGAGGCATATCACATATGGTCCCCCTCAGATCATGCACATCTCTCTAAGCCATTCAATCTAGTTATCTCCCCCTAACTCCTTGCTCTATGACATATTCAATAGGTCCCCTTTGGGTCTAAAAAACTACTTTTTCAAACATTGTCCACACACAGTCAATGCTCTCATGGAAACACCAATAGATCTCACATCTTCAGAACAACGTGAAATCTATGGTATACATAGCTTGACATCTAAAAAAATTTGAGACCATGTTCATGATATCAAAAATATGAAAACACATTTTCCTCATAACCTTTCTTATCCTCCAACATCAATAAAAAACTCAACTAGCATCCACCATACTTCTCTTGCTAACAAGTGTCTCTTTGAAGCCTAGATAGAGACACCCCTTTGACATAGAGAGACCAAAAGTCCCAAAACTCAAGAGACTCCCATATCTTCATACCTTTATTTGACTTGCAGTCTTACCTCATCACCTAATTGACTTTGAATGGATGCTTGACTTCATTCTCTAATTCAGATTTGTCAACAAATGCTAATAACAAATTTTCTTAACTTTATTTCATGTTTATCATGGCAAACAAACTATCTCTGGTCTTAGTTTGATCTCTCCTAATAGAGTTAGGTCTCTAAATCCATGTTTGACTTCTTCCTTGCATTCTATGAGCTGCATACACTTTCTTGTGACTTGAGAACCTATCAACATTTCTTGAACAAACTTTTGCTATGTGACCAGCATGATGACAACTCATTGTATTCGGTTATGTGATCAGATTTATCTTTATTCTACTAGCATCTTTATTCCTTGATCGATTGATTTTACTAACATAGTCCTTTGCCCTATGACCAACAAGATGACAAACATAACAATGTCCCATAAGAGACTTGGCATACCATGAAGCATTTGGCTTTTTCATTTTGTTCTTGACCTGATTTAGCTTGTTGACTTTCATGCTACCATCTTCTTTCTCTTGTTCTGATCTTTTTTGATCTTATTCAAGCTTGCCTATTTTAACTATGATTTTTTCATGTTCATCCTTCAGGGAAATAATATTAGCCTTCAATTGAACACATTCATCTTCTTTATCTCTCATGCTTGAACTTGCAACTTCTAATTGAATTTTGATATCTTTAATGGTATTCTTATCCTCCTTAGCTTATTTAGTGATGTCATCCTTCAATCTATATGCTTGATCTTCAATAGTCTTGATCTATTCTTGATTCTTCTTTTCCTCTTTCTCAAACTTGCCTAACAAACTTCTCTCAAGATAACTGACTTGTGCTTGAAGACCTTTAATCATATTCCTCATTTTATGATTCCTCTTATTTTTCTCCTTCAGTTCACCAAGTGCACCCATGAGCTCAGATTCTAGATCAACTTCTTCTTCCTTGCTATCATAGAATACTTATTCTTCTCCACTTTTATGGAAAACTTCTTTATCACACATGATGTCCTTTTATTTTGAATACCTTTCCATTTTAGCCATATTGTACCTTGGATCACCTTCAAGTGGTTAAAATTGCACAAAAGGTATTGATATGATACCAATTATTAGAGGTAAAATGACTAAGAGGGAGGGGTGAATTAGTGATGCCAGATAATCCAATTCAATTCACAACTCTTAAACATTTAGCACATATAATCATGATGCATAAAAATTAGCCATTGCAATGAATAAGGAAGATGTAGCAAGATCAAACACATAACACATGATATATGTGGGAAAATATCTTGGGGGATAAAACCCACTAAACCCTACAAGATGGACTACAGTCCTATAAAGACAAGATTCAACATTTAGACCAACACCAACTATTTAAAGAATACCCATCCCTAAATTTAGTGAGACACCCTAGGTAATCAAGCACAAAACTAGTTACCATGATCTGATCTCTACCTCTGATCTACTTTCTTCTACACTTGATGATGGAATTCTCTTACTTTCTCTCTTTCTCCTTTACACTCTCACAAACTTGCACACACAAGCAATACATCCAAAACACTATTTTGGATCACTTTTCACTTATTAACACATATACAATAAAAAAAATGACCTTTAGGTCATGCATATAATCCTCAACCTAATATACTCTTCAATCCATCCACTATGCACAATCACTCAATTAGCCTCTAGGGCTTACTTGCTCAATCTGCCTCTTCTAGGCTCATTAGGTCTAATGACCTATGTGTTCACCTTTATTACCTTGATCAGACAAGAATGACTGATCCTATTCACTCTCTATTGGTCCTTAATGAAATGTACCTTCTCTTTTATAGGTTCTCTCATTTGCTTGGCTTTGCACTGCTTCAACAAATCTCCAAATAGGCCAATTATGCCTAGTATTTATACCATACACTCATCTAACCCATCTTGGTCAGCCAAAATGCTTAACATAATTATTATAAATTTGAAATAGGTATTCATACACATGTTACATGTGACAAACATACTCTTAATAGGTCATCCAATACCTCATTATCCCCAAACCATCATCAGGTCTTGGTGAGACCAAAAATAATTAGGCCTTCATACTCACACGTTACATGTGAGACTACTTGGACCACCTTAATCCTTTACCAATGTTTATAACACATAAAAACTATAAAAAATATAAACTTTATAAATTATTCATGGTTCCATGCCACCTATAACCCCAACTCAACACTTGAACCTACCAATTAGAACTCCTCGCTCTTTAGGTCTTCATATATAGAAAACACAATCTCAAAATTATGAAGCAACAACTCAAATATTTCACATAAAAATATGATTAGATCATATGGGTGAACCCTTTATGACATATTATACACCTAAATGTGCTTTAGACAATTCAACATAGGCTCTAATCACTTTAATCAACTCTCTTAGAATGTCCACTCAGACTGGTCAAAAATAGTAAAAATACAATCAAGCTATTTTGACTCTCTATATATGATAAGGGGAATATAATGAAAAATAATGAATTATTATAATAATTTTAAACTTATAAAACATATCCATACTCATTTTCTTTTTTAACTCTTCTCATAACACCTTCAACTTGCCTCTATAAGATGGTCACTCAAACTGCCAGTGTATACAATAAACACAACCAACTTCTAAGACTTTATTCATAATAAATATGGATTGGTAAAACCTTCATAATCCACAAATATGGTCCTCATATATTATGTAACACTCTTCAATATTTATCTCATATTTTAACATCAAAATACTATTAATAACTCTTTAATTATCCTTCTCAAGTCACTTGCAGAACATGGTCAAACACACAATCAACTTTGGAGATTAATATCTGTAACTATACAAACATTAAAATATTATAATAAAATTTTATATATTTTAATTTAATTAATTTAAATTTTTTATTTTTACTTCATCATCAAAATTTTAATTTATCAAAATTTATGGCTCAAACACTATAGACTGGTTTTTCCTTTGTTAATTTGAATATTCAAATTCCAATGGTCTTGTGTATTGTAAAAACATTAACCACGTGTCTTCATCTTGATTTTATTGGAATATATATAAAATTCACTCCATATATATCTTTAGGATTATCCTAGTATTTATCTTTCATCGATCACCATTTATCTTAGATCATTGCTTATAAGATCAAGCCACTTGGCAGCCTTGCATGCCCTCTGTGTACCTTGCAGTCAATATCCAATGAACTTATACCACTTAGAAGACCCACATGCATTTTAAGAATCATATTGAATTATTGAATCAATATGTACCATTTATTTTTATCTTTTCTTCCAAAATTATGACACTTGACACCATCGCATGCCTTCTAAGCACATTGACTATTTGACTCCAATGAACTTTCCACCACTTGGTAGCCCCATGTGCCTTCTGAGCATCCTTTGAAATATTGAATAAATACACACCATTGGATCATTACTGACAAGATCATATGATCCATTATATCCTTATCTATTTATATTAAATTCTTTTTGTTAGATCTATGATATGATTAAATGCTCACTGTATATCTTTGATAATGCAAATTTGTCTATGGGAACTTAGTGAACTCTCCCTGAGAAGCCAACTTTACACCTTAATAAATTTTGCTACTCTAAACCTCATGACCTAAAATTTGAACCAAATTATAAAATTTAATAGGTAAATCCATCCATGTATTAAAATGATCTTGAAACTTTCACATGTGTGAAATACGATGTCATCAATCTATTCACTCAGCCTTATTTGTCAAGATGACTACTTAAACCTAGACACTCTTATGAGTGCTCTGATGAATTACTCTCACTTCCATAAGCACTCTAAGTACTCATAACACCCCATAAGTTATTTGAAACATAACCATACAATCAATAACATCCACCATCTACCTATCTAAGTCAAACATTAAAGAACTATGCAATAATACTGAAGCACATTAAAACACACTTTGTCATTGTCATTCTAGCACACATGACATCTCATCAACATCCTTGGTCACATTAGAGACATCATTGACAAACCTACAACATAATACTCATTGAAGAATACTTGGAACACTGAATGTATGGAAAAGCACACTTATTTACCACTTTTGAGGGCAAATAGCTACTTGGAAGGTATAACTTGCCTTACTTTCATAATTAGTTCTTCAAATTCATTAGTACCACCCATTGAGGGAGTAGGATTAACATGTTAGTTATTTATGATTATTTTTAAATTTATTTACTAACACATGGACTAACTTGTTTTGTAATCCTATTCTACACTATGATCCCATGTGTTTTTTCAATCATTTCCTTTATGTGCTTCCTTTACACGCCTCTTCTTGTGCACTTTCTTTATGAACTTCCACTTGCACACTTACTCTTATGCACTTCCTCTACACATTTTTTTGTTTCTTTAAATAGAGTATCCCTATTAAAACCCACCCCACATTTAAATTTGTGTGTGGTCTTGCATGTCATAGCTTAGTGAAATTTATGTCGATAAAGATAGAGAAAAAAGTGCCAAACCAATTATAAAAAGGTGCACAACTAATGCCACACTTATTTTTAAAATGATACAAAATCCTAAACTAACCTAGTGGCATATGCCTTATTTACTAAATTTAAGATTATATAGAATGGTAAGACCGGAGTTGACTACTATTAAATTGGCATGGTAGGAATTTGTTATCTAATATTTTTGATTTACAAGTGCCTATATGATAGATAACATGAACAATAGATAGACCATCCCAGTGGACCCTTAATTTATTTGAATGGCACACAAAATTTGAATCATAGATGAGTACATGCATACTAGGATAAACAACCTTTGTTCTAATATGTCGATCATGCTAGGATTTCTATTTTTGCTTTTCAACTCTTTGGATCCAATGTGCAAGGAAGCATGTTTCATCCAGTTGAAGTAGAGCATCCATGCATGATTTTAGGGACTCCTCATCATCTAATTTGACTACATGTGTAATATGTAAAGAAGGCACAAGAAATGCTACTGGTAAAACTTCTTTAACACCAAAGACAAGATTAAAAGGAGTACTCTTATTTAACCTTTTATAGGTGGTTCAATACACCCATAAGACTAAAAAAACTTGATCATCCTAATCAATGCAATTGATGTTGAAAATATTGGTTAGTGTGTTACCCAATATATTGTTTAAGGCTTTAAATCATTATCTTGAGGGTGGTATGGATTAATTTTATGGTGAAAAATCATGAATTCAACTAAGAAGATGTGCAGTGTCTCATCGAGAAAGTGAGTGACATGATCACTTGTTAAACTTAGAGGGCATCCATACCTTGTGATGATATTTTTCCCTATAAATCAGGGGGTAGTTATAGTAGCATAATCATGTGTAGGCATTTTTTCAGACTAACATGTGATATAGTTAGTGGTAATAATGATGTATTGCACACTAGTTCATCATGTAACTGGTTGAATGGGACCCAAAAAATTAATATCCCATTTCATTAATGGTTCATGAGCAATTATTTAATGAAAAGGCATAGCATCCCATTGATTTGGTTTACCTACATGTTGACAGATATCACATTGGTACGCATAAGCTCTAGTATATTTAAATAAGGTGGGCCACCATAATCTAATTAGTATAACTTTTCATGTTGTTGTATCACCAACATAGTGTCCTATTGTGATGCCATCATGAAATTCTTGAAGGAATTACACATTATTATGATGCATTACACACCTTTATAGTACTTAATTCAAACCAAGTTTGTATAGGTCTCTACCAATAATCTAGAATGGGGAGGTGCATAAAATTAGTTGATTTTTATCTTGGGTAGTTAGGTTGTCTAGCATGAACTCTATTGTAAGAAAATCTATAATTTAATCCAATTATTTGGGCACATGCAGAAATTAAAAAATCTATACATTGGGTAAATCATCCTCTATGGCATGCACTAGTTCACCAAATTGAACACGTGAGAGATGGTTAGGTCTAAAATAAACTTTGCTTGGTTTTACTACCACAAAGAACTAGAATTCTTTAAAAATAAAAATCCATAGACATATGTGTTTGTGCAAGATTGAATTATTTACCAAATACTTGAGTATTTCATGATTCGTATATAAGGTAAATGGGGTTTCAAAAATGTATTAATGAAACATGTGAAGTGCATAAACCATAGATAAGGAATCACAGTTGATTGTGGAATAATTATGTTCCATTGGTTTGAAAAATAAATAGGATGAACAAGGTTTCTCTCACTGTGTTATGCTAGGATATCACCTCCTTCCATGCTTAAAGCACCAACATGTAAATGAAATGGCTAGTTCTAGTTTAGGAACTGAAGAATGGTGTAGTCACCAATTTTTATTTTAAGGTTTTAAGTGCTTGTTGATGTTAAGACATCCATAAGAATAGTCCATTATGCTTGAGTAGTTCTTCCATCAGGGTGACTATGTTAGCATAACCTCGAATGAAATTTTTATAGTACCTTGTGTGACCTAAGAAGGTGCAAACTTCATACTAAGTGGTTGGCATTGGGACTTGGATAATGACCATAAATTTAGTCAGATCCAATAATAGGCCATCCTGATAAATGCTATGTCCCAATAAGATCCCAAATGGGGTGGAAAAGGTGCACTTCTTCATGTTCAAGGAAATCTGAATCTATCAGTAAAGTTTGAGCCTGAGGCAATGATTATCACAGTGATCACATACTAAACCATACACAGTCTAGTCATCCAAGTATACATGAAGGAATTTGTGAATACAATCCTTGAATGCTTCCACTAAGATGTGTGGAAACATTGATGGCATGTTCTTAAGGATAAAAGGCATAACATTATCTAAAAAATAGCCCCATTTAGTTGTAAAAACTATCTTTGCCTTGTCTTATTCAATAATTTATCCTTGGTGATAGCCATAAAAGCTATCAATGAATTTGTAGATCTCTCACCCAACAATACCTTCCAAAATTTCCTTGATGAATGACATTAGGAAAGGATCTATTACACATATCACATTGAATAGCCTATAACCCAAACAAATTCAAATGCAACCATCCTTATTGATGCTTATCATCATGAGACTAACTCATTCATCCTCATCAATGGGGGTAATAACTCCATTACGTAACATGCTATCAATTTCCTCTTTAACCCAAATGTGCATATTTGGGTTCATCCTATACAACCATTTCCTCATCAATCGAACAATTTCAACCAACTTGATGTGCATTTTTCATAATGATGGATGCACTCCTTTCATTTCTATGAAGTTTCATGGGAAAAACTTCCTAGTACTCATGTAAAAGTTCAAAGATCTTGGTTATCTCAACTTTGGACTAGTAATTCATGACCACGGCTAATTTAGGTGCATCATCCATTCAATGTTATACTAAACATTTAGAGGGGTGAAGAATTTAATTTTTACTTGAACTACATCATATCTCTAACATCACATGCCCTATATTTTGTATGTATATTTAGATGGTTAAATGATGGCTCTAGTTGATCAAAACTGGTACCTATTGACCAAATTTGACCTTTAGACAAATTTGAGTCAACCCCTAAATTTATAAACTTTTTATAAGTTTATTAATGTCATATAGGGGTTTCATGTTGATCTAAATGTCTTACTTATCCCTAGTCTAGCCTTGGTCTAAGTCTAAACCTCTTGTACTAGTCAAGTCAATGAAAGTCAACCCTAGTCAAATAGGGTCAAACCTAGTCAAAGGTATAAAATATGTTGAAAATGTCCCTTTTATTTGTTTCAAGGTGTCTAAAATTCATAAATTGTCCACTTTCTAGGTTTCATGTACAAAAAGGGTCATTTGGCCACCTTTTTTAGCCCATTTAATGACGTGTATGGACTTTCATGCAAGAAAATTTCTCACCAAGGTCAGTTTCAATGTTGAAGAGGTCAGGATCATGTTAGGAGTAGTCAAATGCCAGCTAAGAGTTAGTTATATGCAAATATGGGAAGTTTCTCCTTGTTTTTAGGCCCTTTTGGGTACTTGTACAGAATGGATGATCTGACCATTAACTAAAAACGTGGGTGGAGTGCCTTTTCACCTCCCCAAACTATTTTACATGCTTGATTTTCAAGTATCATGTAAAAAATTCCATCTAGAACTTCTTTTCCTCCATTTTCTCTTAGCAAGCAAAAAATGGTCATTTTCAAGTGCTTAGTATGGGTTGTACCAGTGGAGTTTGGAAGAGTGATTCTAGGGATGGATATTAATATAGTTTAAATTCATTTTCATAATAATAAATTGTAATTTAGTGCCTACTCCTTTATGAACAATTACTAACACTCCAGGTAGCTTTTTATGCATGTGCATCCATGAGGGGTCTCCTTTTGAGCTAGTTTCAAAATAATTTGCTTTGGTTTAATGGATTTGATGATTTCCTATGTTTTTAGTGACCTCTCCATAGGTTTTTCATGATTTTATTGGATTTTGAAGTCATCAGATGCCTAATAAAGTCTTTTCTAGGCTTGTCCTTGTTCTAAACCATGTTTTCTACCTTTCCTCAGAAAGATGCACTTACAAGTAACTTGAATGGAGGTTTTCCATGTTAATATGAAGTAATTAAATACACCCCAGATTTTTTAATTCATAAAATTTCATTTGAGGTCAAAATAAGGGAATCTTGAAGTCTAAATCTTGTACCTTACTCACTCTTTTCCTTCACTGTTTGCATATTCAAAGAGAGTGATCAATCAGAGGGTTCCATGATGTCATCTTGCCTTGAAAATAACCTTGGTAAGGTTTTAAAACTATTAGAGACATTAAAAGTGTATTTTATGAGCAATGAAGAGACCATGAGGCCTAAATCATGCAACATTGCTCATTTTTCTCTCCATATATATGTACAAAATCCTTACAGACAACCAGTAGAGAAGCAAAATAAGTCATATTGGAACATTATGAATAGAGGATGAATCATCCTTTGGGAGCTTGGTATACTAAAGAGTCTATGATAAGTTTACTTCAAGATCAAATTGGCAAACAAGGTAGAAAATCACTCCCAAAAGCCTAATGATTGATATAGGGTTGTTTATCCTAAAATATGAAAATAGAGAACTTTGTGGTTTTTCAAGCATCATATATCATGGATAAGGAGCTCTTGATACCTTTTAGAGTTTTAGAATTATTGTCCCTGGTATAGACAAGGAGTTCACCAAGTTTGGGGAAGGAGAAATGAAAAGAGATCTGAGTTTGAGGGTCTTGAAAGCATTCCACAACACACTGAGAAGTTTTAGTGTTACCTATAGTCTTATGAAAAGATGAATGATTTGACACCTCTAACAAGAAAAAATGCATTATTTTCATGCTTGAATGATTCTCATTAACCCAAACATACATTCATGACTTGAAGATCACCTCAACAAGGTTGAAACATGGCTTCTACCCCTAAACACCCTCCTCTATCTATGCATAGGCCTGGAAAAGGCCATCTATAGTAGGGGTTTCAAATAGTGATGTAAAAGGTTGAGGTTTTAGCCTTATTTTGAGTTTTTAAGGTGAATAGAGATATAAGGTGGTTTGTGATTATAAAACTTTGAATGAGAATCAAAACACTTCAAACAAGTTTCAAATGGTCTATAACACCCACCTATAGGCAGGCCTAAGGACCATGAAATGTAGTTAGGTTGGAAATACAAGCAATGAGTTGGAGTAGTATTTCCAATGAGGCTAATGCCATCTAAGGCCAATTGATGAGTTTAAACTTCCATGTAATGAAGTCTTGACAATGAGCTTAACCTTGAGGGGAGAAGGTATTTTTTCAAGCTAATAGGAGCTCAACCTTGATGAAATGGTGGTTATTAAGCTCAATAAGGATGTTATGTTTTCATAGGAATCTTTCAAAGGATAATGAGCCTACACAAACCCTTGAATAGCCTAATATACACCTACCATGTTAGACACATAAGATGAGGCAGACAGTGGGTAGTTTTAGGTTTTGGATGGATCTTTTAGGTAGTTAAAGTTTTCACAAGTATTAGAGGATGTCTTATAACCCCAAGGTTGAAATAAGGACTTTTTTAACACCATGAACAAAGCCAAAACCCACTTACAGTCAAGGTAGACATAGTCATAGTCATGACAAGTGTGACCATATGCATAGGAAAGAAAGAGTATATGAAGAGTAAGGAACTCAATCAAGCATATGACACTGTATCATGATACACCATGCAAATAGACCTCATTAGGCTAAGGATATGCATAAAAGGAACCTTTTCAAAGGAAAAACTTAGTCTCATACCCTACCTACCTTCATCAAGTTTCCTTGTTCAAAGTTTGTCGAGGAAATATATAGAGATGGAAGTCTTATGCTTGGATTTAAAGGCTAAAACTTGGTACAGAGTACCCCTAGGGGTTATAGAAGATGCCATAATAATCAATTTGTCAAGGATAATAGGAGAAGTTTGATGAGCTCAAAATATGGCTCATAATTGACATGTTATTTCCTTCAAATCATTTCTCAAAAGATATTATCTTATACAAATCTTAGATTCTTGGATAGCTATTACATGGAAAATAGATATTTATCTTGTTTATATTAAACCAAAGACTAAATATTTACTTTGTCATTAATGTATAATATATAGCATGTTTTAGTGATCTTTTGTGTGAAGAATGATCAAGAAGAAGACACAGGTGATGTATAATGAACATTCCATTTTGATCTCCATCCAGCAGAACTATGGACTTCGCAGGTTTGTTTCTACGAACTCCGCAGGGTTGTTTCTACAGACTTTGTAGGCTTGTTTCTACAGACTCTGTAGGATTATTTATATAGACTCCATAAGCTCATTTATATGGACTCTGTAGGGTCAATACCAAGAATTTTTTAAGGACAACAGGAAGCTAGAGACCAGATAGGATAGGAAAGAACCATTCCAACTGGAATCAAATAAGGAAAATAACCGCCTACTATTTTGAAGGACTTGCTTTTGATAAATTTGTATATAATCATATTTTAGGACTATTATACGATAGGATATTTATTTCATCATAATAATTGGATCTCTTGGGAATCTAATCTCCTATCTTTGGAAGAATGGATCGACCAAAGAATCCTATTTCTTTGCATCCTTTTTTGAGTTAATTGTATTAGTATAAAGTGTAAGACTTTTGACTATGATTAGATTATTAGAAAAAATAGAGGATCAAGAATTAGATAAGCATATAGGTTTAAATTAGATTGTAATTATTTCATTTCTATGAATTAATACTTCAAGTTTCCAACACTGATTAAGCTTTATTCTCGAGTCCGAGAGGAGCAAGGGCCCACTCTCCTTGGAACCAAAAATTGTGTATGGTATTTATGTTTTATTTTATTAGTTATAATCTTGTTACTATTTATATTTATTTAAAAAAATATCAAAACAAATTCATGTCTAAAAAGAGCATTTTCTTATTTCATTTCTTTTCTACGCAAAGTATCTTTTCTTTTACAACAGAAGTGTGAAGCAAATTTCCTTTCGTAAGTAAGAGTGTGAATTAATTAGTTTAGTCAAAGTTAGAATAGGATTAACAAGCACCCCCATAAGCAGACTTCTAGATCTACCATCCCATACCTTACTGTAGATAGATTTGGAGACAAGCCCTGGTTGATAAGACACTAATTGAATATTGGTTAAATGAGGAGTTAGATGACACTCTTCAAAGTTTCCCCTATTTTATCTCAGATAGGGGGCATTTTTCCCTTTGCATAAACCCTATTTTCTTATTGAAGGAGGTAGAGACATGGACCAAATGTAAAACAAAGATTTCAAGAGGTTTTTTATAGTTTAAACACAGCCAAAGAAACATGAGAAATCAACCTATAAGGTCTAAGACTAATCGGGATGCTCTAACCAAGAAGGTTTACATTCATCAGGGTAAGGCAAGAAATAGGCATAATTCCAAATTAGGGTTCATTTCAAGTTCTAGCCTTAGGAAAGCATCTAAATGTTTTGTATTAACTTCATCGAGGCTAGAATGATGTGTTTAAGCTATTAAAGGGCATGGTAAATTAAAATATTAGTTATTTGGCTCAAAGGTGCAGGTAGGCTCATTGGCAAGGTATAGACCTTGTCTCAAAATAGGGGTCAATTTCATTCTAAGCTCTTGGTGAGATATTCTAGGTATTGGAGAAGGTTTATATAGTATATATGGAAGTTTTTAAACCTTTTATTTACATAAAAAGTCTCCAAGAATCCATTTTTGGCTTAGGAAGCATTCAGACCCTATAAATTGTGAAAAATGGCTTGAATGGCCAAGTTAAGAAGCTTGTAACTCCCTAGACACTTTGCAAGGGACCTTGAGGTGATTAGAAAATTTAGATAGGGTCCTCAATAAGCCCTTAGTGGAATTTGATCAATGTTCCAATGTATATTCTTTATATAGTATATATGGAAGTTTTTAAACCTTTTATTTGCATAAAAAGTCTCCAAGAATCCTTTTTTGGCTTAGGAAGCATTCAAACCCTATAAATTGTGAAAAATGACTTGAATGGCCAAGTTGAGAAGCTTGTAACTCCCTAGACACTTTGAATGGGACCTTGAGGTGATTAGAATATTTAGATAGGGTCCTCAATAAGCCCTTAGTGGAATTTGATCAAAGGTCTAATGTCTGTTCTTTATAAACAAATGTTAAGACCTAAAATCACCTCAAAACCCTTGCAAACCCTCTTCACAGATTCGATTGGAAAGATGAAGCAAATTAAGCATGAAGATGAGATGGAATTCCATGAAACCCTAGGAAAATTAGAGGAATATCTCATGGCATTCCATGAAACCCTAGGAACATGTAGAGGACTCTCTCAGGCACCCTCCAATGCCAAGTTGTTGTATGGAACTATATGAAGTAGGGTAGAATAGGGCTATTTTTGACCTTTTTGTGTGTTTTTTAGGCATGGAGAAATTTAAAGAGGCCAAATAAATTTTGGGGGAGATTTTAGGACTTTTTCTAAGTCCTCATGGTTATTTTATTAGGTATGTATTCTCCTAAGCCTATCTTCCATCTCTTTCATTTTAGCTAGTCTAGTTGGCAGATAGTGAACACTTATGAGAAAGTGGTGAATTTCAATTTAGAAAGCCTTTAAAGGATAATTTACTGAAAATAATGATATTTAAACCTTTTAAAATTGTCATCCCCCCTTGTTTATGGATCATTTTTCAAAATTTAAAGATTTTGGGTGCTAAGTGGGAGAGGTGCATGGAGAGAGCTCATTTTAGGACTATCATGGATGATGGTGCATGTCCAAAAGATCATGAGTTGTTTAGGACTTCAAAAATGTATGTGATGGATTATTTTTAACCCCTCATAATCAAATACATCACCAGACTTGATCAATTGTAGACATAAGGTAGTTTTAGAAGGCAAATCATGAGGGGCAATTTTTTATGCAAGGAAAGGAATTTTTTGACCAATTTATAGGTCTTGGATGATTGGAAATGACATTTTTAACTCTTAAAATTACATGGATCACCACATATCTCTCTCACATGAACAAGTAACTAATATTTTTAGTTTTAACAAGTGTTTCTATGACTCTTGGACTCCCCTTCTCTCTCTCTTCTCACATCTTCTATAAATTAAGCCTTTTGGCTATTGTATGAACCTAATCACATGTGGTATGAAAACAAATAATAAAATGACATCAAATTTTGTCTTTGAACATTGAATACAAGTCTAATTTTTAGCTATGAACATTTTGTCTAAGTGTGTGAGTGATGAATAGTGGAACTATGTGATAGTATCATCCTTACTCCCTTTATCCTTCATGTTTAAGCAAGAGTTATAATTTTAACAGGTCATGTGAAGTGTGTTGATTGTAATAGGTCCTTATTCAAGAAATAAATTGTCTCTATGGTGTGAAATCTACCCCTAGGTTAGTTATCTTGTTGATTATCCCATGTATGCTACCTTCACATTGAAGCAATTATGTTAGAATCCTTCAATCCCTAGAATTGGTATTGAAAAGATTTATGCTTAGTATGAGTTTGATAGTCTATGATTTATATCTTTGTGGATCACCTCTTTAGTGTAGTTTTCCAATTTATACAAAGCTTCTAACTCTTTCCCATGAACAAGCATTAGATTAGGTGATATGCATTTAAAGAAGAATCTAGGGAGCTAGCCCTTATAAACTAGAGATTTATCTCTCTTACAAGTTCCCCACAACTTGAGAGATGATTCAATGTTGCATCAAATTATAGGATATGAATAGAGTGTCATAGGGTGCACAATTTGATGATAATAGTACCCTCATCAACTTGGTACACAACCTTTTGCTTTCCATTTTGGATTTGTTCCTGATGGTCATATTAGGAGTGAAATTCTAGTTTTAATCAGACCATGGTAGGAGTATCAAGTTCTTAGAAGATGATCAAATTATCTTTAGTTATGACATGCATGTGTTATAACTGATCTTCAAATTGTTCTTAATTACCTATAATGACCTAAAAAATTACTTACATAGATAGATTCAAATCTATCTTTGGTGAAGAAAATGCAAAGGTGGAAAGTAGACCATTTTTGATGCACTACTAGGTATATGTATCTTTGCATGTTTCTTGGTGAACATACCATGCCCTAGCCCATGTGTGAAAGGTACCATAGAATGCATGTAGCCATAATAATTTTGGTAAAAATGTTTCATCAATGCTCCAAAGGCTTTCACATTATGTTATATGTTATTGAACTAAAGTAATACCACTATAACCCAGGGTGGCATGAAAATAGTTGTCATGGTAGAAATGATTATGAATGGCTCCATGTACTTTTTCCTATGTATCCAGTTGGTATTGATTAGTATACCAACCTTGAGTAGCTATCCCTTGATATAGAAATGTGATCGTGCAGAACCTTTCATCCTAATTAATGTAGTAAGCTTCTAACTATTTTAAGTATTCTCATACCTCCATCTATCCATGAAACCTAGGTGCTTGGTCTAATTATAAGGGTGGTTTAGGCATCAGACATCCACCAATGAGGCAAATAGTTTTTTGGCATTGAGAAATATTTATAGGGTAACTTAGGTGGCTTTTCAAAACACCATAGACGTGTCTTGATAGATGATATGCTCCTTGATTCCATTAGTCACAAGTGACACTAGTAGTGTCAAAAATAGACTAAGCATCTTCCCATCACAAGATGCCACTAGGAGTAGGATCCACATTTTCATTTATTTGGGCATCAATGTTATATATTTTATTAACATCCTCATCAACATTAATGGGTTCTAAAAATGAGGGTCTTTTTTCATTATTTATAGGTATGACTACATGCTGAGTGTCATTCTTAAAGTTGATAGACCTCTTCTTGAAATATAAGTCAACATTATTTGTATAGTATCAAGGTTGACCCAAAATATTAGGGAAGTCATTATCTTTAATAATCTTGATTATCTCAAAGTCACCCTTGAATATGATGCCCAAGATGTTGACAATGGCATCTTTAAGAACTCCTATGGGTAGTATGTGAGTTTTGCTGGACATGAACAAGACATGTGGAGAGGGTTGCAAAATGAGGTTCCCCATATTTTTCCATATGTCCTTGGTTAGAACATTAACCTCTATGTTAATTTCTACTAGGATTTCATGGATCATCCAACCATCAATGGATGCATTGACAAGGACCTCTTTATCCAATTCAAAGTTTGGTTAAATATGGTTCTCTTATCTTCGTACATGGTTCAAACAATGATCCTCCAATGGATTTTACATTTGATTTCATAGCCAAATATTGAGGAAAGGAATAATGTCTTTAGTAAGGAAGAGTTTTCACAACTCTTGAAACTCATCATGTCTTGAGTCTATGGGTACCATATCTCGTTGAATATTGTCTTACATTTTAGCATCATTATCCTTTAATAACTCAATTTCACCTTGCAATTCTCAGACTAAGGGCATCATCTCATGCAACACATATTTTTGTCATTAATCATTAAGATATTGTTTCACATGAGGATATTCACATTACATCTTTTTATTAGGTGGAATTTAGGGTGGTTGGGATGATTGCCACTTTGTGTGGTGATATTGACTTGGGTTTCGATTGTGGAGTGGTAGGGCATGGTCTTCACTAAGTATTAGGAGTTTTAGTAACATGTATAATCTTGAAACCTTTCTCATTTTGTTATTTAATAATGGTAGCATACAAATTGGGACATTATTCCAAGCCATATTCATTTTTACAAAAGGTGCAGGTTGGCTAAACTATGCAGCCACACTGGTAGTGGTCCAAAGAACCATACTTGTAAAATGTCCTAGATGGAAAATGAAAACCTCCACGTCTATTTGCAGACCTTAAACCTATGAAATATCAACCTCCACTAGCCTATTGGTTATTATCTATATGAGTTTGGTAGGTACCTCATGTGTGTGCTTCATGAATTTTATTAATGACATGGCAGTCATTAGTATCATGTGTATAAGCATCACATATTTTATAATATAACAACACTTTAGCTTGGGTGGTGCATTAAAAAAATGGATAAATACTTACATCATGATCTTCATTATGAATATCATAGGACCATTTCAATACAACATGAACATTACTCCCTAGATAGTTATTCCTATTATGTCCTTTCACTTCATAATTAATGCACCACAAGTTGCTACGAGTGATGTGAGTATTATTGGATGTAAGATTCTCTAGATGAGAATCCATCATAGTAATTTGAGCCTCCATAAAGGGGATTATTATTGTATCTATACTTCCCATGGCTTCAACACAAAAGGAATATTCTAGTGCTTTGCATGATTTAATGAAAGTTTTATGAGATAAGGCTTGTCAGAATAGAAGTAATAAACCTCCCACAAACCATTGAGCATGTTGTGCTGGGTTAATATCAAATGATACCTTTAAAAGAAGAATTTTAAAATGCACATCATACATGTGGACACTCTCAATAAGCTCTTGATTTATATATTTTAAATAAAAAATACTTTCCTGCTCAAATTTAGGGATATCAAATTCTTGGGGAAAAGCAACGTTTAATAATTCATAATTTACAACTATTTGTTGAGGATAAAATTTGTGGTACCATTTATTCACATGATATAATAAAGTAGTGGAAAATTTAGTTTCATTTCATTATGAATAAGTGATACCCCATGCTTCCCAAATGAGTTCACATTGGTGAACATGTTCTACTGCATTGTTGTTAATAGTCATTGGTTAGTCATCACTTTGGTATTATTGATGTAACCAAAGGTGAGGGGTTTATGTGTGTATAAATACCCTTAGAATTATTTATAAAGTGTTATTTTCATGTTTAGAATTGATAGATATGTTTTTGATACTATAATTATGAAATGGTTATCAATATATGTTTTGCTGAAAGTGTATCATATGCTCAAATTATAAAAATCAAGTAAAGACCTATTGATCCTATTAGTGACTATGTGCTTCATTATAAGACCATGCTTTAAAAAATGAAAAATCATATGGATTATAATAAATTACAATACATATTTAAACAAATCCTAATTGTGCCTATCTACATTTATATTATGTTTAAATTATTCTAATATTTTGATGACATGTACCATATGATTAAAGACTATGAGGTTAAGGTAATTACCATGAACAAGTTAAATTATGGGACTAATCATCTCAAATATTATAATTCCAAGTTTTCAAGCAAACTAAATTTCAAATACAAAGGAAATTATACTAATAATGAGGCTAAAATAATGATTAATTCAGTTTCACAACCTACTAAAAAGCTTGTCCTATCAATGCCTCAAATGAGGCAATTGCATGATTATCAAAACCTCGGTGTTACAAAAGATTCTTGAATGAAATATCTTATCTCATCCTCTACTAATTTTTAAATGGAGGTTGATATGATAAAGGCACAACATAAGGGGTTCAATATCAATGCGTACTATGATTGACATATATGCATAAAAAATCAACTAACAAATGATTTAACTTAAGACATAAGATATAATGATTAAATGAGAACAAAATTATTGGGATCAATGATGTTAGTACACCTATGAATGATTCAGTCACACAACCTAACATGTCACACAACCTAATGTGAACCTTAATATATTATTGTATCCATTCTTGAAAAATTCAACACAAGAAACCAAAGCTAATCTTGAGGTGAATATGACTTACAATGTGCATCCTCTTTTGACTTCTTATGCTTCTAAAATTGAGGAGGCTCATCCTAGAGATGGTATTATTATTAAACTTAAATAAGCACATGTACACTAACCTACAATCATATTCAATGACCATGAGATTATTGATGATGATTATACCAATGTGCCTTTGTTTATATGTGCTTTCATTGACTCACTTCGTATACACATTGTTGCAGTGCATAATTGGTCAAGTAAAAACATATGCATTATATTGTTACTCACTAGCTTTAGATACACACACATATATATTTGATTGGTATGACTACTATGGTAAAAATATTTAATGAAAATCAATAAAACCCTCTTGGGGCATTGTGTTACCACTTATGGTAGGGCCTACAACAATTGCTACTTGGTTTTTAGTTTCTAAAAGCTATGGAATTAAGAATGCTATTAGGACATATATGGATACATAAGATATGTGCAATACCATCTTTGGTACATGAGTGATTGAAGTATTTTTATAATAATTGAGTGGTTATAATTATGGGTATTTTATATGAGTACCCAATATAACAAGAGATGTTTACTTTTCCACCTACACATCAACCTATTGTAAAACCCATATAGGTTCATTATATGAAGGACAATTTGAGTTAGGTGATTGATCTTCCTCAAATACCACTTCTCTAATGTGCATTACATCAACAATATATTCAATTTTATTAAATGTTACTTAGTATATCATGTCCTAGATAGTTTTAAAACATAATGAAAAATGACACATTATCCTGGCATACACAAAGTCCATAAGTTACTATGGATACTACATCTACACAACATATACATTATCATGTTGACTATGATGATGATGTTGGAAATTTTATAGTGCATGATCATTTCTCCAATTTGGATAAATATACTTATGTTATTCCTTTCCTATGACATGTGACATTTACATTGATCAATATATGACCTACACATGAGAATCCCATTGATTGGATCATAGGCTAGTAGGGACATGCTTTAAAATTAATAAAAAATAAAAAATTTAGAATTTAAATATATATTTAGAAAATAAGAAACAAAGACTTATGCATGACATGCTTAATATATATGATTTATTGATGTTATTCATCATATAAATGGTGAATTGCATATATATATATATATTATACACATGTATTTAATGGTATAAATGAGTTCAATGTAGGACATGCATATTACATATGATACATGAAAATATATATGCATGACATTATTTACATCCAGGGGAAACCTTTCTACATTTGGGGCATGCCTACACTAGAGGCATGGGTGGATGCAAAACGACGGGGGACAAAAAAGTGGCCACTTTTTCAAAATTCATTCATGACTCATAAAGGGCGAGCGCCCTTTTACAAAGGGTGAAAATGCTTTGAAAGATGTTTTACAAGCCTATATTTGAATTGGCTTGACTTATCAAGCCTAAATGGTGTGTGTGATCTAGGCACACACCCTTTTTGATTATGTTTTGGAGCGCACTTAGTTTTTTCTAAAATCTAGAATAAAAGGCATACACCTTATAGGGCATGTACCTTATGCAATGTAAAAGGTGCACACCCTTTAGGATGTATGCCATATTTATTGTAAATGGCATGTACCCTATGTAGTGAAAATGGCACATACCCTTTGTATTGCATTTCATAATATTTTTAAGGTTTGTATAAGCTAAATATTTAGTAAAATAAACATTTAAATATAAATTATTATACGTTAAATTTATTTAACTAAATATAATAAATTAGAGCCACTATGGGTCTTCAAAAATTGATTCTAGAGCTATAGATTTTACCATTTAGAATATAGTTTTTCAAAATCCAATTTGGTTAGTACTTAGTCATTTTTCATGATTTCAATTTTGAACATAAGGTTCTCTAGGTGTAGCTTTTGCACTTGGCATATGTTTCAGAGAACTAATAGGTTTTTTAGGTTTTTGGTTGTCCAGATTGATTTCTAAAAATTTTAAGAGTTTTAGGTGTGTCAAAAATTAAATTTACAAACCTCACATCTCTCAAAGATAGTGAGAGTTGAGAGGATATTGACAATGGATTTTCATACACACTAAAACATTTAGATCATTTAAATTCTTCCTATATAGTCACCTTTAAGTCACATAGGATTTTATTTATTTAAATTATAACCCTTGAATTGCATTTAAAGTCACATGAGTGAGGTGTCTCTAGAGGATGATGTTAGGGTGTCTTTAGAGCACATACTATAACATGTGACATTACGATGACTTTTTAAGTGACTTTATGTTGAGTTATGACCCATCATCAATGACTCTTTAGCATATAAAATTTTCATGTCTTAATGGGTGATGTTAGGATGTATTCAGAGGTGACTTTGATAATTTTTGAAATTTAAGTGTAGTTGCATACACTTTTCATTTTCACTCCTTCACAGATTACACACAACTTAACATGGATTCTTTTACACTACATTCCTTGCACGTACACATAATTCTCATGAATTTTTTGTTCAGAGCCTCTTGCACCTAGTAGAACACTTGTACTTTACCACATTATTAAACAAAACTTCACTTTTTCACAAATCCTCTTGTGCCTAGAAAAACTTATGCCACATCTCACATACCCCATGTGGAACTTATCTTCACACTACATCCATGTGGATTTATAGATGACATTTCTAAGTTTTGAAACATGTCAATAATTATCTCAGAGTAATCATATGATTGAACAAGTTAACTACTACTCAACTTGAAGTTCAACTGTCATAAAAGAAGAATATGAATTGCAACCATTCTCTTTGTAACTATTATGATTTGTAATTGACTTACTGTATTTTATGTATACATACATAAGATATGAATCTAGCCTAAGGTTAATGATATACATAATATTAGTGATAGATAGCATTCCCTAAGTACCTAACCTTTCTCATACACATTATATTCATACCTTTAATATAGGAAAGTCATAGGAAGTGTTTGCCCTTATATCATAAGAACTTATGTTCCTAGCCTTCTTGTAGCATTGTTCATTCTATAATTTCCCCTATTCATTCCCATTGAATAGAAGTTACATTTACTACAAGTATTAAACTTATTTTTTCTTAAATGTGTGTTAGTTTATTTTTTTCAAGATAACACAACACACACTCTTCATAACCTCACAACTCATCTCTAAGTGCAAGGTTATACTTGGGTTTCATGGTGTGAGTCATTAGTATATGAGCATATCTCTTTCCTATGTTTGAAAATACCTAAGTGCAATGAGAGAAGGATTACTAGTCAGTTACATTTCAGCCTACCCATAAGAACATCACAACAAAAGTGATATGGATGATGCCCAATGTAGACACTAGAAAACTACACACTATAGTTCTAGATGTTGAAACACCTTTAGACCATCTTGGGACCCCCTAGGGACCCAACACTTACTTTTTAACCACAAACCAGACCTAACTCAAGTCATGTTTTACCCACTAACTAGCCCACCTTTTAAACCCAATTTGACCTTGACCCTCATCCATCGGCGGTCACCCTAACCATTGATGGTCACCTTGATTGTCGATGGTCAGGTTTCACCACCTGAACACTTAACTCAAAAACTCCAGTTTGCTTTTCTATTCTTATCCATTCATGAATTATGCATGTTAAGACTAAAATTAGAATGCGCTATTGAACCCCTCTTGAATCTACACTTCCACTTCTCCCTTTTTTCTATATAAAGAGAGGAGAAGGAGGTGATAAGGGTGGGAACAATTATGAGAGCAATCATTAACAAAATTAGAGGGAAAGATGATATAAGTAAATCATCAAGAGGCAAGAATAGGAGAGAGAACATAGATCAAGATCAATCATCAACTTCTTTTGTAGGTATCTCTTCATCAACAATCATCTTCAACAAGCTCTATAACTTCTCCAAGACATCAACCATCAACTGTCAAACCATGAGATATGTATATTGTTCTTTGTTTCAAGTTTTAGTTATTTAGTTCAGAAATTGCACCCATCTACCCATAACCTCTTTTTTGTCATCTAAATAATTAAACCTTGAACCAGCCACCTTTAAACCTTACCCTCTATCTTGAAACCAATATCTAACCCAAACCCACCTTCTAGAACCATTTTGTAACCTCAACTAAGTAACCTTCTTGACCTAAACCAAAACTGACAGTAACCATTGATGGTTATCCTAACCATTGATGGTCACCCTAATTATTAAGGCTCACCCTAACTATCAAGGTTCACCCTAACCATCAAGGGTAACCCTAAACATTTAAGGTCACCCTGACAACCAATGGTTACTATGTAAAACTAGACACCCAAAATCAACAAGCAAAAACCACTTCTCAACCTCAACCAAAACCCTATTTTCTTGACTTATATAAGCACAAGTACACTAACCTACAAGTACACTAACCTACAATCATATTCAATGACCATGAGATTATTGATGATGATTATACCAATGTGCCTTTGTTCATATGTGCTTTCATTGACTCACTTCATATACACATTGTTGCAGTGCATACTTATCCAAGTAAAAACATATGCATTATATTGTTACTCACTAGCTTTAGATACACACACATATATATTTGATTGGTATGACTACCATGGTGAAAAAAATTTAATGGAAATCAATAAAACCCTCTTGGGGCATTGTGTTACCAATTATGGTAGGGCCTACAATAATTGCTACTTGGTTTTTAGTTTCCAAAAGCTATGGAATTTGGAATGCTATTAGGACATCTATCGATACATAAGATATGTGCAATACCATCTTTGGTACATGAGTGATTGAAGTATATTTATAATAATTGAGTGGTTATAATTATGGGTATTTTATATGAGTACCCCACCCAACAAGAGATGTTTAATTTTCCAACTACACATCAACCTATTGTAAAACCCATATAGGTTCATTATATGAAGGACAATTAGAGTCAGGTGATTGATCTTCCTCAAATACCACTTCTCTAATGTCCATTACATTAATAATCTATTTGAGTTTAGTAAATGTTACTTATTATATCATGTCCTAAGATAGTTTAAAAATAATCTTCTTCATGTGTTCCATAATGAACAATGACACATTATCCTGGCATACACAAAGTCCATAAGCTACTATGGATACTACATCTACACAACATATACATGATCATGTTGGCTATGATGATGATGTTGGAAATTTTATAGTGCACAATCATTTCTCCAATTTGGATAAATATACTTATGTTATTCCTTTCTTATGACATGTGACATTTACATTGATCAATATATGACCTACACATGAGAATCCCATTGATTGGATCATAGGATAGTAGGGATATGCTTTAAAATAAATAAAAAATAAAAAAGTCAGAATTTAAATATATATTTATAAAATAAAAAATAAAGACTTATGCATGACATGCTTAATATATATGATTTATTGATGTTATTCATCATATAAATGGTGAATTGCATATATATTTTTTATACACATGTTTTTAATGGTATAAATGAGTTCGATGTAGGACATACATGTTACATATGATACATGAAAATATACATGCATGACATTATTTACATCCAGGGGAAACCTTTATACATTTGGGGCATGCCTACACTAGAGGCATGGGTGGATGCAAAAAGATGGAGGACAAAAAAGTGGCCACTTTTTCAAAATTCTTTCATGACTTATAAAGGGTGAGTGCTCTTTTACATAAGGTACAAATGCTTTGAAAGATGTTTTACAAGCCTAGATTTGAATTGGCTTGGCTTACCAAGCCTAAATGGTGTGTGTCATCTAGGCACACACCCTTTTTGATTATGTTTTGGAGGGAAATTAGTTTTTTCTAAAATCTAGAATAAAAGGCATACACCTTATAGGGCATGTACCCTATGCAATGCAAAGGGTGCACACCCTTTAGGATGTATGCCATATTTATTGTAAATGGCATGTGCCCTATGTAGTGCAAAGGGCACATACCCTTTGTAGTGCATTTCATAATATTTTAAAGGTTTGTATTAGCTACATATTTAGTAAAATAAACATTTAAATATAAATTATTATACTTTAAAATTATTTAACTAAATATAATAAATTAGAGCCACTATGGGTCTTAAAAAATTGATTATAGAGCTATAGATTTTACCATTTAGAATATAGTTTTTCAAAATCCAATTTAGTTAGTACTTATTCATTTTTCATGATTTCAATTTTGAACATAAGGTTCTCTAGGTGTAACTTTTGCACTTGGCATATATTTCAGAGAACTAATAGGTTTTTTTAGGGATTTGGTTGTCCAGATTGATTTCTAACATTCTTAAGAGTTTTAGGTGTGTCAAAAATGAAATATACAAATCTCACATCTCTCAAAGATAGTGAGAGTTGAGAGGATATTGACAATGGATTTTCATACACACTAAAACATTTAGATCATTTAAATTCTTCCTATACAGTCACCTTTAAGTCACATAGGATTTTATTTATTTAAATTAGAACCCTTGAGTTGCATTTAAAGTCACATGAGTGAGGTGTCTCTAGAGGGTGATGTTAGGGTGTCATTAGAGCATAGACTATAACAGGTGACATTACGATGAATTTTTAATTGACTTTATGTTGAGTTATGAGCCATCATCAATGACTCTTTAGCATATAAAATTTGCATGTCTTAATGGGTGATTTTAGGATGTATTCAGAGGTGACATTGATAATTTTTGAAAGTTAAGTGTAGTTGCATACACTTTTCATTTTCACTCCTTCACAGATTACACACAACTTAACATGGATTATTTTACACTACATTCCTTGCACGTACACATAATTCTCATGAAATTTTTGTTTAGTCCTCTTGCACCTAGTAGAAGACTTGTACACTACCACATTATTAAACAAAACTTCACTTTTTCACAAATTCTCTTGTGCCTAGAAAAAATTATGCCACATCTCACATACCCCATATGGAACTTATCTTCACACTGCATCCATGTGGATTTATAGATGACATTTCTATGTTTTGCAACATGCCAAGAATCATCTGAGAGTAATCATATGATTGAACAAGTTAACTACTGCTCAATTTGAAGTTCAACCGTCATTAAATAAGAATATGAATTGGAACCATTCTCTTTGTAACTATTATGATTTGTAATTGACTTATTGTATTCTATGTATATATACACAAGATATGCATCTAGCCTAAGGTTAATGATATAAATAATATTAGTGATATATAGCATGCCCTAAGTACCTAACCTTTCTCATACACATTATATTCATACCTTTAATATAGGAAAGTCATAGGAAGTGTTTTCCCTTATATCATAAGAACTTATGTTCCTAACCTTCTTGTAGCATTGTTCATTCTATAATTTCCCCCTATTCATTACCATTGAATAGAAGTTACATTTACTACAAGTATTAAACTTATTTTTACTTGAATGTGTGTTGGTTTATTTTTTTCAAGATAACACAACACACACTCTTCATAACCTCACAACTCATCTCTAAGTGCAAGGTTGTACTTGGGTTCCATGGTGCGAGTCATTAGTATATGAGCATATATATTTCCTATACTTGTAAATACCTAAGTGTAATGAGAGAAGGATTACTAGTCAGTTACATTTCAGCCTACCCATAAGAACATCACAACAAAAGTGATATGGATGATGCCCAATGTAGACACTAGAAAACTACACACTATAGTTCTAGATGTTGAAACACCTTTAGACCATATTGGGACCCCCTAGAGACCCAACACTTACCTTTAAATCACAAACCAGACCTAACTCAAGTCATGTTTTACCCACTAACTAGCCCACCTTTTTAACCCAATTTGACCTTGACCCTCATCCATCGATGGTCACCCTAACCATTGATGGTCACCTTGATCATCGATGGTCAAGTTTCACCCCCTGAACACTTAACTCAACAACTCCATTTTGATTTTATATTCTTATCCATTCATGAATTATGCATGTTAAGACTAAAATTAGAATGTGCTATTGAACCCCTCTTGAATCTACACTTCCACTTCTCCCTTATTTCTATATAAAGAGAGGAGAAGGAGGTGAGAAGGGTGGGAACAATTATGAGAGCAATCATCAACAAAATTGGAGAGAAAGATGATGTAAGTAAATCATCAAGAGGTAAGACAAGGAGAGAGAACATAGATCGAGATCAATCATCAACTTATTTTATAGGTATCTCTTCAACAAAAATCATCTTTAGCAAGCTCTAAAACTTCTCCAAGAAATCAAACATCAAATTTCAAACCATGAGATATGTATATTGTTCTTTGTTTCAAGTTTTAGTTATTTAGTTTAGAAATTACATCCATCTACCCATAACCTCTTTTTATTCATCTAAATAATTAAACCTTGAACTAGCCACCTTTGAACATTACCCTCTATCTTGAAACCAATATCTAACCCAAACCCACCTTCCAGAACCATTTTGTAACCTCAACTAAGTAACCTTCTTGACCTGAACCAAAACTGATAGTAACCGTCGATGGTCATCCTAACCATTGATGGTCACCCTAATTGTTAAGGTTCACCCTAACTATCAAGGTTCACCCTAACCATCAAGGGTAACCATAACCATTGAGGGTCACCCTGACCACTGATGGTTACTATGTAAAACTAGACACCCAAAATCAACAAGCAAAAACCACTTCTCAACCTCAGCCAAAACCCTATTTTATTGACTTTTATCATAATACATACCAGAATCAACAACCTGACCATACCTAAATCATATTTTGATAGTTTGGCATTCAAATTAATGTTATATTGTTAATATAAGCATTTATTTTGAAAAATGTTTATTTCCTTTGTTTAATTACTTTCATTTATGTTATGTAACCTCTTTTATCGACAACTTTATTAGCATTAACTTATCTTAAAAGGTAGATTGATAGCGTCCAAGGAAGTTATGTACTTATTAGATATATCTTGATAGGAAATCCACCCTTATACCCAAATAATCAACCATTTCTTTAGTTCTTTCTTATTTATAGGTCATCTTCCCAAGCCAAAGAGGAGCTGTCACAACCGTCTATACCATGGAGTGCAAACCAAATCTAGGCTGTACAAACCTTACCCTTCTTTTCAATTTTAATCTTCTTTCTTAAATAAATAAATCAAAATTTCACTAAAACACCCAAAATAAACTTGAGGTAGCATCAGTTGTCCAAAATCTCATTTCATATATCCTTAAATCATAATGAACCAAAATCCTTGGCCAATTCTATAAGTTATATATGTAGCTCAAATCGATGCTTTCAAACTCTCTCTCAGAGCATGATAAATAATATTTTTAGTATCAAACCCCATTAAAATGACATGTCAATATTGATATTCCCATGTTTAAAATAAAAATTAATAACGTAGCACTGGATTCCTAGATTTGATAGTTTGAGGCATACTTCTTAGTAAATCAATTCACTAATTTTGAGCATATCGCCTTTTCTATATTAAATCTATCCATTCCAATAGTTCACTAGTGAGATAATTTTATCATGAAGTGTGTGCAATACTACGTTCTAATGTTTTATTATAATTCTTTTGTCAATCCATTGAAGGAGGATTAAAATCCTATCTACCACTTTGAGGATCAATACATCAAGTTCTACCAATTTCACTAGTGCAAGGAGCAGTCAATGGAAGACTACACCAATGAGTTCCATGATTACATTACATGCCTACATGATAACTTGAATGAACAACATAAGGTGTTGAAATGCATCAATGGAATATCATATTATATCCTTGCAAAGATAGAGTTGTTGAATTTTGACATCCTAGGGAAAACTTATTATAACACTACCAAGATTAAAGCCAAGGAAAATATGAAGCAACATATCACATCTTAATCTAATCTTATGCCCAAGAGCCAACAAAAACACAAATCCTCATCGTATCCTTCTATGCAAAACCAAAACACTTTTTTTAAAGGAGGGCAAGATAAGAAGGTTAGAAAAAACTTGAAGGCTTAAAGGTGAAGGTATAAAAAACTTATAAGTCTATAAAAATTCATGTTGGATAGTCTATGAAAGGTTTTTATACTAGGTTAAAATCCTCTAAATTATGAAAATGATGTCAATTATTTTTTTGAATGAATAAAATGCAAAAGATGCATCTTGGATGCATAATTTAAGGTTAAGATTGATAAACCTAAAGGGAAGAAATAATGCAATGGTAAATAATCTAATTAATGCATTTAATGCAATAGGTAAGACAACTAGAAAAAATATAGTAATATAAACATATGAGTAATAACAAAGTATATAATGTGTAAGACAACATCTAGAGGCCGATTTTTCAAGTGGACCCATTTTTAAAGTTTTTTCTTCAAGTAAAAAGTCACCAATAATTGTTCTTTGATTCGAGTGGGTTAACAAAATCCTATGAATAATTCAGGCCCCTAGACTAATTTTTATTATGCTTGTAGACTAGCTAATTGAAATCAATGAGCTTCATAATGGGAATAATTCTAGTATTATAAAAAACCCTAGTGTTATACAATGTGTGAGCTTCCTCCTTTCAATTATTGCTCTAACATGAATAAATGCTCTAATGATTACTTGATCTCTTAAGAATGCTTGTAATTACTCAGTAGATTTGAATGTGAATGATGAAATTATGTCTTTATGATTATATATATGTAATTGAATTATATCTCATGTGTATTTATAGGCAATTAAAATCTAATTGGGACTCTATCAACGTGGTAATTGGCAATATAAAGAATAAAATTTGAAACTTCAAGTGCACCCTAACCAAAATGGGCGACTAAAAAATATAAAATCATCACTAGTGTTATTGATTGACTCGTAAGCATTATAAATGTTCCCATCACAACATAAGATGCTTGGGAATAAAAGGAGAGAAATAAAGGGGGAGTAGAATAAGGAAGATACATGATGACAACCCATAAATGCACCAATAACATGCCCACATATTTTTACTACCAAAAAATTATACCTTGGTAATATTATTCTCAATTCACTATATTTATAAACAATATTTTATTATGCCTATACTTGTGTTTTTATTTTTTAGTTCCTTTTTCCAAGCTTCTGCATTGGGTTTGATATGAAGAATAAATATACAAGCAATATTTTTTTACCTTGCATTGTGTGTACTTAGAATTGTTATAAAATTCATGAAAAATAAAAAAACATAGAGTGATCCAATGGGGTATTTTACCTTCTTTAGAGTAATGCTTAGACACTTATCAAAAATACTAACAACTCTGATACTCATATGTGTCTTTCTTTATTCTTTAATTTTAGATCTATTGTTAAAATTGGTTGAAACTAATTTGGTATTCTATTATTTTCAGCCTATTCCTGTTGTAATTATTCCAAATATCATAAAATAAATTGATAAAAATATGGTTCTTCAAGGCATGAGTGGGAAAGAGTAGGTGTAAAATTATGGGTTACATCCACTCAATTGGAAATTCTATAGGGATGGGAAGAATTTGTGCATCATTGCATGTTAGAGTTTTGATATTTTATTGTTTTCAAGTATATATATATGTCATATTTCAATGTTTGCATGTTTGGAAGAAGTGGATGTGAGAAAAATATTACTTCTTTTTATTCTAAGAAGAAAATTTGTATCTTAGTGAAGAGATTCCATACTTTTAGGTTGAAGGGTTTTAATCCATTGATGGAAATTAAATTAATCATTGATCTAGTTTATAAAGATGAAGATGATAATGGAGATGAATCAATAGTAGAAAATCAAATTAAAAAAAAAAAAACCTCTACCTATGGTAACTAAATTTTTTTCCCTTTATAATATCATAGACATCTTCTAAATCTATAGGTTTCATTTCATTTATTAGAATAAAATGCTTACTATAATTGTGCATCTCACAAATATTGATTCAATTGAAGACCAACCATCTCTTGTGAAGACCAATAAAAAAAATGAGTTATAAAAAACCTTACAATATTTCTTCTAGGCTTCCTATTACCGAATTTGAAAGAGATAAGGCCCTCTAGGCTTCTCATTCTCTCACATTAGATAGACCTTTTCATTTAAAAACTATGAAGCCAATTAATTTATTGATGACTTATGATAGTAAGATCCATTTATATCTATTTATTTTTTCTATTATTTTATTTATTATTGGTGTCTAAAAGGAATTATAAAACTATTATAATGCCATCTATTAGTCTATTAGACACATTGGGTTTCTACATTTTTCTTTGACAGGGAATTTGTGTGAAAGTTATAAAGAAGGATGCATTAAATTAACTTAATAAAGTAATGTATTATAATAGTTTAATTTATGTGATGATTTGAGTGTTCATTATTTCCCAAAAGGGTTTAATTATTTTCTCCAATTACCAAGAGAAAAAATGCAAGTTGCTCTTTTAGATCTTAACACTAAGAGGGAATGATAAGTACAATATATTTGGAAAACATATACAGGTTGAAATATAGATATGCTATTGTATAAGGAGTTAAATAATGGAACCAATACATATTAGGAAAGGAGACAATTACCCATTCTAATCTTAATCCACTTTAGTTTATATAAACACAAAGCAAGGTGGAGAATGCATGCCACATGAAGTGGATGATTTACTTGTAGAAAATATATCTTGTGATAAAAAAAAAGAACAGAAAGGATAATATGTCAAAAAATGACTTAGAAAACCACTCATTCACATGTTCATCATAGTGTTGGGCATGCATGACCACAAATTTGTATAAATAGAATCCTTCTACTCAGTTGACCAGGAGTTCATATATGCCTACACTAGCTTGTATAAGGTAAATAAGTTCAAGAGTTATAGCTGCCTGACTAGATTATCTACAATAAAATACATATTTATGTTCTAAGTAGGTTCACCTTACTAAATAATCATCTAGGAAGTTCACTAAACCAATTGACATCAAGAAACTTTGGCATGACAAAGACTCTAGCCAAATTATAGTCACACATTTTATAATTGTATATGCACATAGACATGGAACACCACATAAAGTTTGACATTCTTTATTGCACCATAAAACCCATGAATAGGAATCTAGGACTTTACATGCCTATATTAATTCCTTCCAGACCATGGGAATCTATCACTATGGATTTCTTGATGGGGTTGCCTATTACAAAGCGTCATCATGGAATTATGTTAGTTTTAGTGGATAGGTTTTTAAATATGGATATCATGGTTTATTTCAAGGAAGACATTGATGTTGCTGACACTGAAAAAAAATTCTTCAACCATGTATGAGTTAATTTATGATTCCCAACATCTATCATTTATAATCACAATCCACACATTATGAATTAATTTTGGAAAGCATTGTGTGACTTGATGGGTATGAAGTTGGATCATTTAACAAAATTTCATCCACAAAAAAATGGGAAATTTTAACTTTCAACCATAGGTTTCTTCATCTTCTGTGATTGTATAACCATGCACATTCTTACACATGGGTGATAACTTGTTGTACATCCAACATGCCTAAAATAAATAACTTTATAACTCTATAGGTATAGTCCATTCCAAACATATTAGGGTGTATCAATCCCCAAATCACATTAAGTTATTTTTAATTAGGCTTAAGGGGCAAGATATGCCCTAATTGTATCCCCTATTTAACTAGTTAAGTGATTGGGTGTATAAGGAACTTAATTAAGACATATAATCCCCAAATCACATTAGATTTTTGAAATTAGGTTTAGGGGATGAATATGACCTAGTTGTATACCCATGTAACCAATTGAGTGAAAGGTTGTATGAGGCACTTAATTAGGGCATATCAAGTTCCAAATAACATTAGGTTTTTATAATCAAGTTAAGCTAAATATATAAATAAATATAGCTTTAGGGACACCCCAATGTAAAACCCCAAAGATAGACACAAAGTCACAATTGAAGTCAACCAAATTCAATAAATTAAGTCACAAGGATGTTAACTCTCAAAAACCAAATGCCACCACTTAAGACACACAAACATCATATTCTAAAGTGATGTAGGAGAATCAAACCAGAAGACTTCATTTTTGGTGTTTTGTCAATAACTAGTCAAGTTAGTCCATGTTGGAGTCTCAAAGTGTTTAAAGGACCTTTTAAGGTATAATTATGGTCTTATAATCCATTTTTTCCCTTAGGATGTGTTAAGTGACTTCTTGTTAATTTCCCTCCAAAATAGGGATTTGAAAATTCAAATATTGTTAAAAGACTAAGAATGCCAAAATTACATGTATAGGAGTGTTTAGGTGAACAAGTTGGGTTAGGAGGTAAATTAAAGTCATTAGAATGTATTTTGATGTATTTCATGAATAATATTTAAATCAAGTTATTTTTGAGTAAATGCAAGATTAGTCACCCTTGTACGTTGGAGGTAGTTATGCAAGGAAGTTGGTATAACCAACTCCAAAGTCTATGTTGAAATTAGAAATAATTGTAATTGTATTGGGGAGTTGGAATAAGAGAGTTAGAGAGATCTCCAAGAGAGGAAAGGAGGATCTAAGATTGGAAGATAATGCTATAATCCTTAAGAAAGTTGATAAGCCTTGCAATTAGTCTCTAAATAGGGTGTTAAATGAAGAACTTGTTTTTATTTTGTGAATCATTATATTTTGTTATGCATATTATGGTTACAAGTCAAAAATTGTGTTTGGAAAGGCCCAGAAGGCCATATCATGTTGGATTTGAGTTGAGTTACAGGTTAGACAAGTCTGTAGGTTGAACCATTGGATTATTGATCATAGTCAAAAGAATGGTATATATAGTTGTTATAAGAGCCAATAAACAATAAATAATCATTATATAAGGTGGGGTGAAGTTTCATGGAATATTGGATGTCCTAATAAAGTCTCAAGATGATTGGTAATTTAATAAATCAATTCTTTTTCTAAAACCCCTGTTCACAGGCTTGAAATGTAAGATATGCAAGTTTTGTGTCCAAAGATACAAATATTAGATATGTTGAAATGATGATGATTATTTGTTTGATTAAATAATTGTGGATAATATTATATTACTAGATTGAGGTAAGAAACCCATGTTAAGAGAAGCAGATCTTGGTTGCTCAGTCATATCCAGGTTATACATATATAAGAAACCTTATTTCCATAAGAGACCTTGTTGTATGTTAAATATCCATAGAGATAGAATGAAGGAATAAATGAGTGGATGGAAGTATTTGGTTAAAAAACACCCTAAGATTTTGATAGTGGATTAAATTCTCAAAATAAACCTCTTTATATAATCTTGGAGTTGACTGGTTATAGCAATATTCAGAGTGAGCACATAGTCCTACATTGGGACTTGGAAATGTTGAATGCATGAGAAACCTACTTTGATATATTGTATTATGATGGGATATTGACACAATAATGAGGGAAATAATCAAATAGTGGCCCTAAAAAGTGTTTATAGTTTTGAATGACCACAGGCTTGGGATACCATGCATAGTCTTGTCAAGAACCTATTTTTTATAATTATATGTTATTGAGTATAACAAAGAATAAAAAGGAGTTTAGAACATTTAGAATGATGAATATGACCAAAATAAACCTATAAAAAGTCTTACAACCTAGTAAAGTGGCATGGAAATAACCATATGATAAACTAAGACCTTACTACCTTACACAGTCAACACAGGCTTACAGTCAACCAAGATTTGGGTGTTTTAAGATGGAATGGATGATGTAAGGACTCCTAATTGTTAGGATAGTTGAGATAGGTCAATTAAAACATTATAAAGTTTGTATAATCATTTAAAAAAACTTATAATGCAATTTATGTAATTTAAAGAGCTCTTGGCCCTGTATAGATGTTAACAACCCTATAACTAGGGTTTAGTGGAATAAAGGAGTTATAACCATAAAAATGATCTAATAACTTGTAATATTTCATAATTATATGTTTTATCACTTATGGAATAGGTTTGGACTTGATAGTGCATGGAATAGTATGGTTTTGACAATCATGGGTTTGGAATAGGCCTTAATAAAGGGTATTTTACAAAAGAGATCATAGTTAGAAGTAGTTTCAAGACTTGAGATTTTACACAAAATTCAAAGGGGGTACATGGATTCTATAAAATTTGTTGGAAATTATTAAAATAACCTTGAGTGACTAAAGAGAGAGAGAAATTGGTTTAAGGAAGGCTACAAGCCTTGTGAGAAAGAAGTAAGGTTTATGTGTATAAAAGAAGGTAGAATGAGTTATAGGGGTCAGAAGACATTTGAATACATGGGATAATAATTTTTTTGACCTCTCATTTCAAATTACTAATCTCTTATAATATATAATAAGAATTAGCTTTTAAATCCTAAGGGGTAATTACCTAGTGAAAGCACAAAACAAGACAACAAAAGGGAAAGAGTTGAATAGAATATATGATAAATGTGAATGTCAATAAGAGGATTATTGTAAAAATATATGTATTAATTATTCAAGGAAACAAGGGACTTATGTTAAAATATTCCTAAGTCTATATACAAACAAAGTGAAGGGTTGAGCTAGACATGATATGTTGAAGGGAAAACCATCTAATACAAGTGATTAGTTAGTTAGATAACCAAATGAGGATGATTAATGAAGACTTCTCCCCATAGCTCTGCATCATTTTTTATTATATAAAAGAAAGGTGTGCTTGGGTAAAAATTGTGTTTTGATTTATTTTCATTTTGTTGATTTGAGAAGTATGCATAATGCCATGAGATAGGCATGAGATATAAACTTGCATGGTATTGGTAAAAGAGAATGTTTTAGGTTTTAGCCATTGAGTTCAGCATAAAGGAATATTATATTGAGGAGAGAGAAAATATACAACCCCAAAGTCCTTTGAGAAGGGCAAAAAACTAGTCAAGGAAAGACTAGAAAAGAGAGAGGAAAAGAGAGCATTGAATCTCCAAGAAAGAAGAGAGAAGAAAGAAGACTCCAAAAGAGAGTCAATAAGGTTAATAAGAGATCTCAAGAGAGGAATGAAAGAAGAGTAAAGGCCCAAAATATGTCTAAGAGGTAAAATTGATAGACTTTCTAAGAGGAAGGTCTAAAATAGGCCTAGAAAACAAGAGAATGGAGGAGATGGACATAGAAAGAGAAATATAAGACATAAGAAGAGAATTGGTACAAGGTATAGAAAGGATAGAGCTCATGATGAAGATCATAAAAGAACAAGAAAGCCAATGGAATGGTTTTCATATGAGAAAAAAGGTGAAGTGGCCACTAGAGTCACTTGTGAGAAGAAGAAGGCACAATAAAGGTGTCTTAAAGAATGAAAAGAAGAAAGAGAGAGTAGCCCAAAGAGGCATGAGAAGAGAGATGTTTCCAAGTGATAAAAAATAACGAGAGGTAGAGAAGAGAGTTATCACTTAATATAACAAGAAGAAGAGAGATCTACCAAGAAGAGCACATGAGGGTGAAATTAAGAGAAGATGGAAGATGTCTATGCTAAGGACAATCAAAGAGACTATGTGGTCTCTCATTTTGTATGCTAACATCTATTTTGAGTTTGTGTTTTCAGGTATGAAGAAGAAAGTGGTGAATTCCAAGCATGAGGCCTCAAATTTGATGAAGGATAGGCCAAGGATGCCACCCATCAAGTGTCAATAAGATGACAAAGAGAAAGAACCTCTTGAAGAAGACAAAGTGTTGAATATCGAGAGAATGCCACATGTAGAATATGATGAGAAATAGGAATATTATGATACATTTCCAAGACTATCACCTAAAGCAAGAGAAAAATCATGTAAGGAAGACATGGAGGTCACCCATGAAGACATAAAGGAAGAGACAAACTTGCAACAATTACCATTGGAGGTAAATGAGTGTTTGAATGTTGAATTTGATTCCATATATGAAAAAGAAAGAGATGATATGAAGGTTGAGAGAAATCATGATATATTTCTGCCCTCAAAAGGATAATAAGGGCATGTATATGTATGGCCTAAATGGATGAAACAAACATGTGATGAGAAGAAGTTGAACCTCAAACAAGAGGTCAAAAAAATAAAAAACATAAGTGGAAAACAAGTACAAGTATGGCAACAAAGAAAAAAAGGTAAAGCACACCAAGATGGCATAGTAGATGACCAATGTAAGAGATTAAAAGAGGAACAATTAGCAGCCCAAGAAGACACAAGGAAGAAAATGGGTGGTAAAGAGCATGAAAAGAGCATAAGAAGATCATGATACAAGTGTACTTCAAGAAAGCATGGAGATGGAAGAAGATGATAAGCCTACAAAGCAATCAAAAGAGATGGTGCAATAAAAAAAAAACAAGTGGAGGAAAGGTAAAACCATGTATGCAAGAAAATTAATGCATAAAATAAGATAGGTCTTTGCAATATTTGTTATCAAATGTGGTATATGATGATATGTTTGAATTTGACTCCAATGATGAAGATTTCTTGTATATGGAAACCATTACATTGATGAATGGATGTGTAGTAAAGAAAGAAGAGAAGGAATCAACTCAAAGAGTGATTGAGAATCATGGTATGCATACAAATGAAGTTGATATGACTCTCACCAATGATGGAGTCTAAGGTGAAGATAAAGAATAAGTTTCCCAAAGAAGTGAAGAACTATGTGAGCCAAAGTTTGATGAAGATTTGGAAGAAGTGGATGCACAAAAATTTCAATAGGAATCGAGGATGATAGAGGAAATGTGCAGTCCATTATAGAGGCTGAAATACATAAATTACAATAGGAAAAGGTTAGGGAAAGGATGGATAAGGAGCAGCAAAGATAAGCACAATAAGTTGAGTAAACAAGTAAGCAAATAAGCAAGCAAATGGAATGTGAGCAAATCAATAAGGGGAGTTATTCATTTAGATAATATAAATTTGAGTTTAAAATTTATAAACATGCATATGGAAGGCCAAATATTTGACAACTCATGATGTACTATAGTGAGGAAGAAAGGAAAGAGAAGTTTCTCTTGCATAGTGAGCAAGATGGTTGGAAAAGTCATCACAATGTGAAGAAGTTTGAATAAGAGGAAAAAAAAGAAAGTGCAGATGAGAAAATGAAAAATTTTGAGATGCATGAGAGGCCATTATATCCAAAGGAAGAAGATGATGGAAAGGTTAGGGACCAAACATCACTTAAGAGGCAAGAATCAAGCAAGATTCATGAGGAAACAAGCTATGAAACAAGCATGAGGAAAGAGAATAAGGTCTATAAGGTTACAGCTGAGTATGAAAGGATTAAAAGTGACTTAGAAAAATAATAAACTAAAACAATTAAGGGGCCAAAAAAATTGTAACACTTCATGGAATTGGAATATGAATGGACAAGGAAGCTAGACAAGACCAAGAAGAAGACAAGCAAGAGTTTGGAAAGCAAGAAGGAGAAAAAAATGAAGCATAACAATCCTATGAACGTGAAGGACCCTCAAAGAATAAATTGGAAGGCAAGGAAAAAAAATAGTGACTCAAGTTTTCTCCCTCCTGGGAAGTATGATGTAGGAGCATCAAACCAGAAGACTCTATTTTTGGTGTTTTGTCAATAACTAGTCAAGTAAGTCCATGTTCGATTGTCAAAGTATTTTAAGGAAATTTTAACCTCTAATTATAGTCTTATAATCTATTTGGGTCCCTTATCATGTGTTAAGTGACTTCTAGTTGATATCTCTCCAAAATAGGCATTTGAAAATTCAAATGTTGTTAAAAGGCTAAGAAGGCCAAAATTGCATGTATAGGAGTGTTTAGGTGAACAAGTTAGATTAGGAAGTCCATTAAATTCATTAGGAAGGGATTTTTAAGTATATCATGAGTAATGTTAAACCATGCCATTTCTAAGTAAATGCAAGATTAGTCACCCTTATACGTTGGAGGTATTTATGCAAGGAAGTTGGTATAACCAACTCAAAAGTCTGCATTAAAATTAGAAAGAATTGTCATTATATTGGGGAGATGGCATAGGAGAGTGAGAGAGGTATCCAAGAGAGTAAAGGAGGATATGAGAATGGAAGATAATAATAGAATCCACAAAAAAGTTGATAAGCCTTGAAATTAGGCTCTAAGCAGGGTGTTGATTGATTAAACAAACAAAGAACTTATTTTTATTTTGTGCATCATTATCTCTTGTTATGAATATGATGGTTACAAGTCCATAATTGTGTTTTAAAATTCCCAAGAGGCCATATCATGTTGGTTTTATGTTGAGTTGTAGGTTAGACAAGTCTACAAGTTAAACTATTGGATTATTGATCATAGTCAAAATATCGATCTGTATAGTTGTTCTAAGAACCAATAAACAAGAAATAATATTGTATAAGGTGGGGTGAAGTTTCATGGACTCTTGGATGTACGAATAAAGTTTCAATATGATTGGTAATTCAATAAAGCAATTCTGTTTCTAAAACCCCTATTCACAGGCTTGAAAGGTAAGATATGCAAGTTTTATGTCCAAAGATACAAATATTAGATATGTTGAAATGATGATTCTTAGTTGGTTGATTAAAGAATTGTGGCTAAGATTATATTACTATATTGAGGTAAAAAATCCATGTTAATAGAAACATATCTTGGTTTCTCAGTCATACCCAGGTTACACATAAAAAACCTATTTCCATAAGATACCCTATAATATGTTCAATACCCCCAAAGATAGCATGAAGGATGAAAGAGTGGATGGAAGTATTTGGTTATAAAAAATCTTGAAATGTTGATAGTGGAGTAAATTCTCAAACAAGCCTCTTTAAATAATCTTGGAGTTGACTGGTTATAGTAATATTCAAAGTGAGCACATAGTCCTACAATGGGACTTGGAAATGTTAAATGCATGAGAAGCCTGATTTGATAGATTATATGATGATGGGATATTTAAAAAATAATGAGGGCACCAATCAAATAATGACCTTGAAAAGTGTTTATAGTTTTGAATGACCACAGGCTTGGGACACCATGCATAATCTTGTCAAGAACTAGTTTTCTATAATTATATGTTATTGAGTATAACAAAGAAGGAAAAGGAGTTTAAAACATTTATAAGGATATATATGAATAAAAAAGACCTATATCAAGTACTAATACTTGGTAAAGTGGCATGGAAACAACCATATGATAAACTAATACCTTATACTATCTTACACAATCAACACAGGGTTACAATCAATTGAGATTTGGGTGTTTTAAGATGGAATGAATGATGTAAGGACTCCTACTTGTTAGGATAGTTTAGATAGGTAAATAAATACCTTATAAAGTTTTTTTAATCCATTTAAACAGCTTACAATGCAAGTTATGGAATTTAAAGAGCTCTCGACCCTGTACATATGTTAGAAACCCTAGAACTAGGATATAGTGGAATAAAGGAGTTTTAACCATCAAAATGAGATAAAAACTTGTAATATTTCATAATTATATGTGTGATAACTTGTGGAAGAGGTTTGGACTTGATAGTATATGTAATAGTATGGTTTTGACAATCATGGATTTGGAATAGGCCTCATTAGGCCTTAATAAAGGGTATTTTGCAAAGGAAATCATAATTGTAAGTAGTTTCAGGACCTGATACTTTACACACACTTAAAAATGGGTACATGGAGTATATCAAAGTGGTTGGAAATTATTAAAATAACCTTAATTTACTAAATAGATAGAAATTAGTTTTAGGAAGGCTACACGCCTTGTGAGAAGGAAGTAAGATTTATGTGTATAAAAGAAGGAAGAATGAGTTCTAGGGCTCAGAAGAGATTTGAATAGGTGGAATAAGACTTTTTGTGACCTCTCATTTCAAATGAATAAGCACTTATAATATATAACAATAATTGGCTTTTGAATCCCAAGGGGTAATTACCTAGTGAAGGCCCAAAACAAGACAATAAAAGGGAAAGAGCTGAATATGATAGATGATAAATGTGAATGTCACTAAGAGGATTATTGTTAAAAAATATTTAATGAAGATTACAAAAAACAAGGGACTTGTGTTAAAATATTCCTAAGTCTATATACAAACAGAGTGAAGGATTGAGCTAGACATAACATGTTGAAGGGAAAACCATCTAATGTAAGTGATCAGTTAGTTAGAGAACTAGATGAGGATGATTAATGAATACTTATCTCCATAGCTCCATGTCATTTGGTATTTGAGAAAGGAAAGGTATGATTGGATAAAAATTGTGTTTTGAAATTTTTACATTTTTTGATTTGAGAAGCATGCATAATGCCATGAGATAGGCATGAGAGATAATCTTGTAGGGTATTGGGAGAAGAGGAGGTTGCAAGTCTGATCCATTGAGGTCAGCATAAAGGAATATCAAATTGATGAGAGAGAAAAGATATAGCCCCATAAAGGAATATCATAAAGACACCCTAATGCCACCTCACAAGACAACCTAAAGTCACCCTAACATCACCTACTAAAGTCATGTGTTCTAAAGACACCCTAATGTCACCCTTTAGAGATGTCTCCATCATGTGACTTAATTTTTTTTATAAGTGTTCTAATTTAAAAAAAATCCTAAAATAATTTAACTTGATTTTATAATGTGATTTAAATGGTTTAAATGTTGTAGTGTATATGTGAATCTGTGTGCCAATATCCTCTCAACTCTCACTATCTCTGAGAGATGTGAGGTTTGTAAAATAATTTTTTGGCCTACATAAAATTCCTAAAAATGTTATAAATAAATTTCAAAGGCCCAAAAATCTATAAAACAAACATTGCTTTGCCCAAAATAGATGCTATGTAGAAAACTTACACCTAGAGAACCTTATGTTCAATAATAAAATCCTGAGATGACTAAGTATTGACCAGATTAGATTTTGAAGAACTATCTTATAAATGGCAACACCTACAACTTTGGAATTGATCTCAAAAGATCTAGAGTGGCCCTAATTTTTTATATTTAGTAAAATAAATTTAAAGTATAAGAAAATAAAAATTATTATTATTATTATATTAAATTTTGTATTCTTATATTTAAATGTTTATTTTAATAAATATGTAGTTATCACAAACATAAAAAACACTACGAAGTCCAATACAAAGGGCATGTGCCCTTTGCATTACATTTGGCACACACCATCCATAATAAGTAGGGTGTACACCCTTTTTGAAGGGTTTGCACCCTTTAATCTAATTTTTTATTTTTTTTCTCATTTCCCTCCAAAATAGAATTAAATTGGGTGTGTACCCTTTACACTACATAGGGCACATACCCTTCATAAAGGATACACACCCTTTATAAAGGGCATGCACATTTTGATTTGAATTTTTAAAAGTTTGGTTCATTTCCCTCCAAAATAGCCAATGTTTTAGGATTGGAGGGTCCAAATATAACATGTAGATTTGCACTAGATTGGCCAACATGAATTTTATTAAAGTTATAATTTTTGTTTTGCATTCACAGACATGTTTAAGTAAGCAATTACATTTATTTAAAAAATAATAATATTAGTTTGTAGAGAGGAGAATGTAATTTAGGTATATATAATTTTTACAATGTTAGATAATTATTTTTAATTATTACATAATTTATACATAATATACCTTATTATGATTCATATATATATCATTACAAATAACCAATTTATTGTAAATTTTTTATCTCAACAATCTACACATCACTGGATATGATTTCATTTTTCTTTTGAATTTTATAAAGTTAAGGTTAAAAAGTTATTTTCTTACACTTAAAATTTCATTTGTATAATTTTTTTGTATTATTAAATTAATTAAAAAATATATTAATATAAAAATCAAGAAAAAATATTCTCAACAATATTCAACATTTTATCTGTTCATGTATGTGATTTCATGAAATTTTTTATTCGTTTACTCTAGAAAAATGTGTCCATACACATCAACTCTTTTTTTCACAAAAAACTTACCATGTCATTGTTATAAATGCATCAATTTTGCATAATTTCCTCATATCAAAATTAAATTATATATTTAGAAATTAGATTTAAAATTCCATAATTCATCTTCTTATATTATTATAAAATTATTTATCTAAGTGTCTCTAAAAGTATCTCCAAGTTTAGGTATTTTTTTAAGAATAAATGTGACCACTTAAAACTCCCTTGCCCTCCCCTTTTTTCCCATCACCTTGCACCACCCACATCATTTCACACTTTATCAGGGTATAACTTTCTACACTAGTCCATTGATCATAGTAGATTGTTACATATTTTTTGATACATGATAAGTGTGGGGTTGGTGGGACCACACCTGATATGGGACATAAGTAGGGCTTCCATTCCCCATACCTCCACTCTACTAATATACCAATATTTTCCCCTATTTTGGGTTGCCTAATTGATGGTGGGATTTGAACATGGGCTACCACTATGAAATGGCATCTATTTTTAACTGTTGCACCATAAACCATGGAATGGAACCTAGGTCAATGATTACAAACATATTATTTCTCACCACTTGCCCAATTTGTTGGATTATAGTAGATTATTACATATGAATTTATCTTGGTTATACTTTCCAAAATGTTCTTTACTATGGATATTATGCTTTCCTATATTGGATTATTACATTGATTGTTATGCATACTAACATTTTTACTCTAGTTGTGCTTGATGTTGATGATTACTATAGTGTGTGATCATTTATTTGTGATATATTACATGTTATATGAGTGAAATAATTATTTCTTATCACATCATGAATCAATTATGTTAGAGGATCCTCTAGTCCAAGTCATGTCCATGTAAGTCTATGTCAGGTCAAAGTCAAGTCATGTATTGAGTGCTTGTGTGCTTCATGACCATTATAAGACTATTATTGATATTAGTGCCATGATTTCTATCACACATAATTATATTATAGGAGATGACATTATTTTATCATGCATCTATTGTGATGCTTATTACTATATGACTAATTGATATATTTACTTGACATGATACTTGTGTGCCCATTGAATTGGATTACATGTTTCATACCTTCTTGAACATGTAGTCACTCAAACTTAGTCATGAATACTTGGTAATATTAATTTTGGTTCACTTTTACTTTAATTGAATTGAGCACTCAATATGGACGTATTTCACCACATCACTCTATCATAAATACCTATACAGACTTATCCTATTTTAATTTATTATCTTATGCCTTAGAAATGTTCTTAATTACTAAAAACATCTCTAAGCATCTATACCAACATCCCAAATCCTTAACTTCAAATTTTACCCTTAGAACATAATCAACGAGAATGGGACAAGACCAAAAATTGATATTGTCCATATGGGTTGATCCTATATGTCACCCCAATAATGATTATTTTCAAAATATAGACCCTTCCTTACAAGTTGGTTCATATTTTTAGGATAGTTTGTGTGAGATTTTCTCATTTTGGATTGCTATAAATGCACATCTAAGTCACTTATTCTATCACTTAATTTTTTTTTTATCAAGACACATTTACACTATTGCACACTGAGTAAAACTTCCCTATTATTTATAAATTTTATTCTATTCATTTGAAGTAGCCTTTAACAGACTCAAGATTATTCTACCCACATCAAGAAAAACATTAGTATTCAACCCATATCTATATGCATATATGAAGCAAAAGGAACACAATCACACTAAGCACTCTAAGTGAGAAAACTATGTGGGCTTGATTTACCTCTTCAAAGTATTGGATACATAGGCACTGATTAATCATCATAAGGGTTATTGGGAATAGCTCAATAGATTACACTTCCCCCCATATTTTTGAACGTTTTCACCTATTGCAAGTTTTATTAGGGTTTAAATTTTTAAGAAGTCATTTGTAGGTCATTTTCACACAATCAAAGGTCAATTTTATACACACATGTATATTTCAAGTAAGTGTAAGTAAATTTGACTTAATTTTCCTAATTTTTCATAGAGGACACAACCCATAGAGGATAGTAGTGGTAGTTGATCATGTCAACTTTCATTTGATTTTAACCCTGAGTAGTGATAGTTATAGTTTGTGTTGTACACACATGATCAATTTGACTTGATAATCTTCATCCTTATTTCAGTTGCAAATAGTCAACACACATGCATAAAATAAATAAGTCTTATTATGTTGTTCATAGTTAGTTTCTTTCATTCTTTCATGCTTTGTCCATTATAATACTTTACTTTCATTCTACTAGTTGCAAGTTATTTTACAACATTTTTTTATATTTATATTTATTTTATCTTAATTAGAGTTAATACACCAATTAATTATAAATTATGATAAAACATATTGGTGAACCCACAAATTTTATTCAAGCATTTCTTCAAAATAAAGTTCTTAGGGTCTAGATAAATTCTTGAGCATTTGACACTAAAAGAACTTTCTTTCAACCTTGGATCTAATATCTATCACTAAAAGAATTTGCTTTCAACTTTGGATTTAATACTTGACAGTGAAAGACATTTATTTTGGCATTAGATATGATATCTAACAATAAAAGTACTTTGTTTTGACCCTCTATTTTAGGAGAATTTACTAATTTTCATACACATAAATTTTCGTTTTCATAGGATCTAAATTTTAGATTTATGTTATTTTTTCTATATTTGCAAAGAATCTATGGCTATATTAGACAAGCATTTTTTTCTTCAAGATTTATTATTTTTCATTACATATTGTCCTCCCTTAATAAGAAATATCATTAACACTCATGTAATAAAATGAATCAAATCAAATGTTAATACACAAACATCATTAATGCAAATTTTTATAAAGACAAGTATGACATGGGAACAAGAACAATTATACATTCAAGATGATATAAGACTTACCCTACAAACTCAAGCATTAATCAATTATTATTGCTTCAACATTCAATCATAGCTTCTACCGGTTACTACTAGATGATAAAGGCCATGTATGATTCATTTCATTATTCCTCCTCTTAGATCTCAAGGTTTTAATAGCCACCATCCCACTCCCATTATTTTACCATGTTTTATATAGTCCACACTATTAAAAACTTAAGAGGTAGGCTACCACATCATGGAGAAAATCAACATATTCTTATTTAAACCCCTCCACCTCCCACGAGGTAAGTAAATCAACCTAAAGGGTATGATATTATGGATCAACTAAAAACTACCCATTCCAAAAATTATATTTTGGAGTTACTAAAGAGTTCATCAGTTTATAAGGATATTTTATATGCTGCATTTTGAGACAACACTATATATAATGCTACACACCCTGATACTTTTTATTGGTATAATCAACAACTTTAAGGATACTAAAAATATTATCACTTTTGAGGAATAATAATTACTATTGACACAACATGTAATCACACAATTTTACACTCTATATTCAAGTTATAATACAAAATAAAGGAATAAAAAAAGTATTAATTGATTCTAGTTCTAGATTGAAAATTTTTAGTAGTCATTTCTTATAATAATTAATTATCAACATTTAAAGTATCCAACAAATAGATTAAACTATCAAAGTGTTTGGTGTTTCTTCATGATAATTACTTGGAATGATATCTCTAGACGTAACAATTGGGGCCTAAAACAATGCCCACTCATATGAATTATAATTTACTATTAGGATTACCTTAGATACATATGATATCATAAATACCATCTACATTGCACATGTGTCTTAAATTCATGCATGAAGTATACTCATATGTTTTCTTATGGATGATAATCCTTTTAGGATATTGTAAAATCAAAGCATCTCAAATATATTTAGATGACCCATCTATCATCTGTCCTTATCAAGTCATTATTTAGGACCAAAAATATACATATGAAATTAGAGAGTCAAAAAATACAAATAGAACTTATAAAATTAGAAGAGGAACAAACAAGATTTCATAAGGAACAATTACAAAAGAAATAGTTACAAAGTTAAAAGTTACAAATGGAACAACTTGAACATGACAAGTTACAAAAGGAAAAAAAAGGCTCCTAAAAAATAAGAAAAGGTACATAAGTGCAAGTGGATCAATAAAATAGACATAGATAACATGAAGATAATTTGAATCAACAAAATTATACTCTTGATCTCCCTTTACAGGTCAATTCAAAAGTACAAGATGACAATCTTTTAGATTATTATGACAATGATGATAATGAATCCAACATGGTTTATGATAGATGATCAACTACATAACCTAAATTTTAACCTCTTAGATGATTATTTATCTCATACTTTATTCACACCCATTGGTCTAGTGGTATATCCTGATTATTCCAAATTAGTTGCTAAAGATCAATTAGATTCAAAGGGCAAGCATATTTTTGGTATGCCTAAATAGATAATGTGAATAATTATTGGAATAGTATATCTCATTTGGCATTTGTGATAAATTTAATGAATAATGTGGAAATATGTGGTAAAATTTTTTCACCATTGTTAGACATAATGCAACATAAAGATACACACACAATACTTTTGTAAATGTTTTTAGATAACAAGATTATTACATTACCTACTACTAGACATTGATAAAAAACACATATTTTGAATAAAGCAGGAAAAAAATATTGTGTTTATCATATAATTATAGGACAAGATGTAAAATATTGTGAAACAATACAAAATAAAATTTAGAAATACAAGCATGAAGAAATTATTAAATTAATACAAAATAAACAAATATATCTTACTACAAGGGTTTAAAAGACATTATCTATATATATGAAACACATAAAACATCTTTAACAAGATTATTTAACCATTGCAATATATATGGAAGGAGATTAGTACAAACACAATCCCATTGATACTACCAGATGGGAAATTTTTTGAGTGTGAGAGGATTACAACAAATGGGACATAATATCAATCAATTACATCATAGTGTTGACTGGGAAGAAACTATTGGATATATAATATACTCAGTAGCTTGTGGACCAAAAATGGTTAATATATATGAATGTATTATTTCTCATTCACAACACATACCATTTATATTAAGACAACCATGGTTACAACAAATATGAGCTAAGTGGATACTAATAAACAATGCATCAGTTTTTCACATGAAGGAAAAATAATTCACATACCACATGATGGTAACAATGAATAATATGTTGAAATATATGAAAGAATGAGTAGGAGATACACAGGATCCATAGGATTAATCCAGGAGAAAGAACCCACAACAAGAAACCTGCAAAAATAATACCAGAGAATAAAATATGTTTTTCTCTCACACCTAAAAAATAGGTGATAATCCTAAAAATTCTCTGTATACTCTCTATATTCTCTCATATTATCTCTTAAAATTTATTAGATTATAAAGTATATATAATACAAATAGTTTGTTTTACGAAAATAAACTATTTGTTGTGATTACAAAATAGAGAAAACAAACTTTTTGTTTTCAAATACTACGAACAAAAATATTGTTGAGAGAATCTCAACAATAAAACAAACTATCCTAGGTAAATAAAATTAACCCTAGGTAATTAATAACTTACCCTATTATCCCTAGGTAAGCTTAAATATTCATTATTCCAACAATCTCCCTTAAGTGAAACATAGGGAGAATGACAAACAAATATGGGTCCCGGCTACTAGGCCTGATAAGGTACCCATGTACAAACGAATCAAATATATGAAAAATAAAGGAAGGACTTCATGGGAAATCCCCTCCCCCCCTGCCCTAGTACAACTTCCTTCACCCAAAGCATTGCTCGCAACTGAAGATAATGAGGAGAAGCCAAAGGTTTAGTGAAGATGTCTATAATCTGCTCAGTTGTAGGTACAAACTCCAAAGAAAGAAATCCATCCTGAATAAGATGTCGAATGAAGTGCATGTGAATCTCAATGTGTTTGGTCTACTGATGCTTAACAAGATTTCATGAAATAGCAATCACACTTTGGTTGTCACACCAAAGAGTATTGTGTGAAGCCAAACTCTCCAAGCAACTGTCGAAGCCAAAGTGTCTCCTAACTAGCTTTGACAGCACCTCGATACTCAGCCTCAGTAGAGGACAATACAATAGCAGTTTGATTTTTACATGCCCAAGCAACTAGACCTGAACCAAGTGTGAAATCAAATCCACAATTGGACTTGCGAGTGTCAACATCACCAGCCCAATCAGAGTCAGTGTATCCAACAAGATATGTAGAACTTTGTAGTGTGTAATGTATACCAAAGTGAGTGGTGCCCTAAATGTAGCACAAAATATGCTTGGCTAATTTCCAATGACTCTACTGAGGCTCATGTGAGAATTGAGAGACAAGGTTCACAATAAATGTGATGTCGGGATGGGTATGAGTAAGGTATAAAAGACTAACTACAATTTGCCTATACAAAGTTGGATCAACAAGAGGAGTCATACAAGTGGCAGGCAACATAACACCCGACTAATATGGAGTGGGGGCAAGCTTACAAATAGCCATGCCAAATTGATAAAGAAGGTATGTCACATACTTTTGATATCCAATAGAGATGCCCTTAGAAGACTAAAGAACTTGAAGACCAAGAAATTAATGTAGAAGTCCTAGATCTGTCATATCAAACCTATCTGCCAACTTGTCCTTGATGTCATGTATCAACAAATCTAAACTACTAGTGAGGATGAGATCATCAACATACAAAAATGATATGACAATCTCCTCACCTTGCTTTAGGATGTATACATTGTGATCTGACTCACAATGAATTAAACCAGAACTCAAAAGAAAACTATCCATCTTCTCATACCAAGCTCTAGGAGCTTGTTTGAGGCCATAAAGAGAACGATAGAGTCTACAAACCAATGATAAGTCCTACACAAATCCTAGAGGCTACTCCATATAGATCTCCTCATGGAGATCACCATGCAAGAAGGCACTCTTCACATCCATCTAAAAACCTAACCAAGAATGTGAAGCAGCAAGAGAGAGTACAAGCTGAATAGAATCCATCTTAGCTACAGGGGCAAAGGTCTCAGAGTAATCAACCCCTTCAACCTATGAAAAACCCTTAGCTACTAATATAGCTTTGTACTTATCCACTGATCCATTTGCAACATATTTGGTCTTATAGACCCATTTACATTTTACAAGTTTTTTTCCCTTATGAAGAGGGACAAGAGCCCAAGTATCATTCTTCATCAATGAATAATACTCATCATACATTGCAACATCCCACTCAAGTATACCAATGGCCTCAGAAAACAACACTAGATCATCTATACAAGCTTGTCCCAAAAGAGCAACACTAGATGTCTGTGAGTGAGTGCAACGAGAATCAGATGGATCACAAACTAAAGAACTAGCTGCCTGTAGAGTGCTCTTTGCCCACCTGGGAAAAGGTGGTGAAGAAGATGGCTATGGTGGCTAAACAAGTGCAACAACATCATCATCATCAATAAAAAGCAAATCCTCACTATCCTCTGTAGAAGGAGGGGGAGAAGAAGAACTAGATGTACACTTTTATGGAGTGGGTAGCTCATCAACCTAAACATCCCATCGAAACAACACATCATGTGTGATAGGATCAAAAAGGTGATAGGATTTTACATCTTCACAATAGCCAAAAAAAATGAGTGGTTGGCTTTTCTTCTCCAATGCTTTGTGTTTGTCATCAGGAATAAACACCCATGCTTGACTCCCAAAGATGCAAAAATCTAAAATATTAGGCTTGATCCCAGACCAAGCTTCTTCAAGTGTCATATTCTACACAACTTTGTGAGGCATATGGTTTTAAATGTAGTTTGCACAATTTACTGCTTTAGCCCAATATTGTGGACCCAAATTTTTAGAGTGAATCATACAATTTGCCATCTCTTTCAATGTTTGATTCTTTCTCTCTGCTACACCATTTTGTTGAGGAGTGTCTGGTATAATGAACTGGTGTTGTATCCCATGCTCAATAAAAAAATCATAGAAAGCATTACTATCATATTCCCCCCCATTGTCAGTGCGTATATTCTTAAGAGGAAGAGATGATTGTCTTTCAACAAAGGCTTTGAAAGCCTTAAAAGTCTCAAAAACTTCACTTTTCAACTTGAGAAAATATACCCAAGTTTTACGAGTGAAATCATCAATGATTGTGAGTGCATATTTGGCCATTGAAAAAGAATGAGTTGGAAAAGTCATCAAATCACTATGAACCAACCCTAAGGGTGCATTTGCACATGTGGCCTTACCAACTGGAAATGGATCTTGGTGCTGTTTACCAACTAGACATCTAGGACACACCCCATCAATACATGAGACCTTAGGAAGGCCTTTTACAATATGTTTTGTACTCATTTGTTGCATATATCCATAACTCAAATGCCCTAATCTCTCATTCCACAATTTGCTGAGACTATTACCATGTGTTATAAGTGAAGAACCAGAAGACATAGAAGACTCAAACTTATCAAAAGTATAGAGTCTTACAGTATGGTCTGATGTACCTATAGCAACTATCTCACTAGGATCATTACATTCTCTTATTACAATATCATGTGGAGTAAACTCCATAGTTTTACTAGTACCATAATTACATATTTGATATACAGAGAGAAGATTAGAAGAGATTTAGGGTACAAGCTATACATTGTTAAAACATCCATCCTATTTGTCAATAGTACCTGATACCAAAACTTCAATCTGTGAGGAGTTACCCATAACAATATGTGATGTAATATAATCTGTAAGAGAAGACAATAGATCATTAGAATGTGTGAGATGATGAGAAGCACCTGAGTCAAAAATCCACTAATCATGACATGAAGATGTAGCCCTAGCTGAAAGTGCTTTCCCTTTTCCTACAAGAGAAGTAGAAGGAGATGGAGACTGAATGGAAATTTTGTGTTGTTTGACACCTGCCTCTAATGCTTCCATTTTCTTAAAACATCTACTTTCATCATGATTAGGACCACCACAAAAATTACATGGACTAAATGTTTTCCTCTTTTGCTTAAAGGACTTTTTGGTTTTGGTAGATTTAAAATGATGAGGTGTCTGGGTGGTGGACTCTGGAGGGTTATTTGAAGGTGCTTGCTTTTGCTTAAACTTAGGTGAAGGTTTTCCTTTAGAATAATTTGCAACTAGAGCATGAGTAGGACTAGGTAGAGCATCTAGGGCCATTAATTTTGTTTGCTCCCTAGTCAATCTTTCATAAAAAACTTCAAAGGAAGGCCATTTGAATTCATCACCTAATGTATCCATCATGGTATAAAAAGTAGAGGAAAAAACACTATATGGTCCTTTCAACTTTGAAAAAATCATGAAAATGCACTCCTTATCACTTTTATCCTTTTCACCAGCTTTCAACTGTGACCTAATAAATTTGAATTTTGCCAAGAATTCATCTATTAAAGGAAAATCTAATGGAGAGAGAGTACTCAATTCTACATCTAATTGTAAAATTTTAAACTCATTAACTTTGCCAAATAGGTTTTTAAATTTTTCCCATACCTCTTTTGGTGTTGTAGCATCTGTAATGTGAAATTGAAGATAATCAGAGACGTTGAGGCAAATCAATCCAAGAGCCTCATCCTGCTTGCAACCATATTTCATATTTATCCTTTTTAGTGGTTAATGCTGCAGGTGTTGTTTCAGAAAAAATTCTCCATAAGCCCTTTGATTGAAGGAGTTGTTGCATTTTTGGCTTCCAAACATGGTAATTTGTGAATTTTAGGGGTTCAAACAATCAGGATTCCATTCCTGAAGAAGACGATAACGTTGACAAGAACAACCTAGACATTCCTTTTTCCTCAAAAAAAACTCCCATTACAATTTAACATCTCCTGACGAAATTTATTAGCCTTAGCTTATATAAAGGTACCAAAAAAAATGGCTTTATGCAAAAAAAATGTATGGGGATTTGACCCCAAGACTTCCTCCCTACCAATTCCTTAACAAAATAACTCTAGCCACTTTAGCAAAGTCAACTTTGTTCATTTAAAGCTAGAGACTTACTTTTTAAACCACTAAAAATTAAGAAATTAATTAAAAAAAGCCAAAATAACTCACACATGTGAGATGGATGCTGAATAATGTTTGGATTTATTAGAAATAATTTCTTGTTCTAGCAAGGCGTGGTGATCAGGAAGAATTCTGATGAGAATTCTATAAACATTTGCCAAGGAAAAAACCTCCAAGCAATTTCAGAATGAGCTCCACAGGATCTCCTCAAAGGATAGTACGGCCTGATCCAAATCCATACTTCTCAACAAGAAATGAAATCTTGGAATGTCTACTAACTCATACAATTTTTAGATTTTAATTTTATACAGTATAAGGCATTCAAAATGAATAAAACTATACGGCTATGCTGTAGAACAAAATAGATTATGAAATCATTGTTATAATCCCCCAAAACATTGTACAGCTTGCAAATAAATGTACGGATTGATCTATAATGAAAGCTATCACAATCAACTTTCATGAACAGGTGTCAGATTTTAGAAAGGACACCCATATGATCTGCCATAGCAAAAAATCGTATGGGTACTGCAATCTGCCAAAAACACTAGTCAGATGGTTTTTGTTTGGAAGAGCTGTACGGCCATGAAAGAATGAAAAAAACAAGTTATACAGGATTCTTGATTGAATTTTCTACGCTCTTGTACCAAAATTTTTTGGTTTTGGAAATCCGTACTGTCATAAATGATCATAAAGTACATAAATTTCCAAAAAAACTTGTTAATAGATGAAATATGATGAAAAATTGTAGGGAAGAGGATCTTCAACTAGAAATCCAAGCTCTGATACCATGAAAGAATGAGCAAGAGATAGACAGGATCCACAGGATCAATCCAAGAGATAGAACCCACAACAAGAAACCTGCAAAAATAATACCAGAGAATAAAATATGTTTTTCTCTCACACCTAAAAAATAGGTGATAATCCTAAAAATTCTTTGTATACTCTCTATATTCTCTCTTACAATTTATTAGATTGTAAAGTATATATAGTACAAATAGTTTGTTTTACGACAACAAACTATTTGTTGTGATTAAAAAATAGAGAAAACAAACTATTTGTTTTCAAATACTACGAACAAAAATATTGTTGAGGGAATCTCAACAATAAAACAAACTATCCTAGGTAATAAATAACTTACCCTATTATCCCTAGTTAAGCTTAAATATTCATTATTCCAACAACATATTCAACAATAAAAGATAGAATATAATATGAACATTCATAAGGAAAAGAGGAATATTTCATGTATTTGCATTAATCTAAGTATTTAAAACTTGATGAGGATGACTTACTGGAAAATTATTGATTACAAGTGAAAATTCAAAACCATTTAAATAATAAAAAAATAAAAAATTAATTGTGCATAGCTTCTTGATTGATTCGTCATGTTATTCTTCTAGTTCTTACATGTGATCAATTTGATCAATATTATAGACTTATCTCTCTGTGTTTTTGGCCTTTGGCCCTTTTTTTCAATTTCCAAATATGAATAGTCCAACGCAGTGACATATCTTGCCATTTAACATGTTTTCATAATATAAACAAAGCATATTACTTTTTTATATCATAGACAATATCAACCAGAATTAATCAACATTGACTACCATTATTGTCTTGAGCTAGTAGATTCTATCTTGTAGTATTTTGACACAACCAAATAAAAATTTTAGCAAACAAAGCCTTAATGTAACTGATTTTTTGATATTACAATCAATTTAAATTTACACAACAATACTTTTTTCATGTAAAATCTTTATTTTGTGTACTATATTTCTCATGCATGTGCTTTACATAATTTGACAAGTGTACATTTAATGACACAAGGATGTATAATCATTCCTTCATATTCTTATTTTATCTCCCATATTGACACATATAGTGGGGGCATATTGCTAATACATGTCCATGTCATCATTTTTAGTGTATAATTTAACATTAACACATGTTTTGGATTATTCAAATCCCTTCCTTTCTTCTAATTTTAACCCATGGTTCTATCTTATATTCTCTATTATCCTAATTTTAAAATACTAAAAGTACAAAAAGCAAATATGACAAAAATTTAAAAACATTCAAAATATTATAAAAATCCAAATTGAGGACATAAGCCTGATAATTTATCTATTTTACATCATTGTCATATGTTATTTATCTCATGATTAGTATATACTATAATCTTATTTTGTTACACATGCATTTCACTAGTATTTATGAGTGCTATGTGAGACACAAAAACTTCACACATACTAAGATGTTGAACTTACCAATACCTAGTGGCCATGATAAAGTAGGGGCATCTTATCCAAAGGTTACAATATTTATAAATGTTACCATTATATGAATCATATACTCTTGATCTATATATTTTTTACAAATGTCTTTCTAACATCTCTATCTTACATTTATGTACATGGATTTGCTATTTTACAGGATACAATCACATTACACATACTTTGTGTAGAATAATTTATATTTATATGATCCATTGATGTTATTACATGTAAATATTAGATTAGAATTTTCTTTTCTATTGTGTAAGTTACATTGTCCCTTGTGTGCAACAATTTATTGAACATCTCTATGATATCATTGTTTGGTTTGTGTGAAATTTGACCATGTTCATTTCTTGTGGCCCTTGGCCCTATATTTTGTACAACATTTGAACATGTGCCTATATGCAACCCTTGGTCTTATTACATGACATTACACTTGTTGTGTTTGTGTTCTTGTTGAGATTCTTAAGTCTGATTACAACCATGATCCAAATCATGCATTAACTATTAGGTATGATCCTATTACAGAAACTACTATGAGCTTCATTAATACATTTATATAAGCCTTGCCTCATTTGTTACATATACAATTATAATGATACATATATTACTATAATGACATAAATATTTCACATATGCTACAATATTCAATGATTACATCTTGATACACATGATATAAGTAAATTTTATTATGAGATGAGTGACGTTCATGATACATCCATCACCTCAAAAGGTGGGCATTTTAGTGGGATTTTCATACATGAGATAAGCCTATTTGAGAAAAATTAATTTTAGGTACAGAATGTAAAAAGGTTAAAAAACTCAATCATTGGTATAGATTATGGGGCATATGTCATGAACACACTCACATTACAAGAACATATTATAGATTCATACATTTTGGGTGCTTGAAATAGATTCATGCACAAACTTCAAGCAAAATTTACAAAATTTGCATCTACAGACAATTACACATTTTATATCTATCACATGATGGCATGATATAAATTCATGCTATAAAAATTATTTTCTATCCATGATCATGGTAGGAGCATGGATGTCAACTATTATTTTTGATCATGCATATAAAAAGTAAAGAACAAAGTGACAAGTGAATATATATTCCATATGCAATAATTGATTAAGTTAAAGTGCATAATGCAAAATTTGAAGATTCAACACCCTCCAATAGTATAGTCTATAGATCCTTTGTGGATTCTAACCGATTTTTATCTTTGGGGTTAAAAAATACCAATAATACAAGTTAAGGTTTTTGTGTCCCTCAATGGATTCTATTTTTTATACATGTTCACTTCAAATTGGGGCTTTATCACCCTCAATTCACCACTAGTTTAAATAAGGAACCAAGTATTTCCAAGTGATTTATGGGAAACACATTCTCCAATGCTTTAAGGAAGAATCAAATTCAATAAAAGGTACAAAAATAACATTGGTTTCACACATACAATTGTACTCCTCCCTTGTTTCTCTTTTCATGTTTTTCAATTTTCAAACTTCAAGATTTTAAAAACTTCAAATGAATAAAATGACTACTTAATGAGCTATTATATGGTTTTATAAGTTAAAATGCTTTGTAAAAATGAAATATCCACTAAAAGGCCAAGTGTGTTTTACACATTTAGGTATATCTTTCCATTTACTTTAGTAATTTCATTTCTATACTAAAACAAAGGCAAATGTAATCACTCAAATTTGGTCATGAATACTTGATAATATCAAGTTTGGCCCAATTTCACTTTAATTGACTTGAGAATTTAATTTGCACATATTTCACCACCTCACTCTATCTTAAATACCTATGTGGACCACCCCATTTTAATTTGTTGTCTTATGCCTACAAAACTATTCTTTATTGTTAAAAACCTTAAGGTTGTGTATAGACATACCTAATCCTTAATTTAAAATGTTACCCTTGAGGAAATAATCAACTAATGGGTCAGGATAAGAAATCGATATTGTCACTATGGGTAAATCTTAGCTTTCACCCCAGTAATAGATATTTTTCAAATTTGGACCATCCTTAACAAGTTGGTCTATATTTTTAGGATTGGCAGCATGAGGTTTTCCATTTTTGGATTATTATAAGGGCACATCTAAGTCACCTATATTATCATTTATAAATTCTAATTTTGAAAGACCCTTACATTGTTTCACATTGAGAAAAGCTTTCATGTTCTTCCCATATTTGATTTTATTCATTTGAACAAATGTTTAGCTAAGTCAAGAGCCTATTCTATCTAAGTCAAGCAAAACATTACCAAAAATTCAAGCCATTTCTAGATGTATTCATGTATCAAAAGGATCATAATCACACTAAACATTCTAAGTGGGAGAACTATGTGGGCTTGATTTCTCTCTTTAAAGTTTAGATATATAAGAAATGATCAATCATTATGGGGGTGGTTGGGGTCAGTTAAAACCATTACACTCCCCCTCTCTATTTTCTCATTTTTAGTTATTTCAAGCCAAATTAAGGTTTCAACTTTGAAGAAGTCATTTACAGGTCATTTGCACATAGCTATATGTTAAATTTTTGCATATAGGCATATTTGAAGTAGGCATAGGTGCCTATGCCATAATTTTATTAGTTTTTCATATAGGAAAATATTGAACCTTAAATGAAAATAGTGACAGCTGATTTTATCCCCTTCAAGTTGTACTGAACCTAAGAGGTGAATGTTATAGTTTCTATTGCACACACATAATTAATCTGAGTTGATTATCTTCAACTATCTTTAAGTCATGCACAATAAACATACAAGCATAAAACAATGAAGTCTTATTATGTTAATAATAGTTAGTTTCTTTCATTCATTCATGCTTTGTCCATTTCAATAATTTACTTTCATTCTTCTAGTTGTAAGTTATTTTACAACATTTACTACATTTATATTCTTTTTATCTTAATTAGAGTTAATAAACCAATAAATTCCAAATTATGATAAAATAAAATAATCAAAGATTTATATAACATATATTATCATGTTTTAATATATAATTTACATGATTAAATATTTATATATGCCACATGGTGCATATAAACCTTTCTTTTGAGATGAGTGATTCACATGATTCTTCCCTAATATCTAAAGAGAGGAACTATAGTGAGATTGTCTTAGAGATTCAAACCATAAAAACATATAGATCATACGTTGGGTCAAATTATGTGATTTAAATGGGATAACTTGGACATATTAAGTCATATGTGAGGTATTCTACATGATTTTGATAAATATTTAGAACATTTTATGACATTCTATGATGAATTATATGGATCGGATTGAGAAAATTTGTTAGATTTATTAGATTGAAGGACATTATATGACACTGACAAATAGATGATGGAAATTATATACTAATTTAAGGTAAAAATAGATTATATTTATGACATGAATTTTGTTCTTGCAAACACTTTTTTATTTCTCTATTGTGGATCAATAGATAATGATGGTACTATGTAATCTATTTGTAGCGGTTGATATAAAATTCCATTTTGACATAAGAACCTATTTCAAGGTTCAATTTTAACATACAAACCTATTTCAGAGTTCCAAAGAAATAATTATGAAGATATTCAAAGTAATGCAATTGAGTTTTTGCAGTGTTTAAATTCCAACACTTTCTTTTTGGAATGGTGGCTTAGGCATTACACTCTTCAACACATGGTTTCAACAATTGGGGAATAATCATCCCATGTAATTTTTTGATTGAGTGTATAAAGTGATAGTTTGGTTCACATACCCTTAGGTTCATAGAGAAAACACTAGGCATACTTGTTAATAGTAAGTGGGGTTAATCACAGGGACCATATTTATTATTTTATCCTCTTAATCTAGCATTTTTAAAACTCTACTAAAAGGGGGGAATTTTTAGACACCCAAATTTAGTGTTATATAATTTGGTAACATCAAATTTGGCACTCTTTAACATACTTGGAATTTTCATACATAGTTGAAACTTGTGCATGTTTTCCCCTATCCATTTATACATGTTGTTTTGGCCAACCCAATTTATTAGATATACATATTTAAGATCATCCTAGTATATGCAAGAACTTTATAGAATCCTAAACAAAATATTGCCATATCTCATATCACTATTTTTTCAATTTTTATGGTAGTGTCCAAGGACACTCAACAGTTGTATTTTTCAATTTAGAAGTCTCCATTATGTCAACCTAGACAACAAGAAATATTAGAGTCAGTGAAAAATAAAAATAAGTCTTAAAGTCATACCCATTTCGCAAAATCCTAGAAAAACTTTAAAAACTTGAGAAATAAATTATCACTCTCTTAAGACATTATCACAAAGGAATACATATCTAAATATCCCTCAAAATATTAGCCCTATATCCAAGTCTGAATATAAATGTAGGCCAAAGTTATATGGTGTCAAGTGTCAAAAGAAAAAACATTGCATTACATTTTAGACTGATCACAATGGTGTACATACACCCACATAGGTGGGAGAATTAGATGTTTGAGCGCTATTTAGAGTAATGGAACATAAGAAGAACTCAATCACTCAATATGTAGTGGTTGGGATACCCAACCCAACTTTATAACCCTTTTTTCAAGGGTCATATTATGTCACAATTGTGATTAAGGTTTAAAAGAAAAGAGGGGGAAAACAAAGATCAACTCATATGACTAAAATAAATCATACACACAAGAGGTATATATAGGTGTATGTACAATGGTTTGAAGTATCATAGACTTGCACAGTTAATAGGGATATAACTAGGAGAGCCTAGTTAATATTGGTCACAGTGGGGGTTTGAGTTTCTTCTCTAGCATCAAGGCAAAGTTTGATATTTAGTTTCATGATATGGGAAATTATAAATAAAAAATATATCCATTATAGGGACAATTACAAACATAATGTGTTGAAAAAATTAGAATTAAGATAAGTGCATGTCTCCTCCATTACTTTGACCATTCCAAATATACCAATTACAATATCAATATACTCTTTTACATTTATATTAGTATGATTATTTCCCTATTTAATATAATATAAATATTCATATTTTTAATTATTTTGGATCACATTAATAAAAAAATATGTTATATGACTGAATCTTGACTTCGACTTAGTTTGCATAATCCAAAATAAAATAATAATAATGGAGTCAAGGAAACTGTCTATTCATTATTGAAACTATGCATCTCACATGCTTAGAATATGACCTCCACATATTTATGTGGTGTGTGGATGGAATAACTTGAGAAAGAGTTTCAACCTCCTCTTCCCTAGAAGTAATTAATGTAACTAATGAATACTAATGACCCTCTTTTGGCATAAAGGATTGTGTAGAGAGATCAATATGGATAAGTGACACAAGTGTGTAGTATTATGAAGCATAAAATGAATGGAAAAGCATGGATCTAGGCTATACCATTGGTGTGACATATTCTTTCTCTATTGAATCCTATTCTTCCTCTCTCTTCTTAATCCCTAGACTGTTTGGCAAGGCCTTGTATTTATAGGATGATTATGGATGACCCATGTATATTAGCTGATTTTTGAAAACGTAAATGGGAAGGGCTAAGGTGTAATTTAAATGAAAATGGGTATAAGGACCCAAAAAATAAAATAAAATAAAATAAAAATAGGGGTACAACCCTAACAAAGATGGGCCTGCATAGATACAAGTTTTATAGGATAAAGTAAGGCTCAATTCTCGAGGTAGGTTTGTGTAACATGTGATAAGTAGTTTAAATGCACTAAGAGATACCTTCTAGATAAGTATTGGGATGTTTTTTAGGGTTAGTGGACCAAATAAAGATTCATGTGGGATTAGGGCCATTCTAGGAATAGCCTAAAAATAAAAGTTTTCCAAATAGGTAAAATTGGGAACAAAACATGAGATTAAAAGTTTTATGCAAAATTTCAGGGTTAATATAATGCTCCCACTTTGATGTGGGTAAGTGACCTTACTCTTGTTAAGTTTCCATCCACACTTGATTAGTTGATTTGTACCTTTAAAAGTTCTAATTTATAGAGTTAGTTAAAATTATCATTATATACATGTGATTATTTGAAAAATTTGAAATTTAAAGATTTGCATTTTTGAAAATTAGCTCTTAAAATTGAAATTGAAAGGAAGAATAGGAAAAAATACATATATTTTTTTTCCAAATGCCACCATAATTTCTCTATCACTACAATTTTGATAGGTGTTCAAAACATATCCCAACACTTACGAAAATCAACCAGACCCAACACACACCTCCTAGACTTTTAAAAAATTCAACAAACATAGCCAAAAAACTTTAAAAAGTTACGGGCACCACATCCACTTATCCATCAAGGAATTAGATAATTTAGCTCATCTTCTATCATAATGAACATGTCTTGAATTTTAAAATTTACTTTATAATACCCAATTTTGAGGTGAGGGATGAATATCCTATTGTTGCATTCACTCATCTCAAAAGAACACAATAAAAACACCATATGTAAGGAGTAAAAATTAGTCATCACTTGTTATTTTTTTCCCAAGGAAAAAAATAGCAATACATATTAATAAAAATAGGAAATTACATTTTTCACATGCTACCAAGAGCATTCTAGACAAAAATCCAATAATAAGACAAACTACCAAAACCAAAGTAAGAATCAAAGCCCCAAAAACACCTCGCACAACAACCAAATGCAAAGCTCAACTGTAGGACCAAAAATATTTAGTATAAGAAGGTTCACAAACCCAAGCTAGAAAACCCCAAAAAATAACAAATACATAGATCAATAATATCACACTAACATTAACTTGAAATAAAAATTACAGCAGTGTGTGATCACAAAAAGAGTGCACACATGCAATCTTTCCCCCTCTATGGGTTCAAAAAGTACTCATCTGTATACTTCCAACAACAATCCATCATTGGAGAGAGAGTTAGCCTTAATGTTTAGCTACTTGAAAACATGTTGCAAGGAAATACTGACAAAAAATTTCAGCATCTTGTTAATCTAATTTAATAAAGGTAACAGAGTCAAATTATCTAGTTAGCTAAATGCCCCATGAAATAATTAGTGGGAAGGACCTAAAAGATTTTAGTTCAAAATTCATATACCACATCTCAAAGAAATAGTCCACATTAGTTCCCTGCCAACCATCCATAATGCCTGCCATCCTTTTTGTCTTAGCCCAAACTTTAATTATATATGGACATGTGACCAGTAAATGATTGATGGTATTGTCATCCATTTTACACAAATAACAACATCGAGGACCATGTTAACTTATTTTTTGAAACACTTCCCATGTTAAATATTTTGTTATTTAAGGCCAAACATATGAATAACCTTGTATTTAGGGGAAATTTTATTTTCTAAAGTTTTTTCCACCACCATAAGTTGGCTCTTGGACCCCCAATTTAAAACAAAGCCTTATACACAAAACTATCAATATACTCACTCGATGATGGATTTTTTGACCAAACTAGCACATCCTCCATTTAACTAATTTTAACATGAATCAAATTTAGTCTCTTCACATAAGCCTTCCATTGTATAACATCTTCACCAGCCAAACCTAGTAACCCAACACTTTTCCACCCTTGGTGCCAGATGTTAGTGGAATTGGGATCTTATGCATGTGCTATACTAGTAATTCAAGAATCCTAAAATTAAGTAATAAGGTCCACATTCAATATATGAGTTACACCACACCCAACCCAAGGATCAACTTTGACCTTGACTCTTTCACCATTCCCCACCTTCCAAATTAACCAATTTCCAACAAGTGGAAAAGATTGAATATCTACCTTCCACACCAAACAAATATTATGAATAGGTTTAATGGTGATTATAATCCATTCTTTGACAGTGAGATTTTAATATAATTTGATTTCATAGCCCCCATTTGAAATAATCCTCCAAAGGCTTTTGGCAGCTAGGGTCATCCCAAATAAATGAATATTTATAAGGCACCAACCACTAAATTATTTTGTCTTGGCCAAATACTACCATTTAACTAAGGGAATACAATATTTTTCCTTCCTACATGTCCATATAAATTTGAAAATTTTCTTCCTAATGATCTTTAGTATTCCATTTGGGATACAAGATAAATAAAGCCAATAGAATGAAATAGATTCTAAAACAAACTTCACGAGAGTTAATCTGTTACCTAGGGTGAGCCATCTATTGCACCACACATTTATTATATTTTAAACCTTATCAATCAACCAATACCACTAAATTTTACCACAGTCATTTGGTTTCAAGAAAAAACCTAGATATTTAAAACCAACATGGAAATCCATTTGATGGAATGGAAAACATAACAGGACCCATGTGATCTGATCTAGCTCCACCCTATTAAAATAAATAAACAATTTTTTAAAATTGATCTCCATCCTAGTAGCCACATAAAATAATTCAAATAACTCTTTTAACTTAGAGATATGCCTCCTAGAACCATCACAATACAACAACACATCATCCACAAAAAGTAGGTGGGTAAGAACAATGGATCTTCCAACCTTAATGCCTCTGATCATGCCTATTCTCTTGTCTTCCAAAAAGTGTGGCTTAACCCTTCAAAAATAAAAAATAAATAGCAATGGGCATATAGGACATACCTACTTTAATCCTCAAGAAGGTCTGAAAAATATATATGTATAACCATTGATTAATATAGCAAAATATGCTAAGGTCAAACACCCCATGATCCAGTTTGCCATCTAAACAAAAACCCAATATGATCAATAATAAATGAAAATAAATCTAGTTAGCTTTATCATAGAACTTTGAAAAATCAAGATTCATAATCACAATAGGCAATTTCTTAGTTTTAATGGAATGGAGCCCCTCCTGAGCCACCTGAATGGCATCATATATCTAATGACCATAAAAAAACCAAATTATATATTGGAAATAGTCCAAGACAAAATATTCTTCAATATAATGGCTATGATTTTAGCAATGATCTTATAGATGTAATTGAATAGATAAATATGCCTAAAATAATCAAAAGAAGTCAGATTGTTCTATTTAGGAATAAGTGCAATGAAAGTAGTATTGAAAGCACCCAACACCTTTCTAGTTATCTTAGTATCCTCTACCACTCTACGCAAGTCCTTAGAGATAATGTCAAAAAAAGAGAAAAAAATCAACTGTCCAATTGTGGAGGCTTGAGATTTTATCCTTTTAGAAGGATTACAAATCGACTTTATCTCTTTTTTAGTTACTTCTTCCAATAACCTCCCATTGACATATTCATTAATACAACTAAGGAAGTGTGTGGATTTATAATAATATTTTCAATATTGACTCTTTCTAGTTCTTTGTATACCTTCTTGAAAAGAGAAACCACCACGTTAACTATATCCCTCAAAGTCCTAGATTTGGAGCCATCCTCCTACATTTCCAAACTAATAATCTTATTTTTCCTATGATTGGAAAAGTTTTGAAAATATTTAGTATCTTTGTCACCATTTTCCAATCACAAGGCTCTAATTTTGAGTTTCCATTGATCTTCTATATCTGCTAATAATTTCCTCTTCTTCTAGTCCAAACATTTGAGTTTTTTTTAGAATCCTCATCAAAATCCTTATCAAAGTTTTGGCTGTAAAAATGAGTAATCTGGTGTTCAACATTAATAATCTCCTATTCATCCTCACTACACTTATTGAAATCCCACCTTATAATAACTTTCTTCACCTTTTTCAGATTTGTAACTAATTGTAGGCTAGTTGACTCCCAAGAGAAAACATCAAAAGTAGTCCATTCATCTTTCATCGACTTGATAAAATATTCTTCCTTTAGCCAAGTGGGATTGAATTTGAAGGGACTTAGGGGTTTATTATTTTCCTTTTAATACAAACCACTATGGGAAGATGGTTCAATTCCATTCACTTTCGACCCATGATCTGATCCTATATGAGCCATTCAACATATATTTTGAGACAAAGAGCATATACAATATCTTAGCCATTCTCTCAACAACAGTTCTCATATTTGTCTAATTTGGATCCAACTTGATTAGTTCCATATCCACCAACCCAACTTCCTTAAATTTGTGCAAAACGTACTCCACCATTGGGTCAAGCCTAGCAATCGACCCCCGCACTTCAACTCTACTAATAATAAAATTTAAATCCCCCCCTCCCCCAAATATTGTTAGATCTCAAAAAGTCTTGAGAAAAAAGATCATCTTATAATTTCACCCTCTCCTCATAAGGTCCATACATATTAACCACAAAGAAGGTTTTTCCTAACTCTATAGAGAAGAGTTCAACACCAATTCCTAAATCTAGTATGATTGAACTAACTAACCTCAAAGTAGAATTTTACCATCCAAATATCAACCCCCAAAATGCCTATTAGAATTGACAAAAATAAAATCTCACTCATTTAAAATTTTAGACAACTCCCAAATGACATTTTTCTTTTCACCCTTAGTTTCCTATATCATAACCACCCCAGGTTTATGTGAATCCAATAACCTCCTTAGGGGCATTTTTTAGGTGGGATTTCCCAACCCTCTATGATCATTGGGTCAATGACATGATGGTTTGTCCCACTCTAAGGGTCCCTAATATAGTTTTTTTGGTAATATTTATCTCTTCATTTTGCTTTTTGCATGAGACATCTAAAAAATCCTTCCCTTTCCCATATGAGATCCCTCAATGATCATGTCTCTACCCAAACCTCCTTCAATGCCACCATTTTACCTGTCTTTGTCTACCATCATGGATCTCAAAGGATTTCTAGGTTCTTTGGAAAAGTAAGGGACTCTTCAGTGTTATGTCTAGAAGGGATTCTCTATGACCTCAAAGAACCCCCTAAGATTAGAAGATGCTTATTAGATTACCCAACTGATGGAGTGACTCCTCTAATTCCATGTGCATCATGTCATTATTGGACTAGTCTATGGACATCACTCTTTTCCTTCACCAACATATTAAATACTCCTTCCTTACGCCTCTCCAAATCATTTTGGTTCTCTAATGAAATTAGAAAAGGGCCTTCCTCTATCTGTAAAGAATGAAAGGTGCACTCCCCAACCTTGTTCATATATTTTGAGTGTTGTAAAATGGTGGGATCCATCCTCATCATATCCTACATAGAAGTGTTCTTAGATTGGTTCATCTCTTCCACTAGCTCCCATTCAATTAGAAACAATAATTTTTCTTCCATTCCTTTAGTACTTATAAGCCGAGATCCTCTAGGGACTACAATATTCTACATATTATGGGATGCCATCCACTTCTTTGAATAATCAACTATCTTGCCCCCCTCAAGTTGCATATCACTATTGGGTGTTGAAAAATCATGGTTCTCCTTCACCCTCCTATTGTCTACATCCAACCATCTTCTCCACTCTTTATGGGGGAAATGTAGTTTAAAATTAGAAACTAAATAAACATAATGGTGACATATAACACAACTAAAGGGAATTCCACCATATTTCAAAGATTGTGTATGCTTCCAACAACCATACTGAAGCTCTATTTAATCATACAAACCTTCCTTCAAATCCAAATCCACCGATATTCTAGGCATTATCTAAGAGGGTTGCCTTTGGTAACTCTCATTTGCCTCTAGGAAGGTCCCAATACTATTTCCTATAGCCTTAAAAACCTCTAATGACCAAAACTATAGAGGTAAACCTAGTAGCTTAACCCAAACATGAAGAATCGAGGATCTCATCAAGAGAGGATCAAAACTTGGAATTCATTTTCTTAAAGATAATGGAGACAATCCCTAAACCCATCTCTTGTCCAAAATCTTCCCAACATCAACTTCAATTTTAAAGATGAATGCAAGCCAACGTCTTACCAAAATATGAAAAATAAAACAATAACTCAGTATTAGCCGCCAAACACAATGATCCATTATTCTAATATTCACTCTGAGATTTTCCTCTAAAAATACATCCAGTCAGAGATGTATTAGTCAATTCCAACACTTGGTCTATCCTCACATCTTCTCCCAAGACCAATCTGACTCTATTTTGTGAAGCTTAATACACATTAAACCTTTCTTCGTAGAAACCATCTTGAGGGAACCCAATGACCCCTTTACTAGTTAAAAAATCATCTCAAACCTTCCTCATAACAACGAGCTTTGCAATTCATTTATTTGAAATCCCTCTATATCTAAAATTTTGAAATACCCACCAGGGAGCCTCCCATTCTTCCCATTTCCCAAATCCATCTCTTCTTAATGAACTAGATATAGATCCAACATATTGCTTCATCCCTCTGAATCCACTTCAAGGTTACCTTCTCATATATCCACCAACCCCTTCAAAGATGAGAATTGCTTTGCCTTATCTTTAACATAGGACTTATATCCTACCACTCCAAAATTTGTTCTTGCCACGACCTTAGAACCACTAGAAAACTTATCACTACCACCAATAGAACCTAACATCTCCCCTGACAGAAAATAGTGATAAGGAAATCTAAGTAACACCTCCTCCCCAAGTCCTTTTCAAGAAGTTTGCCAAATACTTCTCTCAATTTATTTAACCAACAATCTAAAGTGAAGATTGCAGTACCTTCATGGGGGTATTATGAGTAATCCACCACTTATTATTCCCTCTCCAACGAATCCAAATGCTTGGAAAGTAGACCTATCCCATCTTCTACCTCCATGGATCAAACTAGTTGTTGCTCTATTTTGAGAAAGAATATCGATCGGATAAGATACTCAAAAGGGATGATTACCTGGGAAGAATTGTAAGATCATGATCTCTGACAACTGTAAAATCATATCTCGGCCTCCAGTATCTGCTAAGACAGGGTTCAGACTCTGATAAGTACTTGCACAGGTCACGAGCTTCAACCACTGGCTGAGCAAGTCTCAGGCTTCGTCGACTGTCAAAGCAATCAAAAGATTCCAAGAGTTTAAAATGGGGTTTATTACTTACCATGCCACTGCCTACAACGACATGTCTACTTGCATATCTTATGGTTTTCTGTACTGTAGGAAGAAAAGCCTGCTGCATTCTCTGTTTGGTACCAAACTAGAGCTCTACCAAATTCCAATGCCTATAATGGGGGAAGCCACACCTATTGATTCTCCTACTGAGCACTAACAAACACCTTAGACTTACCTCTATTCCCTGAACAAGGAATGCTTACTTGGTTGTTCAATGCCACCACCATGATCTAAGTCGCGCCTGTTGCTTCTCCTGATTGAAGATTGGTAGGCTGCCACCCTGCCATGGTTTCATCCACAGTTTTGATTCGCTTCAAATATGTAAATGCTCAATAATTACATATTAATGTAGACTTTCTAAGATAGCAAAAAAATTCTCTCAAAACTTGATAACCAATTTTCATAATATTAAAATAGAATGTTTCAAACAAAATATTAAATCCCATTACCCACACTAGAGAAATAAATCCAAGATCTTTCAAATTTAGGCCTCATATATAATCTTAATGGAATGGATAAACAATTTCTCAGAGTGAAGATTATTGAAGAATCGCCTTGCCATATATTCACCTCCCCCAACATCAAGATCCACAAAGATCATCTAACATTCATATTCATCATTTATTATTATATTATTGGAACGCTTCACATGATATTAAGAAAAAAATATAATTACAAAAGGTTATAAAGTAAAATAGTCGTTTTGAGCCGGACTCACTTGTTATTATCCAAAACATATGTAATTTGAAAAATAGCCCTCATATGCTAGAAAAGAATGTAGCATGCTATTTTCTACCATGAAAATATTGAATTTAGATTTGAATTTTTAAATTTTTTGAACTAACATCTAATCATGCTACCCTATATCATGAAAAGTCCATTTTTTTCAATGGGAGAAACTAATATAACCATACAAGAAACACACACAAAAGGTGGGCCTAAATAAAATAATAAAAATATAATCAAGCAATATTCCCCCATAGACGCATGATAACCATTATGGTAGCATAGGCACTAAGTAAATATCACAAAATGTTAATGATTACACCCATGTTAGTGATTCAAATTAATGCACAATGAAAAAAATAAGATGACGAAAAGAACATGCACAAAAATAAAGAACATGCACACACAAGCAAAAATTCACGAGAAAGAGTTAATGTAATAGTGTTACTATAGGAATATAAAATATCCATGTGATAAGTGGCATATAAAATACTAGATGATAATGTAGTAGCCAAAGTAGCTAACTCAATGTGATAAAGGACAAACAAGAATATATATTGTCATGGAAGAATTATCTAAAGTGAAAATGCCCCAAAGGTAGAACATGTTGTCTATGAAACTATCCCATCTAAGATGTGGGCACACCATGTGAACTTTGGTATGATGTAACTTGTGAAACTACATAACACTCGCTCCATAAAAATACTATGAAAATCTTATGCGTAAATTATGGATAATGGATAATGAAAACCTCTATAATAGATAAACATGTGACATCTATAGAGTAAAATTTTTGATTTTTTGAAACTTTTCCAATGTTTTTGAAAATTTTGAAAATTTTCTAATGTTTTTGGATTTTTAAAAGTATGCCAATATTTTTGAATTTTTGAAAATTTATACCCCTTGATAGGAAATATATGATTCATGTGGACATTAATCATGATAATCCTAATGTGATAAAGTGCATAAATATTGTAGTGTGTATTATGATCTATGCAATAGTAAAAGCTAATTACGTAAAATAGGTCCTAGATTGTAATGTAAAATTAAATTGTCATGACATATGACATATCCAACTATGTGCCAAGGCCAAATATGATGTGAATTGATAGTTAAGAATATTTATGTACTTGGGGAAGACCTCCTTCCTCCCCAAAATGGAAAATGCTAAGATAAAGTCATATAAAATAATGATATTCATCATATGTCAATCTTAGTATATAAATCATAGATCCTAAAGTCAAGAATATGTAGTGCCAATTGTATATATATAGAAACATGCGGGGTCTGATGCCTTCCATTAATAAATTATCATATTCCCTCAAAGTAGAATATGTAATTAAGTGAGTAGTGTATTGATGATGAAATGATGCCAAGATGTAAAAATGGATGTGTGTAATATGTCATGTTAAAGTGATACATGTATAACTAGTATAATGTGAAAGATGAAAATTAATAGTGTCAAACTCCCAAGGGAAGATTAGGCTACTATCACAGTTAAATAAAAAATCATAATATGTCAATGAGAAATGAACGCGGGATCCATGCCCCCCACATAAGAAATATAATGTAGATAGATGGGCCAACATATATTATACTTGGGTATGATACCCACATAGGCTAAATAGATATGATTGGGTATGAAACCATATATGTGATATTTTAGTTGTAATTTGGAAAAAAATGGAAGCTACCATAAATAAGCATAGGGATACTTAGAAAAAAGGATGAGCAAGGCTAAAAAAATATAGGAATGATATGATGATAATTCTAAGCATCTATAGGCTTCTTTCATAACTCAATGCATGGTATGAAAAAATATCCTAATAACTATGTTGTCTTCTTTGGGAATACTAGTGTAAGTTTTATGAATCAGATCAACAATCAAGTTGTTGAGGCCAATGAAACATAACAAGAAATGTGAAATAAGTGGCTTAGGAGAATGTCAATGAAAATAACATATAAATCAAGCTCAAGAAAAGGCTCAAATCAAGGTTATAGATGGTGATGTATAAAATGTACTCTTTTAGTATAATGATATGTTAAAAAATATATTAATAGTTCCATGTACACATGTAAGATATGTATACTTCATGTAAGTGAGTAAAAAAATATATATATTTAAAGGTAGTTGCATATAGCTTCATATGATTGCTTAATATAATAAGTAACTATCTCTTTCCCATTAAAGTTTTAAATTGTACTAATAAGTATATTTTATTAATATTATCCCACCCCCTACTAAAATAAAGGTATATCATTTTGAAAGAAAGTGTAAAAAATGGATGCATAAATTCTATAGTGTATGGTAAAAAAGTTATGATGTGCATCATGTGACTAAGATAAAAGATATATATTTTTTTTGCATTTTTATATTTTATGAATGTTTTTGTATTTATATAATTTTGAAAAAGGAAACACTAAGAGGCACAAAAATTAGAATAATAAAAGCTATGTACAAAACTATGGTACAATAAATATGCATTGATGATGATCACCAAGGCATTTTATATTTTTTGTATTTTATCAATGTTTTTGTATTTTAGAATTTAATAGAAACAATATAGAAACATGTAACACAAGAAGCAAAAATAATCTATATCACAAGAGGGTTTATAAAATTGTATGTGTAGAAGCCCTCAATGTGAGTTATTATATTACCTTATAATAGTGTCAATGTTTGAATCTAAGGTAAAATAGTTAGAGCCATAGTTTAATGGACCAGAAAATGTCTCTATAGATGTGTAATAATTGTCATCATTCTTGGGTGATATAATTTTAGTCATTTGTATAGGTGGTGCTAAATATTATGAGGAATATGTTGTGTCCAAATTACTGGATGAGATTGTAAATCAGTCTTAATATGTGGATAGTAGGGTGCAACATGTTTCAGAGGTGAAACTATGGGGATTGGAGCTAGAGAAGTTGGTGAAATAGAAGACTATACCTTTGTTTGAAATGTCTTATGTGAATGGGAAATTTTTTCTTATATATGAATTATAACTAATTTCTTTGGATAAATAATCATTAGAATTTTGGTTGTGATAATTGGTCGATGATTAGGCTTTCATAAAGTGAACCAAAAACAGTGTGAATTTCATTGTGATACAAAAATTTAAGAGAGTTTTGAAATGTTTATGTAATTTATTTGAAATCACTTATCCAAGGACACCCAAGTAATAGATTATATGATCTTAAATTAGGTGAAATATATAACCAAACTAAACATTATTGATGCAGGGTTATGACCCACCAAGTAGACTGATGGGAAAATTCCCTTTTGTTTTAGGATTATAAGGTATAACCAAATGAAATAGTTTTAGGTATTTGGTTTTATAAATAACCATGCAATTAAATAGTAGTTTAGTGATGTGATTGTTTCTTACAAAGATCCTTCCTGTTAGTCAATTAGCTCTACTAAATAGTTCAAAAAACTATCTTAAAATGGATATTCATGATGATATAGTTTGTACAAAAGTTATTTTGTTCAAAAGAAACATAAAATGAAAGAGTGCTAAAACAAAGAATAAAATGTCCTTAAGTAGTAGAGATATTTTCTATAAACTATTTAGTTTCTAAAATTCATTATGTGATTTTAAGCTATTGATCATGTAAATCTAGTTATTGCTTAGAATTTGATGAACACATAGAGGAGTCCAAGGGAATTTTATTGCAAATATTTCCTGTGATGTTTACTTGACATTTTTTAATTTATGACAAATTTCTTGAAGACATTCATATAAAAACCAAGATTATAGAAAAAGTGTTAGTCACAAGAATAGTTACACTATTTGTTACTCAATTCAACCAATCTACAATTCATATATGTAAATTTCATACATTAATCAACTTAATCTAACACCTCATACATTATTCAAAAATTGAGAGAGAAAAATACATAATAAACTCATTAAAAATTTCAAATAATTTTGAGTTTATAGTATAAAAATATTCATCTCCTTGAGAGGTAAATAAAATATGTATATATAGGTCTAGTTGGGCACCACCACATTTGACAATAAAGCTACATGCAAAAGCTATTTTTTTTCTTAAACCTAGATAAAATCTATTAATCATACACAAAGTTTAAAATGTTTTTTAAAAGTGATACAATTCAAAAAATAAAATTTCTCCCATATCACTTGGAGTTTTATGGAGCTTTGGAAGACCCAGCTAGATAATTTTAGAAAGTTACTACACATGTTTAATAGTTAACATTTATTCTTGTTAGATTTATAATTGGAGCTTGGAACAAAGACTATATTTTTTCCATCAATATTACATGATTTTTAAATGGGGTGTTAAGAGTTCCTTTCATGGTTGTGGCATGTATTATTATTTCCTTGGCATAACAAATCGATTCAATAACTTTATTACTTCCCCCACGGTTGTCTTCCAAAACCTTCCCCTTTGAAATATTTAATAAACTTGGCTAGCTTTAAAGAAACTTTTGCCATGGAGACTGGTTTATTTTTTGGGGAAAACAATGAAACATTCCATCCTCTTGAAACAATTCCAAAATAATATATGTTATCTTATCAATATAATTGAGGATTATAATCACATCATCTGACCATTCTTGCCAAGACGTATTCATATGCATAAAAAAAACTTTGACATAAACAAATGTCAAAAAATGTAATCATTTTTAAATGGGGAAATATATTTTTCTTTATCACTTTATTCAATTTCCTCATATTCACTTCTTTTTAGGTAATATGATCTTGATATAATTTAACCTTTTGCTGCCAAGGAGAACTCTTATTTTTTCATGATAGTTATTAACCAAAAATTCATATAGTGATTCCAAATTATTTTCAATTTCATTAATTATATTTTCAGGGACTAAATCCTTTATTTGGGTTTCAAATATATAAATATTTTGATTCATCCCTTACATGAATTTATTAAGATATTCTATGAATTCATCTCTTTCACTTGGTCTCACTTTTCTTTTCCTTACCAGGGTGAAAATATATTTTTCAGTCTCATATAGTGTGGGAGTCTCACCTTTGGTTATCTTACTTCAAGTCACTTTCTTGATATTTCATGTGTCTTTTTGAAATTATAGTTTAACCTTAGGTTCCATGACTATTGTTATTTCCTTTCTATTAGCCTTGGCTAGCTAAATAATTTCAATCTAATATTCATCTTCTTGTGACAGAGGCAATATAATCTGTAGGTGGTGTGGTTAACATGGATGATGATATATGGAGAGGAGTGGACCTTGGAATGGTGAATATAGGATCAATAAGGATGAAGAATATAGATGTTGTGGATGCTGGGGGTTTAAATGGCAGTGGTAGGAATACGAGGTGAAATTAAATGAGCATTGGTGATTAGTGTCAAAGGAATAGATTAAGGAGCTACAAGAGAAGCAAATTAAGATTTATCTAACATTTTATTGGGAGTTTTCGCTTTATCCTTGGGCTCACTAGGATTCAATATAGAAGAGAAATAATGCTAGGTAGTCCAACCAGGGTAACGATCTTATATGTGGGAAATATATTTAATAGATCGAATGTTGGAATTGTACCTCTTGCCTAGAGTGGTACTTATTTTGTAGGGACTTATCTACAAGTGTTTACATTATGACCAATAAAGGAGGAAAAATTTTCACACTACTAGAGATAGGGGAAAATTATACCTTAGTTATGGATTAAGTTTGACTAGCAACAAGCAATACAAACACTTGGGGTCATTGTATATAAGTCCTTACTTACAACTACCTTGTATACATTTTGGTTATATAAACAACCTTTTTTGGGGAAACAAAGGTAAAAATTATTCTTGGGGAAAAAATATATGAGTATCACATGGGACATCCTATAGTAGAGGAATCGAAAGAGGAGGGAGAGTCACCATTGTTTGTTCACCACTTGATACAGTAGGTGGACTATCTAAAATATTAATTGAAGGAGAAGAAAGAGATATTTTAATAAAAGGTGGAAAAGGGGATTGATTTTCCTCTTGCATTAGAATTAATATTTTAGAAATAGTAGAAGGAACTCCCCACAACACTTTATTTCTCAGGTATGCACCCAAGCTAGGAGAATCATCATAATATATTGATGCATTTAACCTCTCTTCTACTTCTTGTGGTCGCTAAGGTATTGGAGGTGAGACTATAATTTTTGTAGTCTACATCTTTCTCATTCCATCTTCAGTATTGATGAATAACTAATCATGGGGATATGGATGACTATTATATATTATTTACATTTCCCCCATCAATGATTTAATGGTGTGATTTTACTTGACCCCTAGGATCCCATTTCCAGAGATCATGGTCATCCAAATTGAAGGAATATATATATAAATTGTTATTGTATGTAATGTAGTATTTATCTTGAAAACACTTATTACTATGTTATATGACATTAGGTACCATGTACCTTGCTTATTTTCCTTAAATATTCCAAAAACTCTATGGAAAATTTGATAGGCAATCTCCTGCTCGACTTATTTTTTAGAAAGATATATGGGTAGCCTTAGGGGAGACATCAAATCTCATTCAATCTTGATTACAATATAGTTTGGACAATACCAATAGGTCCCCATGTTTTTTATTAATTTTATAATTTATTTAGAAAGCCTTAGCATTGGTACTTCATTAATTACTTATTACATTGGTGGATAGAAACATTCACATATTTATTTAATAAAAATACTAAACTTGTGTGCATATAACTTTTAAAATTTAAAGTAAGCAATTATTCTATAGGCAGGAGTCTAATGTGGAGTATTGTCAAATCAGTTTCAACCAAGTAGGAGTTCATATAGAAAGTGTTCCCATTCCTCACTTGTAGATATCATTACTTCAAATTAAATAAAATTACCCCCTAGTGTAGGTACTTGTTTATTATTAATGATCATTGATAATATAGGAACCCATAGCTTATTGAAATGTACGATATCGGTGAATCTATATAACTAGTTCATCCAGGCCATACCAATCTAGACAACATGATTGAATAGACTGATTGTAATTTTATTGATGTCATCCTTATTGACCTAATGGTCAGGGTCTTTGGACCAATCTCTTAAACATTTCTCTTACAATATGGATATCAAGCCATTTTGACACAACTGACTGATTATACACTACCATAAGATGAGACAATTGATAATATCCTTTGATATCCATGTTAGCCAAGGATGAAATTAATTTATTCTTCTTCAAAGATAAAACTATCATCTAGTTATATCATTCTAGAAAATACATTACATAAGAGGCTAGCATAGGGAACTACCTCAGGCTTCACTACTGAATGGTGAAGTTCTATTTTTTATAGGGCCATGATGTCATCTAAATAGTCTGCATCTACAAAGGAATGGATTCGTATTTTGGAATGAGCCTCATTCTATCCACTTCATCAAATATGGTGATGTAATTCTTGAAACCTAGGTTTAATGCATCACAGATGAACATGGTGTTGGTGATTACTTGTGGTGTACCAAAAAAAATAATATAGGAATCCATTGCTATTTTTTGAAGCTTTTCTCTAGTTTTTAATGTTGTAATTAATTTCCAAGCCAATTAAATTAGCTCTGAGAATTTATCTATGCTCTCTAGAAGCAATTTAGTTTTTGATAATCTCTTTGAACATGAACTTTGAACGATGGAATCAATATTATTTAGTTTTCACTATAAATTTTAGGATGACAAAGTCAATTTCATTGTTCATGCATATTAAATGTGAAATGTGTCCTTTTAGATTTAATTAAATGCATTTTTTTTATTATGTTATGATTTTAGGTTTGGTTCACAAATTTGTATAAGAATGAACCTAAACTATTTATGTGTCCTCATCATGCCACTTGTATAGTCTTTGTATTGATTCTCATTTGCCATGTACATCTCTTTTATGCTTAGTCAAACTACGTGTGCTTCCATGTTGGCCACTTGTCATTGTTTGATTGGTTTGGAGTCTCACAGTTCTCAAATTTATTAATGAAACTATTTAGCTATGTATTGTCACGATGTCTTTAAAATTGGACATGTGTCACCCTATGGTTGTTTAAAATCTCATAACTATCAATTCCATAACTATGTACTAACATTTAAAACATGTAAACTCTAATATCTAACAGTCCAAACACACTGCAAATAACATTTTTAGTCTAATGTGGTATGTACAGGGGTGTTATCAATTCCTCTATCATCCTTTACCATCTCCATCTATGCCACCCTCTCTGATGATGCTCTTCCTCCATCATGCTCTGAGGGATGAATTCTCCTGCATCTAACTCATGACAAGAAGGTAGTTAGTCAAATACTTCATGATATAAAACAATGTTATAACAACAATGTAACATAATCATTATGTACACAATTCATAATTAGCCATCTCATAATAATGAAATCATAAAATCTAAGTAACATATATCTGTCCCATAACAACATATGACTTAATAATTTAGTTAAAAATTAACAAATCAATTTAATAACCATATTAATCCATGAATAATTGGGTAAATCACTTTAGTGAGAGAATCAAGATGTAACAGTTTTAGTTATCACAAACCTTAGTTTGGTTTTAACCTTGAGGTTTTGGTGTGAATAGGGTTATTTCCATATCTAGCTCCACTATTAGTTGTGAACAAGGTTTTTTCCCTAACCGATTTCAATATTAAGTTTTGTTCACACTTAGTCAAGTTTACATAGGGTTTTTGACATTATTTCACCTCATATGATCATGACACTTATCACAATCCTATGAATGGTAGGTGAGTGGCATTTTACATAAATACCCCCTTTGTAAGCTCATGTTGGTAATAAATTCACGCATTTACATTTATGTTGCACATGAATTCAACATCCTTGATAAGAATACAATTTTTTCTTATCAAGTTCAATATTTAGGTTAAGATTAATTTTATTAGGCCTTTAGAATCCTATTAGTTATCTTAGACAAATCTCACATGGTACCAGAGTGGGTTAAGTGCCATTAGGTAGCCTCTTATGAGATCAAGATTAGGTATTATTTTCACATAATGAGTATGCTCTTCCCTTGCATGCTTTTGATGATGATCCTGAGAATCAAAAGGGTGTAAAAAAAGTATCAAATTTTTTTTTGGGGGGTGTTCTTCCTTGACTATCTTTTTGGAGATACGTTATAAAGATTGTAGAAGAAATTCAGAGTTCATCATTACATCCAAGGTATCAAAGATAATGAAAATCATCTCATTATTTTTCTGAGTTAGATATCAAAGGCTAGAGCTGGAGTTTTTTTTACAAAATTCCATAATTACTATGAGTGGAGATTTACTACCCATACTTATGCATTGAATTTTTTTGTTTGCTCCCATGATTTTCATGTATGCATCATATTTTCATGTTCTATAATAATAATTTGTGTCATCTGCTACATGTTGTGTCATTAATGTCAAGCTCATTTTAGGTTTTCTTTGTATTTTCAATTCTTTTTATGTAAAATAAATTTCTTTTGTCAATTTTGTAGTAAATAAAGAAAAAAAATAGTTTCTCTCTTGAGATTTGTACTGTAGATAGATCTGAATGTTTTTGAATAAAAAATAGATCATTTTTATTTGGACTTACAACTAATAGATCTAAATTTTCTTACAGTTTGTCTAAAATATTTGTATAATATCCAAAGGAAGATTCGGTTTTGACCAAAAGCCAAACCAATCTAATTTTTTTTTTTTAGAAAAATAAAAAACTCATTTTATTTTGTTCGATTTTTTTGAAAAGTGAAAACAAGATAAAAATAAAAAAATATCAAAAGTCCTTCTTAGGAGATCAAGATCAAGTATTATTTTCACATATTGAGTATGATCTTCCCTTGCATGCTTTTGATGATAATCCTAAAAATAAAAATGGTGTAAAAGAAGTATCAAATTTTTTTGGGGGGAGTTCCTCCTTAACTATCTTTTTGGAGATACGTTCTAGAGATTGTAGAAGAAATTAAGAGTTCATCATTACATCCAAGGTATCAAAGATAATGAAAATCATCTCATTATTTTTCCTAATTGGATATCAGAGGCTAGATCTGGAGTTTTTTTACGAAATTCCATTATCACAATGAGTGGAGATTTGCTACCCATACTTATGCATTGAATTTTTTTGTGTATGCTCCCATGATTGTCATGTATGCATCATATTTTCATGTTCTATAATAATAATTTGTGTCAATCTGCTACATGTTTTATCATCAATGTCAAGCTCAATTTAGGTTTTCTTTGTAGTTTCAATTCTTTTTATGTAAAAAAAATTCTTTTGGCAATTTTGTAGTAAATAAAGAAAAAAAATAGTTTCTCTCTTGAGATTTGGACTGTAGATAGATCTAAATTTTTTTGAATAAAAAATAGATCATATTTATTTGGACTTATGACTAATAGATCTAGATTTTCTTATAGTTTGTCTAAAACATCTGTATAATATCTAAAGGAAGATTCAGTTTTGACCAAAATCCAAACCAATCTAATTATTATTATTATTATTATTTACAAAAATAAAAAACTCATTTTATTTTATTTGATTTTTTTGAAAAGTGAGAAACAAGATAAAAATAAATAAAAATATCAAAATTCCTTCTTAGGAGATGAAGATCAGGTATTATTTTCACATATTGAGTATGCTCTTCCTTTGCATGCTTATGATGATGATCCTGAAAATCAAAAGGGTGTAAAAGAAGTATCAAAATTTTTTTTTGGGGGGGGGGGGGAGTTCCTCCTTGACTATCTTTTTGGAGATACGTTCTAGAGATTGTAGAAGAAATTCAGAGTTCATCATTACATCCAAGGTATCAAAGATAATGAAAATCATATCATTATTTTTCTGGGTTGGATATTAGAGGCTAGATCTGGAGTTTTTTTTACGAAATTCCATAATTACTATGAGTGGAGATTTATTACCCATACTTATGCATTTAATTTTTTTTGTTTGCTCCCATGATTTTCATGTATGCATCATATTTTCATGTTCTATAATAATAATTTGTGTCATCTGCTACATGTTGTGTCATTAATGTCAAGCTCAGTTTAGGTTTTATTTGTAGTTTCAATTCTTTTTATGTAAAAAAAAATTCTTTTGGCAATTTTGTAGTAAATAAAGAAAAAAAATAGTTTCTCTCTTGAGATTTGTATTGTAGATAGATCTGATTGTTTTTGAATAAAAATAGATCATTTTTATTTGGACTTATGACTAATAGATCTAATTTTTCTTACAGTTGGTCTAAAACATCTATATAATATCCAAAGGAAGATTCAATTTTGACCAAAATCCAAACCAATCTAATTATTTCATTTAAAAAAACAAAAAAAAACTCATTTTATTTTGTTTGATTTTTTTGAAAAGTGAGAAACAAGATAAAAATTTAAAAAAATATCAAAAAACTCCTGTGATAACTAAACTTGGAGATAAATAAATTTGGAAATTCCTCCACATTTGGTAGAGTTATGTTACACTTGACAAAAGAACTTAGACAATTTGGAAGTAGGATAATTAGATGGACCTCCAAACATGGTGTAGTTATGATAAAGTTGGAGGCACCACTTTGACTAACTAGACCCCCTCTCTATTGCAAGCTGTGGATTTATAGTTCAGCTTCATTGACAAATACCTTAGGTTCTTAACCTCTGATTCACAAGCAATTTTTTTTTCTATTTTTCTACACTACATAGTATGGTGAAAGAATTTTATACATTTGGTGCATGGTTTATTAAAATTAAAAAAATTTCACAGGCATTGTACAGTGACATTGTTCCTTTTGGACTGTTCAAGAATTTTTTAAGGCTCATCTAGGATATGTTTCGAGTGCAATTATTTTTAAAAAGTGCATGTTTTTTTTGTACTTTGTAGTGGTGTTATTAGATTTTATCATTGTATTCAAGAAATATATTTTATATAGCATCACATTATTTTAGAAATCCTAACACATTTTGATCATAACCACTTCATTATTATGAAAGTGGACATTGTAACCACACTAAATATAAAGTGCCAAAATCATATTTTCTTGGAGGGGGTGGGTTTCATTGAGTCATTTTTCGATGGTTGTGTTATGAGAGTATGACCAATTATTTGTGTTCTCTTTTGTGTTGCATCTTTACATTGGGCAATACCACATTTATTGTATTAACTCCATACAACTACACAACATTTAAATCACATGCATGCAATGCGTTAATGGGTAAATGCTAGGCTCACTACATCAAGGAAATAATTCTAGAACCCATGGATTCTAAGGACAAGATAGCATGGCTAATTTAGAACATTAAAATACTTGGATATTTATGCACATTCATTTTTATTGACCTTCTTTTTCACATTGATCAGTGTAAATCACCTAAGGAGGCTTGATAAATACTTTAAAAATTATATGGTCAAATTGATGGGGTTAGGTGGTATCAAATTGACAATGAACTCATTAATTTAGATACATCTAGTTTTTACATATCAAATATTATGTAAATAAAGTGAATGAATTTATTGTACAACTAAAGGAATGTGGTATTGAAAATAAGGATGTTCATTTATTCTTCAATACATTAGGAAAACTACCTTATGAATACGTAGTGTTTGTTTTTAGCTTTCAAACTCATCAGATGACTATGGGAAAGGCCAGTATTATGCCTTATTTTGAGTCAAACTCATCGGATGACTATGGGAAAGGCTAGTATTATGCCTTATTTTATCACAAGCCTTAATGGCAAGTCATACACAAGATAAAAAAGGGTATTAGTGGTAGAAGAAACCACTTCTCAAGCCATGAAAAACTCACACACAGTCATTACATCATGCATTGGTGGAATCTAAATCCTCTTTCAAGAAAATGGATTCCCAGAAGGAGAGACCAACTTATTCATATTGCACTAAAGTTGGTCATGATGAACATCAATGCCATGCTAATAAAATTGATGAGTTGAAACATCTTATCAATACAAATTAAATCAATTTTCCATCATCTTACATAAAATAATCATCATATTTTACATATTCAAAATCAATGAAAGTGAAAGGACAGACACTAGCAACAATGAACAAATATTACTCAAGGACTACACATCATATGGGTTCTAATCAAGAGTAATTTTCTTCTTTGGAATATTTTATATTGCCTCACAATCTTACAGGTAATGATACACTTGTGAATGTTTTTGGAAAAGGTTTGGTTGACATGCATGAAGATGTATTTGAGAATGTTCTTTGTGTTCCTGATTTATGTGCCAACTTTATTTCAAACTACCAAATCACTCATCTTTGGAATGACAATAAAGTTGGGTTTCTCCTTGATTTAGTGGAGATTTAGGATCTTTAGGATGATGCCTTAGTTGCAGTTGGAAAATTTTATATTGAGTCTAATATATATGCATTATCCCACTTTTTAATTCATTCCCTTTATATTACATTACTCACTCATATATATCTAGTGAGTAAACTATGGTATGAGCGGTTTGGCCATCTCAACTACCACCATCTTTAGCAGATCAACTCGAAGGATATGGTTACAAGACTCCCTACTATATGATTTTATAATAGTGTATATTTAAGTTTTACAAGGGGAAACATTCATAGGATAAATTCAATAAAGGGATGTCTTGGAGGATTTCAAAAATCCTTGACTTAGTTCAAAATTTTCTCATGGGACCTTTTTTTATCTTTCAACAAAACCCACTATGTCCTCACCTTTATTGATGACTATTTGTGATAAACTTGGATCTAATTAATTCATTAAAAGAGTGAAATATTTGATGAGTTTCAAGACTTCAAGGATCATACTAAGAATTAGTCTGGGTAACCTGCCTAAATTCTCTATAAAAATAATGACTGATAATATGTGAACCATTGCCTTGCTAAATTCTAAACTCTTGAAGGGATCGACCTTCAATATTCCATTGTATACACACTATAACATAATGGTTTTTTTGAATGTAATAATAAGACCTCGAAGGAAATGGCTACTTGCATGGTACATGCTCATTCTCTTGGTCTAAAATTTTAGGTTGAAGCTATTAATTATGATACTCAAATTTAGAACCACATTCCCCACAAGTCCTTAAAAGGCATGACTCCTATTGAAGTTTGTTATGATAGGAAACTAGTTGTGTAACATTTTAGAGTTCTTGGATCCCTTGTATTAGCACACATTCTTTTAGATAAATACAAGGCTTTAAAACCACAAATTTGACCTTGCCTCTCTTTTGGATATTCTGATGGTGTCAAGGGGTATTGACTATTTGACCAGAGATGGAGATTTTCAATGAGAGGAGTGTTAATTTCACAAAATAATTTCCTCCCTCGGTATTTCATACTTTACCTCCTCCATCCATGGTGGACTTAGATGATAGTGAATCATAGGATTCATCTTCACCTCCTTCGTAGGGGTCATATTCATCAGTTGAAGACTCCACTTCGACCCCTTATTCATCCTCACTTCGATAGGTTTGATATAATCTTTAGTCAGTAGATGCATTTTTTTGGGATCCTTCAGACACTTGGTGGAATGGATCATACAATCATCATATTATTAACATATCCATTTCCCTTTATTTGGATCCACAATATTTTTGTGAAGCTATAGGTCTTGTAGAGTAGGATTAACCAATGGAGGAAGAGAATAGTTCCTAATGAGTAATCACACTTGGGACCTAGTCCCTCTTCCTAAGATAAATAAAATGGTTCATTGTAAATGGTTTGTTATAAGTGGATATAACAAATAAAATATGCATCGGATGGAATTTTTGAAAAATTCAAAGCATAACTTGTTGCTAAAGCATTCTCACATGTTCATAGTGTTTACTACACTAAGACCTTTATCCTTGTTGCTCAGATGTCTTCCATTCTCTTGAATCTTATTATTTATACATCTCATGGTTTAGGTTGTACATCAAATGGATGTGAATATTGAATTTATTCATTGGGATATTTAGGATGAGATTACATGGAGAAACTACAAGAGTTTGTGGAGGATTCTTTCTTCATTTTTAGATTGTGTAAGTCTCTCTATGGCATCAAATAGGCCCCTCAAGCTTGGTATGCCAATATAGACTCCTTTATTCTCTTGGTCTGATTCTCACATTTCCATATAGATCTAAATGTCTACATCCTATGACAAAATGACTCCAACTTACTTTAAGTCCTTTATGTTGATGACTTAGTTCTTACTGGAAGCTCTTCATCCATCATTAGGAGAGTCAAATCTACTTTGCATGATTGGTTTGCTATGAATGATTTTGGATTGTTTTAATAATTTATTAGGATTGAGATCACTCACTCTTCTTCCATGATCACTCTTTCTCAACCCAAGTATGCTCTTGATCTTTTAGCTTAATTCCACATGGATGATTGTAATCCTACATCGACTCCCTCTATGTTAGGAGTTAATCTTGAGGTAAGTGTTTAAATCCAATAGATAATGACACTTTATATCATCAAATTTTTGGGATCCTCATCTATTTGACACACACTCAACTTGAGATTTCCTTTTTGGTTGGAATGATCTCACATTTCATGCAACAACCATATGAGCTTCATTAAAATGTGGCCAAAGGCATCTTATATTAGATCCAACACACTCCTTAACATGAGATTCACTATGCAATAAGGACTATTATAGACTTGGTTAGATATACAAACTTTGATTCAGATGGTGATTTTGAGGATTATAAATCCACATCTAGTTATAGATTTACACTTGGCTTAGGGCCCATTAAATAGTAGAGTAATAATCACCATGTTATCTTTGACCAAGTTTGAGTATTGGTGGATTTTTAATGCCACTATCGATGATATTTGGATTCATAATATTCTATCTAATATTGGAATCAACATTCTTTGACCATCTGTCATCATTTTTTATAGTTAGAGTACCATTAAAATCTTGAAGTTCCTAGTTCACCATTAGTGAACCAAACATATCAATATCCACATGCATTACATTAGGAAGCTCATTTAGGAGTAGGTAATTGATATATTTTATTTTATTATAATAAAGTAGGTTGCTAACATATTTAATAAAAACTTCATTAAAAGTAAGTTACATCACTTTCAAATGTTATTAGGGCTGCTAAACACTACTTTAGGGGGTTCACTTGACCTTCTTCCATCATCCTTTCATAGGGGGAGTTTTTTTATTATGGGTTTTCTCCTTTTCTTCTATTTTGAGGGGATCATTTTGTACATGGGTACTTCATCATGCCTTGTTATTGATACCCTTTATTTTTCATATTTACATTTCCCCCCTAAGTTTCACTTAAGGGGGTGTTGGTGTGATCAGGGTTATTTACCTATTTATTTCTACTATTAGGTGTGAGTAGGGTTATTTCCCTAATACTTTCCCCTCTTGAGTTCCATTCACACTCAGTCAGATTAAGTTTACTTTGGGTTTTTTACTATTGTCTCTTCTCATATGATCATGACACTTGTCACATCTTATGAATGTTAAGGGAGAGGTATTTTCCATAAATACCCCCTTTGTAAATTCATTTCAGTAATCAATTTATGTATTTGCATTTGTGTTGCACATTAATTATGCATCCTTGATAAGAATAAAGTTTATTCTTATCAAGTTCGATCTTTAAATTAAGAGTGATTCCATTAAGCCTTTATAATATAATTAGGTTATCTTATCCAAATCTCACATGAATATGTAATTTATAGGTTATTCATGCACAAGTTGATGTCAAAATTTTATACATAGACATATTTTAAGAAGATGTTGGTGATTGTAGCTTTAGTTCCTATTTTTACACACAAGTCAAGATAAACCCATAGAGGATAATAAAAAAAATTGATCTTGACTATTTCAAGTCAATTTTGATTCAAAATAGTGAAAGCTATTATTTTAGTTTAACACACATAATCAATCTGAGTTAGTCATCTCTAGCCATTTTTTTAGTCACCCACAATCAACCTAATGGGAAAATTTTATCTAAGTATTCTTATCTTCCTTGTGCTTTTTATAGTTTCTTTCATTAATTCTTTCTTAGTGTATTTCACTATTCTACTTTTATTATACTCGTTACAAGTCATTTACAACATTTTATACCCTTCTATCCATTTTATCTTAATTAGAGTTAATAGACCAATTAATTCCAAATTATGATAAAATAGTTTTAGATGTTTTACCAACACCTTGTGTAAGAAGAGCAAACTCAAGTGAAGCACATAAATGTGAAAAACATGGAACCCTCCAACATCCTTTTATTTTTATTTCATTGGCATGTGCATGTTCATATTTAATCAAATTTGTATCATTTGATACCAAAATTAGAAAAAATTACATTAAATTAGCAAAACTTCAAAAAGGGAGGGGTTTAAACAAATTTAAAGAAAACTCAATAAAATTAAAAAACTGGGACAAACTAAAAATATTATATAATTTTATAATCATGATTTTTTTTAAATATTAGGCAAATCCAAAAAACTATGTAACTTTTGACAAATTATATAATTTTTTAATTCTTTTTAATTTTTATTTTATTTTATTTTTTTAATAGTATGTAAATTTTTGTGGTTCCTCTATTTTTTATTTTTATTTGTTTTGTATAATCTAATTTTTTTGGATGAATTGGTTAGCCGACTTAAGGGTATAATTGGATTTTCTAACAAATTTAAAGTTGGCCTACGACAAGTGCAAAAAATTATTAGGAGTTATTTTTTTGACTTAGTCATTTTTTATTTATGTTTTTAAAAATATATTTTAAAATTATACATCTTATTTTTAAAATTTTGTAATAACAAAGTTTGCACTTTTTTTTAATTGTTATTAGGATCTCTCATTACAAAGTTAATCCTTTTTAGAGGCTTATTGAGAATTGGGACAATTTTGACCTTCTAGTGAGACCAAGCCAATAAAAACTACCCGTAGACACCTGAATTCAATAGGGGAAAAGCATGATCAATCCCACATGTATTTTGGTATTATAATAGTAGATGTATTTTATTATTTTATTTTATGATATTTTAAATATTAGTTTCATTTCATTTTATGTAAATGAAGAACCAAATCATTCAAGATTCAAATTCCTCTAGCAGTTCCAACTATAAATGTGATGATCTTGACTACTAGGGTTCTCCTTCTTCGGGTGATGCTCTAGGATCCAATCAAATTTAGACGATGCTTCTAGGCCCAAACTAAATTTAGGCAATGGGAGTGTTGACATTGAGATGCTTAGGGAATGTGTGACAGAGAGTGATTATTGGGGAGATGTTATTGGAGGATAGGCTAAAGTACTTGAGCATGATGACCTTGATGTTGTCTGGGATCAATCATGACTTTATGATTGCATATGAATATTAATTTTATTATATTATTATGATGTTCACTTTATTATTATATGATTTTATTTTCATATTTAATTTATTATTGTATCATGACATGTTTAATTGATTTTTGTATTCAAATTTACTTAAAAACTCATAATCACACTAATTTTTTCATTTTTATGTATAATGTTACAATTGAGATTACAATTATAATTATATGTTCATACATATAATAATTATAATTGTATAATATAAGAACATTATTTTATAATTAATAATATTGAAGAGTTTTAATTAGCTAAAAACTATTATATTTTATTATAATTAATAAAATTAAAGGTGAACTTAAGTCACATTTCGAGTCGACCTAGGTGTTTAGATTAAAGTCTAAATCAATATTGAACTTAAATTCAAAATCAATATTATAATTAAAGTCACCTTAAATTTGGATCTAGTGTCACACTTATAAATGGACATAGTGTCTCACAAAATCACAACTAGTGTCACACTTAAAATTAGATTTAGTGATGAACTTGGAATTGGACCTAATGTTGAACTTAGATTAAAATATAGTGAAGGAATTAAAATCAAGTAAATATGGACCATGGACCTTAAGTCACTAGGTGATATTAACAATGTTTCCAAGGATGAATTTTTTAATGTCATCCTAAAGTCAATCCTAGTGTTGCCTGCAAATGCCACCTAAGTGATGTCAACAGGGGATATTAGGGTGACATTTTTAGTGACTTTATCCTAAATTCAAATCAAATTAGTATTTATATAATAATAATTTGGAATTAAGGATAGCCTTAAGATGCTTATCTGACTTTAAATTTTACTTTAGGGATTAAATTTGGCATTCAAAATTATCTTGCTTTGTATATTTTTCATTTTTCTTTTGTTTGTTTTTTTATATCTTTAAGGTGAATTTAATTGTGACATATTTTATTTATAATGTTATGGCCTTATATCATGTGGAAGAGGTAATTACCTTACGAAATATGACTCCTTTTTCCTCTTTATTTCTATTTCAACAAGTTTTTGTATACACATGATCAAGAATATGCATTAGATTTTCTATTTCTTGAGATTGCTTCAATGTGAACTTATTGAAATGATCATGAATATGCTTTATTTATTCTTTAGTAATATTGTCATGATTGTGAGCTCCTAAATATTTTTTGGATTCATTAAAATATATTAGCTGAATTGCACTTTCTTCTTGATCATTTGACTCATCATTATTGTATACAATTCCTTGTTTAGTTAGGATAATGGGGTTTTATGCCTTATTCATTTTCCTCTAATCCTTAACCATTGTAACCCATATTTTTATTCTTATTTTTTTCCAAAGTAGAAATCATAACTTTTATCCATTGGAAAAAAAATATATCATGTAAATGTATGAGGTATTGAAGTTTAAATTCTAGAAAAAAACTCCCAAATGCCATAGAAATGATCCAAAATAATCATCAATTAACCATAAATTAGTGGGAGGTATATCCAATATATTTTTCAATCTAGCCCTTTTTACCTTTCTTATTTTTTATCTCCTACCACACCTCTTAAAAGGGTTTTAGGGTGACCATCTATAGATCTGATGTTTGATATTCTGAAGGAATGTTAGAAATCAATATTTATGGATTTAGGTATGCCATCTACTTTTTATTTGAATTTGAGTTTTCCAATTCTTGAAATCTCTTCACTCCCCTTAATAAAATCACTATCAAAAAAATCCTCAAGAAGGTATTCCAATCTTACTGTCTATCGACCTCAATATGGGTAATGGCCTACCTTGAATAACTAATTATCCAAATTTATACTTTTCTAACTTTGTGGTATGTTGACTATTCTAAAATTTTAGAAAACAATTTGCTTGCATTATTTGTAGGTCCAAGTTTGGAGTATGTATTCTAGGAAGGGATAAATCTCTTTGGAATTTTTTCAAATAGTTTCTATGCATCCTCCCAGCCATTGCACCTGGCATACATGTCAAAGATAGATTTGGTGAGATTCATGGATCTATAAACAAACAAAAATGTGATGAGTATCTCCATGAAATGATCATTTGTTGGAAATATTTTCATTGATGTCAAAGGTCTAGCATTATTGGTGATAAAGGCCCCATTGCATTTAATGTTGTTTTTAATAAATATATCTTGGCTAATGTGAGTTAATAATTATTTAATATTCATGAATTTTTTTTGGTTGCATATGAGACAAAATAAGGGCCCATGGAGAAGTCAAAGAGCCACAGGGTAAAAACAAAAGAAGGATGGGATGCATTTTCCCATGAAGAGTCATCTTGGGGAATTCTAATAGTCACCAAGTGAAGACAAAAGAGGAAGGGCACAATTTGTCATGAAGGGACACTTTGAGGAATACAAAAAGTCACCAAGATAAGGACAAAAGAGGGAAGGACGTTTTTTATCATGAAGGGTCACCACATGACTTTTCAAAGGCAAGGATATGAAGGGTCATACAAGTTTGGCACCATTTCCATAAGGATTGAAGGGTCACAAAGGGGGAAGGCCAAAGGTCATTTAGAAAGCTATAAATAAAGGCTTGAGAAGCCATTTGTAAGATGTGTGTGGGAGGTTGATTTGATATTGTAATATCTAGCTTAGAAGAGCATTTGAGAGAGAAGAATATGATTTGTATTTGATATATCTAGATTAGAAGAGCAAAGGTGAGAGAGAGGAAAGAGATGTTGTAATGAACTATCATTTGTTGAGATAGCAACATTGAGAGATAGTTGTGTGGTATACACAAAGGGGTTGGTGCTCACGAATAGTTATTGAGTTAGTGCTCAGCAAAGGGGTTGGTGCTCATGAATTGTTGTTGGGTTGGTGCTCGGCAAAGGGGTTGATGCTCCTATGGGTTGATGCCCATGAATAGTTGCTGAATTGGTGCTCAGCGAAGGGGTTGGTGCTCACGAATAGTTGCTGGGTTGGTGCTCAGTAAAGGGGTTGGTGATCTTGCAAGTTGGTGCTTGCGAGTATTGTTTGGGTTGGTGCTCATTCATATACTTGAGATTATTTTTTGTGGTTTTTCCCACATTGGGTTTCCACTTTATATCTAGTGTCTCTCTCTATCTTGTGTGGTGTTTATTGTTTGAGTTTTATTACATATCTTGAAAGTTTGATTAAGTGGAATTTGGTTAAGGGAAAGTTTTATAAGATATATGATATACTGATTCCCCCCCCCTCTTAGTATATCCTGTGCTTAACATCATCCTCACCCATTTAAATTACTAGGCAAGAAATGTGAAACATATGGAGTAAAATGGTAGGGTTGTAGTACCAAAGGTGTAAATTTGTATCCATTAGTGATGTCCAGCCCTAGAAAACATTTTTATTCATGCCTTCATTCATAGGAACAAAATTTAATATTGTGACTTGCCCTTTGCACCCTACCAACACTATTACCAAAAAATTCATGACCACACTATAAACTAAAATAGTTGTATCGATGGGGACTAACTCTTATTTCACCTAATATTTTCTCTAATTATTAAATTGAGTAAAATTATTATAATAAATTTTATTTTTTGATTTTAAAACCTTTTTATAATTGTATTTGAATAAGCTATAACCTTTCTATCAATACTTAATTATAGGATAAATGTTTCACTACAAATATTCAATCTTGAACCAATATAAACAAACATATTTTTGATCCCTTAATATTTTAAGCTAACTTGAATGTAAAAAGATAAATATTAATAAATAGCATCTCTTGTAGGTATTTTATAATACTCAAAGGTGATTTCACTCTTACTATATTTTAAACATTTAAGAACAAAATAAAAGTGAGATCTTTTAGTATTATTTATAAATATTGTAACATTATAAACATTGAATCTATAATAAATTCAAGGATAGATATCTTGGCTTGAGTATTTTACATTTGATATATAATATCATAATATTTTTCATCATTAATTTTACTCTTGGAGGATTGAGGGAGAATAAGAGGGATGTTTTAGTTATTCTCTCCTTAGATTTGATGAAGATTAAGAGGGACTATTACATTTTTAATGTTATGCCTCTTTAATATAATATAGTTCACCTAATAATAAGTCATCTACATTGAAGATTATCTATGTTGAACCATCACATGCTTATGTGAGGATTTAGGATTCTTCTATCAATGGAAAGGAAATAAAGACATACACATGGAGGGTTGGAGTACTATAATGAAATACATATATGGTTTAAAAGATATTAAATATTTGTGCATTGTTATTTTTGAATATATATACTTTAATATGAATACTAGATTTTTTTACAATAATATGTAAGGAATAAGAGACAAATGCTAGAATTGTGCTATATAGATTTGTGTATTGGAAAGCATGACATAATATAATAACATCTAAAATATTCATTAAGGATAGGAATATGACTATCCATAACAAGAAAAAATTGATACATATAGATAAATATATAATAATAACTTTTTCTAATCAACTACCAGGGTTTGGAAAATATAATTATAAATGTGATCCTAGGAATAAATGACATATGCATTCATAATTTTTCAATCATTTTAGGGTTTGAAAATAAAATTTTATAAATATGAAATAACTTAGAGTTTTGGATCGAACAAATTAATTAAAAAGGTTGTCAGAGATACCACATATGTCACAAGTAGGATTAGATTTATATCAAAATTCAATATGTTTAAATGTTTTGGGTGGAAAAAATAAGAGATTTTTTTTCTAAAAATTTTGTGGCACAAAAATGATACAACTACACATTTTTAATCGCATAATATTTCTACCAAACTTATATGACTTTTATGTTACCATTTTTTTTAATGACATATTAGTACCATACTAATACATTTATAGCACCAAAAAAATATATAGCTAAATCAAAGTTAAAAGTACCAATTTTGTGTCACATAATAAATAAATACACAAATATATATGATAGGCATCACTTGGAAATGGCACAAAACCAAAATTCAAGTTTGAAAGCCTGCGAATAAACACAAGTTTATTAATAATCTAATGTGACGCTACAAAGTAAAGCAAGACAAAGGCATTATTGAATTCATAAAGGGTTTTATTTCACCTGGTTATTGGATGTATTAGCTAATTGCACTCCTCAAAAAATAAAGCAACAAAATTTATATTTCTATTCACATGACTTGTGTACTAACAAGGCAATGCCTAAATCCACAATTCCCTGTGTGACATCCATAAGAGTTATTACCCTAATAACATTATTCTTATATATTCAACATTAAGAAGTTGTTAAAATAATGAAAATGTAAGGAAACCAATAATAAAGGTTAGCAGTTACAACTTATAGAATAGTAAAAGAGCTATCCTTTATAATAATGCATATGCCAATGATCAGACACTTGTTATTGCCACGCATTGATTAACGCTGAATAAACATGTGAAAGATGCCACAAATAAGAATGCAGGGAATTTTTGCAACATCATAGCTACAAATAAAATATAGAGCAAGATTTTTAATATTAATCCAACAAATTGATAACATGGCATACTAAAGATGCATGGAATTTGAATTAATATAATCACAAGTTAATAGGTGAAGAAATCATATTTTATAAATTTTGTGATTATCATTACAATAATTATATAACCAAACCAAGCTAATTTTTTTTTTATCATTTAAATATAGTTAAACATCCAATTCTTGGCTGTGATTGCAAAAAGATGAGCAACATGTTCTACTTTTCAAGCCTTCAAATATAACCCAATAGAAGGATGAAATGTTCAAATCTCATTAAGATCAAATGAAGTAGGCACACACGTGCATGTACACACACACATACAAGTTTGATCAGATGATCAAATCCTACAAGAGGATGTTTCTACTCAAGTCTAAGACTACTTTGAAAAAATGGGTCACACTTCAAAATCTCAAGTGGATCTCACATATTTTCATCTAAAAATTGATTTTTTTAACTTAAAACTAAAAAAATGATTGTTTTGACCTATAGAAAAAACTTTTAATGTCTGTACTAGATTTGTAGTAAAACCATACCAAGTGTTCTAAAAAATGATCAAATTTGTTTGTCTATGCATAAATTGAAAATACCTATTTAGGTATACAAAGTTTTGTTCAAAATTCTCCTAAAAAACATAAGCAACAAATTTAGATTTTTTGAGCTTGAAAAACATGCAGATCTACTTTTCAAGAACCTATCCCTTTAATTTCTATATCACTTTATTTTACTATTTTTCTATGAATTAAGTCAAATTAATTCTTTGTAACAAAAAACATGAATAGAGATAGCATGCACCAAAAAATATGAACAAATAAGGCATACTAATAATAATAGTGAAGCAAAAACAAACAAAATATTATTGTAGGTTTAGTTACAAGTAACACACATGCATAAACACATTCATTCATGCATTCTCTTGACTAAAATTTCTATGTGATGTGGCATGGTTGAGAACTTTCAGGTAGGTTTCATATATTTTTGGGGAAGAGGCATGCAAAAAGTCTGGGAGAAAATGTGCTAAGTGGCACACATGGTGGCATTAACTTGCCAAATTAATGGTGAAAAGACCACTGAACCATTTGGAAAATGCTGTTGGCTTTTGCATTAATGAGCCATGCATTAATAAACATGGCACATCGTTACATGTTAATGCCCTATGCATATTTCAATCCATGGTTTATATGTCAATATTATAAGCCAATAATAAAATAATATGTTTGTTTGAAAATATATTTTGGTGATTTTGAGCCCAACTAGTCTTTGGTCTCAACAATCAGTCAAACCTATAGAATGTGAAAAAATTGACATGTTATCAAAAAAATTCATTGTATGAATTCTTAGAATGCAGTTTTTTTTATCTTAGACCACCTTTTCAAAAAAAATATTAAATTATCTAAAACCAAAATTTTATAGTGCGAGGTGTCGCAATGTGGAAGCTATGGGACCCTAAAATTAAAGGTCCAAACTACTGATCCCCTTCCCCTACTGATTAAGTTAAATTTTATGTGCCAATTTTTATTTGACATTCTAATGTGATAGAAAATTAGTGCTATGTGCATTATCAGTTAGTATTAGTCTTGAGCCACATTTGTGCCATGTTAGCATAGTCGAAAAAAATGAATTATAAAAATAAAAACGTGAGCAACATTAAAGTGATCCAATTAACGGCACTAATTGCATGACATGTAATAGTATATATAATAGATTGAATCATAAAAAATTAAATAAAAATTATGTTTGACACTATGTGAGATATAATCCTAGAGAACCAAAGGTGTCAGGGAGAATGAATTTACTAAAAAATGAAACCCTTGTAGGGATTATGAAAGATAATGTGGGTTCACTAAAAATGTAATGTGTATAAATAAATTTTCACTAAAAAATTGATAAGTCTCAAAAAACTTGACATTGTGTTTGTTTGATCTTGATCTTCAAAAAATTTGTTCAATATTTTATGCTTTCACTTTGATCACCTAAAAATAGATTTATTCTTCTTGACCTAAATAGGCAACAATATATAAAACCTTAAGGAAAACAAAATATATTTTTGGGCCTACAGTAAACTAACTAATAGTCTAACTATATTGATATTTGTTATACCCCTAGACAAAAATAATATAAAAGATAATAAACCTCGATAATTGGAGTAGCTCCAATAACATGCAAACTAACATCTTATGGGTTGTGTCTAAATATAAAATTAGTTATTTTAATGAATTCTATAATATTTTTTTGATTTCTTCTATAATGTTTAAGAATACTTAATAGTTTCTTTTTATAATATCTCATCGTACTTATTAATTAATGACTTAGAATACATGTATACTTATAGTCAAATTGAATTCAAATTAGAAATCTATTGGTGCACAAACTAACATCAAATAATCACAAGATAAAAGATTAGGATAAAGAAAGTAAATACAATCTAACTACAAAGGGCTACACATAAATAACTATAAGCCTATAAATATTCTAGACAAACCCAAAGAGCATATGAATGTTATATATACAAAGAAGTTAAAACATAGGAAATCAAAGGGGATGGAAGATGATAGCTAGAAAGGATTGAGAGAAGGGTTAAACATTATTAAAAATCAATAAAAAACATCAATAATAACTAATATAAATTAATAATCGATAAAATATAATTTAACTATTAATAAATGCTTAGAAAATTTTATGGACATCTATAACATACTCTAAATTTAATACTAATATCATTAAAATGTTTATTTTAAACACATCAAACCCCTCTCCAATAATAACAAATTTAAAATATGAATCTTTTATAAATTCCTTTTAATTTATTATATAAATATTATTTCAAAAATATCAAATTTATTTTATAATAATTATTTAAATATAATTATATAAAAAATAAAAAATATATCTAAATATATTTTTAAAAAACTCTTATACATTAACATGTGCAAACTAACATTACAAATATAAATTTTGTTATTTGAAAACTAATTACTATTTAATTATTATTATTTATTAAATTTATCAACTATATTTATATAATTTATTTTACAATAAAAATAAATAAATATATAAATAATAATAAAATATATCATTTCTTACCATATGTTATATTTGTACTTACCAATGAATGTTAAAAGATGGCAATACCATTACTCTTGAAGGGATTTACATCTAATCCAACAAAAGGAATGAAACACTATAATTTCCATCTCAATGTCTTTTCTATAATTGATAGAAGGTATCCAAAGCAATGTGTGTGAAACATATCCTAAAACAATTATGTGGGTGTGTATATCATTGAAAATTTGTTGAATGACAACCCATTTAGGTTGGATTTGAATAAGAGTAAAAAATAATAATTTTGTACTTTCATTGTTGTGAATTTGATTAATTATTTTTTAAAATATAAATAAAAATGATATTTTTTAAAATTTAAAATTTATTTCTTTTTAATTTATGTTTTTAAATTTTAATTAAATATGTTTAATTTTTTATAATGGATAAGTATTTTTTTTTAATATATGATTAAAAAATATTGGTTCACAATGATAACAAAGTGGATGATTTTATGTGTTTTATCTAATAAGTTTATAAAGACATAAATTTTAAATTGTCTATGTATGATAGATTGAAAGTTTAAATTTAAAGTGATTAGGTTTATACGATTAAATAATATAATGTAAATGAAAAAATAATTTCTTTATAAATTTAAAAAACATACTCATATATTTTATCTAAAGATCTTGTCCACATTCAGATAAAGATCTATTAATTATTTTTATGATTCAATGATCTCATTTCACCTACTAAAAGACGTGGGTACATTTTATTCTCTTATTCAACTTATTGTGGCATTACACCTTAATTTTATTAGAAATAAACACTTATTGTACTTTTATCATGTATTTATTAATCCTTTATTGTACTTTAAAAATTATATCTTATAAAGATGTCACACTATAACATCAATTATATTTTATCCATGGAGTAGACACATTATTATTCTTCTGGGGGGCACAAAAATACTACTTTCGCCTATATATCCAATTATTGGGATTTTTACCATCAAATTTAAGAAAATCCAATTTGGAACCATGTGGCAGTCTCCCAAAATTGAAGTTGTGTTCATAATTGTTGTGTAGACTAGTCCGTGATTCAGGGCCACTTAGTTCAGTGAGAGTGTCCATCATACTTGTTTATTTGACATTGATGTCGAAGAGATTGGAGGTCCTCCTTTATGACATATGTTTATAATAGAATGTTAGTAAATTGTTATTCCATATCTTCTGATCAGGGTAGTATCATATAGGACAATCTGAGGTGTTCTAGGAAGTATTATCGAGTGTATATATCAAAATAATCAACTCGACGAGATGATTACAGGTGCTCCAACATCAAAATTAAAAAAAATCATAATTATTTTGTGCTTCAATTGACTAGCTACTGCAATGTGTCTAAATAATTGTTTCAAAATATTCTAACCTTTTTATGACTTATGTTGTTATAGTATTTTGAAAAAATCAACTTCATATTTGATTTTAAGAATGTCACGTTTATCACAAAGATGGATATTATATAAAAAATAACATCTAATACAAATGAAAAAAATTAAAATGAAGAAATCTTAACATTGTGAAAAAGATAAGAAACAATAAAAAATTGACAAAAAAATATTAATAATACATAATCAAATCAATAAATATACAAACAATCTAAAATAATACAATTTATTTATTAATAAATATTTAAAAAGCAATTAGTTTTTGAGTGTTTACATCTATCTTTAAATTTAAAAATACAACCACCCTCTCTCTAATTATGAATTCCTTTTACATTATAATTATTACCATGTAATTGTTATTTCAAAATTAACAAATTTATTTTATTAAAATTATATAAAAAAACACAAATTATATATAATTCATCTGATGGTGATTCAAACTTATGTTAAAGAAAAATTGCCACTCTTAAGAATTTCTTTTAAATAATTTATTAAGTTCATTAGTTATATTTGCATGTGAACCGCAAATTATATTTTATCCTAAAGTGAAAGTAAATATATAAATAAAGTTAGGTTGACAATAAAGTTTGTAGAAGGGACATACTTCTTTGTGTGAAAGACACTCTCTTCTAAATAAATTATGTTTACTAATGTAAATTAGGTAAACATGTAATTTGATATTTGGATACTATTCCTATAATAATTTAAGTTTTTAAGTAGATATAAATAGTTGTTTTATCCATCATGGTAAATCTATAAATAGTTTTTCATTTGAATATCAAGGATTAATGGAGTAAAGATACCCTTTTCTATTTTTTAGAAAGCATTAATAAAATGCTTGTTATCTACCATAGTGAAAACAATATTAAACTCAATAATTTTATTGAGTAAATACGATTATACCCAATTAATGTAGTATTTTGAACACTTGCATGCCCCTATTTGTTAGACATAAACACACTTTGAATCTTAATTATATTAAAATAGCTTCAATATGCATGCATAAATGTTGATCAATAACATCTCTTGAAGGTATTTCATCATCATCAAAGGTTGTTTTAGTCTCACTATCTTTAAAATATTCAAAAATAAAATCAAAGTAATATGGTTAAGTACCACTTGGAAATGATGTGTCCTCTAATAATTTGAAAATAATACTACGTATAAATGTTAGATTTGGTAAGTAAATCAAAGATGGATATCTTGGTTTGAGTATTTTATATTAAGCTTTAATATCATAATATTTCAACATGCAAACTAAGCTTGGGAGCTTGAGGGAGACCATGAGATATATTTTCATTAGTTATAGCCTTCTTTTGAATAGTATAGTTGACCTTATAATAATTCATCATACATTGAAGCTTAACTATGATGAAGCATGACATGTCTGCATAAATATTTACAATTATTATTTCAAAGAATTAAATAATTACATACACATGGAGTACCATAGAAATATAAATAAACAATAACATGTCTTCGAAGATACAAGAATTTTACAATGTTATATTGAAGATATATACTTAAACATAAATACTAAAATTTCATCCCTTAAGAATAACATGATAAGGAACAAGAGACAAATGTTAGGATTGCGACTTATAGATTTTTTCTTTTGAAAGTATGATACAATAAAATAATATTTAAAATCTCTAATAAGTAAAATGAATAAAAATTTGACATATATAATCAAAGATGTAATAGTAATTCCTTATAATGAATTGATAGTGTTTACAAAATATGGCTCTAAATGTGATCCTAGGAATAAGCATGTATGTAATCACACTTTTGTAAGCACTTTAGGGTTTGCAAATAGAATTTTATAAATCTAGAATAACCTAGGTTTTTGGATCAAGAAAATAAATTGAAATAGATGCTAGGCATATTAGATTTAAGTTCATATAACATAATTAACCTTAGAAAGGTTAGAAAAAAAACACATTTCACCTTATGTGGACAAGATTTAACCTTAGAGGGATATAAGAGAGCAAAAATTGACCCACAAAAATCTTAGGAAGTATGAAAGATAATGCATGTTCACTAAAATGTAATATGGATAAATAATTTTTCCCTACATATTAACACAAACACTCAATAAATTTTAACCAATATAGATAATATATAACATACGTAAATAAATCTTAATTAGTTAATCCTAAATATAAATGTATGGGAAACATATAGGGCTTAGACTTATCTAATTTTTAGGAATTATTTTTTGACACATAGGACTTAGACTTACATACTAATCTATTCTTTTGAAAATGTTCTCCATGCTATCTTTATGGATTTTCAGCTGTGAATAACACCATGATAATACATAAAATATGATTACCAAGCAATGCATGTACTCACCTTGTCTTGGCCTTCTTAGCTTACCTTATTGTAGCTTCTTGTTTTGTAGCTCATTCTCCATATAATTTGACTTTCCTTTTGTATTTATTACTGATTTGATATTATTTCCACCTTGATCTATTCTTGGACTATTGTTTCCCTATATCAAATGTACCTTATTTTCCCAATAATCTTATTCATGAGAAGTTTGAATGTTCTCCTCCTTTCCTTGATCTACCTTAAGTTCTTGTGCTTGATCTCCTTATTTATTCATATGGCAATGAAGTATTTCTTGCCTTTCGTTCTCTATAGCTGCATAATCAACATTATCAACATCTCTATAAAAAACATTCTTAATACAAATCAATTTACCTTTAGGAGACTCAATGATCTCTTCAAGGACTTTATTATCCTTCATATCTTCTTTCTTATCCATTCTCTTTTCCAAATATTTTTAAAACTCTCCTGATATTCTTTCCATCTTTCTAATCTCTTCTTCATTAGCTTCATTTTTCTTCCTTACTTTGTCTTATGTTGATAACCTTTTCTCATTCATAATGTGCTCAACCATACATTTTTTTATCATTATTTGATATTAACCTAAAGTATTCTACCTTTTCTCTTTGATTTACTTGAAGTTTTTCCTCAATACAATACTTTTTATCATCATTTATTCTCTTTCCTTGAATTATTGACCACCCATACCTATATTTTTAGCTTCTTGCTTAGTTTAATGCATAGTTTGTCCTTGCCATTTGTTCTAATCTGCTAAAAACTCCAATTGGTCCTCTTTGTTCATGGATTTTTTCATCTTATTGTTTCTTGATTGCCTATTTTACATTTTTCCTTTAATGTTTTTTAGGTTTTTTCTCATGTCCTTCATCTACCTTGCTTAATTTATGTTCATCATACAATTTGAATTTTGTCTCTTACATATCATACATATACTCTCTATCATGTTCCTTGTCATATTTATTTCTCTTGACTATTGCATTTATTCTCTCATCATTGCTTCCATCTTCTTGACCAAGACTACTCTTTGTTTTTATTATTCATGCTCTACATTTATAACCTACTCTTTGTGGTGTTTTGAACACTTATTTTATTTGTTTTTTTTCAAGGGTTAAGGCCTCAAATTGGATCTTCCATTCATGTATTTTTATACCTATAATCACACAGTTAAACAAATTGTTAGAATTGAAATATTGAAGTTTGATGGTCTCTATAAATTCCTTATTCTTTAATCCTTCAATGAGGCTTATCAGTTGGTCTTCCTCTCTTACATCATCTTTTCCCAAAATTTTCCATCTTTTAGATCACATATGATCTCTCTTTATTTTTTCTCTTAATAACCTATTTTCTCTCCTTAAAGCAACTCTTATATTTTGCCTATTCCTTCTCTTAATTAGTAGCTTCACATGCCACTTCACCTTCTTTCTCAATATCCAGCCATAATGTTGGGTTTCCTTTCCTTGCATGTGCTCCATCATGAGTCTAATATCCTTTATCATTTACTTTAAATCATTTATTTACTCTCCCTCCATCACTATTGCTTTCCCTTTCCTCATTTGGTTCTTGTTTTGCATTCCTTCCATTCTTTCTTTTTATATCCCTCTTATACCTCACCCAAAGCCTCTCTCTAGTCTAACACCTCCTCTAAATTTGTTTTACCTTAGATTCTTTCTCTCATGAGCCTTAATGTGCTCCTTGCCTTACTTTCTTAGGCCTTAATGGGCTTTAGGATTGTTTGAACCTTCTTAACTCTTTTTTCACAAATTTATTTCAAACTTATCAATGTCCCACTTAACTTGATAAATATAACTATATTTCTTCACACATTCTTCCCAAGAGCTCTTATTGAGATCTGATACCATTCTGATGCAAGTAAACCTCTCTTAGGTCTATTTACTAGGTCATCTTGGTCTTCTTTGATGTAAATTAGCCACTTGAATACTATTTGAACCTACAATAGTTATTAAAACATTCACAATAATTATTTAAATCAATATACTTATCCTTAACTGATGTAAATAAGGATTCCTTTAGACCTTGTCATAACTAGTCCTCTTTCACGATATAGGATTGTAGATTTTTTAAGCTTGTAATTGTACTTCATACAAAAATCTTATAAATTTATTGTAACTCTAGACATAATATTTAATATTTCCTTCTCTATAATATTTAACAATAAGTTAGAAAACACCTACAATTTTCAAGCTTATTTTATCTATCCTTGAGATTTGATGTCTCCTTCTAAACTCATACATGTACCTTCTTTTGTGAAGTATTCAATCATAAAAAACATTAAATGATCTTAATAGGTTTTCCTATATCTCATTGATGTTTTCTTATCTCAACATGTTGGTTCATTCCTTTCTTTCAATATGGTTTTATCAAAGAAACATGCACATCACTCTAACTCTTAGGTTCTTGGTTTGATATGTCTCTTTATAAGATTATAGGTCACAAATTAGAATTTAAAGGACTTATATGAATTTAAACATTTATATACATGCTACACATGACAAAATATAATTTATATAGTACTTTGTAACTTGAAATCAAAGGAAATTAGAGAACTTTCACTATTAGTTCTATTTTAGGTCTAAAACATAGGTCTACATACACAATCCTTAATACTTTTTATTATCATGATAAAAAGGTCTTTAAAATACTTAAATAATTTATAATATACCTAAAGTTATTTACCTGCCAAATTTCATCAATATCTTAAGGTTCATTTAGGAGTTATTGCACCTTTTGTGGATCAAGACCCTGACCTAGGGTTTTAAGCCTACAACCAACCAAAGAGCTCGAAATTGATGAAATCAAAATTTACTCAATATAAAAAAGTTATTTCAGTTAGGTTATAACCTACACATGTTTATACTACTTATACAAGTAATTTTCAGGCTTAAAATTCATAAAAACATGTAGAAAACTCCTTTACTCTCAGACTGTATCCTGTAATCCATGTTTTCCATAACCTATGTATGTCAATAACTAGTATATATAATAAAAAAAATATCAAATAAAATTGAGTAACATAACATACATGTTCAAATATTTATAATATGCATTCTAAAATTATAACAAAGTCTTATTTATTTAAATATCTTCAAAACATACAACTATGTAGACCCCTACAACTTATGACAAACCTAAAGAATTTCACCAAGCTCCTTATAATAACCTATAAATTTATTTTATCCTTGTTTTATTACTTTATTTGAATCCTTATTTGATGCTTCAAACCATATCCTTCATAACCAAATATCTAAACTTGGTTCATGATCCCCATATATCCTTCAAAAACTTTGACTTAGACTACAACATGCCTAACTTAGTATTCTTCTATGTTGGATGTGTCTTAATTGAGATTTTTATCAAATAAACATATAATTTGTCATTTAAAGTACCTAAAACATCCATTTAGACCCTAAATTACCCACACAACTGAATCTAACACTTTACAACTTGCCAAAAGGCCTCAAACTTTCAATACAAATTTGAAATTCGAAATTTCCATTTTGGCAAGAAACCTTAGAAAGCCCCTAAATGACCTCTAATGGAAAAATACAACCTAAAAATGGATTATTATTGATGAAAAAAGGTTTATAAGACCTATTAAGTCCTAGAATAAGCATAGTTAAATCCATTACATTAAGTTTACATCAATTTTTTTGATGCTCCTACATGAAAAATCCTATTTCTCCTTCCTTTGAAGTGCAAGTGACTTATATTAATGATGATGTTATCTCTTATACTTTTAAAAAAGTGGATATTGAATTTGTATACACATAATATTTTCAAACTTTATCAATTATTAATGACTTATCTCTTTTAATAACCCTTCGAGTCTCAATCTCTCTAATTGCATGCCTTAAGGGGTGCACCAGGAAAGGGGTAGCCAAACCATTAATGCTTCGTACAATTTTTGTCCCTTTACCATCACTTTTTATCAATCAAAAAATCTCCTAAAAACACTCTCCCAAGTTGTAACTCCTCTTTTTCACCCTCCTCTAGTCATTTTATGCCTTCATTATCCCTTCCCTAGCCTAAAACCCTTTCTAATGGTTAAAAATACAATGCCAACCCCATCGACCCTATACTCTAATTGACAAAAATAATTTAGGGTCTAGGTCTGCCCTTAGCTGACCTAGAACAAGACCTAATTTGTTTTTGTCAATAATGATATATAGTTGAGTGGGCTGGCCCTTTCGGCTAAACTTTTAAAAAGGTTTAGGATTAGATTCAACTATATATGCACATTCATTTTACCATTCTTAGAGAGGTAAAAAGAGTTAATTAGTCATTTTTACTTGTTTACAATCTAATCTTCTACCATTCTACTTGAGGAGTCTTAGATTAGGGTTTCTACTTAGAGAAGAATCTTGTCTTCTGGAAAAGTATTAAATGCTTTGACATTTTTTAGTGACCCTTATGAACCACAAAATTCTCTTGCAAAACACATTTTTCCAAGGGAGATATTGAGTCTCGATAGGTTCATCTTCAAGGTAACTATCTCTAACTTTGCTCCTCTATTTTAGTATATAGAAGTATCATAATTAATGGATTTTGAATATATTGCTCTCTCCATGCATTAGGGTTTTACCTATACATAGTTTAATTAAGATTCTCTTATGCATGTTTAATTTTTATGTTTATTACCCCCACTTTGTGCCACAAGCTTTGGTGAGCACTAGATTAGAATTTGTTTTGCTTTATCATTTATACATTGTGAATATGAAAACATATGACCTAGTTAATGTTATTGCATAGTGTTTTTTGATTCAAGGCTTTGGAACTCTCCCTAGTGATATTATTGTGGTAAAAGGTCCCTTGGCTAGGTCTTAAAAATCCATATTAGTCATGACCCCAAATATCTTATGTATTGACAATCAGAAGTGTAAGTAAGATTTATCTTCTTTGAGTTAGGATTGATTTATAAATCAATTGAATTTCCCTTTGTATAAATTTTAGTGAACCCAACATGAATCTAAGCCTTTAAGGTTTTCTTTCACACCATCATTTTTGTCATCATATTATATTTATTGGTATTTGTCGTACTGTGTCAAACCAATTGATATAGTTTTAACTTTCTGTGCACATGTTTAACACAAAGTCACTTTAAAATGATGTTGTTCTATCCATGTAGATTTTCAGCAATTATAGGCTACTGAATTGAGTGTTTCAATAGAGTATTCTTATTTAGGTCTAAATTAGCATACATAGTCAAACTAGTCAACTCTATTTACTAACACTATCAAACTAGTTGACTCTATTCATTGTCTCTTCTTTAGCACACATGGCTTTGCAAACTCAGTTAAACTAGTTGACCCAGTTGGTAGAATTTGAAAGTAGCATTTGAGAATCACAACATAAAAATTTTCAAGATAAAATATCTTCAATCACACCAAGGTTCCTTTATTTGTAATTTTAGTTCTTCCTCTGTACTATCTTTCATAAGTTTGCAGTCTATAAACTTGCAACCCTACATCTAACTAGGTCAACCTAGTCAACTTAGTTCTATAGTCTATCTTCTATCTAAGAGACATGGTCAACTTGTTTCACTTTGTTCTTAAATACCTCACTTATGTAGAACAAAAATGACCGAAATGACTATGTTCTGTACTATTTGCATACATGTTGCCTGAACTGACTCTATACTATTTTCAATCAAATAATTAACATCTATTTGATAGTAATTAATTCACCTTTCCTTTTTAGTTGTCTACATACTTAGAGTAACTCACATAAATTAAATAGGTGGTTTCTCAAATTACCATTTTAGTTACATTGTTTTACTTTTTTACACACACTAACAAATCACTTTACATTAAAAAACACATTAAACATTTGTCTTCCCAACGCCTACCTACTTGGATTTCATCACCAAAGGGGACGCTAACTTGGTTTTTTGGCCAAGTATAAATACGTGGTTTATGGGATATATTGGAAAATCACCTAACACCCTTATCCCTGTAGGAATGTGAAGTGACGGGGTAAGCCCCAATACTAAGCTAGTACCATCACCAATATAGATCCATTTCATCCTAAACATCTTGTAACCAACCTTAGATTGTTTTTTAGACCCATATTTTCATCCAACGCTCTTATCATATTAAAATTAAACTTTATTATAACTTAATAACACTTAGGATGAATAACTAATTAGCATTTACTTTATAGTTGATGCTTGCTATTTGAACATTGTGTGTTTTATTGTAAAACTTACATTGGCCAACACTGGTGCAAGGTTTGTGTTGTGTGCTACAATTGGATCAATCAAATTGATCCAATTTATTATGTGATTGCTTTAATTTTTGCTTCAAGTCATCTTGAAAATTTTCCCCTACTTAAAAACACTATCATTTTGGTCGATACAGTGTCTTACAAACTATTTAGCCTTCCTATTCAATAATACATAGTTGACCTTTATGAATATGTATCCCTATCTTCCTATTTAATTTCCTTATTTATCAGTACATTGTTGACCCATACACTTGTATATTCACTTTAGACTATGTCTCAACAATACATTCTCAATCCATATGACTATGTATTCTCTTTAACCTGAGCCTAAGTAGTACTCTATCAACCCATTCATTTATGTACCTATTGGCCAACTTTATTTTTTGTTTGGCTGACTCTATCCCTATTTTCCTTTTTTTTCCATAATCTTAGATTCCTTCATGGAGAATCATGAAATCCCCTATCAGAATCTTCTTAGATAACCTTAATCCGTTTAGATACTATAAGATACAACCTATTTTTTATTTATTTGAAGTGGGATCCTAAATTTTCCTTGTCAAATACTCAAAATAGTTATTTTTCTAACTTGTCACTTTTGGCTCCATATTATTGTAGATACTCAAATTTGTCCATGAATACTTGATAATGTTAGTTTTGGCCCACTTTTACCTTGACTTGAGCACTTAAATTGGTCTTATTTTTCGACCTCATCTATCGTAATACTTGAATAGACCTATCACATATAAATGTGTTGTTTTACACCTACAAAAATATTCTTAATTACTAAAAACCTCTCTAAGCATCTATATGTACATTTAAATTTCTAAGATACAATGTCACCCTTCCATGTTAGAATTGACCTAAGGGTCATGATTACCATTTTATCTCATCTTTTAAGTGTTTATCTTGTCCTTTACCTAGTAAAAACTCTTTTTAAAATTTAAACCCACCCTTATAAGTCAATATGTATTTTTAGGATCGGTAGCATGATATTCACCCATTTTTATTGCTATAAATACACCTATAAGCCACTTATTCTACTAATTGGCAATCACAGGGATATTTCACTATTGAGGCACACTTATAATATTAAAAATTGAGTAAACACCCCCTCTTCTAAGTACTCTAGATATATAGGTAGCATTAAATCATCATGGGTATGATTGGGGTCGGCTCAACCCATTACATTCCCCCTTTCCTTTTAAAATTTTTATCTATCATAAACCCTACTATGGTTTTGACATTTAAGAGGTTATTTTTAAGTTATTTATGCACAATTGAAGGTAAAAATTCCATACACAATCACATTTCAAGTAGGCACAGGTGATTGTACTCCTAGTTCATGTTTTTCCACATTGGTTAAGATCAACCCACAAAATATAGTAATGGTGATTGACCCTAAAAATTTCCACTACGTTCTAACCTAAAATAATTATAGTTATTGTTTTAGTTTCATACACATAATCAATCTTAGTTGGTCATCTCCAACTATCTTTCAATCACACACAATCAACCTAATGGCCAAAATTCAAATAAGTCTTATTATCTTCCTTTTGATTTCCAAAGTTAGTTATGATTAATCTATTTCACTACTTTACTTTAAATCTATTAGTTACAACTTATTTACATTATTTTTACCCTTCTACTAATTTTATCCTAATTAGAGTTAATACACTAATTAATTTTGAAATTATGATAAAACATATTCATGAAACCGAACCTTTATTTTCAATCCTTTACTTTTGGATTTTCCTATTAGGGTTTACTAGATTATGGTTATTATTTGATTTGCTTATTTTTGGATCAAAATGGTTCTATTTTCATAATTGTCTGAGGTTTTTTTAGTGGTATTATAATTTACTATTTTTTAGTAAATTTGGCTTAGAGGACAAATAATGTATCTATTTTCAAATCAATTATTGGGTTTTGTCTATCTACTATTTTTTTAAAGTCAAAAACATATTTTAAATTTAATAAATAACTAATGGATCTCTTGGAGTCGTCAATTCTTTAATGTGCACATCATATGATGGTTATATGGGTTATTCTTAGTGCCTAGTTTATATCATCAACTTGTTAGGATCCTCATCTATTTTACATGGACTCAAAACAAGATTTCCTTTATGGTTGGAATGATATCACATTTCATGTAACAACCACATAAGCTTCATTGGAATGTGGCCAAAATCATCTTACATTACATCCAACACACTTTTTAACTTGAGATTCACTATGCAACAATGACTAGTATAGACTTGGTCAGATATACAAACTTTGATTGGGATGGTGATTTTAAGGATCATAAGTCCACATCTAGTTATAGATTTAAACTTGGCTCAGGCCCCATTAATTGGTAGAGTAATAATCATCATGTTATCTTCAACTGAGGTTGAGTATTGGTGGATTGTTAATGCCACTATCAAGGCTATTTAGATTCATAATATTCTATCTAAGTTTGGAATCAACATTCTTCAACCATCTATCATCATTTTTTATAGTTAGAGTATGATTAAAATCTTGAAGTTCCTAGTTCACCATCAACAAACCAAACACATCAAGATCCACATGTATTACATTAGGGAGCTAATTTAGGAGTAGATCATTGATATATGTTATTATCCTATAGAACAATAGGTTACTAATATCTTCACTAAAACCTTCATTAAAATTAAGTTCCATCACTTTCGAATGTTACTAGGGTGTTAGACACTACTTTAGGGGGTTCACTTGACATTCTCCCATCATCCTCTCATGGGAGGAGTTTTTTTCCCATGGGTTTTCTCATTCTCTTCTATTTTGAGGGGATCATTTTGTACATGGTTACTTCATCATGTCTTGTTATTACTACCCTTAATTTTGCATATTTACATTTCCCCCCTAAGTTTCACTTAAGGGAGTGTTGGTGTGATCAAGGTTATTTCCCTATCTATTTCTACTATTAGGTGTGATCAGGGTTGTTTCCCTAACTAGTTACACTTTTGGGTTTCATTCACACTTAGTCAAGTTAAGTTTACTTAGGGTTTTTGACTATTCTCTCTTCTTGTATGATGACACTTGTCATATCTTATGAATGTTAGGTGAGAGGTATTTTCCATAACTGCCCCCTGTGTAAACTCATTTCAGTAATCAATTTATGCATTTACATTTTGTGTTGCACATGAATTATGCATTCTTGATAGGAATAAAGTTTATTCTTATCAAGTTCGATCTTTAAATTAAGAGTGTTTCCATTAGGATTTTATAATATTACTAGGTTATCTTATCAAAATCTCACATGAATATGTAATTTATAGGTCATTAATGCATAGGTTGATGTCAAAATTTTATACATAGACATATTTTAAGAAGATGTTGGTGATTGTAGCTTCACTTTCCTATTTGTACACACAAGTCAAGATAAACCCATAGAGGATAATAATAAAAGTTGATCTTGACTATTTTGAGTCAATTTTGATTCAAAATAGTGAAATCTATTGTTTTAGTTTCACAGACATAATCAATCTGAGTTGGTCATCTACAACGATATTTTAGTCATCGATAATCAACCTAACGGGAAAAATTTATCTAAGTATTCTTATCTTCTTTATGCTTTTCATAGCTTTTTTCTTAGTGTATTTCACTATTTTAATTTCATTCTACTCATTACAAGTCATTTAAAATATTTTATACCATTCTATCCATTTTATCTTATTTAGAGTTAATACACCAATTAATTCCAAATTATGATAAAATATTTTTAGATGTTTTACCAACACCTTATGTAAGAGAAGAAAATTCAAGTGAAGCACACAAATGTGACAAACTTGGAACCCTCTAACATCCTCTTATTATTTGTTTCCTTGGCATGTGCATGCTCATATTCAATAAAATTTGTATAATTTGATTCCTAAATTAGAAAAATATATGTTAAATTAGCAAAACATCAAAAAGGGAGGGGAGTTTTAACAAATTTAAAGAAAACTCAATAAAATTAAAAAAATTGAGAAAAAATAAATAAAAAAATTATATAATTTTATAATTTCAATTTTTTTAAAATATTAGATAAATCCAAAAATTAAGGTAACTTTTGACAAATTATGTAATTTTCTAATTATTTTTTATTTTTAATTTTTAATTTTTTTAAGTGATATGTAAATCTTTGTGGTTCCTCTATTTTTCATGTCTATTTGTTTTGTATAATCCATAGTTTTTGATTGAATTGGTTAGCTTACTTAAGGGCATAATTGAATTTTCTATCAAATTTAAAGTTGGCCTAAGATGAGTGCAAAAAATTATCATGTGTTTTTTTTTAACTTAGTCATTTTTTTAAATATATATTTTAAAATTAGACATCTTATTTTTAAAATTTTTTAATAACAAAGTTTTCACTTTTTTTTATTGTTATTTGGACCTCTCATTACAAAGATCATCCTTTTTAGAGTCTTACTGAGAATTGATACAATTTTGACCTTCTAGGGAGACCAAACCAATAGAAACTACTGGCAGACACCTAACTTCAACAGGAAAAAACATGACCAATCCCACATATATTTTGGTATTATAATATTAGTTATGTTTTATTATTTTATTTTATGATATTTTTAATAGTAGTTTCATTTCATTTTATGAAAATGAAACACCAATTCATCCAAGATTCAAATTCTTCTAGCAGGTCCAACTATAAATGTGATGATCTTAACTATTAGGGTTCTCCTTCATCAGGTGATGCTTTAGGACCCAACCAAATTTAGATGATCCTTATATTCCTAAACCAACTTTAGGAAGTGGGGTGTTGACATTGAGATTCTTGGGGAATGTGTGACTGAGAATGATTATTAGGGAGATGTTATTGAAGGATGGGATAATGTACTTCAGCATGATGACCTTGATGTTGTCTGGGATCAATCGTGACTTTATGATTGCATATGACTATTAATTTTATTATATTATTATGATGTTCACTTTATTATTATATTACCATATTATCATATTTAATTTATTATTGTGTCATGACATGTTTAATTGATATTTGTATTCAAATTTGCTTAAACCTCATAATCGCACTATTTTTATTTATTTTTATGTATAATGTTACAATTGAGATTAACATTATAATTATATATTTATACATATAATAATTATAATTGTATAATTTAAGAGTATTATTTTATAATTAATAATATTAAATAGTTTTAATTAACTATAAACTATTATATTTTTTTATAATTTATAAAATTAAAGGCAAACTTAAGTCACATTTTGAGTCAACCTAGTGTTGAGATTAAAGTCCAAATCAATATTGAACTTAAATTCAAAATCAATGTTGTAATTAAAGTCACCTTAAATTTGGATCTAGTGTCACACTTATAAATAGACCTAGTGTCTCATAAAGTCGCAACTAGTATTATACTTAAAGTTAGATTTAATGACAAACTTGAAGTCAAACCTAATATTGAACTTAAATTCAAATCTAGTGAAGGAATTAAAATTAAGTAAATATGGACCTTAAGCCACTAGGTGATGTTATCAATGTTTCCAAGGATGAATTTTTTAATGTCATCCTAAAGTCAACACTAGTGTTCCCTACAAATGCCACCTAAGTGATGTCAATAGGGGACATTGGGGTGACATTTTTAGTGACTTTATCCTAACTTCATATCAAATTTGTATTTATGTAATATAAATTTGGAATTAAGGATAGATTTAAGATGTTATCTGACTTTAAATTTTACTTTAGGGATTAAATTTGGCTTTCAAAATTATCTTACTTTGTATCTTTAAGGTGAACTTAATTGTGACATATTTTAATTAGAATGTTGTGGTGTCAGTAGAAAAGGTATCAAGAGATGGTGTCTTATATCATGTAGAAAATTTAATTATCTTAGGAAATGTGATTCCTTTTTCCTCTTTATTTCTATTTACAAGATTTTTTGTATACACATGATCAAGAATATGCATTAGATTTTATATTTCTTAAGATTGCTTCAATGTGGACTTAATGAATTGATCATGAATAGGCTTTATTGATTCCTTGGTAATATTGTCATGATTGTGAGCTCCAAAATGTTTTTTAGATATAATAAAATATATTATCTGAATTGTACTTTCTTCTTACTTATTTGACTCATCATTATTGTATACCTTGTTTAGTTAGATGAATAGTTGGGATAATATGATTTTTATGCTTTGTTCATTTTCCCTTAATCCTTAATTATTGTAACTCATTTTTTTATTCTTATTTTTTTCCAAAATAAAAATCATAACTTTTATGCATTGGAAAAAAGTAAGATCATGTAAATGTATGAGGCACTGAAGTTTAAACTCCAAAATAAACTCCCAAATGCCAAAGAAATGATCCAAAATAATCATCAATTGACCATAAATTAGTGGGAAGTATATCTCATATATAATTCAATCTTACTCGTTTTACCTTTTTTATTTTTTATCTCCTACCACACCCTTTAAGAGGGTTTTAGAGTGACCTATCTATAAAAATGATGTCTAATATTCTGAAAGAATGTTAGAAATCAATGTTTCTAGATTTAAGTAGGTCACCAACTTCTTGTTTGAATATAAGTTTTCTAATTCATAAAATATCTTCACTCCCACTAACAAGATCACTATGGAAACAATCCTTAAGAAGGTATTCCAATCTTACTTTCTTTCCAGCTCAATATGCATAATGGCCTACCCTAAATATCTAATTCTCCAAATTTATACTTTTCTAACTTTGTGGTATGTTGACTACTCTAAAATTTTAGAAAAAAATTTGCTTGCATTATTTGTAGGTCCAAGTTTGGAGTACGTATTCTAGGAAGAGACAAATCTCTTTGGAATTTTTTCAAATAGTTTATGTGCATCCTCCCAGCTACTGCACTTGGCATACATGTCAAAGACAGATCTGGTGAGATTCATGGATTCATAAACAAAAAAAAATGTGATGAGCATCTCCATGAAATGATCATGCTCACCCATTTAAATTATTGGGTGAGCAATGTGAAATGTATGGAGTTAGTGGTAGATTTGTAGTACTAAAGGTGTAAATTTGCATCCATTGGTGATGTCAAGCACTGGCAAACATGTTTGTTCATGTCTTCATTCACAGGAACAAAATTTACTATTATGACTTGCCCTTTGTCCCCTACCAACGATGTTACCAGAAGATTCATGGCCACACTATAAACTGTAACAATTGTATCAATAGGGACTAACAATTCTTGCCATCACTTTAAAATATAGGTGAGGGAAACACTATCCCCATCCGATCAACATTTTTTTTGCCTAATGTATGTGTGGTTATACCTTCTTTCCTGTGACTTTGAAAACTTGATTATCATAAAATATTCATCGCAACCCATCTTTTGCAAACATATAAATCCAAATCCATACTTTCTAGTGCATTTTAAATAAGACTAGGATGTTTACTTAGTTTTCTTGTGGCACAAGAATCTTCTACCATTGGAATTTTTTCCCCTTAAAATTAATTGATTATACCTATAGAATTGGTTATGTTTGAATTGATCTACCATAATCCAAAATAATTATGTAAAGAGAGTATATTAAATTCATTCATAACATTTATATATTTTCTAGGGTGGGTGGCTATAAAACTTAGCCCGAAAAAGTTCTCATGTCATCAATTATGGAACTGTTATCTTCTTTAGCATTTGTACATTTTCCAAACTCAAACTTTGTTCATTGTCCCATTGAAATAACATGCTTAGGTGAAATGATAGTTGATCGATTCATATTTAAATGAGGCATTATAGTGTCTTTAGGATCAATTATGGAACAAAATTTGAAAGGTACATCCTCTGTAAGACATATAAATGATTATTTCATGTATAAACTTCAAACATATATGTAAATTAGAGGTGACAACATTCGATAACATTTATGTTATGAATTCACAGGCTTTTCAATTAAAATATTGTAACTTACATTATTAAATATAAAATGATATTTTGTTATTATTATTTTTTCCCCTAATATTAAATTGAGTAAAATTATTCTATTAACTCTTATTTCTTGATTTTAAAACCTTTTTATAATTATATATGAATAAGCTATGACCTTTCTATCAATACTTAATTTTAGGATAAATGTTTCACTACAAATATTCAATCTTGAACTAATTTAAACAAACATGTTTTTGATTCCTAAATATTTTAAGCTAACTTGAATGTGAAAAGATAAATATTAATAAATAACATCTCTTGTAGGTATTTTATAATACTCAAAGGTGATTTCACTCACTATATTTCAAACATCTAAGAACAAAACAAAAGGGAAATCGTTTAATATCACTTGAAAATGTTGTATCATCTAATAATTTGTAAATATTATCTTTATAAACATTAGATTTGGTAAGAAATTCAAGGATAGATATCTTGGCTTGAGTATTTTAAATTTGATATATAATATATAATATTTTTCACCATTAAATATAATCTTGGAAGCTTGAAGGAGAATAGGAAGGATGTTTTAGTTATTCTCTCTTTGGATTTGATGAAGATTAAGAGGGACTGTTACATTTTTAGTGCTATCCCTCCTTTATATAATATAGTTCATCTAATCATAAGTCATCTACATTGAAGATTATCTATGTTGAACCATCACATGCCTATGTGAGGATTTAATATTCTTCTATCAATGGAAAGGGAATAAAGACATACGCATGGAGCGTTGGGGTACTATAATGAAACCCATATATGGTTTAAAAGATATTAAATATTTTTACACTGTTATTTTTTAATATACATACTTTAATATTAATACTAGATTCTTTTTACAATAATAATAACAAGGTAAGAAATAAGATAGAAATTCTAAAATTGTGCTATATAGATTTATGTATTGGAAAGCATGACATAATGTAATAACATCTAAAATATTCATTAAGGAAAGGAATATGCCTATCCATAACAAGAAAATTTTGACACATATAGATAAATATAGAGTAATAACTTCTTCATAATGGAATTTGAGTTAAGTAAGTTTATGTTAGCAAGCTCATTATAAATACTATAATATGATATTGCATCATTACCAAGAGTCTTGTTTCTATTCTATTCAGATGAATCACTATCAAAATACATGAGGTCACCCCCAAGCGGTATAAATCTGAGACCTTGATTCATGTTAGGTTTACCAGATGATAAGGCTTCCAAGATTCCTTAATATCGTGGCTTGAGGCCTTTTCCTAAATAATCAAAGTTATCCATAATCCAATTAGGGATAAGATATTTAGGATTCTAAAAATAATCAATTATGTTGTAAGAATATAACTAGTCTCCTTCAATGAAATCTTCTCGATCCTTATTTTTTGGAGTAGAAGGTACATATACCATCAGTGGTTTTTATGTATCTTTCTTATTTTAGAAAATTACGTTAGGTTTTCAAAGTCTTTGGTAAGGTTTGGATTTTCCAAAATATTTAAGAGACTTGGGTAACCTAGAAATATGAAAGGCATCTTTTAGATGATACATGGAAATGCCTGCATCTTCTATAGTGACTTGTTGTGTAAGGGTTATGGGAAATTGATTAGCCATGGAATCAAGTTTAATTGGGTTAATGTAATTGTATTTGTGTGGATGCAAAACTATTTCCTTATTCTTCTTCATGACGAATTCATAACTAGGACAATAGTTATAATTATAAAATTCATCCTTGAGGTGTTTATAATACTAGTAAGGTTGTAGATCAACAAGAATGATGACTTCAATCCCATCATGGGGAAACTTAAGGCATTAATGCAAAGTGGAAGGGGCATCCTTTACTTCATGGATCCAAGGATAACCAAGAAGTATGTTATAAGGCAACTCAATATCCATAATATGTAATAAGGTATGATGGGACATAGACCTAATAATTATTGGCAAATAGATAGTACTAGAATATTCCATTTTAGCATTGTTGTATGCCTTGATGGTAATTATATCTAGTTAGATGTCCTTTGTAGTATAACCCAATCATTGTACTAGCTTGAGGGACATCATGTTCAGCCATGAACCATTGTCTATAAGAGCCCACTTAATTTTATGGTTTTTAATGATGAACTCAATATACAAGGGATTTTTATGGCTAAGACCAAGAGTGGACATGCCTCTTTGATCAAATATAACTTATCAGTATGAATATAAATTCCCTAAAAGTGTTTGGAATTATTTAAGCTTGATGTCTTGGGGAACAGTGGATTTTTGGAAGAAGTCATTCAAAATAGTTCTATGGACTTCAAATGTACACAAAAGATCTAAAATAAAAATTTACACAAAGGTTTTACATAGTTGGTCTAAGATACTATACGACTTGTCAACAATAGTTTGAGAAGGTTTAGCCTTGGTTGGTACAATGTTTAACTTTGGATCCAAAGACATAATTTTCACATTGGGACTAGTGTTGAAAGAGGTCAAAGGGCCATAAAGGGTGACTCATGAGCATCTAGTTATAATTACACAAGATAGAGGTCATAAGGAGACATTATAATTATAAGATGAAGGCAAATGGCCTGGGATGGTGACTCATGGGCGTCTAGTTACATTTGTGTAATTTTAAGTTGGTAAGGAGCCATTATAATTAGAAGAAGGGGATCTAGTAATAGTAACCCATGAAAACTGAGGTGTAATAGAATTGTTTTTACCTAACATGATGTTACATGAAAGGGAGGGTGTTGACACTATAATGAGGGGACCAGTACTTTGAGAAGCACAAGATGGTTCATGAGCTTTGATAGTAATGGTGGTAACGTGGTTTTTAGAATAATGCTCCACAATGTTATTGTAATCATAAGGCATGTTGTAACCCAGGTTATTAGCATGGGTATTATGATCCTAATTATGATCATGTTGATTATGATTCTATCCTTTGGCTTGTTACCACTAATTTTATCCTTGGTTTTGATTGTTTCTTGTTGGCAGTTGATTGTGCCTAGGAAATGGATATTTGTAAATGCCCATATCATGATTAGTGTTTTATGAGGCCAATTTGATTTCAAATTCTCCACTTTTAATCAAATATTTAATGATATGTTGCAATTAAACACATCAACAATCACCATGACCAATAACTAACATGATGGAAGTTATACAACTCATCTTCTTGATACTAATTAGGTTTGAGTTTATCTTTAGGAAATGGCTTTGGTATAGGCCACATAATTAGATTAGCTACTATGAGATTTTGGAACACAACCTCAATAGGGTCTCTCAATTTGTTAAAGACTTTGTATTTATTAAATGCCCTTTGTGGAGGGACCCTTTACAAAGTAGTCAGTGGATTAGGTGTAGCTAATTACACATTTGGAGCTAGAAAAACTTGTACCATTTGTACATTTCTAGATTCAGTCATGGCATTCCCTACTGTGTTCTTGTTCTTGTTAAACCCCTTAGGTTTCTTTGTTGCAATATCTTGAATAGGTGGTTAGTTCTGATTGGACATTTGAACTTATAAGTAAATATTAACATGGCCTTTACTGATATTCACCTTATCAATCTACACACCCTTGTCTATAATTTACTCAAATGTGTTTGCACAAGTGAGTCATATATTATGAGCCACCTCAGACTGTAGGTTATGTACAAAAATATCAGCCAGTTATTTGTTTAGAAAATTATGTTGAAAGCATCTAGATAATGCTCTCCACTACTATAGATATGTTGTGAAGCTTTCTCCATCTCATTATTTGGCTTTACATAAGTTGAACACAATCAAATCATGTTCAATATTGTAAGAGAAATGGTTGATAATTTTTTAGATAAATCATCCCAATCTACCACTGATCCCTTGGGTAACTTGATGAGCCAGTCTAAAGCTTGTCCTGCTAAACTTCGTGGAAACAAGGAAAGCAAGTAAACATTGTTGTAAGCTACCTCTTGGCATAATACAACAAATGCTTAGATATATTCATGAGGTTCACCATTCCCTTTGTATTTGTCAAATTTGAGTGCCTCAAAATGAGGTGAAAAAGGGACTTTGAGAATATAAACTTGCCAAAGTGTCTTGAATAATACCCTCAATATGTGCTGAGTTTTTCATCCCTTGGTTTTGTGAAGGGACAAGAGTCTCTTGGTAATTGAATAATGTATGCTCTGTGTCTGGTGAAGCATGATGCAAAGCCTCTTTAGGATTATTTTTTCAATTAAGATGCCATGATCTACCATAGATGTGTTCTCAACTAGATCATGTTACATTTTTTATACCACATTCTCTTATTCTCTAAAAGTGTTATTGTGTATTGAATTGGTAGCCAAAGAGTCAGTCAAGTCCATGATAAGCTGGTCTACATATCATTGACTTATTTTGTTGATCTTGGTAGTAAGATCTTGATCATTGGGTGTTGACTTTATGAGTGCTTCATTTCCTTTTCTGTAAGAAGCAATGTTGGATTTTGAAATATGAGAGAGGGATTATTTTCATTGTTGCTCTTCTACACTAACCAACGTGTGCAATTATTCCATAGGGAAATTTGATGGCAACCTAGCACCTGATTCTATCAACCTTAGAAGGGTTTCATCTTTATCTTCTAAGGGTTGATGTTTAAAATAGTATTTTTTAGATCCTATAATTATTGGGATATCTTCAAATGCCATAGAGTTATCTTATCCATCACAAAAATGCTCCTCCTCATAACTAGGGTCATAAGAGATCCCACTATGAGTATAGCTTTGTGTCATGCTTAAAATATTGTTCTCTACATTTGCTAAGATGTGAAATATGTTTTGTAAATGTTAAAAACGTGATTTTTTTATTTATTCAAACAAATGACTAAGTAAGATGAGAATATAATAAAATAAGTGGCATAGTACCACATAATTAGAAGAAATAGTTACGAATTTACTCAACTTTGGTGGGTTGAAATCATCAAATTAGAAGAGGGTATGATAACTTTGAAACTTAAAGTGAAAGCTAGCACAACAAACTTAGGTCAAAGATACGTCAATACCATAAAATCTAGATACAACTATGATGAGTTGTAACTATAAAATTAGAAGAGGGTCTCTCTGATTAGGAAGATAACAATGGGAACTAAGAAGATCAAAACATGAATTAACATAATAAATCCTAAGTATAAAGCTAAAACCAAATGGGCATCAGAACACTGCCACATGGTAATATGATGTAGAATGGTACAAGAACTTAGAGCATAAATGAACATAAGATAACCTAAGTCCACAATGAGAATAAAAATATGATGAGTCTAGGTAATGACCTTCAATCCATATAGGAAATCATGCCCAAGTTTACTCAAACCAAGTGCAAATGGTGAACTAATAACACCTTGGCCTAGAACATAGAAAGATGAGATTTTGAATTTAGATTAAAAATGAAGTAATTTAAGATTTTTTCAAAGTGGGAAAATGGTCTAGACTCCAATGGGTATCATAAAAACATTTTTATAAAATATAAAAACATTATTCTAAATGATGATTTAAGCAAGGCAAAAAGTGGTTCTGATTTGGTCAGTGTAATGCCTCCTTATTCAAATAGAATGGTGTATGAAAAAAGTGTTTGGTTTTATGATGTGTTTTGGTTTTCAAATATTTTTAAACTCAAAAATACCAAGTGAATAATAAAATGATAAAACACACCTAAGTGTAATGTCTAAAATCCTAAAACTGACAATGTTGCATGGTAATATTGAATTCCATCTATATGCATGATCTTGAGAGGATTTTAAGTGTTAATCCAAAAATAAAAGTGCATGAATAAGTAGGGTTTTTACACCCCCCTTATCTCAATATATTTTATGATGACATGAACTTTGAGATACTTTCCCTACATCAATAGTATATCCGTAGCAAGTGGGGTTGTTCTAAAACTAGATTTTTTCACGTTTCTAGATGGTCCTAAGTGTGGATAACACAAATTATGCTCACATAATTTGGATCCACATCAATTGACTTGTTGTGAAAATGTCTTTTCTTTTTCACAACCACTACACTCGTCACTTTCTCAGTGTAGTGTGATGTCTAAGTTACCCCTACGGTCTAAGGTAGTATCTTACTAATGGAGCTTGTTTAATTGCTCAAACAAGCATCCCAGTAAGACTCAATTTGTATACCCCACTATGGATTGGGGTTAAAATTATTCTAAGAGATGAATTCTTGGGTCAAAACTTCCCTAGAGAACTTGTGAGGAGGTGATGAAATATCATCACAAGCTAAAATGCATAAATAAAAGATAAGTGAAAAGACTTTAGGGTTGCATTTGGATCACCCAACTTATAGAAATTTTGGGAGGGCCTTAATGATGTTATTTTTATGCTTTTGGACTGAAATCAACCAAGGCAAATAAATATCACTTTTGGTCACCCGAGAAGGGAGAGGGGGAGAACATACATGGATAAATCATTTTGCAAAAAATAAATAACGTTGAAAGAACAAGCATAAAAAAGACACTCATAAGATTATGTATCTAAATGTGAGAATTTATTTTATAGCACCAAATCAAGATGTATATGAAATTTGGCCCCTTGGCCTTAGATAAAAAACATGCAAAAACTTGCACAAAAACTAAGCATGAAAAACAATTAAATTGTTTTTAGGCACCAAATAAAATGTTCAAGATTTAACCACTTTCAAACTTATGCCTTTTTCCATCTTGTGACCTAAAATTTTTAGAGGTTTTATGCCTACCTATAATCCCAAAGATAAATGAGAAAACAAGATTTCAAAATAAGCTCTCAAGTCTCTATTTTCCTATCTTAGAGACTGACATCGGTCTGTGCAGGGATAAATGTCAATTCACATAAATTGGTGTCAGTTGGTTCACAGAGGGTCGACAATAATTGACTAAAATTGACATCGGTTCCTAAAAAAACACAACAAAATAGAACACAATTTTTATAAAAAATATTATTAGCAAAAGAAGGATAAAACCCAAAAAACTCTCTAGATCTTATAGGAAAATAGTCAAGCAGAGAATATACAAGTTTTTAAACACAGAATAAGAATTATAAAACGTCAAGAAAAATCGATCAATCATATTTTTTATTGTGGTCTTTTATTCACACAAGAATTGAGGTCATCTCAGAGGGGATCAACAATGGTCTCAAAAAATTGATGTCAATCTTTGTGTAAACTGTGTCACTTAAAAAACCAAAATACGTGAAAAGTGAAGATAAAACTTGAATTTTAAAGACTTTTAAGCATTCATTATAATATCTAAGAGTTTCATATTAGTCTCCTTTCTTGTATGGGATGTGTGGTCCCATCAAGAGTGCCAAAATGTAGATTAGGAATCTAAAGCAAGTTAGTCCATGCCTTAGTAGTGGAAAAACCCAAAATAATCATAAAAGACACAACGTACTAAGCCTAATCCCTCATGGGGTTTCGCAAATTAATTATAAGAGCTATTGAAAGAAGGAATACTACCATCAAACCTTCCCAAGAGAATTCATCCTTCCAATAGCATCCAATAAGCATGATTTCCCCTACATTTGGTGCTCCAGGTCTTTACCAATAATAAGTAACAAGCTTCTCCATCATTTATCAATGCACCAATGGCTTAGGTTCATGAATTTTATCAATGTGTGTAAATAGTTGAAGATTTTCTATTATAATTTCTGCATAATAAGTTTGCATGAATGAATCTTAAAAATGGTGGTTTTGGCCTTCTTATTTATAGATTTTTTGAAATGATCAGAATCAACCATGACCATCCATCTTGAGATCAAGATGTGTGGCCATAAATCAATTTAATTTTGGAGGCTCAATACATAAATATTTGCATTAATATTTGGAAGAATAGGGCATTAATGAGGCATGTGAGGGCTTAAATTGGATATTTGTTCCATTAATGGCTTGTGGATGCCACCCCACTAATGATGTCATATGGTGATGTAGAATTGAATAATGAATTTACAATTAATAGGTTTTCAATAACTTCCATGGATTTTTCACTTAAGCCCTTGATTTGGTTTAATTTGCTTAAGTGAGTTTAATTACTTTTCAATAATTCTTTGGAAATTGGTTGTTCACTTAATCAAACAAGTTGAATGTAAGTTTACTAAGTCATAATTTGACTGGAGCATAATTAGAAGAAGGTGTTAGTTGCATACAAAAAAATTCCCTATTTAGAGTATTGTGGATGTGAAATAACACATGCATATGATGTGTGCTTCTAAATTATAAGAATTCAGTGGTCTAGAGCATCATATTTTGTGGTTACAATTTGACTCGAGTCATTTGAGAACAGATAATAATCATATAAAATGCATTACCCCATTCAGGGATACCTTAGCCTAAATTATCACCTGTATGTGATAAGTTTAAACTATTTAGCGTAATTTAGTGATTTTGGCATAGATTGTGCATTGTCATAGAATGTTGGTTAGATTAACAATTTCAGCACAATAGTGAGAATAATTGGATGTCTACATATACCACCTCTTCATATCATTCATGTAACAAATTTGTCTATTAGTGATGACTTGGATGAGGTATCTACACTTCATCTACATAATGATGCACATTATACTACTATGATTATTGATTTTATTCTTGATAATGGTGTGATTTTTTAAATTACCATGTCAAACCATGAGCACCCCATAGATATTATGGCCTCTTTCCTATCACTTAAAGAACCAATCAAGAAACTAATGAAGTAGAATTATTTCCTATGCTCCTTGATTCATAAAAATGTTGCCATCATATGCTCTTTATAGAATAAATTAGTTTTCATTCAACATAAGAATGATATTTTGGAGATTCACGCCCATATTTATAGTCCATCAAGTAATATTGAATATGGCACACATTGACTTGATGCAATTTTACAATGTGATCTACTAGATCCTAAGCAACCCATTATTTTATTGCTCCTATTATTACAATTGATACTTCTAGGCGTACTAATGTTGCCCACTTTGTGTATCCCACTTGATTTTTACCTAAATATATGCTTACTTAGTTTTACAAACATAGCACTACTTTTGGCTCTCACAAGCTTTGTTTCATGGGTCACTCTACTAAACTTGTGGGCATTAGTAAGCATCTACATGGCATTTCTACCCCTATCAAGCTTGTTAAGTGGATTCATCAGCATGGCATTATTTATTTAGAAAGTGTTTCATCTTTGATGGGATCATTTGATGACAAATATATATCTTTTTTATCCAATTTTAATGGGGATATTGAGCTTCAAACTATCTCTACTACACCTTCATTCAACCCTGAAAAACCTAAGATTACACTTGTTAGCCCTAATCATCTTGACATATTTTTAGATGTTACCTCACATTATTTTGTTGTGGAATTTTCACCCACTCAAATGCATATTCATCCACCATTCATGTTCATTTTTGGTGGATTTTTTATTGTACTTGGTTGCATTGAAAACATTCTTTGAGAGGACTCTATCAATAAGCTTCTTTCATCGCTCAACTTCTTTGAACACACATTAATCCTCCTTCCTTTTGATTTTTTTTTATTGTTTGAACTCCTTGTTAGGTTGATTTATTTTTTGAAACATTCATCTCTCATTTCATATATGGCATCTTTGATAGCATCTATAGTTTCTTGCATTAGTTAGTGATATTATTTATTGGATGGGACCTTTTTTATAGTCACACTGAGAGTTATGGAGTTTTTACCTTTGTGTGTGTGTTTTTCATGATGGTCACTTTATCTTAAATTGCATGACTATAATGTCACCACAAGGGACATCTTTTGTGAGATTTGTATTTGTATCTTTGATGTTGATAGTCTCTTTAAATTTATAGTGGAGCTTATTCTCTTTTTGAAGTGTGGATAGTTTGGTGTAGACTAGTGTTAGCATTAATTAATGATATTTTCCCACTCATAAATTTTATTTTGATTCACTGAAAAAACTTTATAATTATTTGGTGGGGGGTGCACGCATTTATTCAAGTGTCATCCTCCTTATTAGTACTTGGTGTACCACATTTTCTATTGGAGGAAGTTGATTGAGAGCACTTTTGTTCGATGGGATTCACTCCATTGATTGAACCTAATGCAATGTTGTTTTGATATTTTGAGTCACTATTCTTGGGATGAATTGTATTATAAGTCCTCTTCTCCACTTTCATTATGTTTTTTATTGGGTTTTAGGTACCTTATAGTGACACATTTCATCCATGTTGACTCTTTTTACCTACATTTATGATTAGTGTTTTTACTAAGTGAGCCTTGTAAAAAGTACCAGTTCCTATTTTCACTTGGTGGTTATATCAATTCAACATCCATGTATTTTGGTATGATGTATTGGTTACCATAGGGACACTTTGTATTTCATTGTGATTTTGTACATAGGTATTTTATCAAGCCTAGTTATCATGACCCATTCAGTCTCTTTACTTTTTATTTTATTACTCCCTATTTTGTACTTAAGGGAGGGTGTTGGAGTGGTAATTTTCACACTCACTAGTGGCTTTAGTTATTTTAAAACTAGTTTTTGTCTTATATGTGTTCACACCTAGTCATGGAATTAAGCTTAATTAGGATTTTGTTTTATTTATTGTATTTTTCCTATGTGCCCATGAATAATATATTATTGTGCACCTATTTAGACAATCCACCTATATTTGGGTTGATAATAACAACCATGTGGTTGTTATGAAACCAATTCATTAGCTTATTTTTTAGGCACTTCCTTTATTTTTATCCAAGTGGTTGTAGAAAGAGAAGTAATGTATATTATACATTTCATTTTGAGGAAATAATGAGAGACTAATTTTCATATTGATTATTTGTTATGTATCTTTTCTACAATGATGGAAACATTATGGCAGTGGTGTGCAAGGGAGATCCTATATATTAATGAGTGTATATTGCACTCCAATAGAAGTTTATAGAACCATCACAAAACATAGTCTATAATTCTCATAAGAAAAACAATTTTTAGTAAGTTGTCATTACATGTATATATAAACATGTTACATAGAAGTATATAAGATGTTATTTTGGGTTACATTTACCATCAAATGGAGTAAGCTTATGTGCAATTAATCCTATAGGTAAGGGATAGTTATAAATATCTTAAGCCAAAGGGTTATGTAATAATGCTTAGGAGTTCATGGTATCGTCAAATCTATTATAACCTTGTGTTATTTGATAAACATTGGCTTTTATACACCCAAATTTGGTACAAGTATGTCCTCTATCATTTATTATGACTTTGTACACATAGACTATTAATAATGAATTATAGATCTACTGGTGAATTCTACTCAAGTTATTTCTCTTTTTTTATTTTTTATTTTTTATTTTTGATATTAGTTATTTATCTTGTCAATTTGTGATGAGGATACCTAGTTTTGGTCTTGTGACATTTAGAACAAGTTAGTGGTAAATGGACAATACAGGCCTGTGACACTGTCCATTTAGCATGGACTTGTCTAAGCATAACTCTTAGAACTTCTTTTAAGTCACATTTAATTTTATTCTTATTTATGTTTTTTGGGTCTTATCTTAGGTTAGATTTTATGTGACAATAGGTATAAAATTCAAAATACAAACATCTATAAATACAAGAATTATCTAAGCTATTAAGGACGGTTCTCCTCAATCTCAAAAGCTATTCAAACTTTTTATGTTTTATCTATAGGTATGCTAAATCTATATTCAAGGCTAAACATTCACCTATGTATTTTTTCCAATGGTAAACTAAAAGAAATGGAATCTATAATTATTCACCATTCCACACACACATGTAAGTGGGAAAACTACATTTGATTTTGAGCCCTCTTCAATGTATTGGCAATGTAGTGCAACACTTGGTATTTCAACAGGGATTGAGAAAGGTCACTCCAAATCAATCTCTTTCACCTCATTCTACCTATTTGATTGCCATTTTTTTATGTGCATGAAACTAGGGTTTGATAATTGTAAATAATTTACATGATATTATATATTTGTAGACATGTCCATATCTCTAATCAATGCATGTGCAGGTGTTAAAATAATTAGTTCTAAATCATAGTTAATTAGGACAAGTTCATGATCAATAGGCATGGGAACATTACCCTGTTATACTCCCATAATGGATCTTTATAGAGTTTTTTTCTACCTCTATTTCTAATCTATCATCTCTAGATTTCCAATTTCTTTATCTCTGCCTACAATCTATCATAATCAACATATTATGCCACTATCCACTTACAATGGACCTATTCATATTATATTACTTATTTTATTCCTTATATTGAGCCTACATAGTCACTTATTCTTTTATTTTCATAGATAAATAGTTAAAACAATCAATATGTACTCATGTGTGAGTTAAGCATAGTTTATTCTTAGTAGTTCCTCAAAATAAAAACTTTCCATATTTAGAAATTTGTCAAAATAAGAATAGGTGCATATTGTATATCTTTACCATTTTGATATTTCTATTTTTACACCTATATAAGTACAAATACAATTCATTCATTTTTATTTTCTGAAACATAGAGGAAAATAGGCTTGAAGATTAAAAAGTTATTGTATGAATAGTTTATTTTTATGATTGGTAGCCATGTTACATAGATTAAGAATAGATGGTGTCACCTGGTTTTAGGCCTAGGAGGCACATAATATAGATTATTCTACATAGGAATATCCATATTTATTTAGGATTAAATTATGTTTCCCCCATAGTAGTTATAGTAGTCATCATTTATGTAACCATAGGTATAGACATGTGAATAAAGATATTAGGAATAATAGTTTGGATACCTAATTAGGATGTGGGATTTAAAATTTCAATTAGTATCATTCAAATTTTCATCATGTGGTTCCTCAGAAATGATTTCCTTAGTTTTTATTTTCATCTCTAGTTACATACAAAAATACTTCAATCATGTGTGGATTTATCTCAAGATATCATATAAGCTCAACCTTATCTATATCATAAAAATAATCATTAAAATCATCATTATATTATATGTTGTTATCTCTATCAAATTAATAAGTATTCACATCATGGGTATATTTAATTATAACCATATTAGGGTTTGTAAAGTTTGTATAAGCCAAAAATTGAAACCTTAATGGAAGATAGGAGCTAAGAATAAAGTTTAAGAGGGCATAAATATAAAACCTTAATAAATTTTTGAAACCCTAACATATAATGAAAACTAGGATTTTCATGTTCAAATAAATCATCCGTTTGACCGAAAAAAATTAAACGTACAAAATATAAAATAATTGAAACTATGCCCTAATTCAGATTATGGAAAATATCATAATGAACACACTAATTTGAATAGAAAGGGAATAAATAATATTTTGAATACTTAATTTATAAATGAAAAATCAAAAAAGAGATTATGTACTTAGCTAATTTTACCTACTTTTTTATCACTAAATACATCATAAAAGATAAAAATGCTTTGTATGTGCTTTGTTAATTGCTCAAATAAAAAGCCACAACTAAAAACTTGCCTGGACACTATTGGTAAATTTAGATGCCTATGAAAGCTAAAACTATTAGGGTTTATTGGTAGTGTCCCTATGCATAGTGGGGTTTTTTAAATTCTAAGATCCCTTTGCATATCCCTACAATTTTATTCTATGTGTGTGCGCTTCTATGCTTCTATGTTGAAATAATTATTTTTTTTCTCTTTCATTCAAACTCTAATTGTGATAGATTTACCACAAGATGCCATTAAAAATGGGTTAGTATTTTGGGTTGGACTTAACTCAACCACTCCTCGCTAAATGGTTTATATTTCCCTATGTTGTAATACTTCAAAGATGGCTCAAATTGCATGTAGTTTCCCTCAAATGTGTGTGCACAACATCTTGACCAATATAGAATGTAATGTTCTATTTTGATATTTTGCACCATGCAACTTTGACTTTGTATATTTAGATTTGGTTTTATGGACTACTCTAGGGCTGATCCTTAAAATTATAAAATGTGTGTATGCATTTTGATAAATTTCTAAGAGAGTGTTAGTTAATTTCTCAATGTTGACAAGACTTTCCAGTTGACTAATAACCTTAAGGTTAATTTTTAGTTATATATGAATCTTCATTTTTTATCACTATGACCTAACCATGAAACATGTTTAATCTAACCTAATGGAGACTTCCCAATTTGAAAAATAGTTTTTGATGGATCATGGACACTATTGACAAAGGGAAAGATTTGTTATAATTGACATTGTCCAAGTTTACTTGTACTATCTTGGAAATGGAAAACAAGGATCTAAAATATTAAGACAAACTATCTAGTATTTTGAAGGATTCCTATATAGTCTAAATTGACCATGAATAAATACTTCTGGTGAATATATGTGGCTAAAATAGTAGATGGGTAGATGGGTAGAGGTAAAATGTGATCAAGAGTCAAATATATGTGTAATGTCCAAGTGTGTCATAATATGTCAAATTTGATGTCGCCAAAGTTATAAATACAAAATTTAAATGTCTATATGTGTTTATGTATTATTTTTAGGCACTTTTTTTTGGAAAAGTATAAATAGGAGTGTGATTGGTATGATTATGCTTTTGATAATGTGCAAGCTCCTTGTTTAATGGCATTGCCTCATAAATAAGATATTTGATATATTCACAAGTATGATAAATTAATTTTTTGTTGAGATATTAAATAAGACCCTTAAAAAAATATTATTTCTATAATTTTATTGGTTTTTATATCAAATGGTGCATACTAGACTTGAATTGTGATATATAATCATGAATAGGTTCATTTTTGCCTTGGTGAACAAATGGGAGAGTCTCAAATGTATCCTTTGGTCCTTTGTTATCAATATATCATGATAAAAATACCTCATCAACTCAATATATGCATATAGAGAACCACTAGGAAGTGTATGGATCTAACTTAAGGCATATCCCATTAAGCTCTTAGGGAAATATTTAAGTAAAATTATATCATTGGTAATATATTTCCCAAGTGAGGTTATAAAGTACTTGAGGTGTAAATGTGGATCACCGTACACATAGAATAAATAAATAAAACATATGCATTTTAAAATCATAGGGAAATGGTGAATTAAGTATCTTACACACTATGTTTTGGCCATGTGTAACATTAGAGTTGGCCCTATCATTAGATGCAATAGATTTTAGAGATAACAATTGCACTTCATTCTATAATTAAACTATTGTATGCATCATGGCTAAAATATCTTGGGAAGGCACATTGGGATTATTGGATTCATTTAAGGGTTGAATATTATCATTTATATTAATCATGGAAAATTATTGGTCATGGGTTTTGAATAAAAACAATAATCACAAAGCATATAAGATGAAGGAATGTTAGTACAAATCCTAGAAGGATTTATGTGAGAATTATGAGCATCAATTAATTCATTAACAATAGTCATAATTTATATTGAAAAATAAGGGTTTGCTAAAATATGTGCTTTAAAATTTTGCATAATGCATTAATTAACTTTTTTCCTATCACTAGAAACAAAATTTGTATGATTCACAATCCAAAAAAACTATTGCATCAAATCCATAGTATCCATTTCATTAATGCAAACCATGATGTTAGATAATAAAAAGCACAAATTATGGTCATGTAAGGTAAAATAAACCCTAAGTATATAATATGGGAATGAAACCCTAAAAATTATCTTTAGTTTCAACTTATTGTAGGTACCACATGGAAATATTTCCTTACATAAATTCACCAACATAATGTATCATAACTTGAAATCCTTCCCCATGTGCCTCTCATATGTGTGATACTTATAACTCAAGCTATTTTTTTGATCTTCTGCTTCACCTCTCCATGAGATCTATGCATATATTCCACATGATATTTTACTTTTACGCTTCTCCCATGCATCTCATATAACTTCCTCAACTCAACAAATCTTTTAGGCTTAGTTACAAAAATAATCTTGAATGGCATTTTTATAGTTCTCCTATTCATGGAATTATTTTATGTTAATTTGCATTCCCACTTCATTGCCTTTTCTCTAACTTGACATATTAACAAATTTGCAAGGTTTTAGTTGACAACTTTATTTTGTCCATCAATTTGTGGGTGGTACATAAAAATAAATTTTTGCTTTGTTCCTAATTCATTCTAAAAAATGCACCAGAAATAGCCTATAAACTTAGTATATCTAACCAACTCTATCTTGCATGGAAGTCCATGTAATCTCACTACATCTGTAGATAATAGGTCAAAAATGTTTGTCATATCATTAGTATTCTTACAAGCAATGAGATACACCATTTTTTATAATTGGTCTACCATGATGAAAAATAGAATCATTTCCTCTCTACATTATTTATATTCCAAGCATAAAATCCATGCTCATGTCCTCCCATGAACTCTCTAGAATAGTTAAGGGTTGGCACAAACCTACATTCTAGCTTCTTCCTTTTTCCAATTATAACATTCAACACACTTACACATATTTTCACCCATCTTTGGATAGTAATAACTCTCAAACAATAATTCCAATAATTTTTTACCACCAAAATGTCCTCTCAATCCTCTGTTGTGATTCTCCTTGATTAATTTTTTGTGCATCAACCCCCAAAGTATATGTAATTACACTCTAAAAAGCATTCCTTCCTTAATCAAATAATCTATCCATGGTATTTGATCCATGTTTTTCAGGTCCCGCATGTTTTCCATGCATCAAAAAAATCTTTATCTTCTAGTTATAGCTCCTTTATTAAGTAAAACCCCAACACTTTGACTCTCATATATTTCATCACCAATGCTCTTTTGATCAGTGCATCAATAACCTTATTTTATTTTATACTCATATGCTTGAGCACAAACATATATTTGTATAGATACTCTACCCACTTCATATATATATTTTTAGCTTTCCTTGATATTTAGTACATTACAGTGTTTAATGTTTTATGTATAACACAAACTCTTTTGGAAACAAATAATGCCTCCACTTATTTAGCACTTTCACAATTGTATAGAATTATTGATCATAGACCAAATATTTGTGCTTCACGTCATTTATATTCTCATTAAATTAATCTATAGGCCTACCCTCTTGGATTAATACTATTCCGATTGTTTCTCCACTCATATCATAGTCCACTTTGAATACCTTTTTGAAATTTGGCAATGCCAACATTGGCTACTCTATCACATTCCTCTTGAACTACTTGAAATTAAGTTCCTCTACCTTCATCCAATTGAATGCCTTACGATCTCATTGCATCAATTGCATGATCACTACACATGCCCCACTGAAGTTTCTCATGAACTTTCTATGGAAGCTCATGTGACAATGAAAACTTCATGCTTAAAATGCACTTATCTATGATTGTCATTAAACTATTATATTCACTTTATTAGAGTCCTAAGTACACTAGTTCTTCCTTCATAAAGTTACACTTATTCACATTGACCAAAAAATTCTATTCACTTAACCTCAACAACACATTCCATAAGTGTGCCACATGCTATTCTCTTATTCTACTAAATATCAGAATGTCATTGAGGTACACAATGACATACTTACCCAAGAATGGTTTCAATTCTTTGTTCATTAGTCTCATGAACATACTTCAATTTGTGGTTAATCCAAATGGCAAAAATAACCATTCGTACAATCCTTCCTTAATATTAAATATTATCTTCCATTCATCCCCTTTGTAGATCCTGATTTGATGATATTTTATCTTCAAATAGATCTTATTGAAGTACTTCACACCTCTTGAACAATCCATCATATCATCCATGCACATAAACGGAAACAAGTACTTGATCATGATCTTATTTATGGATTGTGATTCTATGCACATGTGTCATTCTCCCCTTTCTTAAGTGTCATTATTGTAGGTATTTTACATGAGTTCAAACTTTACCTTATTATTCCCTTCTCTAATAACTCGTGCACTTGCCTTTGTACTTATTTATTTTCCATTTTCATCATCTTATATGTGACTTTGTTTGACAAACTCGATCCTAGTGCTAGATCTATGTGATGAATAATGTTCCTTACTAGTGGTAGTTTATCTGGTAAATCACTTGATATAATGTTGATGAACTCATCTAAAAACTCCTTTACTTTACATAAAATTATCTCTTATTTTATCATGTTGACATATACACCAAATTAGGTATTGAGCATGCAACATGCCCTCTTTTTATCTACCTCTCTCATCAATTTTTTGCCTAACACCATCAATACTCTTATGCAAACATTATTGTACCCTCTTTTATATTCATCCTTTAAGGGAATTAGGATTTATTTTATCCCATCCTTCTCTAAGTGATAGTTAGTCACATGGCCATCATGTATCACCTGTAGACACCTGAAATTAGCCACCAATGGCCTTCGACCAGACTTCAAACCGATTCCTACCAACCATTGAAAATTAAGCCTAAGAATCACTGAACATCCCAAATTTGCTTGTGCATCATTCTTCAAAGCTTAAAATCATGTTGAGACATCCCTAAGTGGGGTATCCTATTGTAAGAAATAAAAACCTCTCATGGATTCATCTCTAATCATCCTTCAACATCATAACATGCAATTTGGCCTATAGACCTATTAAGTGGGGTAAGTGTACACATAAAATCAAATCTTGAAAGAGCTAAATGGATAAGCATAATTAATTAATAATCCAAACCAAATTAAATTCCTAATTTAATTATCCATGTGTAATTAATGAATTAATAAAAAAAGAAATTCAAAACTATGAAATATCCTAGCTTTTCATGATTAACTTTTGTGAGTTGTCAAGCATTTGAAAATATCTCACCCATGCCTATTCCTTGAAAATCATTAATTCTTGACACATTTTAACTAAACTGGGGTTAATTAAATCACATAAGTTAGGTTTAAACCCATTCCATGTTTATTCTACACTTTAACACATCTTGAGTTGGGGTTAGTTCTTAAGCCTATAAATATAAGTTATTGCCTATTGAAAAAGAGCTTGGATAAAGTAAAGTTATAATGCAGGTTTTGTAGCATGATTTATATACATAATGTTATAATTCCAACATATTGAGCCAAGCCCCATCAAGCAGTCATAAGCCAACACAAGCCAATAATGGTGCCAAGGAGAAAGGAAGTAAAGAAAACTCTATTGCCCAAAACTCTTTGAGCACAAACCAAGCAAGCCATACAATGAATCATGTAGAGCATTCAAGAAAGGTGAGAGATTTTTTGTTTTTGTGCGTTCTAGTTATGTTTTCAATTAATTTTGTTCTTTAAGCTCCCCCTATGATCTAGGCTTAGATATGTTAGCATATTAGTGTGTTCTTTTCATTGTTTTATGGATTAACACTTGATTAAACCTCCTCTTTATTGTCAAATTCCTATGATCATAAATATTATACATGGTGGGATGTAGAAGAATCTTAAATACCAAGGAGACCAAGATGCAACTCCAAAAATTTTAAATGAATGCTTGAATAACTCAAAATTTTGAATTTTAGCTTTATTTTTACAATATTCTATTTTTATGTTAACTCAGATTTACATAGAGATCAACATTAGTTTGGCATAACCAGCATGGGTTCTTCCTAATTGACATCAGTTCTAGCCAACCATCATCGGTTAGGGTGCATGGAAGGAAATGACTTAAAATTTGATATTTTGAAGTTTCTAATTTTTATTTCTTGGTTTTATTGATTTGTAAACTCTTTATTTAATCAATTTATTACAATTTTTGTGGAGTTTTTTATCATATTTTGAGCTAACTAAAAATTTTCATATCATTTTGGTTTTGCCTTCGAGTTCATAAGTAGTTGATATCGATTGGCATCAGTTCATTTCCAACTAGCATTGATCACCTTCTAACTGGCATCAGTCACAGGTGATCGATATTGGTCTCTATGCAAAAAATATAGAGAAACCCAAGAGCTATCTTTCTAAAACTTGTTTGCTCATCCATAAGAGTGCTTCAAAGAAGAAGGAAACTCTCTAACATTTGTAGGACCAAGGTAGGAATAAGACTTAAATTTACAAGTTTAAACTCTTGAACACTTCATTTTGGTGCCTAAAAAGAATGGTTAAGTCTTGAACATTTAATTTTAAGTGCTTAAACGGAACCTAGGTGCTTTGTGTTAAGTTGTTTTATGAAGTTTATTTAAAATTTTGAAAATTTAAGCCAAGGGGCCAAAAACTTCTTCAAAACATTTCATTTGGTGCATAAAATTAACACTTGGATTTCAAATTCGTAAAAGTGTTTATTTTATTACTTGTTTATTTATTTATGCAAAATGAAGAGTGTGTGTATGCTCTCCCTACATCCCTTATAGGGAACTTGGGTGACCAAAAGCACTTTTTCCTTACAAAATGTGCCTAGTTCAAGGCATGAAAAGAATTTTTTCTAGGCTCTCCCCAAAACCTATATGGTTTGGGTGATCTAAAAGCAACCTTTAAAGTCTTTTCACTTAGTTTTATTTTTATACAATTTGACTTGTGAAGGGGAGATCATAGCTTCTTCATGAGTTCTTTAGGGAAGCTTTGACCTAGGGTTTTATATCCTGGCATTGTTTCAACCCCACTCCACTATGGGATATATAATCAGAGTACACATATTGTGAGATCTTGGGGTTGAGTGGCTAACCTCTCCTTTCGTAATGAAAACCCAAGTTAGGTCTAGTTAACCATGGGATTCCACTAAGCAGTACATGGATGGAATCACTATGCAAAGGAATAGACCTTTGCATAGTAAGTTAACTAGTATGAACTTAATTGACATGATGCATCTCTAGTGTTAATCACACTTGGAACCATCTAGACGGTCAAAAATTTAAGTTTTAGATAAACCCCACACTTGTTGTGGATATATTATTGATGCAGGGTGAGTATTTTAAAGGTTCATGTCATTGTAAAATCTTTTGGGAGAAGGGGGTGTAAAAACCCTACTAATTCATGCACTTTTATTTTTCGATTAACATTTAAAATCCTCCCAAGAGCATGTATATAGATGGATTTCAATGATATGATGTAACCTTGTCAGTTATAGGATCTAGGATCTTACATATAGATGTTATGTCATTTCATCCTTTATTACTTGGTCTTATGAATCTAAATCTATTTGTTTGTGTCATGTCAAAAATAAGTTTTTTTTATATGTCACTCCTTTGTTTGAGGAGGTGTTATGTTGGACATTTTATCACACACTTTTGCCTTAGTCTTTTGACAAATCTTTATGTGTGTGTCATTTGATTGAAATGGGTAATGTCACACTTCCCAAATCATTTCAAGTTTTGTGCCTTGAAGTCTTTGAAACATACCATTGTTTATAAATTTTAGAGAGCGATAATGTCATTATGTTGCTCAAATAGTTTCAGAGACTCATCTTGATTTTTGTCCAAGTTTCATCTGTGAAATCAAATCATGTATGTCATTTGGATCTTTTCCTAGTACCATTATGTTATTCAATTTTGTCTAGCTTGTTTTTTAAAAGCATCCTAGTTTTCATTATTATTTATGCCTTTTATTTGGGAGAAACAGTCCACCTCTCCATATGGCTTTTACTTTATGCCTTATGCCAATTGACTAAGTTAAATTTTGAATTTTGTATGCCTAGTCTATGCCAAAGTGTTCCAAGTTTGTTAGATTAAATACCCATTTGTTTTAATTCTATATTTTGATGTCGTGTTTGGCCAAAAGTCCTAGCACATGCCTTGTTTGAGCCTAGATTTTGATGCTGCATTTGGCCAAAAGACCTAACAACTTTTATTTTTCCCAGATTAGACTTGTTTGCATTTTGAACCTAAAGTTTGGCATGCTAGTTTTTATTCAACCACTTGATCTTTTATGTGTAAGACATTTGATGTTGGACATATGACATTAGACTATTTTATACCAAGTTTTAGAATAGACCATTTTGGAGATACAGCTCCACCCCTCAACCAAGTTAAACCAAATTTGAACCATTTGTCCTTTGGACATTATTTTTCAGAGTTTGTAGAGCTTCATTATTGATGTGGATATGTATATCTACACTTATGGTCCAGTTATGTATAATAAAATCTATGACAGAATGGTTGCACAAATTGACTTTGATCAAGACCCCTGGGAAAGAAGTTTGTGAGATAGATCCATATCCTCCTTACAATCCTTAATCAAGGGAACAAAGGTAAGTGTCAAATTTGGTGATACCTTATTTTGGCTAGTCGATGTACAATATTCATCCTCTTAAAACTCATGGCATCCATTCCCCCACCTATATCAGTAACTCTCATTTGGATTATGCAATCAATCAAGCTCTACGACATCCAGTGACTAACATTACCATTCCAAGACCTCATCATTTGGCTTGTGTGAGAAACCAAGCTCCATGACACCCTACCATTTCCATTTTAGGACCAATTTCTTTGGCTCATGATAGCAACCAAGCTTCATAATTCCCTACCATTTCTATTCTAGGACCTCATCTTTTGGCTTGTGTAAGCAATCAATATCCACAATGCCCTACCATTACCATTCTAAGACATCATCCTTTGGCTTGTGATAGCAACCAATCTTCATAACACCTACCATTTCTATACTAAGACCTCATCCCTTGGACTGTACAAGTAATCAAGCTCTATGATTCCCTACTATTACCATTCCAAGACCTCATCCTTTGGCTTGTATGAGCAACCAAGCTCCATGATGCCCTACCATTACCATTCTAAGACCTCATCATTTGGCTTGTGTGAGAAACCAAGCTTTATGATGCCCTACCATTATCATCATAGGACCTCATCCTTTGGTTTGTGAGATTAATAAATATCCATGATGCCCTATCATTATTAAACCATTAGACATTCTTTTATCCATTTCCAACCATTCCCCACTTTAAAAATCCCATACCAATCATCCAATCCCAACCGACCCAATTTGTACCTCTCTAACTAAGCCAATCATTCAAGGACCAAGATATATTTAAAATTGGTATTTTATAAATACTTGTAAACCAAGCCTAAGAGATCCAACCAATCCATTATTATTTTTTTTGAACTAACCATTTGTGATGATTCAATCTATGATAAATCACCTTTTAATCCTATACTTGTTATCGAGGAGTCTCACTCTGACAAGCTAGTATTTGTTGAGCCACTTCTTAATGTTATAGTTTCCTTTGGGAAAATCATTACCTTAACCATATGCCTATTTTTAAAGAGCCTCCCTCTGAAAATATAGTCTTTAAGGAGTTGTCTCTTGACCTTTTTCCTATCATTGAGGAGTCTCACTTTGACAAACTAGTCTTTGTGGATCCCATTATGCCATCACAGGCCACTATTTATCCAAAACCAAACATGGAACAAGACATCATTATAGCAGCATTCATACTAGATGAAGAATCAAAATTAGAGATTTGGGTTCCATTCTTGAACCAACATCAAATTTAGCTTCAGAAGCAGAATCAACATCAGTCTCAATAATGGATTTAGTGTCCTTTGAGTTAGAATCAACTTTAGAATTAGAATATGTTATTAGTTGTTAAAATATTGATTATGCATGCCTTAAAAATTAGTTTTAATACATTTTGATCCTTATATGGTTTTTTAGGATGATTACTTTAGATTTAACATAAGTTCTCCTAGTATCTTCTATTTGGATTGTGCTACCTCTTCCCATTACATTATCATTCCACATGCCATTAAAACAAACCAACCTAGCCATTATATTGACATTCCATCTCCCACAAGTTTTGATTGGGATCTAAAAAATCACACCTTGTTGAAATACATCCGTGGTGATAAATCAATTGAAAAATATTAGGGTGGCCAAGACCATGTTCATGTAGAAGAAGAATAATCTCCTAGTGAAACCTTTCCAAAGGTGTTAGGGGACAATCAAAGTTTAAACTCAACATCTTCTAGTGAAACCTTTTTTGAGGAACTAGAAGATAATCAAATTCAAGATTCAACATTCCTTAGTTAAACCTTATTGGAGGTGTTATGGGATAATCAAGATAACTTCATTGGTGAAAACCTCTTTGAGGTGCCAATAGCTGAGCACAATAGTTCTTCACTATTTTATGAAGACATTATCAAAGATCAAATCAATATAGCTTGCAATCTACAACATAATAAGATGGTAACTACTCTTATGCCATAATCAGATGGTAACTACTCTTAGGCCCAAATAATATAAATATGTGGTGGTCTTATTGAGAGCATATTCAAAAATCTTCAACCCTATCCTAACCAAAGTTATGTCAAATCTAGAATCAACAACATTCTATGTGCCTAAAAATACTAATCTTCATTTGTCACCCAAAATTTATACATTCCATTATCATCCACCTTTACATCACCACATCAAACCTATCATCCACTATTTATCTGTATTTACCATCTCTGGCCACACTTTCTTTTGTAGAGGCTATAAAGATACCTTATCTCAAAGTTTAGAGGAAGCAAAATCAATGACCAATAAATATCATAATAACATCATCTACATCTAAATATGTAGTAGGTTCTTGATATAGTAGCTATTTAAAGGAGTTGTGGGCTAGTAATTTACATGATTGATTATTCTAGTTGTATCATTTGTTGATCAAGAATTGCATCTACACATTAGCAGGAACAACAGAATCATAACCTGGCTAAAATCATAAAACTATACCTATACCGTTTCCAAAAACCATATTTTGGCCAAAAACATTTACCTTGCATCTTTCATTTGCCATTCATATTGCCATTATTTCATACCCTTCCATTTACCTTATCACTTGGGGGCAACCCTATTACCATTAAATCTAATTTTCATACCATCATCATTCTAAAAATAACCATACCCTATACCATTTTACCATTCCATCCCTATTAGACCAAAGCCTATTTTTAGTTAGCCCACCCAATCCTTTTCTATATTAGTTCCTTTGGTTTTCCCACACCTTCCATGAGGGGATTTTGATCTAGTTTTAGCAGTTTATGAATTCTATGTTTAAATGCTAGTCTATGAAATTAGTGTGTTAGTGGATTCGGCAAGTTATCTTTCATTTACACCTGACTGGTGCTATTGATTATAACCACCTATGGGAAAATTATTAGTCTACTTTGTGATATTAATTATAACCACCTATAGTCAAATTAATATCACAAACTTATGCCATCATTTCTTAATTATAACTACCTATGGGAAAATTAGGAACAACACCTTTTACTAGTAATTACCACATCACCTTGCCATTACTTTTTTGTTTGCCTAGCCATTTGCCTCAATTTTAAAATTTATTGTGACTTAGTCAGTTCTCCTCATCTTTTGTGTAGGTATAACTATAGTGACTTGAGGTCCTAATGGGACTATGTAGGCCATGCTCGATTCATGTTGAGGTCAACTTAGTCCCCCTTTTCCATATGCTCTCACCATTTTGTGAGTAACATAAGACAACACTCTCACCATTTTTTGAGTGGTATCTTGTCAATCTCTAACAAGATAAGATACCTCAAAATTCCAAAAACATTCAAAAATTTCAAAATCCGAAAACATTTATCCTATCTAAGCCTAGTTAGTCATCCTCGATCCACACTACTAGGGTAAATCCATTATTAGGATGTTTTATGTTGCTTTTACTTTTAGTTTTTGTGTGTGTTTATTTGTTTAGTTATTTATTTGTTTGCTTGCCAATTTGTTTAATTTTAGTAGTGTGCCTCAACTTAGTCTATATGTGTTCATTATGTGATTCCTTATGCATTATTCTTGAGTCCATCCATATTCATACGTCAACATTATCATCATGGTTTTTATCATTAGTGCCTTGTTTTTAACTATTTATTGGATTGGGAGTTAGTCTTTATGTATATTTTAATTATGTTATCTTTGTGTTTTATATCATTATGCCTACCATTATGTGCTATATCAATAAACATCTCGAGAAGTCTTATAATCAATGGATCCACAAAATTTTCTCCTTGGTAACCTTGGCAACCCACCCACCTTGATCAAATCAACCCCTTGACCATTATGGTTATATCAATGCTAATAAGGATGTGCATATTTGCATCTATAGGTACAAATAAATCATATCCATTGATCAATTATTATTATTTTATTCATCTCTTTCATCACTTTTTGCATCCTCATATTCTTAGTTTTTATGGCTCTTTAGTCATTAGACCATCACATCTACATTTGTGTTCACTCATCTTTAATTTATACAAGAGGTTATATCCTTGAGTTATGATTTCTAATCTAACCTACTGGGGCATAATAAAAAATCATTATTCAATATTGGACATCTTAATGATTATAACCACCTATGGGTAAATCATTATTTTGACTCATCAGCGCTAACTGGGGCATATGCCTGTGCCACTAATTATAACTGCATGTGGGAAAATCAGTGTCTCAACCTTTGTTATTGATTATAACAACCTTTGGTAAAATCAATAATTTTTAAATCAGTGCATGAAAGCATTTTTTCATTTGGATTAATTTCACCCATGGGTTAATTTCATTGTTCTTCTTTGTTTCTTTTCGAGGGACCATCCATCAATCGTATGTAATGGCCACTCCCTCGAGTGGACATCATTATAGGCTTCTTAAAAATTGTTTGGAGCTTCTTCTTTAATCATAATTTTTTATTTGGCATGTTTCATTATTTTAGAAGAATTCTTATTCCTATAGCTTGCAACATCTTCCCAAATAGGGGAAAATTTTAGATACCTAAAACTAGCCTTCAATCGTACTTCAGATTGATTCCTACCAACTATTGTAAATTAAGTCTAGAAATCATTAGACATTCCAAATTTACTTGTTCATCATTCATCAAAGCTCAAAATTATGTTGATCCATCCCTGATTGGGGTATCCTACCATAAGCAACAAAAACCTCTCACGGATTCATCTCTAATCATCTTATAGCATCATAACATCAAATTTGTCCTATAGGCCTATTAAGTGGGGTAAGTGCACACATAAAATCAAATCTTTAAAGAGATAAATGGTTAATAATAATTAATTAAAAACCTAAAACAAATTAAATGCCTATTTGAATTATCCATGTGCAATTAATGAATTAATAAAAAAAGGAAATTCAAAAATATGAAATATCTTAGCTTTTCATGATTACCTTTTGTGAGTTGTCAAGCCTTTGAAAATATCTCACCCATGCCTATTCATTGAAAATCATTAATTACTGATATATTTTAACTCTATTAGGGTTATATAACTCACTTAGGTTAGGTTTGAACCCATTCCATGTTTAATCTACACTTTAACTCACCTTGAGTTGGGGTTAGTTTATAAGCCTATAAATGTAAGCTATTGCCTATTGAAAAGGAGCTTAGATATAATAAATTTATAATGAAGGTTTTATAACATGATTTATATCCATAATTTTATAATGCCAAAATATTAAGCCAAGCCCCATCAAGCAATCATAAGCCATCATAAGCCAACAATAGTGCCAAGGAGAGAGTGAGCAAATAAAACTCCATTGCCAAAGACTCTTTGAGCATAAATTAAGCAAGCCACACAAGGAATCATTTGGATAATTCAAGGAAGGTAAGAAATTTGTTGTTCTTTTGCATTCTAGTTATGTTTTCAATTGATTTTGTTCATTAATCTCCTCCTATGAACTAGGCTTAGAAATGTTAGCATGTTAGTGTGTTATTTTCATTATTTTATGGACTAACACTTGATCTAACCTCCTCCATATTGTAAAATTACTATGATCACACTTATTTGTGATCAAATTACCAAGGTCTTCCTAAAGTTACATGACATATGTCCATTGGTATCACATTGCACCATACCTCATCTTAGAATGCACTTGTATAGAATTACACCAAACATCGCTCATTGACCAACACCCATTGACTCTTATTAACCATGACACTCAATATGGATTTGATTGTGTCACTCTCTTTAAGCCCAATTTCTTGACCATTTTTCTCAATACCATTTTGTTTATGATACCAATATATATTACCACTCTATAGCATTTACCTCTTAACTTACATATGGTCTAGAGAAGATTTTTATTTTGCTTTGATTCCTTGTCTTCCTAAGGTGTTTCAATAAAACCATCTTCAACATCAGCACTTCCCCATGCTCATGTTCTTCTAAAATTAATTCACTTTATGCCTATATGAATTCATAGGATAGATTCCCTAGTTATTTGCACCTAAAACATGTCCCTCAAAATCCTCTTCCCCTTCTTTAACCAAATTTGCCTTGTCCCCAAGATTGGTAAAATCCAAATTATCTGCATGCATTTTATTGATCAAACTTATGTGTCCCACTTTGGTCTTATTAGTACACATGCCTCACACTACTACTTCCATTCCTTATCTCTAGAGGTTCCTACCCGCACTTCTTTTTCCTCCTCGCATGAATCTTCCCTTATCGCAAGCTTTGTTCAGTTGCCTACATGAAAATTTCTCCTCCACCTTAAGTACAAACTAGTAAAATTATTTAATATTTTAGATTTGATCCATACTTAGTTCTTCTTAAATTATAAAGTGAAATCCATTTAGATATCATGTTATCTTATCCTTACCCATCCCACTGTGACTAGATTTGATGGTAATACTGTATAATTCTTTAGTGTGTTCTTTGACTGACAACTCCTACCTGAGATTTTGAATCCTCTTGAATAACTCCATCTGGTAATCTCTAAGAAATAATTTCCCTTCTAGTTTAATAACCATCATATCCCATCTTGTTATCTTATCCTTCCCTTTTCTTTGTCATCCATTTTGAACTACTTTCCACCATAGTTTTGTATGCCCTTTTAACCTGATTTACACCATCTTGACATGTTGTAGATCATCAACATATTATTACTTGAAATATTCATCCATGTTAGTGAAACAATCAACAAGATCCTATGGATTTAGATTTCTTGAAAAATAGGGCAAGCCCATTTTTCACCCTTGCTAATCTATGAGATATCTCTTAAGAGTCTCCCTTCACCAACATAAATTTTATCCTCATCAACTTATTCACCTTAAATGCTTTATACTTCCTTAACACAATGTTCTTCCCATTCATCATCAATTTCATCATCTCCTAGGATGAATCCCCATTTTTGGTCCTTCTTAACAACATCTAGGCATTTTTACATAACACAAAATACATCTAGGATGTTGTCCATTCTTCCTAATATGCCTATAGCTACCCCACCTCTACCAACATCTCTCCTTGGTGGAGTATTTTCCTATAAATTTATGTTTTATTTTTTTAATTATTCTACTCACAATCCCACATATGAAACTTTTCTCCACACTCGATAAAGTTCAAAACCCACCCTGATACCAACTGATGCAACTGAGGCTTAGATTTCTAATGAAGATATGCCAAACCACGTAGAAAGTGATTATCTCATCATTGTATCTAACACACACAGTCACACACACAATTCTAAAAAACATATAAAATTTTAAATTCTTATTTCAAAACAATGTTACATATGATATCTCACTCAACATGACCTATAACATATGTTATGATTGAGTTGCTACAGGAAAATATCAAAATTATAATGACTTAGTCCTCAGACTTTCATACAAGATCCCCTCAGGCCTTGAATTTTATTCTCCCTACCTTAATTTTTAAAAAAGTCACAAATTTCATCTAGGATATTAATCCTCTCTATCTCTATATAATGAACCTCGATTTCCCCATTTATAGGCCTTAGAATAGGTCAAAGATTGATTCCTACCAATTATAAAAACTAATATATCAATATTAATTCATGATTTCTTTTTCTATTTGGATCTAGGTTGGACAAGTGTATAGGTTCAGTCATCTGGTATGGATCCATATGCAATCAAGCCATCAAAAATCCCAACTAACTAATTCTAGATAGATTCGCTTGCATTGATTTTTGGGTTCCCACATTTTATGTTGACATGTCTCATGTCTGATTTTGGAAGTGATGCATGTTGATGGGTCATTTAGCACACCAACTTGGGTAGGGTGAGGATTCACCCAACCTCTCTTGAAAGATGATAAAATATCCTCAAGGTCTATTAGTGTCATGTCTTGGCTTATAGGGTATCCCAATGGTTGATGTGAAATTGTACCATTTCAAGGGGCATGTTTGGAATAAATTCAAATAAATGATAAATTATGCTAGTCTTATGGATATATTATCTAGGAGATCAAAAATTATGGATTTGTCATGAAATACAAATAATTTAATAATTGTTCATTGCATACATTGATTTGATAATACATTAACAATAATGAAATGGGTTTGCAATCAAGATAAATCTTGTAAACATGGACTATAACTTCAAATTTATTCTGTGTACTCTAATATATTTATAAAAATAACAAAAGAGAAGGGGAAAGAGAAATATGTAAGCCTACTTTGTAGTGAACATAAATCTGATCCAATAAATTAGATGGTATCCATGAAATCAATTTGTTGTCTAACCAGTATACACATATCCATGAACAAAGATGATGCAAGAATTTGAAGTGTTTAGCTATGAATAAAAATAGAAAAAAACACCATATAAATACACATATAATAAATGTTACACCCTTAACCTATAGTGTGTCTAGGGATATGTGTGGCCAACTTGTGGCTTATACACCTTCATATTAGTTTATGGCATTTCTTGATGTTCTTAGTATGATCAGCTTATAGAATAACCATGGCTAAGTAGAGTATATATAAGAGGTAGTGGTTAATATTTTATTAACATAATATTAATTATATTCTTATTTCATTATTGTGGAGGTTGCCCCCTTGAAGTGGCTCAGTCATAATATTCAAGTATTTTGCTCTTTTACCAATTGTTGTTATAGATCTACTTACTCTAGTCCTAATTTTGTGATATATAATTATATTATTGAAAATCATCTAAATTATTTCATTACAAGTCATATTAGAGATTCAATTTGGGTAAGTTTATATGATGTAATTTTTTTCCAGAGCATTAGCAAGCCAAAAAACATAACTTTTGATTCGGGGATAATTGAATTTTTTCCTCACCATTATTTTATTCATGAGGTTTTTTTATAATAAATTAAAAAATAATAAGGTTAAAAAAGTCTAGATTTTTTTTTCTTTGGGTAAATGAAAAATCATTGAATTCATCTCTACAATATGATCACAATGGTATAGTCTATCGATACACTTTTTTGGGTCAAAATTTTCACCCTTGTGCACAATAGCAGTACTTAGATTCATCTTGTTGAGATGATCACAATGGTGTATTCCACTAGTACAATTTTTTGGGGGCTGAAACCATCTTAGGGTTTGTGTATGGATGGTCTGAACACTCATGGATGTATGAAAGGGAAATAAACTCTAAAAACTTCTCATAAGGATGACATGGAGTCAATAACTTCTGATCCATGTATTTCAGAGGTAGTTTAGCAACTTAAGTTAGAGTTGTAGGGCATATTAGAAAAGGATGATTTTTATACAATTAAAGGGGACATTAGTGGGTTGAGGGGGGACTTAGATAGCATGGTATATTAATTACAACAAATATCTAGGCAATGGACTAATTTATCAGCTCATCCACTACAAAATAACCCTCCACCACTTCAGTTTGGATTTCTTCCTCCAAATAATACCAATACCAATTTCAGCCCTAAGTTGATGTTGCCAAAAGTGGACCTATGAAATTTTATGGTAATGATCCACTCACTTGGCTCACTCAAATTTAAAATTTATTTGATCTAGATCAGACTCGATGTTCACAAAAAGTGGTTATGTCCTCTCTATATCTAGAACTTGATCCATTCATTTGGTATCTTTAGTTTTGTACTCAAAATTAAAAAAAGGGTGTTCTAGTTTCATGTTCAATATTTTCTAAGTTATAACTCCACTATTGAAACAATGTCTCTAAAAACTACTTTAATCAGCTAGCTAAGTTGTGCCAAACTAAGATTGTCAAGGACTACACTCATCAATTTCATAATCTCTCCCTACATTTGATGGACATCACTAAAAAAATAAGTTTGACCTATTTTTGGGTGGCCTCAAAAGTAGCATCCAATTGGAGGTTTGCATGTTTTATCCTAGTACTATATTTGAGGCATACCAAAGGCACGCATGAATAAGGAAAAAGAGATAATCATATGAAGACCTTTCACCAATGTCTATGAATGTACCTTCCCAACACCATCATTTTAGTAGCCTACCAAATTAACACCTCAAAAAGTGTAAAAAAGCATGCAAAAAGTTTGTATTTTGTCTACGATATAAAATGGAGCAAAGGACATCAATGTGATGAAAATAAGTTGTTTTACATTAATAGTGCCAATGAGGAAGAAGAATATAAGGAGGATTTATAGACAGGTTCAGAAGAACCTAAGATTGAATCTAAAGATTCTAAACCTACTAATTTTTATCATGCACTTTCAAGCATTAGTACTCCTCAAACTCTTAAAGTGGTGGATTTCTTGAAGAAATAGAATATGACTATGTTAATTGATTGTGGGAGTAACATAACTTCACCAATATTAATTTGGCTACTCATTTTAATTATTTTATTTACCCAGCTCCAGACTTTTAGGTAATGATTGCAAATGGTGGTATGGTCAAGTGTTTTGGAAAATTCCATAGCATTACGCTTATTATGGGAGAATATTTGTTAGATTCCCCTATGTTTGTTATTCCCATGGGAGGATATGACATTGTTTTGGGAGAGTAGTGGTTCACCACTTTGGCCACTATTGAGATTAATTTTTAGGAACTATTCGTAAGGTTACATTTAGAAGGCAGGACCTTTAAACTACATGGATTGTGGGATAAATATTCACAGCTGGTTAGTTCCCACCAGATTACAAATATTATCAGAAAAAGTGCAGATGGTTTTGTGGCATTCATATTTTCCATAGAGGTTTAACCAACCAAATATTCTACACATCTTAAATTACAAAGGGTGTTGGATGATCATTATGTTGTTTTTGGTGACATGCCAAAAGGACTTATTTTAAATCATGCACATGATCATTCCATTATACACATTCTAAGAAGTACATCACCCAACATCAGACCCTATAGGTATCCCTATGCCAAGAAGAGTGAAATTGAAAATATGATACAAGAGAGGTCGGAGGTAGGAATCATCTGATACAGTCAAAGTGAATATTCCTCTCTAGTGGTCATGGTGTGAAATAAGGATGAAAATTGGAGGATGTTCCCAGACTACAGAGAACTCAACAACTACATCATCAAAGATAAGTTTATTATTCCAATAATTATGATTTTATAGATGAATTGCATGGTGTTATTTATTTTACCAAGTTAGACCTTCATTCTAGGTATCATCATATTCATATATATAATGAGGACATACCTAAAATAGCTTTCAAAACTCATGAAGGCTATTATGAATTTATGGTCATGCATTTTAGCCTCATAAATGCACCATCTAAATTTTGAAGTTTGATGAATATTATTTTTAGGCCATTTTAGAAAAAGTTTGTATTAGTGTTTTTTGATGATATCCTCATCTATAGAAAAAATTCGAAAGACCATTTGAAGTATGTCAAATAGGTTCTTTCAGTTATGGAACAACATCAACTTTATGCCAAACGTTTCGAATTTGATTTTGGTGTCTGAGAGGTGGAGTAATTGGGTCATATTATTTAATATGAAGGAGTTAAAATTTATCTTAAAAAGATCCAAGAGATGATGGAGTGGAAAGTTCCTAAGACCCTCAAAAACCCCTAAGTATTTCTAGGGCTAACTAGTTACTATCATAAGTTTGTCAAAAATTATGGTAGCATTGTAGCCCCACTCACCACTTTGTTAGAGAAAGGCTCCTTTTAGTGGACTAATTTAGCTACTCAAGCAATTAAATAGATAAAAATGGCTATGTACACCACTGTAGTTTTATCTACTCCTAATTTTTCAAAAACTTTTATTTTGGAGTGTGACACATCAAGATATGGCATGGGGGTTGTACTCATGTAAGAAGGTAGACCACTATCATTTGAAAGTTGCCAACTAAAGGGGAAAAATAAGCTCAAACCCATATAATAGAAAGAGATGATGGATATTATGCATGCAGTGAAGCAATGGAGACTTTATCTGATGGGTCATCACTTTCAAGTAAAGACTGATCATGATAGCCTCAAAAAAAAATTGGAATAGTGATTATCATTTGAATAACAACAAAAATGGGTGACTAAAATGTTAGTCCATGATTTTAAAAGTGTTAAAAAAATTCAAAGAGAATGTGGTGTTATATGACCTCTCCCAATGGGATGAATAGTTGAGTCATTGTTATGCACCATGACCATGTGGTAGGTAGATTGGCTAGAGGAAAAAAGATCAAAATGGGAAACTGACAGTGCTACCAAATATTTGATTTAAAATATTCAACATGGTTCTGATGAATGTACATGGAAAGGGAACACATTATGTTATAAAGATAGATTATACCTTTACAAGCATTCTCTCCTTAAACATAAAATTATTTAAGAACTTCATACCTCTCCACTTGGAGGTCACTCTGATTTTTTAAAAACATGTCATAGAATCAAGCAAGATTTATTTTGGGAAGAACTTAATGGGGATGTCTAAAAACATGTGGTTGAATGCATGGTATGTCAAAAAAATAAAGGTGAACCCTTTAAGACCCTAAGTCTTTTATGGCCTTTATTCATCCCTAGCCATCATTGGAAGGAGGTTTCTATCGACTTCATTACAAGGTTACCATAGTCTAAGGGTAAAAATGTTATCATGGTAGTTTTGGATCGACTCACTAAGTATGCTCATTTTTTCCCCTTATCACAGTCATTTTTTTCTAGTAAATTAGCTTCTACTTTTCTTAATACATTTTAAAAATTACATGGTACTCTAAATATCATTATAAGTGAACGAGATGCCATATATACTAGTAATTTTTGGATTGAATTTTTTGCATGTTTGGGAATCCATTTGGCTCATAGCTCATCCTATCATCCTCAATCTGATGGACAAACAGAGGTTCATTATTTTGTTTCTGACAAATAGGACAAACAAGTTCATTGGCTACCACTTGTTGAATGGTGGTATAACACTTATTTTCACACATCTTCCAAGATGTTTCCCTTTATGTCATTGTATAGGTATCACCCCCCATCTATCACTTCAGCTTTGATAACGCATCTTAAGGTTCGACCTAATGAGGAACACATTCACCATCAACATGAAGTGTTATTTAATTTATAAGATAATTTAGCAATGGCAAAAAATTGAATGAAGTAGCAAGCAGATCAACACCACAATGAGTGAAATTTCAACATAGGTGATCGGGTCTTTGTACATTTTTATCCATATAAGTATATGTCTCTAAATAAATAAAATAATAATAAAAAGTTGTCACCTAAGTATTATGTCCCTTATTATATCTTGAATAAAAAATTAGTGTGGCTTACAAGTTAGAATTACCCCCAGCCGCTCATATACATCTCGTATTCTATGTATCTGTCTTGAAGAAAGTAATTGGACATAGAGTTTCCACTTAGATTGAGTTACCTAAATTGGATGAATAATTATTAGTCATTTTAGAGTCTAAATATATCCTTCACATGTGCACTAAGCAACTATGAACTAGAGCCATTAAACAATATTTGATCAAATGGAAGAACCTACATTCTGAAGATGCAACATGGGAGGATGAATCATTCCTAAAGTAACATCTTAGTTTGATTCAACATTGATGACAACATTATTTTGAAGGGGAACAAAATGTTACACCCTTAACCTATAGTGTGTCTAAGGATATGTGTGTCTGACTTATGGCTTACACACCTTCATATTAGTTTGTTGCATTTCTTAATGTTCTTAGTATGGTCAGCCTATATAATAACCATGGTTAAGTAGTGTATATATAGGAGGTAGTGGTTAGTATTTTATTATTATATTGTGAATTATGTTCTTATTGCATTTTTTTGGATCTTTCCCCCTTGAATTGGCTCAGTCATAATAGTCAAGTACTCTACTCTTTTGCCAATTTTTGTTATAGATCTACTTATTTTGATCTTAATTCTATGATATATAATTTTATTATTGAAAATCATCTAAGTAATTTCCTTACAATAAACAACATTCTTCACAACCTTTCAATTGATATATATTTGATTGAAAAATAATGTTTGGTTCCACCATAATCAAGGGAGTACATAAAGTGCTTCATAATAACATAGCTCATAAGAAAAATAACTAGGAAAGCAAGAAATAATAGGAAAATAAAGTGTCTAATCCTCTATTTTACTTTCTAATGTAAAACAACCAACCCCTAACTCAGTCTTATTGTTGGCCTTATATAAATTTCAATCCAATCTAACCCACCCACCAATTGGTTACAAACATTAAATAATAGGCATCAACTAAGACACAAATTCAATGTTTGTTCATATTCAAGATAATGGTGCCTCCCTTAAAGACACCTTTTTCCATTAAATGTTTGTAACATAGTAGTATTAGAACAATGTATTAGTCCAATTCATATAGGTTCAAGTTAGATATTCCTCCTATTGATGGGTTATCTTTGTATTAAATATTAGAACCAAAATTATCTTCAAGCCTCAAACACTTCCCCCTAATAGTTAACCATATTCTTTACTATGATGATAATGTCTGTTTAAGGCATTTCTTTATCCTTTTGTGATCCTACCTTGCCTAATCATGATGTGCTCGCTATTGTCTGACTCAGCCCACTATCTAACTTGATTAGGAATATGTTTCCATAATCCTTATTACATTACACAATAAGATATTACATTACTACACTGATCTTATTATACTCACAATTCAATTTCCATATCCTATGGCCTAGACAGGCAAGACAAGAATCAAGTTTATGATTTGATCATGTTCATAAAGATAAGTTATGTGGCATCTGAGTTAAACTTGTTGACTTCCTATTATATTGTGCCATGTCTTATTATACATTCATTTTTATGCATTTTATGCCAAAAAGGTTCATGTGTCAGTTGGGGAAATGATTTATTCATGTGTCAGAGTGATGCGTGTGCACACTTGGTTACATGCATGACTAATGTGTCAAGAATTCACATGATGTTGTTTTTGATATGGACTTGATTATGTTTATTATCCATCCCTTTCTTGGGTGTGTTTGTGCACTTATGATTTTTTCTTTGAAAAATTGTATATGGTTTTCCAAAATGATGAAAGATTATTTTACACTTAGGATGATGTTGCATCATAAACCTTGATGTAAGTCTTTGAGATCAAAAATAAATAATTGTATAATGTGCCTAGAGTTGAAATAATATATGATTGCTCTTGATACGTGTTATTAAAATGACTTTATGAAGCCATACACACACACACACACACACACACACACACACACACATCTATACATACATATATGTATATAAATATGTATGTATGTATATCTATGTATATGTGTGTGTGTATGTATACATCTATATGTATGTATGTATGTATGTATTTATGTACACACACACACACAGTGATGAGCTCCATAAATGTCCTATTCTCAGCCTCATCTTGCTTGTTAACCATGCTTTTGAACACTTTCCCATAAGTTTCCTTCCTCAAGTTGCCATAAACCTGTAAATAGCATTATGTTTCTATACTCTTTTAATAATTATAATTTTGTATTGAATTTAAATATGTGATATTTATCTATTGTTTTAAGATGTTTTTTCTATAATGTGTTTTAAGGATGTTTTGGAGAAATATGTCTATGGCACAGAACATCCTATAGCAACATAATCTCATTACATAGACTATCATGTATCCACTACATGACCAAAGCCACAAATGAATAGATTTTGATTCCTCTTTCAACTGAATCATAGAAACAACCATAACCTCCTTGGAGCCCAATAAGGAAGTGGTTAAAGACTGAAATAGTTTTTTTTGTCCTACATCAATATTGCAGAATTCACGTGAAAGATGACTTTAGCAAAAGGATCCAATTTTGATTATCCTAAGTCAAATGTTTCTTAGATTAGAATATATATTATTTTGTATAAAATAGTATCCTATGTGGTATATATATGTATGTAGAAGTAGAGTTGAGAGATAGTAGATGTTGATTAAAGATTATTAGAAGTACATTTTATCAAGCAACTATTATTGTAATTTCCTACAGTAATTCATTATTGCAATTTTTATTAATAAGAACAAGCATTTTTGAGTTTAATTAAGTGTTGTGAGAGGAAGGATTGAAGCTGGAATCAGGTGGAAGGACCCCCTTTGGAAGTCTGTAGCAATAATCCAACCCATTTAATAGCTAAGCATGTTATTCAATTTCTTTATGCATTATATGTTTTATTTCTGAATTGTGTGATTTATATTCTTGCTTGTATTTTTTAAGGAAGCTTCCAATGTATAAGCATTTATTTCAAAATATTTTTTGCTCGTTTAGATTCTATCATTTCATTTATTGATTCTATGATTTCATTTATGCATGACTTTAACATATTGGATAACAATTAGTAAAAGGTCAAATTAGAAGATTGAGTGTGTACATATAATGACATCATCCTATCAAGTCTACATCCTCGAGTTAAAATTTAAATGAAGTAGAAGGTATAAGTCTATGGCAACTCTCCTTGTTCATTTTGATCAAGAGAAGTATATCCGATTGTGAATCGACTGCTAGTCATTTTTGGTGTTGTTGCTAGGGAAGGGTGTCACACACTTTTAATCTTCAATATTGATAGCATTTATTTGTGGATGTTTATTATTTTTATTTCCAAAGATTTTTATTTTTTATATTAAATATTTCTTGCTTTCATAGTTTAAATTTCCATTTTTGCAAGTAGGATAGTGGAAATTTTCAAAAAACTCCAAATTACTAACCCTGTGTAGCTAGGGTGGGCAAAAAAAAAGGTGGTTGATGTATGCAAAGTGAAGGGGACTATTTAGGAAAAAAATTCATAAATCATCAATCGTTGCTAAAAGATAATAAATTCATCTTACAACAATTGAGGAACATGAAGGAATTCCTAAAGATCACTCACAGTTGTCAATAGAAGAGGTAGATAAGGAGGAATTTTTGGCTGGACTGGTAGCACAAGCTAGAGACCTTAAGGAGTTTCATATCCCTACAAGAGACCCACATGTACCACCTTTTATAATTCTCACCTCATACTCAATAATCTAAAGTTTTCTTCCCTCTGTCGCTTAAATTTCTTGCTAAAGAGGCAGTCAAGGCTATTCTTGCTCCTAGAAGAAACACTAGGCCAATAAAATCTTTCAATTTAGAGAGACTCTTTGCCAAAACACTAGTTGAATATTTTTAAACCTCCACACAATCCCCATTGTATAAGAATCCATACATTCCTAAGGAAAAATATAGTCTCCATCTTTTACACCCCAGGAAATAAAAGAATTGATAGGAATTTTTAGTGGTGGGTAGTGACAACCTCTTATCTACCAACACAAAGAGTATTCATGGGGGATCACTAGGAAGAAAACATTACCAATGAGTCAGATACTTTCAAATTTCATATCCTTACTCTTGACAAAAATGCACCCATGAATAATATCCCTCACTCTGCCCTCCCTACTTTTAGGGGAAAAGCATCTGAGGATCTAGACACATTTTTTTTGAGTTTGACATCTTATGCCGTAACTATGATTATAATCAAGATGCTCAAAAACTCAAATTATTTCCAACAACACTCAAAGATGCATCTCTTAGATGGTTCATGGAACTTGGAAAGGATGCCATTTCTACTTAGGAAGAAATGAAGGAGATGTTGTTAATGAAATACCAAGACTATTGCAGGGGCAAGAACTATAGGAGAGATGACATATTCTAAATGATACAAGCTGATGATGAGTCATTGGAAGAATATATGGAAATATTTTTGTTTAGCTTAAAAAATATGAGAAGACAACAAGGGACAAGAAATCAATCAAGTTAATATTCTTGAATTGAATTAGAGATGATTGTCTAGAGGCACTAGATTTGATGCCTGGTAGTGATGTTTCTACATTGCCCTTTGATGAACTAACAATTCTATGCAAAAACTACTCCAGATCAACCATGAAAAAAAGTTGGGGTATAACCCTTCTTGTATAATTTTCATCAAGACTATCTAAAGGTGAAGTTAGCAACCTACATTAGGACATGAAGTAGGATATTATCATCTACCTAGCTACTTAGCTTGATACATTACATACATGGAAGAAGCAAGAAGAAACTAAGAAAGTCTTAGCTACTTATTGCCCTGAATGCCAAAAGAAGAAGGTAGATTGTACATGCCATTCTATGAAAGCTTAGGTAGCCATCATAATCAAGGAAAATCCTAAAATGGTGGAGATGCATGCCATAGGAGAAGATGAGAATCAAGTTTTTTTCATGGCTAATGGAAACCATGGGTACAAATACCAAGTATGCCATCAAACTCTATGTTTGAAAATTCTCAATTCTCAAATAATCCTCAATATGGTTCTTAAATGAATATACCCAATCAAAATTAGTCTCAAACAAGTTGGCAGCTACCCCAAAATTAGTTATAAATGCAATAGAATGGACAACAACCTCAACTGGGGTAATTTCAAAACTAGAAATGGTTTTATCCCTCTAATCCATGGTAATAACAATGGAGAGGTAATCAAGGCTTTCCCTAGCAAATGAAACAACTACAACAACAAAAGGCCATAATGATAAATAATCAACAACCTATTCAAACCAATCAATTACCTACCCATCCCATCCCTAATCCTGCTAATAAGTTAGTTCAAACAACACAATCCACTAAAATAATATAATATCCAACATACACCTTGGATATTAATCAAGTTCAACTTTGCTCAGGTCATGTTCTTCCACAACCCAACTCACCCATAATCATAGAACACTTTAAACCAGCTCCACTCCATACTAATCCACAACCACCCATAGCTATTCCTGAGCAAACTCCATCTAAAAAATAAAAAGAAACTGATAATCCTCCTTTTTTGGAGAGATTAAACATATCACATCCTGAACCAGAGCCTGAATTCGATATTTTAGGACAACTTAAGAATGTGTGTGATAAATCCCACTCTTTCAATAAATAAAGGTTGTTTCTATCTATAATAAAGTTTTTAGAGATCTATGTTTGAAAAAAATGAAAAGAAAGAAGAAGGATCCTAAAACAGTCTAGGTCATTGGCCAACTAGAAGATATTACATTGAGAAACATAGTTCCCCTAAAATATTATGATCTGGTAAGTCCTGTAGTTAATGTTAGCATCCATGGCCAACCCATATCTAATATTTTAATTTATTTTGGTGTGGCCATCAATGTGATGACTATGGAGACCATGCAATAGTTGAAACTTACCACTCTCCGTCCAATACCCACCATCCTCTAGATGGCTGAAAAATCAACTGTTAAACCTGAGGGGATTGTCGAGGACCTTGTTATCACTATGGACTCCTAGTAATATCTAATAGACTTAATTTTCATGTATCTAAAGATCAATTTGGGGGGTTATCCTCTCATCCTTGGGTGCCCATGGTTGGCTATTGTTAATGCTTTTATTGGCTACAGGTCAAGAAATATGCTAATTTCCAATGGAAATGACACTAAGAAATTGGTTCTTTATCCACCAACTCAGCCTTCCTAGAATGATGGCCCAACCCATTGGATTAATGACTTTGAATAATTTTTTTCATTATAGACTCTTAGAAAAATTAACTAGATTCTAGCTTTCCATGCACAATAAGAAGACACTGTCCTTACTGGTATTCTACAAAACACCTATCAACAGGATCTTATAGCCATCAACCTATTGGAATGTACATCATGCCCTCTTCAAAATACCTTTTCTACGAATAATCTTGTTGAAATTGTAAGAGACATTCAGACATTCCATCAATTTCTTTCCCATCAATGCAGCTATGCTCCTTTAATCACCAACATAGAAACCATGCTTTCTTTAAAAAAACAAGTAGACATTCTACCAAACAAACCTCTCAACATCAGCACCTCCTTAACACCCTAGCAAGAAATTTAGTTACTTATAATGCTAAGAAAGTATACAACAACATTTACTTGGGATTATCATGACATGAGAGGAATACCCCCAAATTTATGCATGCATCACATTTACATTAAAGAAGAATACAAACCTATTCACCAACACCAGTGAGGAATGAATCCTACAATTATATATATTATCAAAATTGAGTTGCTAAAACTCTTGGATGTAGGATTTGTATATCCTATTTTAGATAGCTAGTGGATCTCTCCCCTGGTCATTATCCCAAAGAAAGGGGGAAAATAGCATATTTGCATTGATTACTAAGAATTAAATGTTGCTACCAAGAAGGATCACTTTTTCCATCCATTCATTGATCAAGTATTGGATAAATTAGCAGGGAAAAAGTACTTTTCCTTCCTAGATGGTTATAGTGGTTATAATCAGATATGAATTGTTCCACAAGACCAAGATAAAGCCACTTTTACTTTCCCTTGGGGAACCTATGCCTATGTTGTCTTACCATTTGGCCTTTGCCATGCTCCAACTACTTTTCAAAGGACTATTTTTAGCATATTTTTTTATCTCTCCCATGACTATGTTGAAATATATATGGATGATTTATCTGTTTATGGGTAGACATTTGAAGAAACATTCAACAACCTAGAGAAAGTTCTTCAACATGTCCAGGACCACCAATTATATTTGAGTAATGAAAAGTGTTATATACTTATGACTGAAGGGATTGTGTTGGGGCATCGCATATTCCCTGTTGGAATTCAAGTTGACCCAACAAAGATAAGTATCATTAAGGATCTACCCATACCAAAGAATTAGAAAGATGTTAGAAACTTTTTAGGGCATGTTGGTTATTATAGATGATTCATCAAACATTTTAGTAAAATTTCCACCCCTTTATTTGGATTACTTACTGAGGATATAGAATTTATATGGACTAATGATTATGAAACTACCTTTCAACAACTCAAAGACCTTCTCATAACAACTCTTATTCTGAGAGGGCTTGATTAGAAGAAGCATTTTCACATCCACAGAGATGAATCTGACGCCACTTTAGCAGCTATCCTTGGCCAAAAATATGAATCCCTAAGTTATGCAATCTATTTTATCAATAAGAATATCTAAGGGGATAAACTCAACTACACTGTAACAAGGAAGGAAATTTTTTCCTTCATTTATGCCATCAAAAAAAATTGATACTACATTATAGGTTACCAAGTATTCATCCACAAATATCATGTAGCAATCAGGTATTTAATGAACAAACCTACTATAACAGGCAAGATAATTCGTTGGTTGATTTTGCTGCAAGAGTTTAATATTATCATTATGGATAGACTAGGTAAGAATAATGTAGTAATAGATTTTCTATCTTGATTGCAAAATGATGAGCACTGTCTTATTGTTGATGATTATTTTTTTGGTGAATATTTATTTATCATAACATTTCAATCTCCTTCGTTCATATATATTGCTAACTATCTTGTTGTATGATCACTACCACAACATTTATCACCTAGGGACAAATAACATTTGATACAAAAGAGTAGATATTATTCTTGGGTTGTAGGATATCTCTTTATCACTAGACTAGATTTAGCTATGAGAAGATGTATCCAGAAGATGAAGCTTATGACATTCTCAGAGCCTACCATGATGAACCCTGTGTGGGTCATTTTTCTACCAAATGGACTATCATAAAAGTAACACTACCAAATATTATTGGACTTCTTTACATAAGGATGCCATGATGTATACCCACAGATGTGACCAATGCCAACGTATGGGAAAACCCACTCACTCTGATGAAATGCCATTATAACAACTAGTTCTAGAACCCTTTGACAAATGAGGAATGGATTTTTTAGGTTCCATTGATCTTAAATCCAATAACAAAGAATATATACTGGTGTGCATTGATTATGTCATAAAATGGGTAGAGTTCAAATCCTTAACCCATAACCAAGATGATAAAGTAGCTAAGTTATTTTATGAAGAAATCTTCACCTACTATGGAGTACCAAGATAAATAATCACAGACCAAATCCCATAGTTTACATCAGACCTCACAACTACCTTGGTAAAATAATATGAAATTAGACATAAAAGTCTAATCATTACCATCCTTAATCATATGGTTAGGTGGAAGTGACAAATAGAGAATTGGAAAATATACTCACTAAGACTGTCAGCCTACAAAGAAAAGATTGGTCAACTCATCTTTTAGAAGCAGTCTAGGCTTATAGAATCACCAAGAAAACCACAATTGGTTTCACTTTATATAAAATAGTTTAAGGTAAAAATATTGTTCTACCCATTGAGTTTGAACATAAAACATTAAGGACAACACTTGATTTGAGCTTGGATCTTTCCCAAGCTCAACAAGATAGGATCATGCAATTGAATGCACTTGATGAACTAAGAAAAGAAGCACTTTATCACACTGAAATAATGCAAAGACAATGTGTGGATTGGCATGATAGGAACATCAAGACTAAGAATTTATAACTTGGTGAGTGGGCACTCCTTTTTTACTCTAAATACAAGGATCATAAAGTAAAGATATAGTCCAAATGGCTTGGGCCTTATGAGATCAAACAAGTTTTTAATAATGGAGATGTAAAGCTCATGACCATTGAATCTATTCAGTTCTGACTACTTGTTAATGGCCACAGGCTCAAGCTATATAAGAAACCATTTTAAAATAAAAATCTCACTCATCAATGTTTTGAAGAATAACATCCATCTCTTCTTTATGAAGCAAATCAATCTATTCTTACAGCTGAAGGGTATTTTTGTTAACCTTTCTCTAATATTTTTTAAGAGTAATAAAGTTTCTTTTGTCCAATAATAAGTCATTCAAAATGGCTTGGTTCAGGCTGAATAAAATTCTACCTCCTAGATCCCTGTGATTCTAGTTGAGTTTGGACTAGAATTTTTTTTAAAAAAAATAGAAAATTCAGCAATGAAAACCTTCGGGCATTACTAACAGATGTTGTCTCAGAAAACCAAGTCACTAGTTGATCAACATTCATTTTAAAAAAAGAAAAAAAAAGAAAGAGAAAGGCCACTACTGCAATAAAACTTTTTATTTTTAATTGTTTTTACTTGCAAATTTATTTCCTTGGAGCAGAAATACATTTTTCTCTTTGCTATAGGATGAAAAACTTATTGTTTTAGGATAAAACTTCTTGTTGTAGGATAAAACTTGTTGATACAAGAAAAATTTCTTGTTATAGGATGTATTCTTATCATTCCATCTTACATAAAGCATTTTGCTCCCAATTAAATGAAAACACATGCTAGACTACCACTTCAAATCATTATTTGTGGATTAATGAAAGGTATTCCTACAAGTACAAGATAATTATTTAATATTCATTTCATGTCATATATTTTAATTATTACTAAGATGATGGTATCTAATGCTATTAATGCACTTCCATATGTTCTTTTTATCATGCCAACTCACCATATCTTCTCCTTCACTGATTGATGTGACCTTTGATGTGTTGTTTCCAACCACCCTTTGCTATTACCATGGGTCATTTTGTGCATGTCAGCTTTTTCCCTTGAGGACAAGTGATATCTTAAGTTAGGGGGGATATTTTTCATAATTTAAATGGATTATTTCACTCCCAAAGCAAACATTTCACCAAAGCCATAAAACCCTTGTTGAAAGAACACAGACCTACAACTCAAATTTCATCTCACAATATGGGAGGGGACTTGTTAAAACATGAACCTCTTGATATCATCCCTTTAACCAATAGCCCAGACATCCTAGCCTTATTCTAGAATGTAGGATGGGCACAATATTTTAAGAAGATATAGGCCCTAGATAATGGAATTGTAGAAGAATTCATTGGCTCATTTCATAACAACCTAGAAACACTAAGAGGAATAAATATAATGCTAACAAATACTATCATTAGTGAAGTAATAAGATTACCATGAATAGGGGAGGCATGAAAACAACACTCTGATGCCAAAGTAGAGAGGAAAATATTCATCAAAGGAAATGAAATCTTGAAAACTTCAAAGTAGGGCACTTCATGGTTATCTTTACTAGGAATATGGGTCAAAGATATTGAGTTCATTTTATAGATATTTTACTTATTAAGGGAGGTATTCCATGTTGCATGGCATACACTTAAAATTCATGAATCATTTATGGCATGGTATAGAGATAAATGTACCTAACCTCTTGCTCCACATGATCACAAAAATGTTAGAGGCTTTTCAAAAATGTAATTTTAAATCTCTTTCCCATCATTATCTAATCCAGTTGATTATTTAAGACTGTTTGCAAAGGACTAAACACAACATAATTTAGGAATAATTTTTCCAAGTATCAATAACTATAGAAAGTGATAGAGAAGGAAATGAAATAAAAGAGAAATTGGAGGTAGAAGAATAGAGATCAGAAGAAGCACTTCCTACAACTCCACAAGAACCTATAGTAGAAAACCTTATTATAGCTCCATAAGAACCTATAAAAGGAGACCTTCCTGCAGCAACACAAGAACCTATATAATAACTTCTTGTAAAAACATAAGAACCTACAGCAAGGACTAAAGAAAAGACTTCCATGACCAAGGAATCTAGAGGAAATAGGAAGAAATGCATTCTCTAGCCTGATTCAGAGGAGTCTGAGGAGGAACTTCTACCTTCTCCCAAAAAGGCCAAGGTAACCTCTACTCCTCGTAGATCTCACAGATTAAGAATAAAAATGAGAACTAAACCTTCTTCTATTATTGAAATAAATGAAGAATTTGGAGAAAAATAGACTGCTAGTAGTGATGAATCTCTAAAGGCTAAAACAAATAAGGGAGAATGTTCTTAAGAATACAATCAGGAGGTAGAACAAGTAGAGCATAGTCTTTAATATTTGTAGAGGAACTAATACAAGAGGAAGTGGAGGAATTGGAGCAACCTAATGTACAAATGGAATTTTCCACCCTAGAATAATCCCTATAAGAAATTTAGTGACTAAGAAAGAAGATATAAGATCAGTTTGGAGGAAGACTGGATGCACTTGTTGTAGCAAATTTTCAGCTACAGCGCTCTGTTGAAGAACATCCTATAGTCATTATTTCACAACCTTTTATAGAGGTGAATCAATAAAAAAACCTACAATTACCCAAGAATTTAGGTATCATTCTTTATTTACAATATTTTCTAAATTAATGAATTGGATGGATAGTCAGTCTAAAATTCTAAAGGAATTAAGAAAATAAAATAAGAAATTAAAAGAAGAGAATAAGTTGAAGGAAGACATAATACCAAACTGAAGTAGAAAATTAAAGATATGGTTGGTCTTACCCAAGAGCTCATTAATTGCAAGCCTCCTACAAGAGTTTATTCATTCTACCTTGAGGAGCAATGGCATAAGTTTAAATTTATGAGAATTTATTATGACATGCCTCATGAATTCATTGATCCCCTCTCTTTCTTTTCTATCTATAAAGAAAGTTCACATGAAGAATAAGCATAATTGTGTGAGTTCTACCTTCACAATTATGTTGTTCTTTATGATAGAGAGTGGAAACCTAATCTATATGTTGGAGATGTCCAACTAAATGAATTTTCATCATATTTGTTGAATGAGCAAAGAAGAGGAAGAGAAGTAGTTGAATATAGGAAAAAGGAGAATGAAATCCAGCTGCTTATTAAGAGAGAATCAATGGCACCTAATGTTGTATTGACTAAATGGGATAATATCATGTTTAAGAAAGAAGTCAGAGCTTGGTTTACAAAGAATTATGATGAAGCCCAAGATTTTTATTTAGGATTGAGAACTTATGTTGATGAATCCCAAGAGTCCTATAATGAACGATGGAATGATATCGCTCCTATACTAAAAAAGAGAGCCATTTCCCCTTTTAACTTGAAGGCAACATTTAACAGGATCATAAAATATATTATTATTGTAGTTTAAATGGTATCTCAATTGTTGAACATTAAATTCCAACCTCATCTATTATGGTATCATATTCTAGATTGGTAGGATAAGTCCTCATTGGATGAATCCATGAAGGTCCAAATCTAGTAACTATTTGAATAGAGACGTGGATTTTATGTTCACCTTACCAGTGGTGCTATAAATCTCATGGGATTTAGAGTTCTTTGTCAAATGAAAATGAACAAATTTGTTGTTCCAAGTCAAGTAAGATCTTAAGTTGGGGGGTGTGATGAGCTCCATAAATGTCCTATTCTTTTCCTCATCTATTACACTCATCATGCTTGTTAACTATGCTTTTGAACACTTTCTCATAAGTTTCCTTCCTCAAGTTGCCATAAACCTATAAATAGCATTATGTTTCTATACTCTTTTAATAATTAGAATTATGTATTGAAATTAAATATATGATAGTTACTTATTGCTTTAGGTTGTTTTTTCTATAATGTGTTTTAAGGATGTTTTGGAGAAACAGATATATAGCACAGAACATCCTAAAGCAATAGAATCTCATTACACAGACTATCTTGTAGCCACTGCATGACCAAAGCTGTGAGTGAATAGATTTGGATTCCTCTTTCAATTGACTCATAGAAACAACCATACTTTCCTTGGAGCCAAATAAGGAAGTGATTGAAGACTGAAACAATTTTGTTTGTCCTACAACAATATTGTAGAATTCACATGAAAGATGACTTTAGTAAAAGGATCCACTTTCAGTTATCCTAAGTCAAATGTTTCTTAGATTAGAATATATATTATTTTGTATAAAACAATCTCCTTTGTGGTATATATATATATATATATATATGTATGTAGCAACAAAGTTGGGAGATAGTAAATGTTGATTAGAGATTATTAGAAGTACATTTTATCAAGCAAATATAGTGACTTATGCACATATAGTGACATCATCCTATCAAGTCTCCATCCTCGAGTTGACATTTAAATGAAGTAGAAGGTACAGGTCCATGGTAACTCTCCTTATTCATTTTGATAAAGAGAAGTATATCTGATTGTGAATTGATTATTAGTCACATACATACATACATGCATGCATATTTCATTCTCTAATATTAATTAGAGACCTATTTCACACAAGCTAACCTAATGAGAAATAAATAAGCCAACAAAATAGACCCATGAAAGAAAAGGAAAAGGGGGGGACATCAAGGGCTGATAAAAATAATTAGGATAGCTTTGATGGCCCATAGAATCCACCCAAGTAAGGTTAGATAGAAATATAAATCCAGCTCAAAGGCAAAATGGATAGAAATTAGAGAGAGGAAGAAGATAAAGGAAAGAGAAAGAAAAATTATAGAATCCAAAAATCCAAAATATACATAAGAGAGAAAATAGATGAAAGAGAGTAAGATGAGGTCACATAAGGAAGGAGCCAAGGAAAACACATGGGACAAGTGCAAATAAGTATATAAACCAAATTTATAAATAATATGAAAAAAATGACACTAAAAGTATTACAATAAGAATCATTTACCAAATTTACATGTCTACCCCAAGAGATTTGAAGATAACAAAGATAAAATGTCATTTTAGCATATAGAAATTCCAATAAATTTTTAAAAATTATACAGGTATTGTTTGGAGTGAGCAGATGTTGGTTTTGAGGTTGGTTTAGATTCATAAAAAATGTTTATCATTGAAAAAAAATTAGAGGGTAGTCAGGTGTAACCTATTTTATCAGATTTAGGGTTTATAGAAAACCCTAAATGACAACACTACTATGAAAAATTAGGAGAATAATATAACAATAGCATCATTTAATAATATAATAAAACTTGTTTTCTAGGCTACTAGGGTTGTATGCACTCATAATTGGGATAAATAGGTGTTTTTTCCTTAATGTGCAAGTATGATTCTAGTGTTTTTTGATGTGGAGGCCTCCTCCTTTACAAAATGGTTTAAAAGTGTTTATATAGTCATATATTTGAAATTATTTTGAATGAGCCTCATTAGGGACATATGCCAAACTTCCTATAGCTTTTGATTTTATAAATGGTTGTTACTAGATGGGAAGATGAGAGAGGGAGAAAGGACACTATAGCGGTGTGTTATAATCCCATAGGGTGCTCTTGTATAATAGATGATTTCATCATTCTAAGTGTTAAGAAAGGCCTAAAAGATGTTTAATATTGATAATAATAGAGATTAGTACATTTAGGTGTAGTTTATTGATTTAGAAGAGTGTGTAAGGTAGTTGAAAGTGATCAAAAAGGGCCCTAAGATAGGTCTAGAGGTAAGTGTGTAAGAGAGTGGTCAAAAGTGCATGGTTTTAGCTTAAATGTTAATTTATGTGTCTAAAATTTCTCCCATTTTATTCTAGTAATGCAAAAAATTTAGAGTACTATAGTAAAGGTAAAAGGAGTGCATACTTGAAGTTACCTATGAAGAAGAGTACTAGATGTAGGCCACAACGTTGAACTATGATCCATGCAAAAACCTATATTGAAACATATGTAATATTAGTCTTTGCTTAAGATTAATATCAAAAAGTGAAATATAATGAACTATAAAGTGATAAGTAACAAATACATTTGATTGAGTATTTGAACCAAATCCTCATCAATAAGTGGGTGTTCTTAATAACTCAATGTGTGCTTGACTCCATCATCGCACATCAAAGGTAGTAAAAGTAAATTTGTAATCCTTGTATGAATCCCAATAGACATTTTTGGTGTAATAACTAGTGTAAATATTGGTGCAAATAGTGAAACAACAAATGCATATGGAATAAGGTTTAATTATAGTGTAAAACTAGTGTAAATTTGGTGTAAATAATTATTATAATCTTGATCTAGTGTATATATCAAGGAGAATGACATGAATTTGTCATTCCACCTATAAGACTGGTACAAAAAACTGAGCCATGAGGAAATAATGTGTCGCTAGTGCATATATATTCTAATATTAAGTAAAATAATTTTGATTTTGATTAACCCTATGTGCTAACTTGAAACAACATGCCATGCAATATTGCCCTTAAACTAAGAAAATATGAGACAAACTAAGTGATTTTGGAAATTGAGACTATGAAATTGTTGAGTATTGTTCTGGGGTAAAATGAGGTTCTTAAAAATCATGGAAATGCCTATTTTTTAGGCATTTGAACAACATCACTAATAAGGACACTAGAGCAGTGCTCTCCAATCCAATATGGCACTTATATCCATGGTGATTTTTTATGTATTTTTTGAGTCTAAAATTATGTTAACTCAAAAGAAAAAGTTATGCAGTAGGTTGTTGTGATGTAAAAGTTATAAAGTTTAGTTTCTAAGATAAACCTCTATGAATTTCCCCTCTTTTGAGGTGAGTTGTTGAGCCTACGCAACAACTTAACTCAAAAGAAAAAGTTATGCAGTAGGTTGTTGTGATGTAAAAATGGAAATATAAGCAATATTGAAAACATGTAAAAGCATGGCACATTATGTATGTAAAATAAGCATAGTAATAATGTTATATGCATTTAGAAACAAGCATTCACAGTAAGTGTGTCTAGATATATGTGATAATGAAACATATAAATAATTAAACAACTAAGTATATAACATTGATTATAAATACTCAGGGAGGAATGCATGATATCCTTTATGGCATTAGAATGGTTGGGTGGATGCATGATGTCCATCATGGCATCAAAATCTGAGAAAAAAAATAAACAATGTGTCATGACCATGATGAAAACAATCAAAGGGTGCACACATAACACATAGAACACACAATAAGAGGCCAAAGGTCCATATAAAAAGGAAATGTTTAAATGCCACTCACTCGAATAGAAAGTACATATGAATCACATGTATAGAAGCAAACAATGGAGGCTTAGAGCCACATAGATGGAAGGACATGTTCAAATGTCCACACACATGAATTTAATATACACATAAGGACATGTTCAAATGTACTTAGAGGCATACAATTATAAATATGAAGTCTTAGATCCACTATGTAATGGCATATTCAAATGTCCTCAAAGCAAATAAAGAATGCATGTAATATGTGAAGCTAGAAAAAATAATATAAAAACATGCATGATTAAGTAATCTTATCAACATGAGTTAATTTTTAGCCTGAGTTTATTCAATAACTAAGATAAAAATTAGTATATCACAATGTTAGTGAGTGATAAATATTGAAAGATGCAATATTATGTAAAGATATGAGTTATGAGTAAGATAATATGGGCAAAAAAAGATAAAACATGTGTATATTATACCCCTGGTGAGATAAATAATGAATGTACATGTTGTATGAATCATGTGTATAGTCTAAAATTGAGTGGTGATAGTCTGAGCTTGTTGGGAAAACAACATGGTGAGGGATACTAGATCAATGTGCTCTTGATGTAGAAGCATCAATCTAGAACACAACATTTTTGTGTTTTTTGTCAATAAGATGTCAAGTTAGTCAAATTTTCTTGTCTATTTATGTGAGGGACCTTATAATGTCCATTTGTGTCTTAGAGTCCATTTGGATTCCTCAAGGTGTGTTATATAGCTTATAGGAGTTTTCCCTCCAAAATAAGGAATTTGAAAATTCAAATATTTAAAAATAAGGTTTGAGTGGTCAATGCAAGGTAAATGTGGTTAATTGAGAGAATGATGGTGTAAGAGAGTCAATAAACCTTTTAAAAGGTGTTTTAAGTCATAAGGTTAAGAGTCATGTTTTGGTAATGTGACCTCAAAACACCACATTGAAGTTGATGTGTAAGAAGATCTTATCATGTAACTACCTAAACCAACATTAGAGTTGGTGGAATAAATAATTTTGTACATAAATCTTGGTAGAGGAGAGAATAGGTAGAGAGGGATAGATCTCCAAAAAGAGGGAGAAAAAGTAGAGAATGGAGAATGTCTTAAAAAACCCTCATAAATGATGACAAGTCCAAGTGGGACTGCAATGTATTATTACTTGATTCCACAATGAATAAAAGAAATTTTTGTTGATATAAATTCCCCATTCAGTGTGTTTGATTATATTAGTTTCATGTTATTCTTGATAGCCCCTAAAGGCCATGAATCTTGTTGATGTTTTCTAAAGGTTGCAAGTTTTAACGAAATAATATGGTAACAGATTTAAAAGGGTATTGAGTATTTCCTACAAGTTGGTGAAATGAAACTCATAAATAGAATATATATTTGTGTATGTTGAAATTGTGTAGGCCTATAGATCATAAGTCACAGACCATAAATATGATTAAGAAATGGTTGGTAAGAAAAATTATTTTTTGCATTAATTTTTTTTGAATGACAAATGAATAATGGAGTCCAATATACAAGAGTTGAGAAGTTATTATTTCTATTATTACATTCATACCTTATGTCACAGTTATAAAACCTATGTTTTGGGTGGTCAATCCAAGTAAACAAAGAGAGAATTAAGGACCTAAGTGAGTCAATTGGTTTGATAAGTTATTTTCATATTGAAATTTTAGCATATATCAAACAAACCCTATAATTAGTCTTTAAATTTGTTTAGTCACAGTCATCTGAGATGTTACATAGTCCTGTGTTAAGACTCAAAATGTTGAGAATTGAGATGAATAAGCTTTGATATGTTATAAGAGATAATATTTGAGCATGGGTAAATAGATATAGTAGTTAATTAGACCTATTAAATTTATTTAAACCTTATTAAGTTACCTAGACCTAAATATGTTGTGATTTATAACCTATTTTGCCTTACACAGTCAAGTGTGGAGCATAAAGTTTTGTGTTTGGAATCATTCTAAGAAAATTAAGATTAACCAAGGGTTATAGCCAGTTGGATGAGATAAATGATGTAAAAAAAACTTTAGGGAGGTTTTTGGTCTTTAAAACTCATTATAACATAGGATATGGAATTTGTTAGGCTCTCGGGCTTGTGCAGGAGAAGGGAAACCCTATATTAGGGTTTTGGAGTTTAAGATAGTTTTAACCATTATAAAATCCTAAAAGATTGTGATCCTAAATAATTTTATGTGAGGAAAGTGAAAAAAAAAATTGGTTTGATTGGAGACCATACAGTATAGTTTCTAGACCTATGGGGGTGTTTAAGGGTTAATTAGGCCTAATAATAAGATGGGTTACAAAGGAAGTGATAGCTATATGTGGACCTAGACCTTGAAATTTGAAAACACCTAAATTAATACATATGGTGATAATAAATATATTCATATTCTCAAATTATAGAATTACACAACTATACAATACATATTACTCAGAAAAAATGCTACAAGGCTTAGGAGATCAATGTGATCTTGAGGTGTGGAATGAGAGTATGGGGATTGTTTGAGAACTTAAATAATGATATAATAAATATAATAATGTATTATAATATTATTTATTATAGGAGGTTTATTCGTAATACTTATACTAAGTTTTGGTCCTTGAGACCTAGGAGACTTGCCTATTGAAAAGCTAGTAAAGATAGAAAAGTTTGTGAAGGGAATGAATTGGATGAGGTAGGAAATTAATGTGAATATCATTGGATAAGCAAATTAAATTGAGAGGTTCTTCTAAATTTTAAATAAATAGGGATAATATAAGGATACTAACAAGCATAGTGATCAAATTTAGTGAATCTAGATTGGTGCTAGACAGTTCAAGACAAGCATGACATGCCAATGAGATCTTTTTCAAGACTGGAGCTAGATAATGATGTTTTTTAGAATTATCCCCCTTACCTATGAATCATTTGATATCAGATCAAGGTGAATTTTTGGGTGCATTTAATTTGATTTATTTAAGCTTGTTGATTTGAGATTGATAAAACATGTTATAAGGGATGCTTGAGATGACACCTTACAGGGTATTATGAGAGAAGAGAAAGTTGCAGGTCTAATCTATTGAGGTTATAATAGAGGATTATAATATTGATAAATATAATATTATAAAGCCCCAAATTCCAATAAAGAGGACTTGAATCTATTCAAGAGAGAACTAGTGACGGATAAGTAGAAAGAGCCTTGGAGCTCCAAGAGAGAAAAGAGAAAGTAAAGACTCCAAGAGAGAGTCAAGAAGGATAAGGAGAGGTACTAGATATAGGACTAAAAAAGAGGAAAGAACCAATATATTTATAAGAGGAAATATTGATAATATTTATAAGAGGAAGGTCCACATAGGCCTAGAAAGCAAATAAAGTGAGAGAAGATGGATGTAGAGAGAGAAGTGGAAGACATGAGAAGAGAATTGGGGTAAAGTATTAAGAAGATAGAGCTCATGGTGAAGTTATTAAGAGGACAAGGAAGCCAATGGATTGATTTTAATGTGATAAGAAAGGTGAAGTAATCATTAGAGTCACTTGTGAAAGAGATAAGGTACAAGAAGAGTGTCTTGAGAGATGAGAAGAAGAAGGAGAGGATAGCCTAAAGAGGCATGAGGGATGAGATGTTTCCAAGTGAGCAACTAGACAAAGAGATTGAAAAGAGGGTTATCATTGAAGAGAAAAATAAGAAGATATAAGTACCAAGAAGATTACATGAGAGTTAAGATAATAATAAAATATGGAGAGTTTCTATGCAAAAGACATTCAAAGAGACTATGTGGTCTCTTATTTTGTATGCTAAAGTTGCTTTTAAGTTTGTGTATGCAAGTGTGAAGAAATAATTATTGGAGGCTAATCATAAGACCTCAAAGTTTGTGAATTAATGGCCAAGAACATCACCCATAAAGTGGAAAGAGGATGACAAAGAAAAAGAACCTCTTATAGAAGACAAAGTGATGAAAGTTAAAAGCATTCAACATGTTGAAGATGAATTTGAAGAGGAATATTATGATGCATTGCCAAGTGTAGTAGTTGAAACAAAGGAGATAATTCACCAAGAAGACATTAAGGTCACCCATGAATACATGAATGAATATTTTAGATTGAAAAAATCATCTTTGTGGTAAATGAAGGTCTAAACATTGATTTTGATTGCATCTATGAAGAAGAAAAGGCTAATATGTAGATTGGGAGGAAGAAGGACAAGGTGCAGCCCTTAAAAAGAGAACAAGGACATGGATATTTATGGCCTAAGTGGCTGAAATAAATAGGTATTGAGAAGGAATATTTGAACCTCAAACAAGAGTTCAAACAAGGCAAAAGCATATATGGAAAACAAGAATAAGTGTGGAAGCAAAGCACAAAGGACAAAGAACACCAAGTTGGCATGGTACATAACCAAGTCATGAAGAATGAAGTAGATGAAAAGAGAATTAAGTGGAAATACAAGAAGGTAAAATGAATAAAATGGGTGGAAAAGAGAATGAAAATAGCACAAGAGGATCATATTGCACGTATATCCCAAGGAAGGATGAATATTAAGGAAGAGTACAAGCCTCCAAAGCAAACAAGAGAGATAAAGGAAGAAAACCAAGCTAAATAAATGAAGGTAAATCAAGAATATTAATGCATAAAAGAAGATAAGTGTTTTCAATATTTGTTTTCAAATATTCTTTATGATGAGGTATATTAATTTGATTCAAGTAATGAGGATATTGTGTACATGGAAATAATTGCATTAATGAATGAGTGTGTAGAAAGAAAATTTGAAGATGAAACACCTAAAATAATGCTTGAGAAACATGGTATGCAGCATGAGGAGATCGATATGACTCTCATAAATTAAGGATTCCAAATAAAATACAAGGATCAAGTTGCCCAAGAGGATGAAGAACAATGTGAACCAAGATTTTATGAGGATTGTGAAGAGATGGATGCACTCAAGTTGCAAGAAGAGTTGGAGATGTTGGATAATATTTTCAATCCATCCAAGGGTATGAAATTAGGTTACTTATAGTAGGTAAATTTCAAGGATGAACCCCAAGAAACATCAAAAGAAGAGAAGTATAGATAACCACAAAGAGTTGTGAAAACAAGGCCACAAGCAAGCAATAAAATTGAGTATGAGCAAGCCAATAAGGTGAGCTATTCAATTGGAAAAGATAAATCTGAGTTAATATTTGATAAAAATGAATATGTAAAGTCAAATATTGTTCAAATCATATTGTACTATGTTGAAGATGAATGGAAGAATAAGTTGTTTTTGCACAATGAGCAAGATCATAGGAAAAGGCATCAAAAAGAAGAAAAATGTGAAGAAGAGGTAGAAAAAAAGGGTATAGATGAGAAAATTAAAAATAATAAAATTCATTTAAATCCATTAGAGCCTAAATAAGAAGATTCTAGCATGATCAAGGAGCAAAAATCACTAAACAAGTAAAAAATCAAGTGAAAATAATGAGAAAGAAAGCTATAAAACAAGCATAAGCATGAAGAGGAAGAACCATTTGGTTGCAGATGAGTATGATGAATCTCAAAGTGACTTGTAATAGGTGAAATATGTATCAAACATAGAGGTATAAAATTTGGAACACCTTATAGAGGTAGAAGATGTATGGACAAGAAGACTAGACAAGACCAAGAAGAGGACAAGCAAGAGTTTAACAAAAAGAACGGAGCAAGAAAGGAAGAATAACTTGATAGTGTGTATGAAAGACCCTAAAATTTATAATTTTAAGGAAAGAAATAAATTTGGTTTTGTAATTTTTCTTCCTTTTGGGGAGTATTATACATGAGCATTAAGCTAGAAGACAACATTTTTGTGTTTTTTTTCAATAGGAGGTCAAGTTAGTCAATTTTGGGTGTCAAAGTGTGTGAGGGAAATTATAAGGTCCATTTGTGTCTTATATTCCATTTTGATTCCTCAAGGTGTGTTATATAGCTTCTAGGAGTTTTCCCTCCAAAATTGGGAATTTGAAAATTTAAATATTTGAAAACATGGTTTGAATAGTCAATGCATGGTAAAGGTGGTTAATTGAGAAAATGATAGTGTAAGAGAGTCAAGAAAAATTTTAAAAGTTTTTTTAAGTCGTATATGTATAAGTCATAAGGTTAAGAGTCATGTTTTTGTAATATGACCTCAAAATACCACATTAAAGTTGATGTATAAGAAGATCTTCTCATGTAACTACCTAAACCAATGTTGGAGTTGGTTGAATAAATAAGGTTGTATGACATTCTTATCAAAGGAGATAATAGGGAGAGAGGGAGAGATATCCAAGAAGAGGGATGAAAATTAGAGAATGGAGAATGTCTAAAAAAACCCTCATTAATGATGACAAGTCCAGATGGGACTGCAATGTATTTTTGCTTGATTTCAAAATGAATAAAAAGAAAGTTTTGTTGATATAAATTATCCATTAAATGTGTTTGATTATATTAGTTTCATGTTATTATTTAGAGCCCTTAGAAGCCATGAATCTTGTTGATTTTTTGTAAAGGTTGCAAGTTTTGACCAAAGACTATGGTCTCAATTTTAAAAGGAAGGGTATTGAGTATTTCCTATAAGTTGGTGAAATGAAACTCATCAATAGCATATATACTTTTGTATGTTGAGATTTTTCAGGTCTACAAATGATTGGGATAACCTATGAAAAGGGATAACTCAGAATAAAGGACCACTGAATCCATAAAACCCTACAAACTATTGTTACAGTCAAGAAATGGAAATAGTTGCTTGGGTTTTAAGTCACAAACCATCAATATGATTGATAAATTTTTAGTAATTAAAATTATTGTTTGAATTATAGTTGTTTGAATCACAAATTAATAATGGAGTCCAATAAATAGGCATTGATAAGGTAGTAGTTCTATGATTATATACATACCTTGTGTCATAGTTATAAAACCCCTATTTTGGATGGTCAAGCCAAGTAGACAGAGTGAAAATAAAGGACATAAGTGAATGAGGTTGGTTTTATAATTTATTGTCATATTAAAAGGTTAATATATATCAAAAAAACCCTGGAATTAGTCTTTAAACTTTTTGTTTAGTCATAGTCATCTGAGATGTTACATAGTCCTATGTTTGGACTCAAAATGTTGAGAATTGAGATGAAGAAGCTTTAATATGTTATAGGAGAGAATATTTGAGCATGGGTAAAGAGATATATTGGTTACAAAGACATATTAAAGGTCTTTAAACCTTGTGAAGTGGCCTCGACCTAAACATGTGGTGATTTTTAACCTGTTATGCCTTACATAATTAAGTGTGGAGCACAAAGTTATATGTTTGGAGTCATTATGATCAAATTAATATTGAATAAGGGTTATAACCAGTTGAATGAGATACATGACATGAAAACATACTTTAGGTAGGTTTATTTGTTCTTTGAAACTCATTATAAGACAAGATATGTAATTTATTAGGCTCTCAGGCCTGTGTAGGAGAAGGGAAACGCTAAATTAGGGTTTTAGAGTTTGAGAGAGTTTTAAATATTATAAAATCATAAAAACTTGTGATACTTAATAATTTCATGTGATTAAAGTGAAAAAAAATGTTTCTAAACCTATGGGTGTGTTTAAGGGATAATTAAGCCTAATAATAAGATGGGTTACAAATGAAGTGATAACTATATGTGGACCTAGACCTTAAAATTTGACACACACCTAAAGGAATATAAAGGGTGATAATATATGTCTTTATATTCTTAAGGTATAAAATTACACATCTGTACAATATGGATTACTTAGAAAAAAGGTTACAAGCCCTAGGAGATCAATGAGATCTTCAGGTATGGGATGAGAGTATACGGATTATTTGATAACTTGAAGGATAGAACATATTTAATAATTTAATATAGGATTATTTATGATAGGAGGTTGATTCATAATACTTATATGAATTTTTGGTCCTTGAGACCTAGGAAATTTGCCTAATGAAAAGCTAGTCACGATAGAGAAGAAGTTTGTGAAGGGAATGATTTGGATGAGGTAGTCAATGAATGTGATTGTCATGGGAGAAGTAAATAAAATTAAGAGGTGATTCTAAATTTTAAATAAATAGGGCTAAGAGAAGGAGACTAACAAGCATAGTGATCAAATCTAGTGAATCTAGATTGGTGATAGAAGGTTCAAGACAAGCATGACATGCCAATGAGATATTTTTCAAGACCAGGGCCAGATAATGATGTTTTTTAGACTTACCCCCCTTACCTCTACATCAATTCTTCTCCTCCACATCATCCTATCTAAATGCATGTTATGAGTGTGTAACAATGAAAGTGCCTATAATTGAATCTGTAAATGGTGTTATGTGTAATTTGTAATCACTCATGTACACTAGTGAAACATGTATGATATATTGGCTAAAACATGTATAGAATATTGTGCACAACTGAACTAGTGTATGAAAAAAGTATATTTGAGAATGCATAGGTATTGAATTTTTATTTTCTAGAATATTTTACTAGTTTTATATTTTTTGCTTATATACACTAAGAAAGAGAAAGAAGGATACTACCCAATGACTCCCTTAAGATTCTTTCCATAAATAGATCATGTATTTAATAAAAGAATGGTGATCTCTTAAAAATTAATAGTGTTATGAAAGTATGTAGGTTATGTAGCATTTACATATTCATATTTTGTATAATCAATATCATCAAGATCATACCAATTTGGATTTTGTTATAATCAGCTGGATTTTGCACTTGTGAAATGCCACTCTTTTATTATATTGTATCTTGATATGAATAAGGAACTTCCACATACTATGTATTTAAATTTTTTATTTCTCCTTTGTAATATGTATTGTGTCATGTGCCTTTAGTGATATGCCATTACTTGTATATGTTTGTATGTTGGCTAAAAGTATGCATTATGTTTGTTGTTATTGCTTTGAAAAAACAATATCTTCTCTTGAAAATATGATCATTGAACTTTCATGTGAAAATGTAACATGTTTGGCATATTTACTCATTATTTCCCCCATTTTTATCATCCAAGATCTTCTTAATTTGGTGTTATATTGTGCCAAACTAGGATATACATGAAATATTGTTGAACATGTTTTGGGCCCAACTGTGCAAGATAAATTAATAGATATAATAAATGATTTAGATAAAGTAATTGCACAAATGTTCCATATCATATCCAATAAATTTTAAGAGTTTCATGCTACAAACATTCATTTCAATACTTTTATTGATCACCACATTGGTACATTACTTTCCATATATCAGGGGATTAAGAATCAAACGCTCTAGAAAAGATGAATGTTTTTTATTCAAATCCTTTGGAACCACACCTGAAAATGTATCTTTTGTAGGTATTTCATGCTTTTGAATATATTTTTTTTATAAATCCTCTTTTAATATTCTTTTTTTGTTTATCTTGACTTGGATTTTGTAACTTCTCTTATAGTAATTTCACTTTTTTTCTTTTTCTAACCCATGCTTTTCAAATTGTTCCCTTTCTAATTGTTCTCTTGCATCTTGTGCCTTTTGTACTCTTGATTTTTCATCTTGATCATTTTTTACTCTTACTTGCTCTAATTTAGCTTTTTGAATATTTTTTTATTCTAATTGGGCATTTTGAACCTTGTCTTACTCTAAATTATCATTTGGTATCCATTTTTGTAAATTTTTTATTTTGTCACTTATGCTTTAATAGGTGCACTCATAAGGTGAGTGGGTTGCTTAAATGATGTATCAATGGTAGTATCACCACCGTCAATTATCTTTTGTATTTTATACTTCAAATCTAAACAATGATTTGTCTGATGCCCATGCATTCTTTGATATGTATAATAGTATTTTGATCTCCTTAGAGGATGTAGAGGAGGTAGTTTGATCAAATTATTTCTAATCATTGCCATTAGAATCTCATTGGAACTCTTATTATCCATTTTAATACTTTTTTAATCACTTATTTAGATGTATTTTATTTTAGTTTCTCATTTTCACATGAAACCTTGTTAGGTTCAATAGTGCTAGATGGAGATGCACATACATGATTAATACTAGCATATTCTAAATTATTTGCACTTGTAATCTAATGTTCCAATAATGTGATATTGCATTGAATAAATAAATAAATAAATAAATTTATATTAACTTCCTAATATTAAGTATTTGATCATTTATAGCTTCACAAACATAAAACTTGGGTGCTTTAGATTGAGCATGCATATGTACACCCTGAATATGATATGTGGCAGATGGAAGGATTTTAGGAAGGATGGGTTGATTAGGTTCATTTTTAAGTATAGGATGGGATACCTTACCTCTTGGTATAATGATATCTTAGACCTAGTTAGATATAAAGTAGTTATCACAACCTTGAGGGTTAGGAAGAGGAGGATGAATATCAAATTTAACCTTGCATTGTTTGGTCACCTTTATGTCTAAGCCTTTCTTTACCCAATCCAAATAAGTGGGCTTGGATGATTGTAAGTTTTAAATCCTAATTTGTCTACCAACTCATTTCTTGTTAAATTTTCTTGTAAACAAGATTAAAAAAAAAACATCCACTTTTATTTTCTTCATTTGAATCTTAATATGGAAAAGTTTAGAAAGTTCACGTTCTTGATAACTACTACTACCGAAGAATACCTCTCTATTGAGAGAGGTACAACACAAATAATCATCCACCTTAGAGCTACAACCAATATTATCACCTTAAAAATAAGACATAACCTTTTTATTCTTATTGTTCTTTAATGAATGCAATTCCAAATGGAGCTTCCAACACTTATCTTCAAAATTATTATCAACATTACATTCACCACAATGTTTCTTACTAAACATTTTATAAATGAAATTAGCTTTTTGATTACCTTTCCATTTACCTTTCTCCTTTTTCTTGGATTTGCATTTTTGTTGTGAATTGTTTTGAGAGGTAGATAAAGCCTTTTTCTTGTCCATATATAAGTAGTGATATTGAGAACAAGCCTCATCTACATCCATAGGCTTGTCCAAGAGGGTTGGTCTCCTAAAATGAATATGGAGTCCAGCCATGTACTTCATCAAGAGATCGTGATCCACTACATCTTTTCCCATTTGGACAACCTTCTTATGGAACTCGTTGGTGTACTTATGCACACTTTAGCCTTGATTTTGCCAATACATGGATCTCTCTTCCTTATAACAAATAAGATAAAATTACTTATTAACTAGCGTCTTAAAATCATCCCACTTAGTAATAAGAGTAAGCTTTTTAACAACTAAATAATGAACATATCTCTCAAACCAAGTTAAATCACGATTGGATAACTTTAACCTTGTAAAATAAATTTATTAGATTTCATTAATCTGATGTAACCTAAAATATACCTCAAGTTACTCTAACCAATGGTATAGCCTCTTCGCATTCACATCCCCATCATATAGTGGAATTTCAATCTTTATCTCAACCTTGAATGGAGGTGGAGTTGGGTTGGCATGGGACTACTCTTCCATCCTCTCATGGATTTTGAGAGCATCTCCTTATTCTATTTTAATGTCTTCATGGAAACACCAATATTCTCCATAAGAAGCCCCATGATGGACTCCAACCAGTCAAGCTTACTCATAGAAAGAGAGATATTACCTACTCCTTATTCAATCTTAAAAAAACACTCATTTTTTGTTCAAGCATCTTCTTCATCAACATGGACCATACTTGTGTAATACCTACTTGAAATAGAACTAGGACACATTGACCACTAGTACTACTAACTATAGTGATAGGCATAAACTTGTAATGTAGTCAAAACACACACATAAAAATTTAAACTAAACCAAATATGATACTAATCTGATCTATTAGCTTGGTGGATATTCCACTCTAAGCTTTATTAAAATAGATACTAAATAATTAGCTCACTGGCAATTGGTTATATAACTGTATATGTTCCTAAACATGCCAAAAAAAGAGATGAATAATTATAGGAAATGAAATGTACAATTTTTTAAACATGAACATGAAGTAAAGTAATGATAAAAACACAAGTTAAACACATAATTTTATCCTTGAGAAACCCAAGGTGGGAAAACTCTACTGAGTAAGCGAATGCACTCCCATTCCACTATGAAATTTCAATAAGTATACAAGATATTACGTGTTATGGCCTTCATGGATATAAATTTCACTACCATCCCATCCATACTCATATAAAATGAATGGTATACACTTATAGAACCTTTTATGTACTCACACATACCTAAACCGATCAATTACAACTAACACCAATGGGAAATTTATGAACCAAGACTCAAACTCACAAAAACTATGTGATCCAATTACACACATCTCACTAAATTTGTTTGATGCCTTCTACCTTTCTCAAACTTGTATTTATGCCCTCTTATATCTTAGAATTCACAAATAATCTCAAATGAGTCATCGGTATAATTGGAACATTTGTAACCATTCAATTCTTCACTTTTTTTAAACTATGACAAAACCTTCAAGATATCTAGACAGGTAGTTATGGAACCATCAAGTAAATTATGCAATAACCTACCACATTAACACCAGCAATGCCATTCTTGTCTTCCCATAAATGTGTATGTCATAATTTCATAACCACTCAAGATGATTATGGAACTATCGAGGTGGTTACATAACTACCACCCTACTAAAAGTAATGGTTTCATTATATTACAAAACACCCTTAGATTTGAGAGATGAAAACCAATTTTATGATTAGGATAAGAGTATCTAGATCACCCCTATGTTGATTATACCACTAAAACACCTCTGAACTAATGTTTTTAATACAAAGTATCTTACACAAATGTCTTGAAGTTGTGTTTACATATAAGTGGGCATAGTATATACATTTAGTACATATGAATAACTACATCAAGATCCATATTGGGATCAACATAACCGCTAGTAGTGGTTTCATTATATTATAAAACCCCCTTAGATTTGAGAGATGAAAACCAATTGTATGATTAGGATAAGAGTATATAGATCACCCCTATGTTGATTTTACCACTAAAACACCTCTGAACTAATGTTTTGATTACTAGGTATCTTACACAAGTGTCTTGAAGTCATGTTTACATATAAGTGGGCATAGTATATACATTTAGTACATATGAATAACTACATCAAGATCTATATTGGGATCAACATAACCACTAAGACCATATTAGAAAACTATTATGATCAAAAAAATAATTATTATTGGTGTGATTGTTTCAAAACCTTGTAAAGGGTAAAGGGGATATTGATGACTTGGGTGGGGTTTCCAAAATGGGTCAATTTGACACAAGACACTGTTTATGTTGTAGTAAAATCCTTAGCTAAGGAATGGGACTCTTTGATTAGAGGGCCTAATGTTGATAAGGATGTTTTAACCTCTGAAATATGTTATAACAATTTTTATATTAATGAAAATTAAAAGTAATTAGGAGGGTTTCTAAGGCTAAAACTTATTCTCTCACTCATAGAAACATGAGTCTATTTATACTTATGAATATTTTACATACTTTGATTTTTTCATTAAGTAATTTGGTATAATCCCTTAGGATATTCAAAATGGAGTGATTGAATCTCCTACCAAAAAAATATTCTAAGAAAATTAAATAAAACTCAGTATGATTGTTTTGGAGACCTAATGTCTAGGAAGTATGGTACTACTTGTTTTTTATAGGATAACTTATTTTTTATTATATGTTATAATTTATTGCAAAACTTACTGTTATTGGATCTTATTTTATATTTCACTTGAGGGGGGGATATCTAGGAGAGATATATTAATAATGAAATAAGACCTAATAATTAAGATAATATCATCATAATTTAATAACTAATAATTGTTATAGTACATAATCCTTTTACCATGCAATTTTTATCCCATAATAATTTAAAATAGTCATTCATATCATCACACATAATATTCAAAATTATTAATTACCCAAAAAGATGTTGGTGTAAGTTGTTATTCACACTAAACTTAAGTTTACTTAGGGTAGATTTTATAACCCAAGTTAGATTATTTATATTATTCTTATTTTGTTGGTTTGAAATAGAAATATTATGTCTGGGTAAGGATGTGAATAGTAAACAAGTGACTCACTTGATCAATAGGATTGAAAGGTGAAGTCATCGGGTCAATCAAAGGAAACATTAGATATTTTAGCCAATACAATTATTTCTAGGTTTAACCTTATAAAATCCTATAAATACATATTTCTCAAGTTTGTTCCATAATCTCTAGTATTCAAATAAAATCATTTAAGAGAGATTTAGGCTTGTAAAAAAACTTGTGTCTACTTGAGAGCAACTAGGCACTTGTATGTTGACTTAAAAAAACCTATGAGAATATTGTTTATGTATAGTGTTTCATTTTCTTTTCTCTTCATATCTTTGTTAGGAGTTTTATGCTTGAAAGAAATATCATGTATTATTTTTTATACATGTGTTAGGGATTTTGAGGTTTTCTCAATTGTCTACCTATTTTTAGAACCTCCATCAGATTCTACATGGTATTAAAGTAATTTTCTTGTATTCTCCAACATTTAATAGAAGAAAAATCTATTTTTGGTTGAAACGTTGCCCCTTTCTCTCTTTCTTTGAAAAAACACTCACTTTTTTCTATAAACAACCATTATATTTTCAAAAAATGATCTTAGCGGTATTTAGAGTATTTCAAGGAGTTCTAGATCTTTTTAAATAAAAATTTGTGAGTGTTTTGACTTTGTTTTTAAAAATAAATTCAAGGCTCACCTTTTTTCAAAATCTTCTAAAATTTCATATAATTTAAGAAAGTATAAATTCAAGCTTTTAGAGAGCTTGATGGGACTAGCCAAACCTATGTATTTTCATTTATATTTTAATTTTATAAAATTCACATTTTTATAAAAGGGTTATCCTTTTTTTAACAACATATGCATAAAAATAACCATTTTTTCAAGAAAATTTTAATATTTTCAAGCAATTGGTTGATTCCCTCGACATCACATTTGCACAAAAAGCATGAAATATTGGATTTTTTTATATTTAAAAGAACTTTGAAGTCAGATCGACCTATGGTTGAAGGTTGTCTTGACCTCCACAATCCTTAAAATTTTACTGCGACCCTTTTTAAGGTCTTTTGCATAACTCCACCCTCCACCAAGGTCCTATGTGAACCTTTATTGCCCTAAAACTTTGATAAATCTGTTTAACCCTAAATTAGATGTGGATCTTACTTGGGTAGATAGGGTTAAGAATAAAGAAATGACAATGCACAAGGGTGATGATCAGATCTACAGTGGATGAATTAAATGCTAAACTTAGATACAACATATACTAAAATATTAAATTGAGATAGACTAAAAATAGAAAGCATAACTATGTTAGATATGGAAATGATAAAGAAATAATGTAATTAGTTGGTTATAATGTTGATATAGTTCTCTATCTAGAATAATTAGGAAACAAATTGGAAGAGGATTCTATAGCAGTGCCCAAATTTTGGATTGAGTGCCTATGAAGCCATGGACACTAACGTGAGCCTTGGATGTTAGCATCGATGCTACTATCTGAACATAATGCAAGTGTCATATATGGAATACTTGCTAAAAAGGGATGAAACCACCTGGATGCTTCTAAGCTTTTCTTTGCCTTCACTCTTATGTATTCAGATCTGGGTCATGGATTGTTACTCCTCATGAAATGGCAAAACCATAGTTCTTGATCTTTATTTAGTGGGATCATGGTCTTGACTAAACCCCAAATACCCCTCTATTAATGCATGTTACCTACATAGTCACTACTCTATAAAGGGCCTCAAACTGGTTTAATTCTTCCTTAATTTGTTGCCTTGTGTGTGCACAAGGGTGAAATATGTGGATAATAAGTACAACAGTACCTAGCTTGTAACTTGGCAAATCGAGCTCTTGGGATAATCTTTCAATACTTTATGTGTAGATGTGTATTCCCTATGACTGATATAGAAATATAAATACACAGGGAAGGTTTGCTTAATTGAATGCTCTTTGGTATGAATACTAGGTGAGGAATAAATGAGAAGTGATTGTGAATATATACCATTCCTATAAATAAATATCTTACATTAAATCACTTAGGATGACCATTAGGATGTATTTAATTTACAAATTAGATGACTTTAGGGTACTAGACACCTGCATCAGGGTAGGACACTAGTGTCAACACAAGGGTCTGAGATTAATACTTGTGTCCTAATAGTTAGAAAATAGGTACAATATTAGAACTTGTAGGGGTATAAGATAAGCATAATTTAAGCATTTTGGGAAAGATATAAGTTTTGGGTCATCAACATAAGACTATTTAAACCAAGAGATAGGCCAAGGGGCATAAAATAGAGTAGATACAATACTTATAAAAGTAGGAAAGGTCCAAAACTAAGAAGAACAACCAAGGTCTAAGTTTTCCAAGTGTAAAAGACTGAGGTGATATATAATTCATAAATATAATTTACATTTACTCCCCCCTTTACTCTAGTAATTAAATTTTTGGTTTACAAGAGAAGAAATGTGTACCTGGGTGTGTATAACACACCTTGCCTTTGTGTGAACCTAACTTGAGTGTTTTGATAGTGATTGATTTGCAATCAAGAGAAAGTTATAATATATAATCAATGCACATAATCTAAAATTGAAAGCATTAAAAATATTAAAATTAAAAGAGCAAGGTTTAGGAGTACACCTATGTATTGATGCAACTACCTTGTCTATTAGCAAGTTGATTTGAAAATATGTATCATTGTAAAGCTCTAAAACTGAGATTAAGAAAAAAAAAAAAAAAATATATATATATATATATATATATATATATATATATATATATATATAAAGTGTATTTATTAATATGGATAGAGAGATATTATAAGGCACATGCCCCCAACCTTAGATAAAATGATTTATCACATAAGAGTTGAGATTAGCTCAACCGTGTAACCCAATCATACTTATAACCTAGTGAGCATGAGTGAACAAATTCAACCCATACCATATATTTGGTGAGATTGGATGATGTAATTAATTCCAACCTATAAACTTGGAAATATTGAGTAATTTAATCACCTCAACCATATCAAAATCAAACCAATTATTGTAGTAGATTGGCTCAATATAGTATATAACAGTCCAACTTGGTGGGTGATGATAGTCCATAGAAGAGTTTTAAAATCTGAAATTGATTTGAATTTTGAAATATTAAGCTCACATTGAATAGCATATGCACCTTAGATATGTCTTATGTTGAAACTATGTATAATAATAGTAATAATGTATAGAATTTTACCACAAATGTGTATCTAAATCATATGACTATGTGCTTTGGCCAATCTAGAATTCTACAAAAGTATGGATAGCATGTTACCATAACATGCCCCCACTATATATGGAGAAATCTAAAACCTGATATAAGTGTCATTATGGAGGACATGTTTCAAATCATTCCCCCACTAAATTTGGGTTCGTCAAATACTGAATAAGTGTGGAGAACATACTTCTAAAGAATGCCCCCATTTAATCTAAAAATTATGCCAAATGTGGAGAACATGGCTCTATGACATGCCCCCACTAATATACCCCCATTTGAGGTGAGGGAAGATGATAAAATGATAATTACCTCACCTCAAAAGGAGAAGACAACTAAATAATTTATGAATGGAACCATGTAGCATATAGAATACCATGTCTAGGTAAATGTACCATTGAAACACATAGAACAATGTGATCACATGAAGGCCTAAGATGCATGATAAATATCATGACAATGTTTAGATAACAATAGGACAAACTCAACAATCAAACAAGCACACATACAAGAGCACTCAAAAGTAAGTCAACATATAATGGTCCTAGGAGACCGCAAATAATGGGCATATTCAATTATTGCACAATCAAAGGGACATGACTTAGTAAAATGTCCACATAAGTAAGAATGACATGTTCAAATGTCCATACAAAAAGCAATGACATATTTAAATTTAAATTAAAGCACATGTAGGCATAGGGGCTGTAAATAAAAGAGCATATTCAAATGCTCGAACAAGTATGACAATATCAAGGTAAGACACTCAAGGAAGTGCATAAAGGAAAGCATAAGCAACCAGTATAAATATATCATAGTATTCCATGGATCAAATGTGTTAGCAATGTAATAACCCCTCAAATTGTACTTAGAATAATGCAATATTTTTATTTTAAATAATTGACTTAACATTCATTTCAGATAATAATACATTACAACATATCTAAACTATAACTTAGAATAATAGTATTTCTAAATTCAAATATTGAATACAATAATTATGTTAGGTTAAATTAAAACCCAGATTTATCCCCAAATCACATACAAGAAAAACTATGAAACAAATTAAATAAACATAAACATGCACAAAATAAGAGACACAAAATTTAACATGGTTCATCCAAGATGGGCTACATCCACCAAACTTGTCCAGTATATTATTTCTATCAATACAAGGGAGAAACAAATCATATAACAAACCATGTTACACCTCTCTACCTTTTCTGCCTCCACTCTATGTGTAATCTATTTCATTTTTTATCTCAGCCATGTAACAATACATTTTAGGGTAAAAAATACCTAAACATAACCTCTACCATTAGATCTAGAAACCCTTAATCAATGGCTCAGATTGACTATGAAATTAAAATTTTACGAAGCAATTTTAATAAAAAATTTGCACCCCACATACCCCATAAGGGGGGTTCCCCCCTTTCAACCCCCCACACCATCGGGGATACAAAGAATGGGATCTAAAACCTAGCTGAAATAACATCAAAATTTTAACCTATGATCTTGAAAGACAATCAAGATCCACACCTAATAAATTATCTTATACAACTCTAAGGAAAGTAAATATAATAAGACACAGCTATGGTTGGTCTACTAATATAACCATTATTATTCAAATATAACAAATATATATTACAATTACATTCCCTTCAATCATTCAACCTATTATAATAAATAAATATCAAGCACTCTAGAGCTCAATTTGAACCACTCATGTATTGTTGATAATCTCAAGTGTTGTCTCTAGGTAAGTACTATAGTAAGGAAAGAAGCATCATCTGAGCACTTTTCCACACCAACCATGGATCAACGATCCCTCACACAATCCCTTATCAAGGAATGACCCTCTCTTCATTGATAGGTAGATAAAATAGTAAAGGAATCCAGAGAGGCATGCTAGTACCCCATGTGCTATAAGATTTCTACTACATGAGGTGTATCATAAAGAAAATACATGTCTAACATGATATCGTACAACATGCAAATCAGATATATGAAATGACAATATATATCTAATATTACTTTGGTTAAAGTTTTCAAATAGCATACAATCATCTAGATTGGTCAATTTCATAACACACCACTTGATTAGATTATCTACTTTCAACATTGATGGTGCTACCTATGCTACTGGAGTCCATCTCACTACCTATTAGCATCATCAATGTGAAATCTATAATAAATATAGATAACATAGTATAAAACTTAAAGATTCATTCAGATTTTTCCCTATAATAGGAATAAAACAATCTTAAATATTCATACTATTACATCCTCATAGCAATCATATCACATTACATGTTATATATAGGAGTAATCAAAGTATACTTTTATTCCATCAATGCATGATTGAATCATACATAATTATTTAGCTCATACAGGAAATAATGCCTACAATTTATAGATACCATAAGTAACATTCATATTAAACTATAGTTTCTCAACTACTATAATAAGATCCATACAACTACACCCCATGATATCCCATATTATCATAGTCTAGTGTTCTAAGACATAACTATTAGTTTTCTCCTAGTCAGTCATACAAGGTAGTCATAAATACATGGAATTATAAGCTTTTATTTGAGCAAATATATACAACAAAGCAATTCATACAAATACATAACAGTCTAACCCAACATTATTTTAGTCTCTCAAGGTTATATGCACACATGCATAATGTCATATTAGTTGTTTCAAAACATACTATTCAAGTAATAACCAACACATACATTTAATCAGTCGACCTAGGTGAGAGTCTAGACATACAACTATAGTGTTTACCATCTAGGCATATATATTTAAGCTAAAGTATTCTATGATATCCCATAATATCATAGCTCATTGTGCTGGAGCACCCTACTAAAACATGAATAATCAACCTTACACTATAATTATTAAACAAGCAAGCACAGGACTATACCACTCGAGTATACCCTAGTTTATACTACATAATAATAATTAGATGAAAACATAATCTCTAGGCACACATCACAATGCACTAATTTATTCAAGAAATGTCTAAACACTTACTTGTAAAATACTCTAATGGATATACTACGTACAAGTTTTTATCTTTACATGACACTATAAAATTTGACCATGTTGACATGTTGCATAACACTTTTGTGCTTACAAAAATACTACTTGACCTCTATAAGCATTCTAAGCAAATCCATGGTATAGATGTAGATTATATAATTATATACATCTAGGATAAAGTATTAATCAAATAAGAATATGATAATATTACCATAGAAATATCTAACTTTGTTATAGATTACCCAAATCATAGTGTTATATAACTCTAAGCACAGTCATCATATGTAAATGGCTTATAAGGATAAATAGTCACATCAAATCATTGATTGACTAAAGCTCATTAATTCATTTAATACATATTAGAGGATGAAAATAGGCATGTTGAAAAGTCATTATTGACATCATCATGAGAACACAACATAATCTAAAATGGATTATCTTCATTTATGGTTCTGATCATGATATAACAACAAATATAATAGAGATATCTTAATAACATAAGGCAACTCTAATTAGAAGGTATAAATATGATGGTTGGCCTCAACATTCAAGGCATATATTACCTTCATAATTCTTAATTTATATGATCAAGTCCAGTATTCTAAAGGGAAGCTATGAGTATGACATTATATTAATGAACACATGATTTATTTATTAAAAGTAGGTATTTATGATGCTAACAATAGTTGTGTTTCTTTATCACCATGATTTAATTCTTTATCACAACATTTAATATATAAAACTTAACATTCCACCATATAAAACTCAGTTGATCATAAATCAACATGCAGTGTTTTATTTTATTTTACCTCAGTATTTATTTTCCTTAAACTCGGCATTTTTATTTTAATCTCAACTTGTATTTCTGTACACAATGATTTCATCATTATGGCATAGCTATCTATTAGCATTATCATTCAGTGTTTTCATTTATATAATGGCATTTTAAATTTGTATTGGGTGTTTCAATCCATATGCTCAGTGTTTCAATTCCCATGCCTAGTGTTTCAATTAAATGATGCCACATTTTCAAACATTTACTTAGTATTTTTTAATTAAATACACAACGTCATCAAATATATATACATTACATTTTATTTATAGTGCTCCTTTTATATATATTACGTTTCATATAAATATAACCTTAGCATTTTATATATATGAAAAAGTGTTTATTACAAGGTTATTCAATGATGTATGTATAATTTTAAGATGGTATTCACCTAACATTTCAATATGTATAATGCTCTCTTTTTTTATTAAAACATAATATGTTTGATAGTGAATTATGACTTATTATTTAAAATTGTTGCAATCATAATTCTGCCTATTAAAACATATATTAATATTATAAACATAGGATTGCATTTTTCCACATAATTATTTTATGTTATATATTTATTTTATTTAAACAGAATCAAATCTCTTTGCTTTACTATTTTTAGATGATCATGCAGGCTACTAATTAGAGAATACCCTATTTGTTGAAGGACTTGAACAAATTTTGCATTATGTAATAGCTAAGGTATATACATACATGTATTTATAACATTATACAAAGCTCCATAATCATCTAGGAAGATTACAAAACCCTATCAAAAAATATATTTAACTTAGATGTTGCCCTAACATTTGTTTAAATTGCAGTCTTATTTCTACTAGCATTCTAAAATTAGTGAGATGCAAACCAATTAAAATATAAGTTAATCCAAACAATATAAGATGAAACCTATAATTTGGATTTGTTTCCCATGTATATATCAATAAATTTAGACTCATTGTCCAAAATAATACTCTATAAAACCATTCACAAAAATATAATTTACTGAAACAACCTTGTTTAAATTTGCTTGGAAAGAATATACATGGCTATCTCTTGCTCTCTCCAACTCTCTAAATCCCTCTACCTGCTCCTTCTCTCTCTATGTCTCTATGTATTTTTTTTAATTTTAATAGGATTAGTTTATAGAACTAATCCTCTCTTTATCTATTATGCCATTCACTTTGCATGCATTTTCTCTTTCGGTTTGCCATCCATGTGTAGCATTCTTTTATTAATTTAACATTCTTAACTAATATTAAATCTCTCAATTTGTTCAACAATATGACACTTTTCTCAAGTTATCTAAAATAATAGACTAAGTTGACCAAATTAAATAAAGATATCTAAATTTATCTTGTAATGAAATTTCATGCATGCTTTAAAAGACAGCTTAATTTGTCTTTACTCATTGTTAGTTCATTAGGATAACTCAAGCTCTTGAAAGTAAATAAATAAAGGTAATTGATTATTAAGAAATGGATAAATAGTTTTCTAATTGTTTTCAAAATAAGATAACTAAATAATTAACTATTATTCTCATGTAGCAATTAATTATCTAATTCTTGAATTATTCTTGAAAATCAAGATATTTAAATTAAAAGAATCTAATGCATATTAAAAACTAAATTTACATGCTAATATAATCACATACAAGATTTCCTTAATTACGTAGTAGCATTTAAAACATATTATATTTTTAAATCTAATGTGCATGTGTCTAGGGTCAGTAGCAATTCCTCTATCGTCATCCAATTGTCCCATCTAGCCCATCCTCTCTGATGATGTTCTCCCTCATCAAGCTCTGAGGGTAGGATCCATCCACCTCACAACAAGTAGGTAGTTAGTTTGAGTCATCATAAATATCAATCAATGATGTAAAAATAATAAATATACATCCTCAATGTATAGAATAATAAAATATAGCTATCACATTATGTATATTAATTGACAATATTACTACTCCATTATAGTATATGTCAAAATGCTCAAATCAAAGTAATTATAATTAGTTAATAACCATACTAATCCATGGATTTAAAGGTTATAAATCATAGGATAGAAATTGGGATGTGACAAGCAAAAAATGTCTAGTGCATAGCATATCAACTACCCTATGAAAGATATAATCATGTATAAAGGCATGTGTAATTATGTATAAGTTCAAACATGATAATGAAAAGTGATCATCGAACTATATAACCTATGTATATCAAGATCAAATAAGTGGATGCCCCCAATGTCCACATGACACGAGTAGAGAGAAGGCCCAACATCTGAAATAGGAATAGATCATATATTTGTGTATGCCTATATCACACTTAAGTAGAATCATGGCACACATGTTTATGTATAAGTAATTGATATGTCATCCATCAACATGGAACTAACACATAGATGACAATAAGCCAATAAAATATGTTTATGTTGAAAATATTTTTGATTTTTGTACTTTTTTTGTGGAAGTTATTTTTGGAATATATGAAGAGGAAAGATCATCCTATCAAGTATTGTCTACCTAGTAAAGGGATTGCCTATTGCTTACCCTTTTATGGTGGATTAAAGTTAGTAGGTTTGATAATTAACTACCTGGGTATAATTTTTTCTTATTTAAGAGGATGCTCATATGGAATTATAGAAACTATAATTACCCGATTGACATGAATGTATTTAACACGCCCATGCACTATATAAGATACTGCTCAAAGTGTAAGGATCCAAAGTCTTCCCAATAACATATCAAAGTTTTACATGGAAGGTATAACTGAAAAGATAGTAACCACATGTGTTGGATCAACCTGTAAATGTAGGTCAATCTCACCAAGAACCTTCTAGGAGGTCCCATCGAATTCTCTAACTAATCTAGAATAAGGATGCAAATCATGATAAGTATAACCCAGATGCACAAGTAATGTCATGGTATAAATACTTTTACTTATACCATTATCAATCATAACATAGTTTATAGGCTAGCAATCAAGTAATGCTTGAATGAATAAATAATGAAGATTAAAGTCATCATCCTTAACCTCATTGTCACCAAAAGTAATAGAAGTTTTTTGAACCATAGGAGGTGTATGTCATGTATAGGTACCAATAATCCCATCCAATGGGTGTTCATAATGTGAGGGAGGAGGATGTGTGTTATATTCCATTTGAACTTTTAGATCCTTCTTAAAATGATCTTACAAAGGATTGTTAAATATTTTCTATTTCTAGTGATCACTAGGTTGTGAACTTGATTCCTTGGGAGAATCATCAAATGTAATATTTTGGTCATCAATGAGGTCTTAGATCTTATGTTTCAAAGTAAAGCATTTATTTGTAGAATGCCCAAATCCTTGATGATAATCATAATAAGCATTTTCATCATATCATTTGGGTAGAGGATGACTCATATCAACCTCTATAATATGAGCGAGAGATATAAGATTCCACTCTATTAACCATGGGAGTAATGAAGCTAGAGACTCAGGTAAATGTAAAAACTATATCCTCGGTACATTAGATAAAACAAGCTGATTAGATTGTTATGACATTGTGTTAACCATTGTGATTGATTCTTTTTTAGGCTCGGGAGGTTATACCTTATAACTTGGTTTGATTGTAAACTTGGTATTGTATGTAGATGTAGTTGATTTGTTTATTGCATACTTCAGCCTATTCAATGAAATAAGCTTCATTTCATGGTCTTGTACAACATGGCATAAGTCATCAAAAGATTTTAACTTCTTGAAAATGATAGACTAATGTAAAGGAGAAAGCAAAATTTGCTTGAATATGTCTTTTAACGCTTTATCTACCATAGGATTAGTCACTTTAGCCAACATTGTCTTGTACCTCAAGATATATTTATTGATAGGTTCATTTGTTCTTTTTTTGATTTTGGCTATTTGAGCATAGTAAACCTTTTCAAAAATATTAATGGAAAATTGTACTAAAAATTGATTTGTAAGAGGTTTAAATGTTTTCACAAATTGGAGCAGTAAATATTACAACCACCTCAAAACATGTTCCTTGAGGCTTCTTGGGAATAATTTGGTAAAAATTTCATCATTGGATGCATAGTCAAGGCATGTCATATAAAAGGATCGAAGATACTCTTTAGGATCACCTTTGCCATCATAAAATGTGAACTTAGGTGCAATAAAACCAGTTAGTAAGGGGTGCAAAGATAACTCAGGTGTATGCGGATTATGTAACACATCTTTTGAATAAATAGTATGAGTAGACTTTATTACCTTTTTTTTAATGTTTATAACCTTGATCTCCAAGATCTTTATAACTTGAAGTAGAGTTTGAACTATAGACCCATTGGGATTTGGATTAGCAAGCTAAGTAGTCACCAAAGGGGATGTAAACATGGGTTGAATAGGCATAAAAACCGGTATTTGAGTTGAAGTTATTGGTAATTCCATGGTAGATGTAAGAATAGTATTCTAGTTTTTAGGAAACAAAAGTTAAAAAACATAACTCATGCCTCTACTAGATGTAGGAATCGATGAAGTATCTAAGGGGAGGGATGTTTCAACTATAACTTTTGATTTTTTGGTTTCTAATATAGTTATGAGGATATCATCAAGGTCGTCAGGGTTTTAACAAATACACTCTCAAAACAAAGCAAGAGATTTTACTTGATCTTGATCTATTTGTTCATGTGCATTGTTATCATTGGATTCATGGTTTTCATTATCAAAATCTTTAGTTATAACCACATCATCAATATTGTGATCATTCTGAACATGGGCATCATTATGGACTATAGGATTAAGCTCGTCATTAGTTTGAGACATCTTAGGTGGTAGGAGAGGAAGTTTAATGTGTTCAATAGGCACACCACCTAATCTAGGGCTACACCTAGGTTGCATACAAAATAATGCAAAAAGTAATTTAAAAAGGATAGTAAGCTAAAACCCTGGTAGACTAAAAACCCTAGGAATCAAAAAAATTGCATTCACACAAGTAAAGTTCATCAAATGTTTAACCCTAAAATAGATGTGGATCCTACTTGGGTAGATAGGGTTAAGAATATAGAAATGATAATGCACAAGGGTGATAATCAGATCTACAACATGATAATTAAATGCTAAACTAAAATACAATATATGTTGAATTTATTCAATTGAGATAGACTAAAAATAGAAAGTACAACTATGTTAGATATGGAAATGACAAAGAAACATAGTTTTGGATCTGGAATCGGCAAGAAGTAAATTGGAATAGGATTCTAAAATAGTCACCAAATTCTATATTGAATGTATCTAGATATGCAAAAATTAGCATCATCCTTGGATGTTAGCATCGATGTTACTATGTGAACCGGACATAGGTGTCCTATATGAAATACTTACTGGAAAAGGATGTGATACCTGTTGGAAAAGGATGCGACCACTTGGATGATTCTAGGTCTGTCTTCACCTTCGTTCTAGTGCATTAAGATATGGGTCATGGATTGTCACTCCTCATAAAATGATAAAACCCTAGGTCTTCATATTCATAGTGACCTTGGAAAAAATGGGTTAATGAGCTCATAGTGTCGAGCTAACCCCAAAGATCCCTCTACCAATGGGTGTTTCTTACATATCCACTACTTTAAAGAGGGCCTCAAACTAATGTATTTATTTAGTAATGTGTTGGGTTGTGTGTTCATAAGGGTGCAATATGTGAAAAACAACTACCAAAATGACCTATCTTGTAACTTGTCAAATCAGGATCTTACGTTACTCCTTCAATTATTTATACCTATATATGTGTAGTCTCTATGATTGATATGGAAATAAGACTTAATAGGGAAGCTTTGCTCAATTGAATTCTCTTTGGTATAAATTATAGGTGATGAATGAATGAGGAATGATTATGAATATATATCACTCCTATCAAGAAATATCTAGCATTAAATCACTTAAGCCAACTGCTAGGATATGTTTCATTTAAAAATTATATAAATTTAGGGCACTAGACACTAGCGTCAATGCAGGGGTCTAGGACTGACACATGCATCCTAGTAGTTAGAAAATAAGTATAGACTTGGAACTTGTAGGGGCATAAGATAAGTTTATTTTAAGCATTTTAGACAAGATAGAAGGTCCGGGTCATCAACATAAGATTGGTGGGACCAAGAGATAATCAAAGGGGCACAAGATAGAGCAGATGTAAGACTTCCAAAAGTGGGAAAGGTCCAAAACTAAGAGGAACAACTAAGGTATGAGTTTTCCAAGTGTACAAGATTGAGGTACTATATAATTCATAAATATCATCTACAAGGTTATTTTTTTGACTCGTAGCTTAAAATCATGTTCCATTTTTAAAAAAAGCATAATTTTTGAGATGATTTTAAATCTATAATCATATTTTAGTGATATTTTACATAAATGGTGTTTTTTGTATTTCCCATTTTTAGTTAAATTTATAAGTTTTTTTTTAATTACATTTTATAAGCATTTTTAGGTGGCAATACTTGTCATAACACACAAAATTACAAATTGCTACTCTGGGGGGACACATATTTTTTAACGCATGTTTTCATGCCTTGGTTGTATTGGGGACTTTTTTTGGTATTATATTGTTTGTGCCATATTTTTGGACTCTTTTTAAGACTCTCATAAGGCTTGTATCAAGATCCTTCATAGGGAATCTTAGTAAGCTCTTATGGCATTGCCTTTTTCTTGTGTGTGAACAAATCTAGGCACTTTTTTGGTTTCTTTTGCATTACTCTATTTTTTATTGCTTCACATTGATGGAGGGCACACATGAACACCTAATCCTCTACATTAAGAGATATTTTATCACAAAAACTACAGGGCTAAAAAATATAACCTCCTTTATAGTAACTTTTATGCACATATACACCTATTTAATGAATGGTATGAGTATGTGCTTGCATAATTTGTGAGTGTGCCTTATTTTTCATTTCCTCAATGCTTCTTGGTGAGTTATCTTTTTTTGCATTGTTCATCTAAGTGATGGATTTTCCCATCCATGCATGAAGTTATATTTTGATGATGACTAGCACCTTCTTTGTTAGAGTTTTATTCTATATAAGAGTTAGATTCCTTTAACATCATCCTTATATTTTATTCATGCAACACCCTAGTTCAACATCCTGATAGGGATCTTGAGCATTGTGTACTACTAATTTGATTTGATGCACCATTTCTTAGTAGTTTTTAGTGATGGATCAACTTATCCATGCCTTGTTTATAATTTGAATTATGGAGCATCCATTCATATGTATTAATATCTTGGCACTTTCAATGATAGATTGGCCCATCTATGCCTCTTTTACAACTTTGAATGATAGAATTTCCCATCAGTGGAGATATCTTGTCTCATTTTAGTCATTTTATGGATATACACAACTTTATTATCATTGTTTCTAAATATTTGACACTATCAACAACATTATTATCTCCTTAAATGACTTAGATGACTTTATGGCACTAGACACATGTGTTAGGGTGGGACACTAGTGCCGATATAGGGGTCTGGGACTGACGCTTATGTCCTGGTAGTTAGAAAATAAGTACAAACTTAGAACTTGATGGGGCATAAGATAAGCATATTTTATAAATTCTAGGAAAGATAGAAGGTCTGGGTCATCAACATAAGACTGGTCCAACCAAAAGATAGGCCAAAGGGCATAAAATAGAGTAGATGCAAGACTTCTAAAAGCAAGAAAGGTCCAAAACTATTAAGAACAACTAAGGTCTGAGTTTTCCAAGTGTATAAGATTGAGGTGCTATATAATTCATAAATATCATCTGCAAGGTTATCTTTTTTGACTCGTAGCTTAAAATCATGTTCATTTTTTTTTAAAGCATAATTATTGAGATGATTTTAAATCTATAATCATATTTTAATGATATTTTACTCAAATAGTGTTTTGTTTTTATTTCCTATTTTTAGTTAAATTTATATAAGGTTTTTTTTAATAGCATTTTTATAATCAGTTTTGGGTGGCAAGACTTGTCATAACACATAAAATTACACACTGCCACTCTGGGGGGTCACATTTTTCAACACATGTTTTCATGCCTTGGTTGTATTGGGGACTTTTTTGCTACTATATTGTTTGTGCTAAGTTTGTGGACTCTTATTAACACTCTCTTGAGGCTAGTATCAAGCTCCTTCATAGGGCATATTAGTAAGCTCTTATGGCATTGCCTTTTTCTTGTGTGTGCATAAATCTAGGCACATTTTTGGTTTCTTTTGCACTACTCTATTTTTTGGTTGTTTCATATTGCTCAAGGGCACACATGAACACCTAGTCCTCTACATTAAGAGATATTTTATCACAAAAACTATAGGGCCAAAAAATATAACCTCTTTTCTAGTATCGTTTATGCACATATACAATTATTCATTGTTTGTATGAGTCTATACGTGCTTAATTTGTGAGTGTGCCTTATTTTTCATTTCCATGATGCTTCTTGGTGAGTTATCCTTATTTGCAATGTTTGTCTAAGTGATGGATTTTTCCCTTCCATGTATGAAGTTATGTTTTGATGATTACTAGCACCTTCTTTGTTGAAGTTTTATCCTACATGAGAGTTAGATTCCTTTAACATCATCCTTATATTTTCTTCATGTAACACCCTAGTTTAACATCATGATAGGGATATTGATCATTGTGTACTACTACTTTGTTTGATGCACCATTTCTTGGTAGTTTTAAATGATGGATCAACATATCCATTCCTTGTTTATAGTTTGAGTGATGGAGCCATCCATCCATATGTATTATTATCTTGGCACTTCCAATGATGGATTGGCCATCCATGCCTCTTTTATAGCTTTGAGTGATAGAGTTTCTCATTCATGGAGATATATTATCGGAGTTGTTGCCAGGGTTTGAATAACGTGAATGCAATGGTCAAGTAATCACATGAGATGAAGCTGGTGCACACCACAAAGAAGCTAAAGCAAAGTGAAAACACTGAAAGAGATAATTTGCGAAAGGAAAATAGGAGCAAAATCCAATATTCAATTAACTTAAAATGGCCAAAGTGAAGAATACATATAGGAGAGAATGTAAGTAACTCCTCCACAAAAGGTGGTCAAAGCACCCCAAGAATAGACTGTAACTCCTCCATGAAAGGTGGTGACAGGGTGCTAAGAATAGAGAAGTAACTCTCATACCCAGAATAGCCGATCAAAGGAGTTACTTATGACATTCTTATGACACCTATGACACATCTATGACACACATCTCCACATAAGCTAGCCTATCCCACGAATGTAGGAAAACTCCATGTATGCACAAATATATAATATTCCCTAATTAAATAAAAGGGGAAAATGAAAATCTACACTAACACCCCCCCATAAGTGCAACTTAGGTGGGCAGTGTGGAAATATAAAATGGGTCCTGACAACTAGGCCTGATGAGGTACCCATGTACAAATGCAATCTCCCATAAGATAGAGAAAAGGATAAAACCCGTAGGAAAAAACTCCCCCCAAAAGAGAGACATAAAAGAAATGAAGAGGCTAGTCCCCCCCCCCCCCCCCCGAAGATGATGTTGTTGTAGATGTGGACCACACCCCAAGAAGAGCTCGTAGATGAATGAACTTGCTCTCGGTGAAAGGTTTGGTGATGATGTCTGCAACTTGCTCTAAAGACTGGCAAAATATCAAGTCAATGACCTGACTATGAATAAGCTCCCGAATGAAGTGCATGTGAATCTCTATGTGCTTGGTCCACTGGTACTGAACCAAATTCCTACAAATCTGGATGGTACTCTGGTTGTCACAAAAAATGATGGTGGGCTACCGGATGGGAATGCCAAACTCAGAAAGAATCCCCTAAAGCCAAATAGCCTTAGTAGCTACATTAATAGCTCCCTTGTACTCTGCCTCTATGGATGATATAGCAATAGCATTCTACTTCTTGCTAGACCAACTGATAGGATTAGAACCTAGAGAGAAATTGTAACTAGAAGTGGACTTGCGAGTCTATGAATCGCCAGCCCAGTCTGAATCTGTGTATCCAACCAAGTCAACCTCTATGCCAAATCTGTAATGAATCTCATATTTATGTGAACTCTGTATGTAATGCAAGATCCTCTTAGCTACTTTCTAATGTAGCTCATGAGGTTCCTGCATAAATTTGGAGACAAGTCCTACTGCATATGATATGTCGGGCCTGGTGTGAGTCAAGTAGATGAGACTACCAACAAGTTGTGGATACCGAGTGGCATCAACCAATGGTGAAGAACAGTCAGCCTCAAGCTTGACTCCTGATAGAAAGGGAGTCAGAGATGGCTTGCAATCAGCCATGTGAAATTGAGCCAATAAGTCAAGAGCATACTTAGGCTGTGCAAGAGAAATCCCTAAATCTGATTGTGAGATCTCGATACCAAGAAAGTAGTGTAACAAACTCAAGTCTGTCATGTCAAATCTATCTTGGAGAGATGCCTTCACTGCTACAATAGCTGATGAAGAACTCCCAGTGATCAAAAGGTCACCAAAATTAGGAGCGAATCATCCTGCCACAAGAAGTAGACATTGGGGTCGGAATGGCACCTAGTGAAACCCATTGTGAGAAGGAAGGAATCCATCCTGGCATACCAAGCCTGAGGGGCCTGTTTGAGGCCATAGATATATTTCCTAAGTTTGCATACTAAGGAAGAATCCTAAACAAATCTTGGTAGCTGCTCCATGTAGATCTCCTCCTCTGGGTCTCTGTGAAGAAAGGCACTCTTCACATCCATGTAGTGCACATCCCAACCATGTGATGTGGCAATAGCCAAGGTGAGTCAGATAGAAGTCATCTTTGCAACGGGTGCAAAGGTCTCTGAGTAGCCAATGCCTACCACCTATGAAAAAACCTTGGTGACCAGTCGTGCCTTGTATTTATCAACCGACCCATCTATTGCAAACTTGGTCTGATATATCCACCTACATCGAACCATCTTCCTTCCCTTAGGAAGTGAAGTCAAGTCCCAAGTGTGATTTTTGATTAAGGAAGAATATTCTTCCTCCATAGCATTATCCCACTCAGGTACCCCCAATGCCTCTTGAAAAGTCTATGGATCTGAAATTGAAGCAAAGAAGGCATGTGGATCTCTTTGATAATCCTCCTAGTGCGTCTGTCATCTGCAGGATCTCTTGCCCAAGTGCCAACACTCTCAAGTGTCTGTCTGGCCGAAAGTGGCCTGAAAGTGGGTGAGTTAGGTGTAACTCCTCATCCTTTGACTGACTAGACGTGGATGACTCTACATTACTATCCTCACTATCTGAACTCAAAGAAGAAGAAGATGTCTCTGGCTCAAGAACTTATTGTGGCTGATCTGAATCTGAGGAATCATCATGAAGAAGTAAATCTGATGAGAGAGAAGAAGTGTCAAGTGTTGAGTCTCTAAGACTCTCCTGAAAGTGGACACTTCTCTCAATGAACAACTCATGAGTGGTCAGATCTAGGAGGTGATACCCCTTAACAGCATCCAGATATCCTACAAAGATGCAAGGCTTGGACTGACGTTCCATAGCTTTGCATTTCTTCTTCGATATGCGGGCCATGGCTGAGGATTTGAAAACCCTAAGGTGCTCAACATCAGGTTTCCTTTTATGCCAAGCTTCAAAGGGTGTTATCCCTTTTAAAGCTTTGTGAGGAACCCTTTTTTGAATGTAGCAAGCACAATTGATGGCTTCGGCCTAGTACTGTGGTGCTAAAGATTTGGAGTGAATCATATAGCTACCCATCTCTTTCAAGAACCTATTTTTGTGTTCTGCAACTCCATTCTGTGAAGGACTGTAAGTGACTATGCACTGCAAATCAATCCCCTCTGTGGTGCAAAACTGCTCAAACTTGTTGCTGACATACTCCCCTCCATTATCAGTTCAAAGAACCTTGATGGATTTCTCACTCTGTTTCTCAACAAGAGGCTTGAAGTCTAGAAAATTTTCAAACACTTCAGACTTTTGTTTGAGAAAATATATCCAAGTGTACCTAGAGAAATCATCAATGAAAGTGAGGATGTACTTGGCCCTTGTGAAAGATGGTTTGGGAAAGGGTCCTGATACATCACTGTGGACTAACTCCAAAGGTTGTGAAGCCCTCCAAGCTTTGCCTTTGTCAAATTTTGCTTCAAGATGCTTCCCAAGAGATCACCCCTTGCAAAGTCCTTTTGAGAATTGGACACAAGGCAAGCCAATGACCATGTCATGTTTACAAAGTTGCTCAAGGTAGCAGTAGTTAAGGTGTCCAAACTGCTCATTCCATAATTTGCTAACTCCATCTGAATGACTTAAAAATGCTGTTGGAGAAGAATCAGGTGCAAAATGTGAGGTGTATAACCTTGCTTAGTGATCTGCCCTACCTACTGACACTATAGTATCACTATGCAACTCCTTGATAGCTATTGAATCTGGGGAAAGCTCAACTCTCATGCCCTGACCAATGTGAGTGATTTGGTACACTGATAGGAGATTGGTTGAAAGAGAAAGAACACTTAGAACATTATTGAATGTTCCTCCTTCCATTTCAACTGACCCTCTCCCTACAACGAAAGCTGATGTGTCATCACCCAAACTAATTGAAGTCATGCTACAAGGCTCTAAAGATGAAAACTCAACTAAAGAAGAGCCCATGTGGTGAGAAGCACCCGAGTCGATGACCCATGAAGATGTAGAAGCTATTGTAGCTACAAGGGCCTTGCCTTTTTCTTTCTCCTTACCCTTGCCTTTTGCCTTAGTAGAATCTTGGGTTGATGAATTCTGCTTGATGGACTCAAGAACACCTATGTTGTGCTTCTCTAGAAGATGGGTTAGGTGATCTATTTATTTCTTCATGCATTTGTGTTCATCATGACCTGTCTTCTTACAATAGGCACACTTAACCTTCTACTTCCTAGGTTTAGCATTGGAGGAGGAAGACTCAGTGTTGTTTTTGGTAGGATTGTTTTTTTCTTTCTTCTTCTCCTGGTCCTTGTTCTTTTTCTTCTTCTCCTTTATTGAAGTCTTATCCTTACCATTTCTAGCTATCAAAGCTTGGGGTTGAGTAGACTTCATTGTGCCCATTTGAATTAGCTTTATCTTGCTCCCTAGTCAAATCAGTAATGAATGAATCCAAAGAAGGCATTTTCCATGTAGTGCCAAGGGCACTTTTTGTGGCATGGAAAGTGGAGACAAAGACTGAATAGCTTGGACCTAACTTTGCGAGAATAGAAAGGATGAGTTGATCATCTTTCTTCTCTATCCCGCATTCTTTCAATTGCAATTTGAGGGCCTTAAACTTAGTGAAGAAGTCCTGTAGGGTGTCAAAGTTGCTAGGACTTAGACTTATGAGTTCATTTTCGAGCTCATGATCTCTCATCTCATCAAGCTTCCCAAATAAGACTTCTAAGGCATCCCATATGTCTTTGGGAGTCTTGGTGATTTCTAAATGGAAGAGAAGTTTTGGAGACATGAACAAGCTTAATAATCCATAAGCTTCATCACTACGGTTGTACTACTTGACCTTTCAGCATCAGTGTTGGGTTCTACTTCAGTACCCATGGTGATCCTATACAACCCTTTACTTCTAAGAATGATTGACATTTTAAACTTTCATGCATGATCGTTGAAGGGTGTTAGGAGTTTAAGTTGAAAAGAATCCATTTTAGGCTGAATTTAGGTGAAGTCGTGTTGATTGCAAGTTGTGAAATTATGCAAAAAGGAGAATGAAAGCAAAGATTGCAAGTGCTGAAAAGCAATCACACCCCCCCGAAACGTTGAGCCCCCCCCCCCAAAATATGAAAGTGCATGCTCAAAAGACGTCAGGCTCAGTCGAGAATGCATCTTAGAGCAATTAGTGCAAGACTTTAAGCAAACAAGACGTCGGACTCAGTCGAAAATGCATCCCGGGAGACCCAAATTTTTGGCACTTTATAAAGTAGTGCATTTTTGACAATTATCTAGCCTAAGTTATGGAAAATTGAAAACTAAGCACTTTTTCAAAAGATGGAACTTGAATTTGAGCTACCGTTTGCAGGATTTTAAAGTTTTAATTTCCCGTAAACTAGTAATTTTGTAAAAAAATAGCACTAAAACATTAAAAAAATGCCTATTTTGAGAGAGAAAGTGGCCTTCCAACTACTCATTGGACTCGACACAGAGTGAGGAATTCAAAAGAGGTCTTTTTGAGGGGGAATTGGCCTCCTGCCAACCCAGGCCTCACCCTTCGTCTTCGTAGGTCGAAGATACAAGTTTTTAAAACCTTTAAACTGCTTAAATGCTAATTTTCCAATTTGACTTTAATTCAAAAAATCAAATGAACAATTTATGAATACGAGATCAAAATAATTATGAGGAAATTAGACAAGCATATTTTACCAATTTTGCTTAGTAGAGAGTGGGCCCACCAAATGGGGTGTTGGGAATAGTTAGGCGCTTAAAACCAAAAAGGTCTGATTTTTGTTGTTTGTTGCTACTATGCAGCAGAGCAGATGTCCAGCAAGGATGCCAATGAGGGCTCCTCTCTCTCATGCCCTATGCCAGTCTCCACTCCCTACGCCCTTCTTCCACGCAGCCTTCACTCCTTTGAGATTCCAACGCCCAACAGCTAAAAGTGGTCCTTTTCTCCTTCAACATGTCTCAAATGAACCTTTGAAAAGCCAATGCCATGTGTCAAAATGTGACGCCAATGCTGGTGAAAAAAATAGAAACTACAGAGGATGCCAAGTGTAGAGCTGTCAAAAAATGGCGCCACTTCTCCAACAGCTATGCCTTAGATCTGAAATGCCATTTTGACATAGCAGATGTGCATAGTAGTTGAAAAAAAAACTTGCAGATCCAAACACCATGAAGGCAGTCCACAGGAAAGATAAATGCAACACAAGAAATGATATTGAAAGGCTTTTTCAGATCAGATCTAGAAATAAGAAAAAGAACATAAAGAGAACTCCACTCCTCACATTTTCAAAATAAACTAGTAGCATAACTAGACACACGATTATCAAACCTGCTTTGATACCATATCGAAGTTGTTGCCAGGGTCCGAATAACGTGAATGCAGTGGTCAAGTGATCACACGAGATGAAGCTGGTGCACACCACAAAGAGGCTAAAGCAAAGTGAAAACACTGAAAGAGATAATTTGCAAAAGGCAAATAGGAGCAAAACCCAATATTCGATTAACTTAAGATGGCCAAAATGAAGAATACATATAAGAGAGCATGTAAGTAACTCCTCCACAAAAGGTGATTAAAGCACCCCAAGAATAGACTGTAACTCCTCCATGAAAGGTGGTGACAAGGTGCTAAGAATAGAGAAGTAACTCTCATACCCGTAATAGTAGGTCAAAGGAGTTACCTATGACATTCTTATGACACCTATGACACATCTATGACACACATCTCCACATAAGCTAGCCTATCCCACGAATGTAGGAAAACTCCATGTATGCACAAATATATAATATTCCCTAATTAAATAATAGGGAAAAATAAAAACCTACACTAACATATATTGTCTCATTTTAGTCATTTCATTGAGATACATAACTTCATTATAATTTCTTCTAAATATTTAATACTATTGACAACATTATCATCTCCTTATGGTGAACAACTTATGATATCCCCAACACTTATCGATTTATGTTTAATCAGGTAGTGGATTCAAACCACTCATGTAAATTTATTCCTTTTTTAATGGTCTTATTATTCTTTCACATAGGTTGGCTTATTCCCTTATAAAGAAATATTAGCAGCGCCATTGCTTATCACTAACTTCAAGATTATGCATATTGAAAGCAATTTTCATATTCACCCCCATTTCATCTTTAACTTGGCATTTACAATATTTAGAGACCCATGTATCACGACAAGATGGAATGGAGTCCATAAGGACACTTGAACTTTTAAGAAATTCTCGACACTTAGTTTTCATTATACACAGGTACCTCATTAGGCTTAGTGCGGGGACCCATTTTCAAATCCTTCAACTTCAATTTTTTAAACACCTCTTATGTTATACTTATGTGGGGTGTTATTGTAGTTTGTTATCTACACCAAACTTAAGTTTACTTAGAGTAGATATTATAACCTAAGAATATTTATATTACTCCTATTTTTTTAATTAGGAAATATTAAAATAATGCCTAACTATGCAACCTAATACAAAATAATTAATTTACTTAATTAGTAGAATTAAAGGGTAAAATCACCGAGCTAATCATAGAAAGGTGAGGTATTATGACCAATGGGATTAATTATAGGTTTAACCTTATAAATCTCATAAATACATCCTTTTCTTGTGTGTTTCATATATTCAAGTATTTATAGAAAATCATTTGGGAGGGATGTAGTCTTATAGAAACATCCATGTGTGCCTAAGAGCACCCAAGCACTTGGAGATGCTTGTGAGAGTTATATATATATATATATATATATATATATATATATATATATATATATATATATATATATATATATATATATATATATATATAAAAGACAACATGCAAGTGCTTGGGTGCTCTTAGGCTATATATATGTTAGTCTATTTTTTATGGATTTGTATGCTTGAAAGAAAGATCATGGTTGTTTTATGTATAAGTGACAAGAATCTTGAGGATGTCACAGATGTCCACATGGTTTTAGAATCTCTATTGACTTTTATAATAGACATATTTTGGATCAACTTATATCTCTAATGCATTTAATTTTGTTAATTGAAAGCATGCAAATATATTCATTAAGAAAATAAAAATAAGTTCATGCCTGATCAAAAAATCAAATAAAACTAAATCACACCCTAAATTCAAAGTCTATATCAGACCAAAGGCCTAAGAAAGTGTCAAAATCAAAGGCCAAATGCCACCAAACTCACCTAAAAATAATAACAAAATATCAAAGTGCCATAGGCACACAAAACTATAAACATAACAAAGCCAATCCAGTCAAGGCACACATGCTATCTAGTTTATTGTTAGAGGCAAGGGATCATTGGGCTCATCTCCCCACCTATAATCACTAGTTGAATCGATTGTATTATGCATTGGCTCCCATTACCTCTATTGATCTAATTCTTTAGTTTAATTTTCCTCTCTTTGATGTTTTCTTTCTGAAGAGATTAATAAAGTCAATTACAGGGACTTACCCTGCAAAGAGGAAACCCATCCACGTATTCTATACCCACTTTGAGGAGAAGACCATCCTCCATGACAATCCACAAGCATAGAATGTCTTTGAGGGGAGGAGTATAAAAAATAGAATGACTTCATAAATGACACCTACCTTTTAAAACAAGAATATTAAAATTGGCATCATATAGTTCCTTTTATAAAAGGCGTACCATTATGTATCCATATCCTCTTAAAAATAGAGCATCCCCATATTTTGTGTTTTCCCTCAAAGTTGGCCTAAAGAAGTTTCTCTAACCTATTATACGTAATATTGGAAGGGGCCCAACAAAAAACTTCTCTAACTTAAAACTCAAAAACTACCTTTTAAAACAGAAATATTAAAATTGACAGCGTACCGTTCCTTTTATAAAAGGTGTACCATTATGTATCCATATCCTCTTAAAAATAGAACATCCCCATATTTTGTGTACGTCAGGGATTGTACTAAACAAAATATTGACTACAATTTGACTATGAAAATTATGTTGAGCACAGGGAAGCTCTGAATTAACCTAGGTAACAACGAAACTTATTGTAAAACCCAATACAAATAGACCCAAGATACCCTTAAACATACTCTGGACCAATTTTAAACATACATATACATGACCCCTTAATATTCAATACAAAGCTAAACTTTTTCAAAATCAAGTTTATTTTATATATTTATATACATATATCCCCCCAATCATTGACCTCCCAAACATCAAATGTGCCATAAATAGAGCCATTTTTTATGACATAGGAAGAGGAAAAATAAATGCCAATAATAGATGGAGCATGCCAATACAAATATATTGTTGGTCTTTGTGCTCAACCATAACTCCATGTTAAAATAAAAGGGTAAACCTGACAACTTTTGTCATATGACAATCTCTCGAGCCCATTAAAAAAGATTTATGTGCTTAGAATCCAAACTTTAGTACGCTTGTACACTATTTTTTTTTTAAAATGTTATTTTAATTTTTCCGAGGAAAGAATCCAAACTTTATAATTGACTTCCATTTGTAAGGGTTTTTATTGTATTTCACGTGTCTTATAAGTTTGAACATAGTCACATTTATTTGTAATATTTTAATAATATAAATTAAGACATTTGGATTATTTCTATAATATTTTTTGACGTTTTTAAATGAAAATATAATTTTAATTAAAATTCATTTCTTATAACGATAGTGGAACTAATAATATTAATTTAATTTAGGTATATAACTTTAATGAAATAATCAGATAATATGGAATATATATTAGAAAGTTATATATGTATGTTATAAAGTAGATTTGTGTGGTCGTTGGTGACTTAATTTATTGTAAATGATTCATATAAAGAGGTTTTGGACTTCTCATATTGATTTCGTTGACTCTAATCAAACATTGATATATTTATTCGATCAAATTATATATATAATAAATTAAAGCGTTTAAATTATTTTTATAATATTTTGTATTGACATTTTTAATTGAAGATATTAATTTTAATTAAAATTCATCTCTCATAATGATAATGGAATTAATAGTATTGATTTTTCTTTGGTATATAATTTTAATGAAATAATTAGATAATATCGAGTATATATTAGAAAGAAATATATATGTTATAAGGTAGGTTTGTGGTGGTCGTTGGTGACTTGGGTTTATTAGAGGTAACCGGTATAAAGAGGTTTTGGACTTTTTGTTAATGTCTCACGCGAGTTACGTTGACTCCAATCAAACACTCACTTGTTTACCCAATCGAATTATATATATGTATTAAAAAATAATAATTATTAAATTATTTTTTAAATAGATAATGTTATTCTTCTATAAATATTATATAAAAAAGAAAAAAGAATTGATTAGATTTATAAATAGTCAGTGTTATTTTTCTATTCAACATTATGTAATTATAAAAATATTTTTCAGGGTTTAGGTCTCACATAGGATAGTCGAGCTTCGAGATTTTTAGTTTTTTCGTGTTTTTTGAATTTTCAAGGAGGGGATTTCCGATTGGGAGGTTCAAGGGTTAGGTTTCATTTTTGAAGTTTCTAAGTTTTAAGGATATTTTATAGCAATCTATTATTTGTTTATTTTAGGTTTTTCAAGGTCAAGATTTCTGAGTATTCGGTTTTAGGTTTTATAGGATTTGGGTTTTATGGTTATCAGTGTTGGATTTTTCAGGGTTTAGATTTCAAGATCTAAGTTTTAGTTTTTAGATTTCTGGTTTTCAATTTCAATTTTTCAGTTTTGGGTGTTGAGGTTTTCACGTTCAGGGTTTTCAAGATCTAAGTTTTAGGGTAATGATTTAGTTACAGTTTTGGGGGTTTTCAGGTTTCAAGTTTCCTAGTCTTCAAGGTTCTTATTTCGTGATTTTTGAGTTTTTGTGTTGAAGGTTTTCATAATCAAAGCTTTCTATATTTAGATTTCTAGGTTTTACACTTCAATTTAAAATATTACATAGAATTATTAAATTACATAAAATATTGACATTTCTATCCATATTTTGAAATTGAAATTTTCGGCATCATTTTTTTATATTTTAAATTTTCAAATTTCAAAATTTTTTTTTAAATTATTCTTCTATCGATATTATATTAAAAAAGCAAAAAGAATTAATTAGATTTATAAATAGTCAGTGTTATTTTTCTATCGATATTATGTAATTATAAAAATATTTTTCAGGGTTTAGGTCTCACATAAGATAGTCAAGCTTCGAGATTTTTAGTTTTTTCATGTTTTTCGAATTTTCAAGGAGGGTATTTCCGATTGGGAGGTTCAAGGGTTAGGTTTTGTTTTTAAAATTTTAAGTTTTAAGGATATTTTATAGCAATCTATTATTTGTTGATTTTAGATTTTTCAGAGTCAAGATTTCTGAGTTTTCGATTCTAGGTTTTATAGGATTTGGGTTTTATGGTTATCAGTTTTGGATTTAGATTTCAAGATCTAAGTTTCAGTGTTTAGATTTCCAGTTTTCAATTTCAATTTTTCAGTTTTGGGTGTTGAGGTTTTCACATTCAGGGTTTCAAGATCTAAGTTTTAGGGTAATGATTTAGTTATAGTTTTGGGGGTTTTTAGGTTTCAAGTTTCATAGTCTTCAGGGTTCTTATTTCGTGATTTTTGAGTTTTTATGTTGAAGGTTTTCATAATCAAAGCTTTCAATATTTAGATTTTTAGGTTTTACACTTCAATTTTTAGATTTCTAGTTTTGGGTTTCAGATTTCAAGGACGTTATATATCAACCGATATTTATTATTTTATAGTTTCTAAGGTCATGAATTTCAGGTCGAGGTTTACAAATTTTAAATTTTAGAATATACAGGGTTTTCAAGGTTTCAAGTTCAAGGCCTTTGGGTTTTTAGGTTTCAAGTTTTGAGTTTTAGAGTTTTTCAAATTTTTAAGTTTTAGGACATTTTATATCAATAAAATATTATTTTATTTTATTTTTTTATCTCCAAAAAAAATTACATAGAATTATTAAATTACATAAAATATCGAGATTTTTATCCATATTTTGAAATTGAAATTTTTGATATCATTTTTTTATATTTTAAATTTTCAAATTTCAATTTTTAAATCTCCATTTTCAATCTCTTTAAATTCGATATATTCTTACACCTTAAAATACTATTAATAATTAATATCTATACTCCATTTTAACACAATAATAAATACATATAATTCTATCATCAAATAATATTGAAAATTGAAAATCATAATGATATCTCTCAAATTTAAATTTATTATTTAATCTTTTATTACATTAACATATTGTGTTTTCTCTCTCAGAAACCATTCTTGACCTTTTGTGGACTTAATATTTAAATTATTTATGGACGTTAATATATAATTTAAATTAAATTAAAGTAGGGAAATGGAACAAACGTTCTGCGCCTTAAAGTGCCTGCATGGGCATAACGTGCAGGGAAGATAATCCGAATATGCTGCAATATAGACAAAGAGAGATGGAAGATAGAAGGTTCCCTAGGAGGTTGGATTTGATAATTTATATGCTTGGGATTTTTTTAGCACCGAGTAAGGTGTATATTTTTATTTATGTCATGTTATCTTACATATAGTTGGTATTATGTAAGAACAAGGAAGACCTAACCATCAATGTCAGTGGTCAAGTTAACCATTGGCAGTCTAGTGTGTAGAGGTAAATTGGTCAAGGTGAGATAAAAGGGTTGGGTAAAGGCTAGTTAGTAAGTTAATGAGTTTAGTCAGCTAAGTAACTAACTAGACTCAAGGTCTGATGGGTTGGTCAGTGGGTCAAGAAGGGTTAGGAGGTCCTTAGGCATCTTGACATCTAGAACTGTTATGTGTGGTTTTTTAGTGTCTACATTTTACCCCTTTTGTTATGTCACTTTGAATCTATAAACTAAAAAAAAAAATAGATTGCTTGGTTAAAGGTTTGGTTGCCTCAAATATGGGAGGAGGTGTTCCCCCTTAAACTGGGAGTCGATGAGGTAAAACCAAAATTGAGTCAGGGCTTGATAAGTGGTGTATGGTAAGTCACAATGTTGGTGACAAAAAGGTGGTTGGGCATTTAAAGCACAAACATGCATAATAAATGTGACTAAGTGTGATATCCAAGATTTTTCAAAGACTAAAGTTGCCAATGTTGGTAAAAAAAGGTTGGTTCTAGAAGGATTAGTGATGGGTTAACCAGGCCACAACATTAGGCATAGCTGATTAGGCTATTCCTCTTGAGTCTTCTAGATAAGGTTGGTTTTTTTTAGGTATCTCAGGTAGGAAGTGCTCCCTTGAAGAACATAAATGCTCTCTTTGTCTATGCTGCAATATATAATTATGTGGGCCCCACACAATCAGTTAAATTATCAAATCCCAAGCATATAAATTATCAAATCCAACCTCCTAGGGAACCTTCTATCTTCTATCGAAAATCTAGGTGGCACATCACGGTTGTTCTGTAGTCGCTAGACTGCCAGCTGTCAAAATAGACGGCGTACATAATCTATAAAATATATTGTGGACAGATGACTTTTTGTCTTAAGTTCCTGCAAAACGATGCATCTTTATAGCCGTACGGTGGGCTCCACTTTATGATTCGTCTTGCTCTCCTGTTATGATTGCATGTGCAGCTGAATATGTTAAAAAATGATTTTCCATTTTGGTAAGATTTTACTATTAAAAATTATATATATATATATATATATATATATATATTTATATATATATTTATATATATACATATATATATATATATATTTATATATATATTTATATATATACATATACATATATACACACACACTTAATAAAAACTCTCAATCTCAAGTGACAAGGAGTTCATGCATTTTGAAAGCAATTTATTTATTATATTTACAAAGAAGAATAACGATCTTATTATATATTGTATAAATCAAAACTTATCAAACTATGATAAATCTATATTTTAAACTATGACATAAATTTACAAGTCTAAAGTATTAAGCATTAAGTGTAAACTATTAAGTCTATGGTAATTTATAAAATTCAATGTCTTAATTAATTTGATTGACAATTTAATCAAATATAAATTAGTTTTATTATTCTTGAGTATCGTGTTATTTTAATATTTTTTGTTTTTTTTTTAATTGATAATTTTTTTTAGAATTTAGAATTATGAATTGGAACATTTTTTAATAAAGTTATGAAGTAGTTCGGGACATAAATAAAGATTTAAATTCTTTTTACAATAAATTTAGAGTTATGAATAGAAACATTTTTTATTAAAAGTATGAAGTAGTTTGGAATATAAACGGAAGGCCTCGATCCTTTTTATAATCATCATAATAGTGATGAATGGCTCTATAAACATCACTATGACAACCGTACCTGTCGGGACGAAAAAGATGTTATGATTGCATGTGCAGCTGCCTCACATAAAATGTCAACAACAAACCCGTCTTGACTTTATAATCATTATAAAAATTAAATGGAAATTTTTAATGTTGTTGGAAAGGGAGAGTATAAAGACTTTACAATAAAAGCAGGTTTCCAATTTGATGGTCAACTTTATTAAGTTGAAGAAAGAAACATTCCAAATAATTTAGATCTGTGCTGGAGCAAAGAACACATTGCTTATGTTAATATATGTATTTTTTTTTTTTTTTTGGGTTAATCGTTAAAATAGAAAACATCTATATTTATGAAAAATGTAATGTTGTTGGAAAGGGAGAGTATAAAGACTCAACAATAAAAGCAGGTTTCAAATTTGATGGTCAACTTTATTAAGTTGAAGAAAGAAACATTCCAAATTATATATATATATATATATATATATATATATATATATATATATATATATATATATATATATATATATATATTTTGGGTTAATAGTTAAAATAGAAAATATTTATATTTATGAAAATATATATATATTTTTTGGGTTAATGTATGGAAGTGAGCATAGAGCAACACAACTCCAAGTCATGATATAGTAGTGCATCTAGGGCACATAAGTTAAGGTAGTGGTCATCATTATAGGGGGATAATGTAGTAGTATTAGATCGAATCTGTTGTGTAGACTTGCACCTTAACCATAAACTAGATAGCTCAGTGTCTATAGATTTCAAAGTTTATATTGTTGGTCCTTTTATCCAATGACCCATAATTCTTGTAGATTTAAAGGTCCAAGTGAATAATGTCAAAAATGAAAGTCTTAGGAAGTCATCTAGGTGCATCCAAGCCATTAAGGAGGAGACGATTATCACCTATAAACAAAGCAAATTTCAAATAGAAATGGTTACCTTGATAAAACCTAGATTGATTTGAAATTTTGTGGCTTAGGGACCTTTTGAGCAAAAGCTACAAACATGGGCATCAACACATTGGAAAGTGAAGGGACAAGTGGACATTCGTTTTGGGATGGGGTTTTTTTATTATTGTTTTTACTTCTAAAGAAGACCAAGATCATGTATTTGAATAAGGACCTTCTTTTTTGGGCACATTAGGGATTTTCATGGCTTTATGGAGCTCTTGTTTTGACTTCTCACAAGAACACCCTAAGGTTGCACTAGTTTGGGTACGATTATTTAATCTCTCTGCACATTTTTGGGTCAATTCCATTATTACAAAATTGGGCACTCCCTAGAGGAGATGATATGTATTTCTTCAAAAAGTCATAGCAAAGAACATATTGCTTATGTTAATATTTGTATCCAAATGGATGTAAGTAAACTCTTACCTAATTGGTCTAGATGAAATCACCAAAAGTGAATTTATTTGAGCAAACTATAAACTATGAAGGTCTTCCATTTCGGTGTTTGAAGTGTCACTCCCATGGGCATCTAGCTCAAGACTATTCCCCTAAAAGTGATGGCTAAAAAAAAGGTTGACAAAGATGACTTGCAGGTAGTTGACAAAAGGGGAAGAGATCATAAACGTATATCCAAAGGAAAGGAGAAATTATAAACTCAAGCTGGGTTAAACCCTAACCCTTTTGTAACTTTGAGCACACAATAAGATGAAGGGAATCCTAAGGTAATGATTGCTTTAGATCCCATGAAGGATACCAAGAATTTGATAAAGGCCCTAAGATAATGGTTGTTTTAGATCTTTCGAAGGAATCCAACACAATTCAAGTTGAAGTCAGTCCAAGAAAGGTGTGAAGAAAGGTAATACAACAAAAAAAAGGAAAGTACATTTAGAGGAGGCCGTTTTAACCCTTGTCAATCCAACTAAAAGTGGAGTAGAGCCTTTAATTAGGGTTTCTTTGGAAAGAATTGTTGTTCTTGTCATTGATTGGCTTGTTGGGAATAGCTAGGATCCTTGGTTTTTAGCTTTACACTCATGGGTTGATCCTCGCATGCCAAAGGAGCAAAAACCCAACTAGGGTAAGTGAATCACATGATCGTCCAAAAAATAAGGTCTTTAATATTTTTATGATGTTTGACCTTGGGCCTTGACACTTTGTACTTTATGGGATTGCTAAACTCTTTTTATTTTTGCTATACTTTTTACTTGAGGTGTGCTTTCATACCACCCATATTTTTTTATCAAACATGTATTATATTTTTATCTATTAAATTGTATCCATACTTTCATATTGTTTAATCCTAAAATGAAATTGTGTGGGTATGCATTTCGATTTAAGCATAGGGTTAAGAATATAGAAATGAAATGGTACAAGGGCGATAATCATATCTATAACAAATTATTTAAATTTTAAACTCAAATATAAGCATACACTCAATTTACTATGTTAAGATAGTCTAAATATGGAAAGTATAACTATGCCAGGTATAGAAATGATAAAGAAGAGAAGTACTTAACTTATTATGATGCTAATGCAGTTCTGAATTTGGAACAAGCTAAAAGAAGATGGGAAGAAAATTTTGGAACAGTTGTCAGATCTTAGATCTGGAGTCTTTGGCTATCTGGATAGTTGTGTCAGCCTTGGATGGTTATGTCGACATTACTATTTAAGTCTGATGATAGTATCATGTATAGAATATCTAGTGAAACAAGATGCGACCACCTAGATGCTTATGGGTTTGGATTCACCTTTATTCAGGTGCATTTAGATCTGGGTCATGGATTATCACTCCTTGTGAAATGGAAAAACCCTATCTTTCCATCTTCAATGTGACCTTGGGGGAAAATGGATTAGTGGGCATAAAATGTTGAGTTGACCCCAATGACCCCATTATCAAAGGAAGTTGTCTACATAGCCAATACTCCAAAGATGGCCTCAGACTAATGTAATTCTCCATTATGTGTTATCTTGTGTGTGGATCATGTAATGTTTGTGAAACAAATACAATAGTGACCTAGCTTGTAACTTGGCAAATAGGGATCCTAGGCTGCTCATTTAGTACTTCTGATTTATCTTTTTTAGGATTATGGAATATAACCCTAAGGTTGATAAAGAGCTGAGTAATAAATCAGGGAATAAAATACTACAGTATCAACAGCCACTGATTTATATAATAATTAACCTATTTGAATATTCCATAAATAACAATGAATTAGAAAAGATGTACTTGGCTAGAAAATATGGCTAAGAGAGACAAGTGGTAGGTAGGGAAGTGATGCAAAAATAGTGCAAAGTGTCATCAACAGAGAATAATTGTCATAACCCTCTTAGGACAATAACATGACCCTTTTTACCAATAGCATACTATGTTAGTGACCTTTTATGTTGCATTAATGACCCTGTGTAGGTGAAGCAATGAAAATTTGGGCAGACCTTCACTCTATTTTGGAAATTATGTGCCTATATGACCAAGATCTAGATCATTGTCTATTTTGTGCATTGACTAATTTCACTATGGAAACCTAAGCCTCCATGCTTACTAGCATTTTGATGAACACAAGTGGAAAATAGATGGAGTTAGTAGGGTAGGCTAGGCGAGACCTCAGCACGCCATGTGTTGAGCATTGCTTACAAACCAATACCTTGAAATGGGATCAATCCCAATGTAGTTCTCCTGATCTAAGTGTTGGTGCAAGTGAGATTGATGCTAGTATGTTTGAGTATGAATGATAATTTGAATACTTTGTGTGTGAATTGAGATTATAAACCTAGGTAAACCTAAGCTCTAGGATGTTATAGATGGATGTATGTAGAAATTAGGGTAAATAGGGATCAATAACCTTAATTTTTATAATTATTTTTGAGAGAGAGGAAAGGAATGAATACACCTCATTGGGTATGCAAACTAATACAAAAACCTAGTGAAATCATGTGTGTGTAAATGGTGATCAAATGATGAATAACTTGGGCTGGCTTGATGGCTTACCCAATCCCCATGTATGGGGGGATCAAGAACTTAAGCTAGACTTGACTCCATCATTGCCCACCCATGTTTGGTGGATCATAATATGTGAATAACTAGGATTGGACTGGTGACTTTTCCAACCCTCTTATGTAGGTGGCTCAAGAACTTAAGTAGGCTATGACTCTATCATTGCCTACCCATGTGTAGTACAAGAAGCTAAAACTAAAACTATGTGGTGTTATGAAGCTGTAAAATATGGATCGATTTTACTTGAGAATATTGAAATGTAAAATGGCTCAAGGGCCACTCAAGAACTCGAGAATGTAAAATAGCTCTAGGCCACTTAGGAACGCCAACTATTGTAGATGAAATGAGGCATAAATATGATGTAATCCTAGTGCATATGGTGTTTGGAGTATACAACATGGAGAATGGCATGTATTTGTCATTCCATCTGAGAGAACTGGTGTAAAACTAAGCATAGGGAAAATAATGTGTCGTGGACATTGCCCCTAATTTTGATATTTATACATATGGATTTTAGACTGAGTTATAGTAATCTATGTCTATGCATATCTGAAACTAAAATGAGAGTGATCATGTTGTGCATGATGCCCCTAATCTAAGCAAACCTATTTAATTCTATGTAAAACTGAGTATATACTGAGCAGATCTGATAATTTGTAACTGAGACTATAAAAATCTAAATTGTACCTACTATATCTTTCTAATAATCTTGGAATTTTATGTGTTTGAGGCTACTGGTCAATAACACAATGGGTGGACTATAGCGCATTGTACTCCTAACAGATTACTACGCTATTATCCAAAAGTGTTGTTACTAAGAAAAACTAAGACTAGTTTGTGTATGATTGTATTGTACTATATTTTCCTGAGTCTAAGCTATGTAATATGTGTTTGCATGCTAAAAACTATGTTTTGAATGCACTAGGATGCCCTAATCTCTTTGACAAACCCCTATTAATGCCCCCTCTTTTGAATGGAATTATTGAACCTATGTAATAATTGTCCTTAAAATAAAATCTATACATCATGTGTGTTAAACTTAAAATATATGATATTTGCATGATAAACCAATATAATATGTATAAATGACATCAAAATGTAAAAGAGATTGAGCATAAGTTGGTAATGTATGATGTATGTTAGATATATCATTCACAAGGTTTTCAAGATAAATATAATAATGTAAGCATGTATATGAACAACAAATTTGAATATAATCTTAGTAAACTACTTGGGGGATGGGGCATGATGTCATTCAAGGCACCCAAGAAGGAAGGGGAGATGCATTAGGTCCCTCATGACATTGCAAATTGGATGTGAAATAAATAAGAAAGAGATAAGTGTCATGGCCATGACGCATACATGAAAGCATATATATAAACACATGAGGCACACAAACTAGGCCAAGGGGTCATAATACAAGGGACATGGGCACATGTAACTAAGTTTGAGAAAAGGAACACATACAAGTACATGTTTAAATGTCCACATACGTAAAAGAGCATGCAAGTTTGGCTTAGAGCCACATGGAAGGACATGTTTAAATGTTTACATACACAATAAAAAAGCATACACAAGAACATGAGCACATGTTCCAAGCATGAAATCAATGAAAGGATAATGGCATATTCAAATGCCCTCTAGTAGATGTAAAAGCAAAGAGACACAATCAAATCTAAACTAGTAAAGCTAGAAATGAAAGTATATAATAATCATGTGGTATGAATCTATATAAGAGCAATGTTGTACATAAATTGAGTCTATAATAGTAGTAGTCATAAAAAAATTAGTGTAGTGTAGGATGATCAATATCAAGATATAATCAAAGCTAAATTTGGGATATGGAGTATAGAAGGATATAACCTTGTAGATCAGATGTTGTGTGTATGATGCCCCCAATGGGCTAATATATCAATGTTAAATCAGTGTATATGTGTATATGCCCTCAATGGGTAAGTAGTAGCAAATCTGGATATGTGTAGAGGACTGGAGTACTGCAAACACTCGAAGGGAACAAGTGAATCATGTATGTATGATAAAATTGACTATAATAACATAGATATCATATGTAATACCTCAAAAATAGAAGGAATGTAAACATGAAGATGCATATAATCTAAAATTTGTATTTTATGAGTAATATTTGAATGTTTTTGTATTTTTAACATATTATATTTTTTTTGTGTTTTTGAGTATGAGCTCTTTACAAAAAAGATGAAAATGAAACTATATACAAGGAGAAAGATAAATTAAAAAAATTAAACTATGTAAAAGTCATATTGGAAGTAAATGAGATTATGTACAAATGAAATGTAGTGAATATATAGACCTAAGAGCACATCCATAGGATGTGGATAGTCAAATGGTATATTTGGTGGGAGGTCATCTTATGTCAAATATTGAATCTACCAAAACTTGAATAAATCATTGTCATTGTGATCATCATACCATTTTGTCTATACAAGTATAGCCTTATCCTTGGCATTAGTTTAGATTTTGTGCATTTGAATAGCATGTTGCTCTACTATTTATGAACCTCCTGTGTGGTCCTAGGGTAGACCCCATTAGATTTTTGGATGTCTGTATGAAATCTATTATTTTTAATTAGACCATTATGTAAAATACAAACTGTGTGTCCCTCACTACTAAAAGTCAAACATCTATATGTCTGATCGAGTGTGGAATCCATTACCTATAACCATGTACTACCAAGTGTAATATGTATGTGAATGCCTATGCTCATGATAAAATGTAGTGTGCTAACCACCTTAGGGCCACATGCAACTGGTAGTGTGGTATGTCCCAAGGAGTCCTAAAAATGTATAACATGTTGTAGGTTAGTCTCTTGATGCCCTGTGTGTTGTAAGAATGCCAAAGTATAAGTGTTGGGATCATAATCCTTATCTATAACAACATTAGGGATGTATTGGTCCTTGATGAAATCCCAGATAGTTAATGGAACATTCTTCAAATGTTGAAGTCAATGAAAAGTCCGTTGTGGTGCCTATACTAGTGGAAGCAGAGGCTGTGTAATCTAGACAGTGCCCTGACTTTTGAATTTATTCAATTTCTATTGTAATGTTGAGCATGTATCTATATCGTGTCTAGTAATCTTGTGAAAAAGATAAAAGGTTCTATCATTTGGTAGTGATAATTCGCTAACAGATCTATAGTGAACTATGGGTAATGCCATCAATCCTTTGTCAAGTAATATCTATAAAATCAATTGTGGTATGTCTTGTGTGCTACCTACTTGAATCTAGATAATTAGGTCAATATCCATAGATGTAACCATATGTATTAAGTGTATAAAGAATATGCCTCTAACTACAAGTGAGTGTTTGGGCTTGTATCTAGGGTATTATGAATTGGTGGTGATACTTGTGTAGGGAAAAGTATGAGTGCTTTAGAATGATCTTTGTACTCTCCATGGCCTACTAGTGTGAAGCTCAATCCACATAAATAATAATCAATGTTCATGGGTGCTATGTTATCTTATGTGGTTATCTGGGAATCTGTATCTGAGTTTGTAATGTATATTTTCTTTGAGTTAATAATTAATGGTAATTGTGTTGTGAAGATCTCATCATCCGATGTGGGCATGGATAACTATGTTGTAGGATGGTCATTCTCCATCATGGGTGAAGATAACTCTATTGCAGGAAGATTTAAAACAAGTGCGAGAATAATGATGATAGATTCCATAAACTCATATGTATGAATTTATTCTATAAGAATGATATAAGGTAGGTACTCTATGAGAACACGAGGTGTCCCATCTAAAGATATAATCAGGGTAGTAGGCTCAGTGAATCTGCAATATCTAAATGGTTGGTTATCAACTGGACAAGTGTATAAGTATCCATTATGTAAAAAATTGATACATCTATGAAAGGTAGAGGGAACTACCTTGATGGCATGTATCCAAGGTCTCTTGAGTAATAAATTATAATGCAAATGGTTAGGCATCACCTGAAACTATATGGATAGGGTCTTTGGTCTGACTGTGATATCCAAAGTAATAAAACCCAATGCCTGATAGGGAATGTCATCAGAACCTCGAATGTTATTATATGTCTTCTGAATGGATGTTATATCAACCCCCATAGTGTGTAAAAATGTAAGGTTACATATGTTAAGACTTGAGCCACTGTCAATTAGAACTCATTTAATAGTGGTGGTTTTAATTTGTGCTTGAATGAAGAGTGGTATATTTTGATCGATAACTATCTATGAGATAAAATCCTCATTGGAAAAAGATATAACATCCTCAATGTCCTTTATATTATTCATGATAGATGTAAAATAAGTCATCTCTATATCATGAGACAAATATGTATGATTGAGTGTTTTAAAAAGAATATATTTGAAAATGGTTGCCTTTTGAAGTAATTCTAATATATAAATCTTGGCTAGTGTATTTCTCAACTGATCAACAATATCATATGCTCTATACTAGTCCCAAGGTCCCATTGTATTGTTTTGGGGATGAGGAGGGATTATGGGATTAAGATGTTCATGTATAGGTTGATGAGGCATCCAATTTCATCTACTAAAAACTTAAACTGCAAGATCTACTATTTTCCAAAGGTGATTAATAGAGGCGAGATGTGAGTGAATGTAGTCAATGGTGGTAGGTGGAAGAGGAGTAAAAAGAGTCATCTGAGCTCTCTGCCATTGAGTAGTAATTGGAGGTAACTTAAAATTGTCCATGTAACAATGCTCTATATAAAAGGGGGGCTCAGGATGAGGTCGAACAATGTATGAAATTTGATTAGTTCTAACATGATCCATGAGAGGAGTGACATGCATGTGCATCATTCTATAAATGGAACGTAATAAGCATGCAAGTCAAACCACAAGAATTTGTACTAAAAATTAAAAAATAGCTTTCGTATTGATGATCATGATGAAAAGGGTGAAATTGAGCAAATTTTATAAAATAAGAAGGGAAACCCTAATGGTGCACTAGGGTTTTTGAGTAAAATGTCTAAAGTAAGTTGGTTTTAGCAAATGATACATATTTTTTAGGATTATGGAATGTAACCCTAAGGTTGATAAAGAGGAGAGTATTAAATCAAGGAATAAAATACTATAGTATCAACAACCACTAATTTATACAATAATTGACTTATTTGAATATTCCATAAATAACAATGAATTAGAAAAGGTGTACTTAGCTGGAAAATATGACTAAGATGAACAAGTGGCAAGTAGGGAAGTGATGCAAGAATAGTGTGTAGTGTCATCAACAAATAATAGGTGTCAAATCTCTCTTTAGAAAATAGCATGGCCCTCTTTGCTAATAGTGCACTGTACTATTGACCTTCTATGATGCGCTAATAACCCTATGTAGGGCAAGTAGTAAAATTTTGGGCATACCTTCACTCTATGTAGGGAAGCCTATGCCCGTATGACCAAGACTTGGATTGTTGTCTATTTTGTGCTTTGAATGATTTCATTATGGAACCCCAAACAACTTGCTAGGGTTTTGATGAACACAAGTGGAATAAGGGTGGTGTTAGTAGGGTAGGTTGAGAGAGACCTCAACACCCCATGTGTTAAGTGTTTCCTACATATCAATACCTCGAAAGGGATTAAGTCTGATGTAGTTCTCCTGATCTAAGTACTATTACAAGTGAGAGTTATACTAGTATGTCTGAGTATGAATGCTAATTTGAATGCTTTGAGAGTGAATTAAGACTAGAAACTTGGGTAAACCTAAGCTCTAGGTTGTTATAGATTGATGTATGCAAAAATAGGGGTAAATAGAGATCAATAACCTTAATTTTCACAATTGTTTCTGAGTTTATTCATGAGAATTTCCATCTAAGGGATAAATGATTGAGAGTGGTCTTTATATAGTGTTTTGATTCTTATCGTAACATGAAACGAGTTTAGGCCAATCCTAAGATGCTTCAGGGAGCGAAAATATATGAATTAGTGACAAAGGAAGTTAAGGGTCAATAATGCTCCCCCCTTTGCCAATAGTGCACTACAATAGACTAATGGGTTCATGTTATTTTCTAAGTGGCTAAAATGTGTAAAAAAATATCAAGGATGCCTAGGTGATGGCTCAATGTGGATCTTGGTATATCTGAGAATAGGTTAGATGTGCATAAAAGCTAAAAAGGGATCAAAAGATGCCCTAAGATGGGTTTAGGGCTAAGCTAAGGATATGGTGGTCTCAAGTGACACTCATTGCATTAAATGATATTTTATATGACTATAACTTCAAACCTATAAATGTGTTTTACCTATGATTGGCATGGAAATAGGGAAGCTTTGATCAATTGAATGTTTGATAGAGTGTTTTTTGATAAGTGCCTTAGCCTCCTTTTGGTCTTCTCTAGGTGAGGAATGAATGAGGGTTGATCTTGTATTTCTATCAATACCTTTAGATTAATAACTCACATTAAATAACTTATTCCAACCATTAGGATATGTTTCATTTACAAAATGGATGAGTTTAGGGCACTAGACACTTACGTCAGGACATGATAAAAACATTGGCATTACAACCTATCTTGAATATTAGTGTCTAGGGAGTAAATGTCTATAGAGGTACAAGATAAGTATATTTTAAGTATTCTAGAAAAGATAAAATGTTTGTGTCATCAATATAAGATTGGTTAGACAAAGACATTGGCCAAGGGGCATAAGATAGAGCATATACAAGGATTGTGAAAGCAAGGTGAGTGTAGAACTAAGAGGAGAAAACAAGGTCTGAGTTTTCCAAGTGTACAAGATTGAGGTGCTACATAATCATAAAATATCATCTACATTTTCCTCCCATTTAATATAGTAATGAAATTGCTAATTTAAAATAAATGAATAAATACCTGGGTGTGTATGCATACCTTATCTTTGCTTGAGTTAAAATTGAATACTTTGTTGATGATTGACCTACAACTAAGAGTATATTACAAGGTAAAATCAATGCATATAATATGGGTTAAAATTACTTGAAATAGATTGAAATTGAAATAGAAAGGTTTAAGAGTATACCTATGTATCAATGTAAATGCTTTGCCTATTGGCAAGTTTTGCAAGAGATGTATCATTATAAGGCTATGAAACTAAGATTAGGATAAATAAAGATAAATATTGAAAGTGAATATATCCAAGGAGATAAATATATATATAGAGAGATAGATTAGAAGGCACGTGCCCCTAACTTTGGAGAAAAAGTGAGTTTCCACCTGACAGTTGAGGTTAGCTCAACCATGCAACCCAATGATACTTATAACCTAGTGAGGTTGGATAATCAAGTGCAACCTAAAAACTTGGAAATATTAAGTGATTTGATCACCTAAACTATACCAAAATGTGAACCAAGTATTTTGATAAATTGTCTCAATATGGTTCATAAAAGTCCACAGAGTATCAATACATGCAATATTTTTGGAATCTAAAACTGATTTAAATTTTTCAATATTAGGCACATTTTGCATAACATATGCACCTTAGATATGTCTCATGTTGAAAATATGTTACCATAACTATGAATCTGAATCATATAATGGTGTGCTTTGGCCAATTTGCATAACTATGTAATTGTGGAGGACATGCTTCCAAAGCATGCCCCCACTATATATATAGAAAAATATGAAAACTGATATAAGTACCAATGTGGAGGACATGTTTACAAAGCATTCCCCCACTATAAACTGGAGATGTTGAATACTAAATAAGTGTGGGGAACATGCTTCCAAAACATGTTCCCATTGGATCTATGGACTGATATAAGTACCATATATACTGAATAGATGTGGAGATATGCTTCCAAAGCATGCCCCCACTAAATATAAAAAGTATGAATGTGTGGAAGCCATGTCCATATGACATGCCCCCACTAAATCTATAAATTGATATAAGTACCAAATACTAAATGAGTGTGGAGAACATGCTTCCCAAGCATGCCCCCACTAAATTTGAAAACTAATATAAGTACCACATGTTGATTGAATTATGGAGAACATGCTTCCAAATCATGCCCCCACTATAATTTAAGAACTGTGCCAAGTGTGGAGAACGTGCTTCCTAAGCATTCCCCCACCAATATGCCCCCCACTTTGAGGAGAGGGAAATATAGGAACTAGTAGTTACCTCACCTCAAAAATGGTAAGACAACTGTATAGTCCGTGAATGCAACCATGTAGCATTTAGAAGGAACATGTCCAAGTAAATTTATCATTGAAGTGAATAGAAATAATGTGATCAGATGTAAACCTAGGATACATGATAAAGATCATGGCAACATCTAAATAGTAATAATACAAGCTCAAAAAGCAAACAAACACACACACATAAGAGCACTCAAAAGTGAGTCAACAAGCAATGGTCCAAAGAAACCATAAATAAGGGACATGTTCAAATGTCGCACAATCGAAGGAACATGACTTAGTCAAATGTTCATGAAAGCAAGGATGACATATTCAAATGTCCATAAAACAAGCAATGACATATGCAAATGTCAATGAAAGCATACATAGGCACATGGACCACAAACAAAGGAGCATATTCAAATGCTCAAATAATCAAGACAAGACACTTAAGGAAGTGCATAAAGAAAACATAAGCAACCAACATAAACATGTCATAGTAACCCATGGATCCAATGTGTTACAAAAGTATGTCATGTGTATAGGATATGAAGTAACCTATGTAAGATATAATCATGGATAATAGACATGTGTAAGTACATATGTAAGATCAAATATGATAATGTAGAGTGATCATTGAATCATATAACTTGTGTGTATCAAGATCGAAGAACCAAATTCCTTCAATGTCCATATAACATGAGTCAAAGTAAATCCCAACATCCAAAATAGGAGTGTGTCATGTATTTGCGTATCCCTATAACACACCCAATGTAGAAGTGTGACACATATGTGTATGTAGGAGTAACTGAGTATGTGATCCACTAATATGGAAGTACCACATGGATGTTAAAGAGCCAATAGAATATGTAAGTGCCAACAGTTTTTTTGGATTTTGTTTTGGTATTTTTTGAGATAGGAAAGATTATTCTATGATGCTATGTAACTAATGGTCACAGATATCTACCCACTATAAATCTGGTGCCATACCCCATGTACACAACCAAAGAGCATATATAGGTGTAATATCTATCATTTTGGTATTGATGGTGCTTTGTGTATGTAAAATAGGACTCTATAGTCATGAAGAAATAGTAGAAGTAGTTAGAGTAGGGGTTTTGGTAACCCATCATTGACTGCTTATTTGTTTCTTTGGAGTAGGAATAATAAGAACATGTGTAGGTGCTCTAGATATCTGAACATGGTGTGTAGTGGAGGATTATGATTTTGTGAAATTCACTATATGTCTCTGATTTAATGGTCTCTTAAGTACTAGTCACCTAATAAAGGGGATTGCACATTGATTACCCTTTTATGATGGACTATCCTTAGTAGGATCGATAACTAGTTGTTTGGGTATAAGTTCGCTATTCAAAAGGATGCTCATGTTGAATTATAGAAATTGTAATTACCTTATTGGCATGAATGTATTTGGCACACCCATGCACTGTATAAGGTACTTCTCAAAGAGTGTGTATCCAAAGCCTTCCTAATAACATATCAAAGATGCTTATGAAAGGGATAACAAAAAAGGTAGTAACCACATGTGTAGGACCAACTTGTAAAGGCAAGTCAATCTCTCTAAGAATCTTCTGATAGGTCCCATCGAATGCTCTAATTGAGTTGGTAAAGGGGTGTAAATCATGATGAGTATAACCTAAGTGCGTAAGTAATATCATGGTGCAAATATTTTTGCTTGCACCATTATCAATCATAACACTGCATATGGGGTGTTTATCAAGGTATGTTTGAATGAATAGGGAATGAAGATCAGATTCATCATCCTTAATTTCACTATCATCAAAGAAAATAGAAGGTATCAAAACCATAATAGGTATATGTTATCTATAAGTACCAATAATCCAATCTAGTGGGTGTGTATAATGTGATGAAGGAGGATGTGCATTTATACCATTTAGACTTCTAGTTCCTTTTTAGAATGGTCTTGCAAATGATTGTTAAATATTTTCTATTTATAGTGATTTCTAGGTTGTGAATTTGATTCCTTTGAAGGATCCTCAAATGAAATCTTTTGGTCATAAAAAAGTTCTCAGATCTTGTACTTCAAGGTAAAACATCTACTCGTAGAATGTCTTGGTCCTTGATGATAACTCCAATAAACATTCACATCATATCCTTTGGGTAGATGTTGACTCATACGAACCTTAATAGGATGAGGGAGAGATATAAGTTGAAACTCTAGTAACCATGGGAGTAATGAAGCTAGGTACTTAGGTAAACGAGTAAATTGTCTCCTTAGTGTATTAGATAAGATAAGTTGATTAGGATATTATGCAACTATGTTAACCATGGTGGTTTTTTCTTTTTAAGGCTCAGGAGTTTTTACCTTATAACTTGGTTTGATTATAAATTTTGTACTAGATGTAGATGTAGTTGGTGTTTTTGCTACATACTTGATCTTATTCAAAGATATAAGCTTCATATCATGGTCCTGTACAACATGGCATAAGTCATAGTAATATCAAAACTTCTTAAAGATAATAAACTCATGTAAAGGAGTAAGAAAAATTTGCTTGAATATGTCATATAACTATTTTTCTACCATAGGATTGGTCATTTTGGCTAGCATTATCTTATATCTCAAGACATATTCATTGATAGGTTCATTGGTTCCCTGTTTGATTTTGGCAATTTGGGCATATGAAACCTTTTTAGAAATATGAATAGAAAAGTGTGCTAAAAACTGATCTACAAGAGGTTTGAATGATTTTACAGATTGGAGAGGTAAATCATAGAACCACCTTATAGCATAGTTTTTGAGACTTCTTGGGAATAATTTGGTCAAAAGTTTACCATTGGAAGTATAGTCAAGGCATGATGCATAGGAGGTTCAAAGATGTTGTTCAGGATCACCCTTGCCATCATAAAATGTGAACTTAAGTGCAATAAATCCAATTGGCAAAGGGTGCAAAGAGAATTCAAGTGCAAGAGGGTTATTTAATACATCTTACGAATCTATAGCATGAAGGGATTTTAAATATTTTTGTTCAATGATTGTAATATTGTCTTCTAAGGTTTTTATAACTTGAAGGAATGATTGAACTGTAGGCCCAATGGGATTTAAATTAGTAAGTTGAGTACTCACCAAAGGGGATGAAAACATGTTTTGAGTAGTAATAGGCATTGAAACTGGTAGTTGTGTTGAAACAATAGGTAAGTCTATAATAGATGTATCAATAATAGTTTTAAGGAACAAAGGTTTGAACACATAATCTGTGCCCCCATTATATGTAGGTGGATAAAGGTGTTGACGGTGAGGAGATAAAGGTGTTGACGGTGGAGGATTGATGGGTTGATGCCAAAATAAAGCCAATGCTAATGGTGGATGATGATGTGCTATGGTGAGATGGCTGAGGGTTGGTAAGTAGATTAAATGCCAATGTTGATTAATCTATGCACGATGATGAAGGTCAAAGTCAACACTAATGGCAATTAGAGAATGATAATTAGTGAACTTCAGGTAGAAGTTGATGGCCAAGGATTTGGACAATGACTGCAAGGTACAATGGATGCAACAAGTGAGGCTAGGTTAGCATTTGGAATTCCTAGTTGTATGGTTGTACAATGCCTTACAGGGACCAAATAAAAATTGTAATCTATCAAAAATGTCCAAATTGGACAAATTGACAGAGCCCGTATGGGTTTTTGGGTATTTTGGACTTAATGGTGATGCATGTTTTACTCCAAAATATCTATACAACAACTTTTACCAAAATTATTACAAGAAAACTCCTTCCAAATATTTGTGAAAGATCACAAATTATCAATGAAGAAGAGACAAAGTATTGAGTAATGGATGCTAGATCCTAAAGATCTAATATAATATTGGAGTGGAGAATACCCATCATGTAGGATCACTTATGTGTATCATAACCAAAATGATAAGCTAGGACATTATAAACAAAAGGATTATGCATAAAACTAGGTATAAGTCTCTCATATCACGTCATGTACAATTGGCATACAAGCTACAAGGGAGTCTTGGAATATATAACTTGGAAGGTTTGTTTTCACAACAAATAGTTTGTGAGGAATGACAAAAATATGCACTCAATCAATTTTATGTGCATTAAATGTGTCACTCAAAATATCTCAACTAACAACCTCCTTAGATTAAGCTTAACCCTTATTCTAGTGTGAATCTAGACAAAATCAAGCTAGTTAGTTAAAGAGCACTAATAACCTAGTATGAACATACCAACAAGTTAAAAATTGACATGTTTCTTATTCTATTGTTAAAAGGAACAAAGATTGCATAACAAGTAGTCCCTATCTTTATATTGTTATTATGAAATTGAAATAAATGAAGATATAAAGATGATTCTAAATGAGGGTCATTTGCAACCAACACTTTGTATGGTCCAAACAATAAAAATTACAAATGACCAATTTATTTTTTTAGTGAATTGTTTACCTTCAAAAACCTAACAATTAACTTTTTATACTAGTCAAAAGTATCTTAATTAACAATTAAAAATATTGATTTTTTTAAATTGTTAAAAACATATATATATATATATATATATATATATATATATATATATATATATATATATATATATATATATATATATATATATATATATATATATATATATATATATAAATATATATGTAATACTAATACTATTAATATATGAATAAATATTATTATGAGCAACATTTGTGCATGTATATTATAGATTTTGGGAGTTATGAAAAAATATGAGAATAAGGAGATAAATTTTCAAATCATAATTTATGAATCAATAATATATATTTGATAATCAATAAATATATCACTTATTAATGAGAAGTAATAAAATCACATTAAATTTTAATGTTTCAAAATGTACAGGATGAAAATTAAATAAAAAATAGATCAATTAATTATTAATAAATATATGAAATATATTTAAATAATGTTCTAAAGAATATTCCTATTTTAAAATGTCAAAATTTAAAATTGTTAAAATGATATCATTTCAAACCTTCTTAATAATTTGAAAAACAATAATTTAATAGGAAAGTGATTTCTATAATCTTATATCAACATTGATAAGGACTAATAATACAAAAGACTTAACATATTATTTATACTCTCAACTAAATTTAAATGCTACAACATTTACCCAATGAAATACATATAATTACTCTTAATTTTAAATATAATTTATGTTATATATATATATATTTCTAAATTATCTCTTTTAAACTAAAATTATATATTAAAAACGTAATAAATATTAAATAAACACTATCCATATATCAATCGATACTCACATAATATATTTATCAACTTTCCAACCTAAAATGCCCCATTATTGGTATCTTCCAATTTTTTCCAAGCTTCTAATCAAAGTAATCTTAAAAACTTTTTCTTGGCATTCAAGTTGGTTTTTTAAATACTTGCTGAAAATTTAATTTTTCTATATCAACCTGGAGATGGTTTGATTTTTTTTGAAAAATAGTTATCGAACCTAAACATACTTATTTCATAGTGTGCATATTGCATTAGTTTTGTTTGTTGACGAAACACTTATTCATATGGGTATACCAAATCTGTTATATTCTTCTTGTCAACATTTTAAGACTCATGAAATTGTTTTTGGTTTTGTAAACATATTCAATCAGTTTGTAAATGGATAAACACTTTTTTTTTTAATTAAAAAATTACGGTTTTAAGGAATTCAATCATGTTACTTGCACAATATAATTAAATATAATATATATTTCGTTTTAATATTCTTTTTCAATTGTAAAAAGAATGAATAATGTTATTTTTAACTATATTATTTTGGATAGTTATTTCTTTATTACTAATAAAGTTCAAGTCAACTCAAATGTTATGTTATAGATTCAAGTAGAGAAGATTCAAGTAGAGCAGCTCCAAACTTTATTAGATCATTAGAGAAGTGCCCCTTGCACAGTGAGCTCGGGCCACCTCGATTTTCCTCACTAATGGTTTTCCATTCTCTTAACATGGACCAAAATAGTTTCTCTTGGTCACAACAACCCTCACCGACATAGAACTTTTATGTTGGCAACATTGCATACACTAAGGGATGTAGGGCTATGAAGCAAGAAAAGTTTCCTTGTCTTGCATTGCCTATTTCCTTGTCCAGGCAGAATCCAACATATAACAAATATTTAAAAATAAAATAATAATAATAATAATACGACAAAACGCGGCATGGTGTGGGCCCCACAGAATCACCGCCATGGCCGCCACGGCTATTCAGTGTTCGTCGCAACTCGAACATCCATGCGGCATGTCACTATTGTTTGTATATATTAAGAGATATTAGTTTGTATGTTATTGGAACTATGTCAAATATTGAGGTTTGTTGTTTTTGATATTGATATTATTTAGGGACTTCAGAAATATTAAGATAATTTGATTATTAAATACAAAATGAAGGGAAGATTGCACAACTTTCACCACTTGCATAAAAACATGCAGAGATCTTTTTATAATAAAAAAACGATACAAAACATAAACCCTAAATATGAAGTTTGCATTTAAATACAATAGATGAGTCCATAACAATGGAATTTTTATAAATAAAATGAAATTTTAATTTAAAAACTCTTCCCAAACTCCTCCAATGGATTTCTATGATATTTACAATGAATCTCAAAGAAGATAAGTCTTAAAGACTTAATATGAGACATGTAGTTGTGAAGGTTGAAAAGGTTGTGACATTCGGAAAAGGGCCACTCGAGGTGTTAAATATAGGTGGACAAGGATAAGGGGTTGTGTTACCCTACTTTTGGTATTACTAAAAATAGTATTTTTTTTAAAATTAAGTAAATATAAACATACACAACTATAATTTATAATTCAGACCTACTTAAGATGGCTAAATATGGAAACAAGCCCAAGTGTCACAATCATAGGCTAATGTAATGTAATGAAATGACAAAGAGGTTAATAAATGCATGCACGTTGAATGTTTTGCAAGTACAAGATTGTACTATGACTATGTTTGACCTACTCTTGCATTTATGGACCTGTAATGTACTCTAAGATGTACCCATAGCTGTATGGGCCTATCTTATACATGCCTAATTATAGAAATCCTAGTGCACTAATCCTATTTGTGTGTCATTGATCATGTCTATGTGGCATCGAATCTGTCTACGTAGGGTTTCATAGTCTTTTTTTGGTGTATATGTCTTGTACTTTCTTGAATATGACTATACCTTCAATTTATACATGTGTAGTGTAGAATATGTATAAATACCTAATTTGGTATTGGACGCTTTGGAAATATCAAATTTCACACACCTTGACATACTTAGACTTTACATACACATTTGAATCTTATGCACACTTTTCCCTATTTGTACATGCATCTATTATCTTGGCCAACCCAATTTATTAGATACACATTTGGGATCACCCTAGTATGTGTAAGAAATTTTAATAATCCTAAATAGACTATTGTTATATCTTAGATCATTGATTTTCACTACTAGGATAATACTGATAGTACTCAAATAATTTTAATTTTATTTCAATTGTTTAATTCTACTTGTTGTGTCTAGGGAAACTTAATGACTATTTTTCAAATTGGGAAGTCTCCATTAGGTTAGTGCATACATGTTTCATTAGTCAGTCATAACATGAAATATCGAAGAGTCAACTGTAAATACAAATCAATCCTAAGGTTATACTCACCTAGCACATATTTAAAAGTCCCAACAAACTTGAACAATAAATTAATATTCTCTTAAGACATTATCATAAAGGCATGAATATCCCTCAAAAGAGAAACCCTAAATCCAAGTTTGAATACAAACGCCTACCAAAATTACATGGTGTTGGGTATTTTCCCTTAGCTTTGTATAAATAAGTATTAGTTATGCACCCAATAGAAGGAAGATGTCAACGAGCTTTCATGCTATTATATCACATGAGGAGTAACCTCAAGCGTTCACCCAAAGAATGTAGCTTGAACTAGCCTCCATTAATTATATTACGCTATGGTGGTTAGATAACTCTATCTTACTTGGGCACTTAAATTACTATGTTTAGTCATTATTACTACCAACATTAGTCTAGAGTCAGTCATTTGATGAATTCATATAATGCATATAACTAATATCATAAAAGCAAAGTTAACACCATAGAGTTCAACACATCATGATTTGTAATTAAAAAGATTCTATTGTTTCCATTAAACAAGTTACAAGGTGTTTCCTTCATTACACTCTCTCTTTAGTTCTATATTGATAACCATTTCACAATTATATTATTAACAACATATCTATCAATTCCAACCATGACAACAACACTTTATAAAATAAGGCTAAGGGGTATTTATACACACATAAACCCCCCACCTTCAATTAAAACAATAATACCAAAGTGATGACTAACCAATGACTACTAACAACGAGTCATGGAGATCCATTATAATTAATTCATATTGACTCGAACCTAATTACCCATGTATACCCTCTCTATGCTAGACATTTATGTTTGTGTTCCTCTTATTTCATGAACCGATGCTATATTTTTGCTCTCATTAATCTCCACTAATTCCACAAACTACTTTGTAATTGCTTTCACTCCCTGTGCTCTTGTCCTAATCTTACACTTTTTTGAGTCTTGCATCTTCTACTCATTCTTTACTTCCTTATCTTTCATAACTTTCCTTTCTATGCCAAAGTATTCCATGTCATTCTATTATGTTTCTCTCTTCTACATCATGGTCTTGCACACCTACTCTTATGCCCTTGATCTTTTGTATTTATGGCTCCAAAATACTAAGAATATATTATTACAAAATTTGGGGTCCAACATCACCCCATACTAATTCGATAGTCCATCCTGGACTATGCTACAGTTTTATTAATTGAAAAAAATATGGGATCCACATCTTGTACTTTGCATTTGAACTCCTATTGGTTGAGAGCTACTTGAAGATTTGAAGTAATAACTTCCACTTCACCCTTCAATCTTTTTAACTCTTCGGGATGCTCCAAAAAGGTATCAACTTAAGTTGTCAAAGTCTCAAGCTGAGTACTTGTAGTCTTGTAATCATCTTCAAGGGTCTCAAAATATATCAAAACCTATCCTTGGAGCACTAAAAAATACCATTTATCTATTACTGATGGATGCTTATTTGTGTTTCCATCTCTTCAACATCTTGGAAAATGTTTGCATGCTGAGCCCTATCCTTGATGCTCAATGCATTCTCAATTAATTAATGGCACTATTATTTCTTAGGCCACACCAAATCCACCAAAATTTCATCTATGATGGGAATGGTAGTTCTCAATTTATTCAAGAATGCATGGCAAATCTTCATGACCTTAGAAAATTGCTCTGTTACCTAATTTTTTTCCTATCTAGGATCCACTTGGTTTTTAAATTTCTTGAGCAGGTCCACGAGCATATATGGTTTATTAATTACCTCACCAATAATGGGAAATCCATTTGTAATTGTTGGTTTTCTTCTTAAAATTATTTGATAAAGGCCCAAAGTCCTATGTTAATCTGCTTTTGCTATATTCAACTGGCACTTGAGTTCTTCAATTTACAATTCAAGTTTTCATTGTGTTTCATGATCTTCTTTGTATATCCACATGACCTATTGATTTTGATGTAAATTTGGCCCACATCATGGATATTATGAACATTTTGCATAGAAACTTCTAGGGTAAGCTTGATAAGTGTCATTCCCGCTTACATTGGAGAGTAAATCATTGGACTTATCCAAAGCATGTCTGGAACACCTTCCACTTCTAGGCTTATATTAGTACTTTGCCTTGGAAGCTCAAATCATTATTATTCATGATACACTTCCATTTCAAAAGACATCCCACATTGAGTTTGTTATATGGACTCATGTTTATGGAAAAAGTTTTACAAATACAATCACTTATTTGATGTGTTTTGTTAGATTGTGCTGTAAATGGGAGGTTCTTAGTTTACCTATTGCTATTTCTATGCCTTCTACATCAGTTCCTTTCCCTTTTGGGGGTCACACTCCAAGTCTATAATCTCAAGGTTCTTTTCCCATTTGCTAATGTTGGTGCTAAGGTCCTCTTCATTGGGGCCTTCTCCCCTATTGATTTATTCTGATATGGACTTTCAATGTCCACTTACTGCTTGGCCATTAAATGTTCCTCACTTGACATAGCATTATGTTATTCTCTTAGATTGGGAGTGGGCTCCTATGCAAGTTGGGATTATGGAAATGCCTCATCTGTGTTTAGAATCACCACTCTGGGCACTTCATGTTCAACTTCTACTTAGGTAGTGGGGTGTGTAGTGCCATATTTTTATTCTATAATAAACTTTGTGGATTTTGTTGGTGAGGGGGTTCAATTTTATCATTTAGGCACTACTTAAGGTCATTCATGATGTAGTGATGTCTTCTTAATCTTTAGAAAACCCCTAGGTATTTGGTGGTGATGAGGCCTATCATTATAATTTTAGAATGACTCAGGGTTGGTATTGCATCCTACTAAAACTAGTAGCCTTAGGTCTTGACATTTTCTCTTTTATCCATGCCTTCACCTTCGTGTGTGTCTCTAGTTGGGAGGGAAGCGGTTTTTTCTCCACCTCCTAACCTCTTGATGTTTTCTTCTATGGACTAAGCATATAAAATATCACCTAGATCTTTTTTTACACAACTATCCTATAGGGATTGAGGCCAGTCTTGTCAGATTTATGCTTCTCTACATAGGTGTGCTTTCATGGGTAAACATAAATATTACAAAGAGTATGTATCTCAATGAAAATCTTTTTTCATCAATATTTACATGGTGCGTGTGTGAAATGTGGTTTATCAAGTCTATGAAGTATCTGGTAGTGAAAGCATAGGGCAATTTAAGCCACCCTAATAAGTTGTTTGTGGTTGCCATCCAGATCCATGTGAGAGAATAGTGATGCTTTACAACAAACTGAGCATAGGATCCCATCTATATGGGCAATTCTTTGGGTATGTGCCACTCATTCCCAAATACCTCCTTCATGCCATCAAACTAAACCTTCAATCTTAGTTTTTTAGGAGGGTATGATGGCATTGGGGTAAGTGAATTATTTGAACCATTCTGTGGGGGAATTATGTTTTGGTGGGTAAACCCACTTCAGTTCTTTTCCAAAGTACTCTAGGATTCCAATCTCATAAAAAACTAGAAGTAGAAAAATTATGCCCCAAATAAACTTGATGTTGGGTAGATGATGTGCCTTCTCTACATCCTACATAATCTTCTGGACAAAGTATAGGGAGTAATTGTACTATGATCCCTTCGACATTTGACTAATGACATAGAGGTGAGAAATATCCACCTCCTTACACATGTATATGTCCCCTAGCTTGGTCATGGCCAAGTGCACAAATCCTTGAACTGTGGGGTCATCTTGGATTGTAATGTACATAGAATGGCCTTATTTATTATATTTTAATGCCACCACCATATTATAAATTTTCCCTTTATACTCAAGGTTTGCGTCGAGATCAAATACAAAACAAAGTAACCAAGTTATTCTATTGATCCAAATAGGAGTGATCCTCATTTTATGCCCCTTAAATTAGATTTAGTCTTTGTGAATGCATGAGAATAAAAATTGAATTTCCTCCTATGGTTTCCCAAAATATGATAGGTTGAAGAGTTAAATCACCCTAAAATGGAAGCTGTAGATTGTGAGATCATAAGTGATCTCATTTTGGGTGTTCTTGCACTCCACCCAATAGTCCCATTATAAGTCAAGATCATTTTTAGGCTGACTATGATTGTAGTTCAAGACATGATAGGTGGAAACATTAGACTCCTAATCATCCACACGTAATATTATCTCTAGATATTACATCTCTTCAATCAAAATAAGAGGAGGAGATGGTGTTATAGAAACCTTTTCCCCCAGCATGCCATTTTTGGTGTTTGTCTGATAGGGGTCCCTTTTGTCAACCTTGTTAATTCATTTCCTTGCATGCTAATCTCACTAGATCCTTATTATCTAATAAACATGGGACCTCCTTCTTTCACACCCTCAAACTCTTCAACTTCAAATAACTGGTAATGGCTCTTTGCTCTTGTTAGATTTTTGCTTCAGCTGCATCACTAGTCAGGGTCCCCAAAGGTTAACATATTATTATCCAAATCTCCAAATTTAATATGTCTTGAATCCTCTTCCCTAGATCCAAAATGTTTCATCTCCCTACTTTACCCTCCTTTAATGGTGGACCTATTTCCTGTAATGTGTAACTTCTCTTTTCTGCTTGTGTGGATGCATTTCTACTTTCCTCTGCTTGAAATCATGCCATTTTAATCTCTATATTATTTTTTTAAATGAGAGAACTACATAATAGCCTTATTAATCATTGGTTTTTGCCTATTTGAGCTATGCAATTCTTCAAGTTTTTAATCATAAAAAATGGAAATGAGAGGGCTTATGGACTTTTATAGGATATCCTAAATTTTTGCATTAAATCCTCCATGTTGAATTAATTTTCTCCATGCTACCATCCATTAATTAAGCCACTAATTCTCTAAATGACATGTTTTAATGTCCATTCAACAAACTTGCCATTTATACCACTCTATTGTTAGTAACTGCATGTCCCATCCTTCATTTGAGAGTTATTTCACCTTCCCCATAGTGCATGCTAGCTATAATAATTCAAAATTTCCATTTTTATGGTAGGAACTATCTTTTATGCTTTAACCCACTTTATGATAGTGTTTCATTTATCATCTTTGTTCTATTTTCCTGGGTCACACACTACCTTTTCACATTCCTTGTGCTACCTTTTGTGTACATCCGTCATGCACCTTATTTTGTGTACCTTCTCCTTACACTGCATCTTGCATGCCCCATTATTTTATAAGCTCTCCAGTTTGGCTCTATATGTAGGCATCCAATTATTATCACTATTATGCTAAAACTATAAATTAGAATGATATTCTATAACAATGCATAATCTAGACCAAAAACACTAAAATACTTAAATTTATCTACACACATCACCAATTGTTATCTCTTAATACTTGATTGGGGTAAGACCTTTTACATAATTTTTATATTTCCCAAATCACTTCGAGTCAAATTGTGACCACATAAAATGATGTCCTAGACCACTAAAATCTTCTAATTTAGTAGCACACATCATGTGCATGTATTATTTCATGTCTATAATACCCTAATTGGGGTATTACCCTGTACACAATTGATACCTTCTTATAATTATACTCTAGTCAAATTATGACTCAGTAAAATGACATTTTTAACTAGGTTGATTAAACGTGAAACAAATTTTCAAAGAATTATAGAAAATTAATTAAAGTCACTTAAGTAAATCAAAACTAAATTAGGAGCTTAAATGGAAATTCCATGAAAGTTGTTGAATATATATTTACTAGAAATTCATTATTTAATATTGCATCATCTCATGACATCATCACAAGAGTGTTATCCATAGGCCATTAATGGGATAAATATCAATATTAATCTCTCCCATGCCTCATCAATGCCTCATTCTTCTAAATATTAATGATCATATTTATTGCTTGTCCATCCAATATTAAATCAATCCATGACCACACATATTGATCTCAATATAGATGGTCATGGTTGATCCTGAAAATTTAAGAAAATCTATAAATAAGAGAGCCAAGACCATAAAATTTAAGCTTTAGTTATGCAAACTTATTATGTATAAATTGTTATACAGAAGCTTCATTTATTCACCCAATTAGATCAATTAAAGAACTAAATCCATTGGTGAATTAAGAGATAATGGAGGCTCATGATACTCTATTATAGGTACAATCACTGAGGGGGGGGATGAATCAATGATGCTAGATAATCTAATTCAATTCCTAACTCTTAAACATTCAACACATACAATCGTGATGCATACAAATTAACCATTGCAACGAACAAGGAAGATATATCAAGATCAAGAACATAACACACGATATATGTGGGAAACCCTCTTGGAGGATAAAATCAACTAAACCCTGCAATATGGACTATAGTTCTATAAAGACAAGATTCAAAATTTAGACCAGCACCAACTGATCAAGGAACATCCATCCCTAAATTTAGTGAGACACCCATCCCATAAGGAGGAACAAACCCCCTAGGCAACCAAGCACCAAACCAACTACCTTGATATGATCTCTACCTCTTATTAGATGTCTTCTACAATTGATGATGGACTTCTCTTACTTGCTCTCTTTCCCTTTTACATGCTCACAAAGTTGCACATACAAGCAATGCATCTAAAACACTCTTTTGGATCAATTTTCACTTCTTATATATAATAAAAAAACCTGAAAATACTCTATAAAAACATCAAAAACATGACCTATAATTCATGCACACAATCCTCAACTTGATCTACTCTTCAATCCATCCACTAATCAAACTCACTCAATTAACCTCTAGGGCTTCCTCACTCAATTTGCCTCTTATAGGCTCATTAAGTCTTATGACCTATGTGTTCACCTTAATTACCTTGATCAATAAATCATGACTAATAATATTCACTCTATATTGGTATTCAATCACCCATACCTTCTCTTTCTAAGTTTTTCTCCTTTGCTTAGCTCTAGACTGCTTCAGCAATTCTCCATATAGGCCAATTATGCCTGGTATTTATACCATACACTCATCTAACCCATCTTGGTCGGCCAAGATGATTACCATACTTTTTATACCTTTAAAATAGGTATTTATACATGTGTTACATGTAAGAGCCACACTTTTCATAGGTCAACCAATACCTCATTAGCCCCAAACCACCATTAGGTTTGGTGGGACCTAAAACAATTAGGCCTTCATATGCACACATTACATGTGAGACTAATTGGACCACATTCATCCTTTACCAATGATTATAACACATCAAAAATATCACTAATATCCATTTTATAAATTTTTTATGGGTCCATGCCACCTATAACCCCAACTCAACACTTAAACCTACCAATTAGGTATCCTTGCTCTTTAGGTCTTCATATATAGAAAACACAATCTCAAACTTCTAAAGAAAAAACTAAAATATTTCACATATACATATGATTATATCACATGGGTTAACCCTTTAGGACCTATTATACACCTCCATATTATTTATAAACTTCAACATAATCTCTAAGCACTTAAATCAACTCTCTCAGAATGTCCACTCAGACTGGTCATAAATAGTCAAAATATAATCAAGCTATTTTGACTCTCCATATTTGAAAATGGGAATATAATGAAAACCAATGACGTATTATAATCCTTTTATACTTATAAAAAATATACATACTCATTTTATTCTTCAACTCTACTCAGAACACCTTCAACTTGCCAATGCAAGATGGTCACTCAAACTACCAGTGTATACAATAAACATAATCAATTTATAAGACTTTGTTCATACTAAATATTAATTGGTAAAAACTTAATAATACAAAAAAATGGTATTAATATAGTTTTTAACACTCTTAAATAGTTACCTCATCTTGAAACATCAAAATACTATCAATAACTCTTCAATTATCTCTCGGGTCATTTGTAGAACATGGTCAAACACACAGTCAACTTTGGAGCTTAATATCCACAACTTTACAAACAATAAAATATTTTAATAAAATTTTAATGATGTGCCTTGAATTAATTTACAAATTTTATTTTTACCTCATCATCAAATTCTATATATATCAAAAGTTATGGCTCAAACACTACATACTGGTTTTTCCTTTGTTAATTTGAATATTCAAATTCCAACGATCACTGTGTATTGCAAAAACATCAACCACATGTCTTCATCTCAATTATCATATAAGATAGATAAAATTAAATCCATAAATATATTTTGGAGTATCCTTTTATTTATCTTCCATCACTCACATTTTATCTTAGATCCTTGCTTCTGAGATCAATCCACTTGGTAACCTCGCATGCCCTCTACGTACCCTGCAGTTAGTATCTAATAAAATTTTGCCACTTGGAATTATACATGAATTATAAGAATCCTATTGAATTATTTAATTAATATTCAAAATTTATTTTTATCTGATCTTCTATGATTATGATACATGGCACCCTCACGTGCCTCTGAGAACATTGACTATTTGAGTCTAATGAACTTCCACCACTTGGCAACCCCGCATGCCTTCTGAGAATCCTTCGACATATTAATTAAATATGCACCATTGGATAACTAATAAAAATATAATGTGATCCATTATATCCTTATCTATTCATATTAAATTCTCATCATTAGATCTATGATCTGATTAAATGCTCACCGTAGATCTTCAATAATGCAAATTTGGCTAAGTATGGGAACTTAGTGAACTCTACTTGAGAAGCCAAATTTTCACCTTTATAAATTTTGCTACGCTCAACATCATGACCTAAAATTTGAACCACATTATCAAATTTCATAGGGGAATCCATCCATGTATCAAAATTCTCTTAAAACTTTCACATGTGTGAAATATGATGTCTTAAATATGCTCACTTAGCCTTATCTGTCAAGATGACTACTTGAACCTAAACACTCATATGAGTGATTTGATGAATTCATTTCACTTTTATAATCACTAAAATCACTCATAACACCCCATAGGGTCTTTGAAACATAAACACACCATCAATAACATCCATCATCTACCTATCAAAGTCAAACATTGAAGAACTATGCAAGAATACGAAAGCACATTGAAACACACTTTATTATGGTCATTCTAGCACACATGACACCTCATAAACATCCTTGGTCACTTTGGAGACATAACTTACAAACCTAAAAAAATATACCCATTTGTCATTGATGTTAAACACCAATACAAAGCTTATGCTTAGACTCTATTTCTCTCTTTAAGCACTTTTTCCCCCTTTGACACAATGATAAAGTGGGCTCAATTTATGATCCTGTAGACATGAAAAGACTTCAAGAAATAAAAATAGGAAAGGACCACTTTTGATAGATGATGTAGACTCACCCTAACATTTTGCGTACCTCTTCTTACCTTGATCTTCTCAAACATGCTCCATGACTACACTCTTCTTTGATCATACATGGATTCTATGAAGACAAAACATACATGAACATCATAAAATACTTGAACTTACCTTGAAAACATAAAGAGGGACTCCACCTAAGTCACTTGAGATTAGGCACCCTTTGAGCACCTTGTTCTTTTGGAGAAAATGACCAAAAAGTCTACTTCTTCATACTAGCCATTCTTAGAGGCCTTGTAGCCCTACATGGACCTTGCAAAGCCCATAAATTTTTTGTGTATGAAATTTCATGGCTTGAAATTTTATATCTAGAGCATTGTCATATGCCCCCTCATGCATGACAAAAATAAACACTAGCTCTTCCTCTGTAACATACTTCATAAACCTATTAGCCAATTAAGCCTCCATTTACACAAATCCTCCTCCATGGAAAAAATCATGCACTTATAGAAGACTGTGAAATAATTTTTGATCACCCATTTGGACATTTCAATTGATTAATTATCCTTATATCTAAAATCATTATGCAAATAATTTTTCCAACATGAGAAAAAACACTAGGTTTATAAGAGAAACTTGATCAACACACCACCTTCCATTCAATTCCCATATCTAAAAATATTCTCACACCTAGAGGTCATCAATACACACTTATGGACCAAATTTTGAGCTTAGAATCCTTTGGGAACCCATAATTCCTATACCATGTTTTTTTGACCTGCATACCCTTAAGCACAAACCGAGAAACGTAAGAGCAAAAAAAAATTTCCAATTGCACACAAAAGACCTCAAACAATTAAAATCACGTAGAACACACTTTAATGAGGTTAACACATATTTATATCCCACTAAGACACCTTGATAACTTGAAATTCTTCAAATGACACCTGGAAATCTCCATACCCAGCCTACAGACCTTGCACAAATAGTAGTCAACATGCCAAAACACTAGAAACTAATCATGATAACATTTTGACATCACCAAGCCACCTCACCCACTTTGTCAAACCAAACTCAACTAATCTCAACTCTCTTTTATCTTCTAGGACCCAAAAATCATCAGATTTGCAAGTTTGACACTCACTAGGCAATGAACACTAACAAAAATGGTCAAACTCAATAAATGACCATAACTGATTCTTTTAACCAAAAAAATACATGAAACCTCATGGATTACATTTGTGCCAATATTATTCACACTCCATAACAACCTTGCCTTCATTCTTCAACATTTGACCAACTAATCCATCCATCAAAAATTGACAAGAACTCACCTTTAAGACCAAAGTCCCTGAATACTTATGGAGCATAATACTTTTAAGCATATGAATCAATTAATCCCCCTTTGACATATACCAATCTAAACTTGGGGTTCTCTAATACTTGGACCTGTTCATCTACAGAACATACAAGCTCCCTTTGTCCATGCATGAGGATTCAATACATTGTCAAAAACACATGACTTGGTTTGATCAAGTCATCATACAAATATGCTTGAAATCACAACTGTAGTAGACATCTTCATATGTACACCATGACTGAGGCATATCACATATGTTCCCCCTTAAATCATGCACATCTCTCTAAGCCATTCAAGCTAGTTATCTCCCCCTAACTCCTTGCTCTATGACATATTCAATAGGTCCCCTTTGGGTCTAAAAAACTACTTTTTCAAACATTGTCCACACATGGTCAATGCTCTTATAGAAACACCAATAGATCTCATATCTTCAGAACAACATGAACTCTATGGCATACATAGCTTGACATCTACAAAAATTTGAGACCATATTCATGATATCAAAAATATGAAAACACATTTTCCTTGTAACCTTTCTTATCCTCCAACATCAATAAAAAAACTCAACTAGCATCCACCATACTTCTCTTGTTAACAAGTGTCTCTTTGAAGCCTAGATAGAGACACCCCTTTGACATAGAGAGACCAAAATTCCCAAAACTCAAGAGACTCCCATATCTTCATACCTTTATTTGACTTGCAGTCCTACCTCATCATTTGATTGACTTTGAATGGATGCTTGACTTCATTCTTTAATTCAGAATTGTCAACAAATGCTAAAAATAAATGTTCTTAACTTTATTTCATGTTTATCATGGCAAACAAACTATCTCTAGTCTTAGTTTGATCTCACCTAATAGAGTTAGGTCTTTAAATCCATGTTTGACTTCTTCCTTGCATTCTAGGAGCTGCATACACTTTCTCGTGACTTGAGAACCTATCAACCTTTCTTGAACAAAATTTTGCAATGTGACCAACATGATGACAACTCATTATATTTGGTTATCTGATCAGATTTATCTTTATTCTACCAGCATCTTTATTCCTTGACGATTGCTTTTACTAACATAGTCCTTTGCCCTATGACCAACAAGATGACAAACATAACAATGGTCCATAAAAGACTTGGCATACCATGAAGCATTTGGCTTTTTAATTGGATTTTTCATTTTGCTCTTGACCTGATTTAGCTTGTTGACTTTCATGCTACCATCTTCTTTCTCTTGTTCTAATCTTTTTTGATCTTGTTCAAGCTTGCCTATCTTAACTATGATTTTTTCATGTTCATAGTTTAGGGAAATAAGATTAGCCTTCAATTGAACACATTCATCTTCTTTAGCTCTCATGATTGAAATCACAACTTCTAATTGAATTTTGAGATCTTTAATGGTATTCTTATCCTCCTTAGCTTATTTAGTGATGTCATCCTTCAATCTATATGCTTGATCTTTAATCAACTTGATTTATTATTGATTCTTCTTTTCCTCTTTATCAAACTTGCCTAACAAACTTCCCTCAAGATAACTAACTTGTGCTTGAAGACCTTTGATCATATTCCTTATTTTATGATTCCTCTTATTTTTCTCCTTCAGTTCACCAAGTGCACCCATGAGCTCAGCTTCTAGATCAACTTCTTCTTCCTTGCAATCATCGAATACTTATTCTTCTCCACTTTTATGGAAAACTTCTTCATCACACATGATGTCCTTTTCTTTTTAGTAATTTTCCGTTTTAGCCATATTGTACCTTGGTCACCTACAAGTGGTTAAAATTACACAAAAGGTACTGATATGATACCAATTATTATTAGAGGTAAAATGACTAAGAGGGAGGGGTGAACCAATGATGCTAGATAATCCAATTCAATTGACAACTCTTAAACATTTAGCACATACAATCATGATGCATACAAATTAACCATTGCAATGAATAAGGAAGATATAGAAAGATCAAGCACATAACACATGATATATGTGGAAAACTTTATTGGGAGATAAAACCCACTGAACCCTACAAGATGGACTACAGTCCTATAAAGACAAGATTCAACATTTAGACCAACACCAACTGATCAAATAATACCCATCCCTAAATTTAGTGAGACACCCATCCCACAAGGAGGAACCAACCCCCTAGGCAATCAAGCACCAACCTAGTTACCATGATATGATCTCTACCTCTGATCTAATTTCTTCTACACTTGATGATGGACTTCTCTTACTTTCTCTCTTTCCCCTTTACACTCTCACAAACTTGCACACACAAGCAATGCATCCAAAACACTCTTTTGGATCACTTTTCACTTCTTAGCACATATACAATCAAAAAAACTATAATAACTCTATCAAAACATTAGAAACATTACCTTTAGGTCATGAATGTAATCCTCAACCTAATATACTCTTCAATCCATCCACTATGCACACTCACTTAATTAGCCTTTAGGGCTTACTCGCTTAATCTGCCTCTTTTAGGCTCATTAGGTCTAATGACCTATGTGTTCACCTTTATTACCTTGATCAGACAAGCATGACTAATCCTATTCACTCTCTTTTGTTCCTTAAGGAACTGTACCTTTCTTTTAAATGTTCTCTCATTTTCTTGGCTCTGCACTACTTTTACAATTCTCCAAATAGGCCAATTATGCCTAGTATTTATACCATACACTCATCTAACCCATCTTGGTCAGCCAAAATGCTTAAAATAAATTTTATACCTTTGAAATAGGTATTAATAAACATGTTACATGTGAGAAACATACTCTTCATAGGTCATCCAATACCTCATTATCCCCAAACCATCATTAGGTCTTGGTGAGACCAAAAACAATTAGGCCTTCATACTCCCATGTTACATGTGAGACTACTTGGACCACCTTCATTCTTTAACAATGTTTATAACACATAAAAAATATCAAAAATATACCCTTTATAAATTCCTCATGGGTCCATGCTACCTATAACCCCAACTTAACACTTGAACCTACCAATTAGGACTCCTTGCTCTTTAGGTCTTCATATATAGAAAACGCAGTCTCAAAATTATGAAGCAAAAACTCAAATATTTCACATAAAAATATGATTATATCACATAGATGAACCCTTTAGGACATATTATACACCTAAATGTGCTTTAGACACTTCAACATAGGCTCTAATCACTTAAATCAACTCTCTTAGAATGTCCACTCATACTGGTCAAAAATAGTAAAAATATATTCAAGATATTTTGACTCCCTATATATGATAAGGGGAATATAATGAAAAATAATGAATTATTATAATAATTTTAAAATTATAGAACATCTCCATACTCATTTTATTCTTTAACTCTTCTCATAACACCTTCAACTTGCCTCTGCAAGATGGTCACTAAAACTGCCAGTGTATACAATAAACACAACTTCTAAGACTTTATTCATAATAAATATGGATTGGTAAAACCTTAATAATACAAAAATATGGTCCTCATATATTATTTAACACTATTCAATATTTATCTCATCTTGGAACACCAAAATACTATCAATAACTCTTCAATTATCCTTCTTAGGTCACTTGCAGAACATGGTCAAACACACAATCAACTTTCGAGATTAATATCTGTAACTATACAAACATTAAAATATTATAATAAAATTTTATTTATTTTAATTAAATTCCTTTAAAATTTTTATTTTTACTTCATCATTAAAATTTTAATATATCAAAAGTTACGGCTCAAACACTGTAGACTGGTTTTTCCTTTGTTAATTTGAATATTCAAATTCCAATGGTCCTGTGTATTGCAAAAACATTAGCCACGTGTCTTCATCTTGATTTTATTGGAAGATATATCAAATTCACTCCATATATATCTTTAGGATTATCTTAGTATTTATCTTTCATCGATCACCATTTATCTTAGATCATTGCTTCTGAGATCAAGCCACTTGGCAGCCTTGCATGCCCTCTGTGTACCTTGTAGTCAATATCCAATGAATTTATACCACTTAGTAGACCCACATGCTTTTTAAGCATCATATTTAATTAATATTTACCTTTTATTTTTATCTTCTCTTCCAAAATTATGACACTTGACACCCTCATGTGCCTTCTACACACATTTACTATTTGACTCCAATGAACTTTCCACCACTTGGTAGCCCCATGTGCCTTCTGAGCAGCCTTTGAAATATTGAATAAATACACACCATTGGATCATTACTAACAAGATAATATGATCCATTATATCCTTATCTAGTTATATTAAATTCTTGTTTTTATATCTATGATATGATTAAACGCTCACTGTAGATCTTTGATAATGCAAATTTGGCTATGGGAACTTGGTGAACTCTACCTGAGAAGCTAACTTTACACCTTAATAAATTTTGATACTCTAAACCTCATGACCTAAAATTTGAACCAAATTATCACATTTAATAGGTAAATCCATCCATTTATTAAAATGATCTTGAAACTTTCACATGTGTGAAATATGATGTCATCAATCTGTTCACATGTGTGAAATATGATGTTATCTATCAAGATGACTACTTGAACCTAGACACTCTTATGAGTGCTCTGATGAATTACTTTCACTTCCATAAGCACTCTAAGTACTCATAACACCCCACAAGTTATTTTAAACATAACCATACCATTAATAACATCCACCATCTACCTATCCAAGTCAAACATTAAATAACTATGCAATAATACTGAAGCACATTAAAACACACTTTGTCATTGTCATTATCGTACACATGGCATCTCATCAACATCCTTGGTCATATTGGAGACATAATTTCCAACCTAAAACATAATCCTCATTGAAGAAGACTTAGAACACTGAATCTAGGGAAAAACACACTTATTTACCACTTTTGAGGGCAAATAGCTACTTGGAAGGTATATCTTATCTTACTTTCATAATTAGTTCTTTGAATTCATTAGTACCACCCCTTGAGGGAGTATGATTAACATGTTAATTATTTTGAAATTTATATACTAACACATGGACTAACTTGTTTCATAATCCTATTCTACACTATGATCCCATGTGTTTTTTCAATCATTTTCTTTATGTGCTTCCTTTACATGCCTCTTCTTGTGCACTTTATTTATGAACTTCCACTTGCACACTTAATCTTACGTGCTTCCTCTACACATTTTTTTTTTCCTTAAATAGCGTATCCCTACTAAAACCCACCCCATATTTAAATTTATGTGTGATCTTGCATGTCATAGCTTAGTGAAATTTATGTCGATAAAGATAGAGAAAAAAGTGACAAACCAATTATAAAAAGGTGCACAACTAATTCCACACTTATTTTAAAAATGATATAAAATCCTAAACTAACCTAGTGGCATATGCCTTATTTACTAAATTTAAGATTATATAGAATGGTAAGACCAAAGTTGACTACCATTGATTGGCCTGGTAGGAATTTGTTATCTAATATTTTTGATTTACAAGTGCCTATCAGATGGATAACATGAATAATAGATAGACCATCCTAGTGGACCCTTAGTTTATCTGAATGGCACACAAAATTTGAATCATAGACGAGTACATGCATACTAAGATAAAAATCCTTGGTTCTAATATGTCGATCATGCTAGGATTTCTATTTTTGCTTTTCAACCCTTTGGATCCAATGTGAAAGGAAGCATGTTTCATCCAGTTGAAGTAGAGCATCCATGCATGATTTTAGGGACTCCTCATCATCTAATTTGACTACATGTGTAATATGTAAAGAGGGCACAAGAAATTCTACTGGCAAAACTGCTTTAGCACCAAAGACAAGATTAATGGAGTACTCTTATTTAACCTTTTATAGGTGGTTTAATATACCCATAAGACTGCATAAACTTGATCATCCCAATCAGTGCAATTGATGTTGTAAATATTGGTTAGTGTGTTACCCAAAATATTGTTGAAGGCTTTAAATGTGCCATAAGCTTGAGGGTGGTATGGATTAGTTTTATGGTGCACAATCATGAATTCAACTAAGAGGATGTGCAGTGTCTCATCGAGAAAGTGAGTGACATGATCACTTGTTAAGCTTAGAGGGAATACATACCTTGTGATGATATTTTTACATAGAAATCAGGTGGTAGTTACAGTAGTATAATCATGTGTAGGCATTTTTTCAGACCAACGTGTGATATAGTTAGTAGTAATAATGATGTACTGCACACTAGTCCATCATGTAACTGGTTGAATGGGACCCAAAAAATTAATAGCCCATTTCTTAAATGGTTCATGAGCAATTATTGGATGAAAAGGCATAGCATCCCATTGATTTGGTTTACCTACATGTTGACAGATATCACATTGGTATGCATAAGCTTTGGTATATTTAAATAAGGTGGGCCACCATAATCTAATTAATATAACTTTTCATGTTGTTGTATCAATAACATAATGTCCTATTGTGATGCCCTCATGAAATTCTTGAAGGAGTTACACATTATTGTGATGCATTACACACCTTCATAGTACTTAATCCAAACCAAGTTTGTATAGGTCTCTACTAATAAGTTAGAATGGGGAGGTGCATAGAATTAGTTGATTTTTATCTTGGGTAATTAGGTTGTCTAGCTTTTCTATTGTAAGAAAAGCTATAATTTACTCTAATTATTTGGGGACATGCAGAAATTGAAAAATATATACATTGGGTAAATCATCCTCTATGGCATGCACTAGTTCACCAGATTGAACATGTGAGAGATGGTTAGGTCTAAAATAAACTTTGCCTAGTTTTACTACCACATAAAACTAGAATTCTTGAAAAATAATAATCCATAGACATATGTGTTTGTGCAAGATTGACTTATTTACCAAATACTTGAGTATTTCATGATCTATATATAAGATAAATGGGGTTTCCAAAATGTATTAATGAAACATGTGAAGTGCATAAACCATAGATAAGGAATCACAGTTGATTGTGGAATAATTATGTTCCATTGGTGTGAGATTTTGGTTTGAAAAATAAATAGGATGAACAAGGTTTCTCTCACTATGTTATGCTAGGATATCACCTCCTTCCATGCTTAAAACATCAATATGTACATGAAATGGCTAGTTCCAGTTTAGGAACTGAAGAATGGTGTAGTCACCAATTTTTATTTCAGGGTTTTAAGTGCTTGTTGATGTTAAGCCATCCATAAGAATAGTCTATTATGCTTGAGTAGTTATTCCATCAGGGTGACTATGTTAGCATAATCTCGAATGAAATTTTTATAGTACCTTGTGTGACCTAAGAAGGTGTAGACTTCATACTAAGTGGTTGGCATTAGGAGTTGGATAATGATCATAACTTTAGTTAGATCCACTAATAGGCCATCCTGATAAATGATATGTCCCAGTAAAATCCCAAATGGGGTAGAAAGGATGCACTTCTTCATGTTCAGGGAAATCTGAATCTATCAGTAATGTTTGAGCATGAGGCATTGATTATCATAGTGGTCACACACTAAACCATACATGGTTTAGTCATCCAAGTATACATTAAGGAATTTGTGAATACAATCCTTGAATGCTTCCACTAAGATGTGTGGAAACATTAATGGCACATTCTTAAGGCCCAAAAGCATAACATTATCTACAAAATAACCCCATTTAGTTGTACAAACTATCTTTGCCTTGTCTTATTCAATAACTTATCCTTGGTGATAGCCATAAAAGCTATCAGTGAATTTTTAGATCTCTCACCCAACAACACTTTCCAAAATTTCCTTGATAAATGACATTGGGAAAGGATCTATTACAAATATCACATTGAATACCCTGTTACCCAAACAAATTCAAATGCAACCATCCTTATTGATGCTTATCATCATGAGACTAACTCATTCATCCTCATCAATGGGGGTAATAAATCCATTGCGTAACATGCTATCAATTTCCTCTTTAACCCAAATGTGCATATTTGGGTTCATCCTACACAACCATTTCCTCATCGATCAAGCACATTCAACCAAATTGATGTGCATTTTTCCTAATGATGGATGCACTCCTTTCATTTCTATGAAGTTGCATGGGAAAAACATCCTAGTACTCATGTAAAAGTTCAAAGATCTTAGTTACCTCAACTTTGGATTAGTAATTAAGGACCATGGCTAATTTAGGTACATCATCCATTCCAATGTTATACTAAACATTTAGAGTTGTGAGGAATTTAATTTTTACTTGAACTACATCATATCTCTGACATCACATGCCCTATATTTTTATGTATATTTAGAAGGTTAAATGATGGCTCTAGTTGATCAGAATTGGTACCTATTGACCAAATTTGACTTTTGGACAAATTAGAGTCAACCCCTAAATTTATAAGATTTTTAGAAGTTTATTCATGTCATATAGAGGTTTCATATTGATCTAAATGTCTTACTTATCCCTAGTCTAGCCTTGGTCTAAGTCTAACCCCCTTGTACTAGTCAAGTCAATGAAAGTCAACCCTAGTCAAATAGGGTCAAACCTAGTCAAAGGTATAAACTATGTTGAAAATGTCCCTTTTATTTGTTTCAAGGTGTCTAAAATTCATAAATTGGCCACTTGTTAGGTTTCATGTGCAAAAAGGGTCATTTGGCCATCTTTTTTTAGCCCATTTAATGACTTGTACAGACTTTCATGCAAGAAAATTTGTCACCAAGGTCAGTTTCAATGTTGAAGAGGTCAAGATCATGCTAAGAGTAGTCAAATGTCAGCCAAGAGTCAGTTATATGCAAATATGGGAAGTTTCTCCTTGTTTACAGGCCCTTTTGGGTACTTATACGGAATGGATGACCTGACCATCAGCTAAAAACGTGGGTGGAGTGCCTCTTCACCTCCCCAAACTATTTTACATGCTTGGTTTTCAAGTATCATGTAAAAAAGTCCATATACAACTTCTTTTACTCCATTTTCTCATAGCAAGCAAAAAATGGTCATTTTCAAGTGCTTGGTATGGGCTATACGAGTGGAGTTGGGAAGAGTGCTTCTAGGGATGGTTAGTAATCTAATTTAAATTCATTTTCATAACAATAAATTGTAATTTAATGCCTAATCCTTTATGAAAAATTACTAACACTCCAAGTAGCTTTTTATGCATGTGCATCCATGAGGGGTCTCCTTTTGAGCTAGTTTCAAAATAATTTGCTTTGGTTTAATGGATTTGATGATTTCCTATGTTTTTAGTGACCTCTCCATAGGTTTTTCATGATTTTATTGTATTTTTAAGTCATCAAATGCCTAATAAAGTCTTCTCCAGGCTTGTCCTTGTTCTAAACCATGTTTTCTACCTTTGCTCATAAAGATGCACCTAAAGGTGCCTTGAATGGAAGTTTTCCATGTTAATATGAAGTAATTAAATACACCCCAACTGTTTAAAGTCATAAAATTTCATTCGAGGTCCAAATAAGGGAATCTTGAACTCTAAATCTTGTACCTTGCTCACTCTTTTCCTTCACTGTCTGCATATTCCAAGGGAGTGATCAATCAGAGGGTTCCATGATGTCATCTTGCCTTGAAAATAACCTTGGTAAGGTTTTAAACCTATTGGAGACATTACAAGTGTATTTTATGAGAAATGAAGAGACCATGAGGCCTAAATCATGCAACATTTCTCATTTCTCTCTCCATATATATACACAAAATCCTTACTTACAAATAACCAATAGAGAAGCAAAAGAAGTCATATTGGAATGTTAATACTAGTGGATGAATCATCCTTTGGGAGCTTGGTATACTAAAGAGTCTATGATAAGCTTACTTCAAGATCAAATTGGCAAAAAAGGTAGAAAATCACTCCCAAAAGCCTAATGATTGATATAGGGCTATTTATCCCAAAATATGAAAATAGAGAACTTTGTGGTTTTGCAAGCATCATATATCATGGATAAGGAGCTCTTGATAAGTTTTAGAGTTTTAGAATTATTGTCCCTATTATATACAAGGAGTTCACCAAGTTTAGGGAAGGAGAAATGAAAGGTGATATGAGTTTGAGGGTCTTGAAAGCATTCCACAACACATTGACAAGTTTGAGTGTTACCTACAGTCTCGTGAAAGATGAATGGTTTGACACCTCTAACAAGAAAAAAAGCACTATTTTCATGCTTGAATGATTCTCATTAACCCAAACATACATTCATGACTTGAAGATCACTTCAACAAGGTTGGAACATGGCTTCTACCCCTAAACACCCTCCTCTATTTATGCATAGGCCTCGGAAAGGCCATCAATAGTAGGGGTTTCAAACAATGATGTAAAAGGTTGAGGTTTTGGCCTTATTTTGAGTTTTTGAGGTGAATAGAGATATAGGGTGGTTTGTGATTATAAAACTTTCAAGGAGAATCAAAACACCTCAAACAAGTTTCAAGTGGTCTATAACACCCACCTATAGGTAGGCCTAAGGACCATGAAACATAGTCAGGTTGGAAATACAAGCAGTGAGTTGGAGTAGTATTTCCAATGAGGCTAATACCACCCAAGGCCAATTGATGAGTTTAAACTCCCATATAATGAAGTCTTGACAATGAGCTTAACCTTGAGGGGAGAAGGTATTTTTTCAAGGTAATAGGAGCTCAAACTTAATGAAATGGTGGTTAGTAAGCTCAAGAAGGATGTTATGTTTTCATAGGACTCTTTCAAAGGATAATGAGCCTACACAAACCCTTGAATAGCCTAATATACACCTACCAGGTCAGACAGGTAAGATGAGGTAGATAGTGGGTAGGTTTGGGTTTTGGATGGATATTTTTGGTAGTTAAAGTGTTCACAAGTATTAGAGGACATTTTATGTCAGGGATGCGAAACACTGGAAGAATACAATTGATTACCAAACTTCAAGCAACTTAATATGCGGAAATAACCTGCTGCCGGTCCCTCTCAAAAACCTGAGAACCCACTTCCCCGAATTGGCTCCTAACTCTGACAGCTCCCACTGCATGAGAATACTCAGGTCTATCCCAGACCTCATGTGATTTCAAACACTGTACCTATCCAGCCCTTAGTGTGCTCCGGCTCTGCATCCCGAACCTCGCCAACACCTAATTCACATCAGCTCCCACTCGACACAAAATCACCCTGTGATCTCCATGCCTCCCATGTCAAAGAATTCTGCTGCTCAAAACTCCTCATGACATGCCACTGAAACTAATCTTACCCTTAGCTCAGCAAAACCCTGTATGTACTAACCCTGCTAGCAAATATACCATCCACATATAGCAACAGAATGATGTCGTGACTCATCATCCACCTGGTAAGACAAACCATAGTAGTTACCCTGACATCGACTGAAGCCATGCTTCGTCCTCCACCTGTCAAAACCTGTACCACTGTCCTGCAGCTTCCTCAAGACCATATGCCTGGTCTTCCGTCTCACGTATCCGTTCTCTCTATTCTTCTACTAAGGCATCCATTCATCTCTGTGCTTTCATCCAGCTGGCAAACCTACCAAAACACCCGTCTGGTTCTGCATCATATCCCTGCCTAGCTCACACCTGTATCTTGGATCCTTCCTGCTTTACAATCAGCAACAAGTATGAAGAAGAGGAACATGAATTTGAGGGCCTACTTACGCCTTCAGTCCTCCGTATGGGTGTTTGAGACTCCTTGACAGCGTGCTGTCCACCCAAAATTCGTTACAGTGACCGACCTCGGTCACTCCACAGTCTGCATCCGACCGACGTCGGTTCTCATGCGTCTGTACCTGACTACCAACCTGCCAGCACTGGTGTCCCTTCTACCGACGTCGGTCCTCCTGACCAACATCGGTCTTACATACTACCGACGTTGGTCCCATGACCGACGTCAGTCTTACTCTGCCCGACATCACCGGCTTCAGTCTGCACATGACCGACATCGGCACCTGTCTGTTCGATGCCGGTTCCTCCTGACTGACACCGGTACCTGTGTTCGCCTGTGAGTGATGACTTTTTACCCGCGAGCTCCTTTGGATCAAAACACATGTCCAAACTACTCTGCTCAGATGTATCTAGCCTCATCCACTGAACTCTGTCCGCCATCTCCTCCAAGAACACCAAGGCTTTCCAGTTCTTAAGCTTGTCAAATATATCTGTCTTTCACTTAAGAACATGCATCTCCTTCCTGCTCATGTGACCAAGCCTACGAAGCCACGTCTCCGCAACAGAAGAAGAATCAGTAATATAAACAAGTAGATAAAGTATACCTATTTTCTTACCACCGGCTAATTCAAGTGCTACCGCTGTGAGAGTTCTTGTGCATCTCTCATCACCCAATCTTTCTAAAGAAATTAGCCATATCTCCAAACCTGGGACCTGCATGACCTTCATCAACACCTGTGTGTTGGCTGCCTGTAATTTCAGCTTCACTTCCCCTTTGCCAATTCTTTGGCAAGGCTTACCAGCTCCTCTACCTGGGGCTACATGGAAAGAGGCAACCGAATCTTTTATCCAAGATTCAACTTTATCCAAGAAACCTGTAAACACATCCTGTGCAACAACACCTGCAACATCTGTATCTTCAATTTCTTCATGCTGATCTGCTACCAACCAACAATGTTCTTTTACCTGCTCTTTCTTTCCATCGGACCGTGAGTAACCGTCTGTGCTTTTCAACTCCTCCATTCTTAGCTTACTTTGATCTGCCGTTGCTCTACTCCCACTCGATCAGAAACCCCTGAGAGTGCCTTGTAACCAAACACAACCCTGCTTCCTGCAGCCTTAGCTATGATACCACTTGTCAGGGATGCGAAACACCGGAAGAATACAATTGATTACCAAACTTCAAGCAACTTAATATGTGGAAATAACGAGATTCACCAAGTAACTAGAATTCAGAATAACACAGCATATGAGAGACAATACACAACTTGTATTAACACTTTATACAGAAAAGAATACAATAAAGAAGATGCCACTTCTTCTCCACCACCTCTTCAGAGGTTTCCCACACCTCAAGTGAATAGTAATTCTTCTCCCCAAAGCTCTCCCTCTCATAGGTCCCAACACCCAACTCAAATACAGAGTTGGTGTTCACCTCCCGTGCTCCACGCATAACACAAGTGCTCCACGCACTCCACAAGCACTCCACGTGCTCCACAAGTACTCAAGGTACTTCAAGTAGATCTCCCATGAATTTGCAACAACCTGAAATTCAACAGACCATACTTATGGAAGGAACTCCCTTGCCTTCCTCTCTTGCTCTATCCGAGTACACACCTGTACTCTAAGTAGATCCTGCCTGATACTGCTCCCTGTTGTGTTGCTGTCTATATGACCTTGCACACCTACAAATTAAACAACGGTTCTGCTCACCTGTGAACCTTGACCTTGTACACACATACACCTACAGATCAACGATCTTACTTACCATGTAGATCTCCTATATAGGCCATGCAACTATGACCAAGATCCTACACCCCGGAAGAACCCAGCTGGCTCTCCAATCCAGCACCAACACACCTGGTACTGAGGCACTAGGAGGAACGCACCATTGCTCTACCTCACACACAGAAGGAGCTTATAATTATGCTCTCTTACTCCCTAGCACACTTTTCCAATACAACCATGAGTCTATTATATAGATCTCATCCAAACAATAATTAGACATCTAATTACAATAATTAGATCCGCAGCTCTCAGTCTAAAAATAGATCTCTTCATGCAAACACTTGGTTCGTTAGCTAACTGCCCGTAATTAGCTCGTAGTCGAACCACACAGGTGACCGATGTCGGTCCCTGTCTGCCTGGAGGTGACTGACATCGGCCGATATATGACCGACGTCGGTTGCTTCCCTTTGCTATCCTGCCGACGTCGGCTGATCAGACTGACCCTAACTTCTCTGCAACTCAGCAACCTTCAGCAACCTCCTCTCCTGTTTGCATCAGTGAAGCTTTTGGCTCCACAATCCTAACATTTTATAACCCCAAGGTTGAAAGGACTTTTTTACACCATGAACAAAGCCAAAACCCACCTACAGGCAAAGTAGACATAGTCATAGTCATGACAAGTGTGACCATATGCATAGGAAAGGAAGAGTATATGAAGAGTAAGGACCCCAATCAAGCATATGACACTATATCATGATCTACCATGAAAATATACCTCATTAGGATAAGGATATGCATAAAAAGAACCTTTTCAAAGGTAAAACTTAGTCTCATACCCTACCTACCTTCATTAGGTTGCCTTGTTCAAAGTTTTTCGAGGAAATATGTAGAGGTGGAAGTCTTATGCTTGGATTTAAAGGCTAAAACTTGGTATAGAGTACCCCTAGGGGTTAAATAAGATGCTCCAATAATAAATTTGTTTACTATAATAGGATAAGTTCCCCCTATTTTATCTCAGATAGGGGTCATTTTTACCTTTGCATAAACCCGATTTTCTTATTGAAGGAGGTAGAGACATAGACCAGATGTCAAACAAAGATTTCAAGAGGGTTTTTATAGTTTAAACACACCCAAAGAAACATGAAAAATCAACCTATAAGGTCTAAGACTAATCAGGATGCTCTAACCAAGAAGGTTTACATTCATCAAGGTAAGGCAAGGAATAGGCATAATTCCAAATGAGGGGTCATTTCAAGTTTTAACCTTAGGAAAGCATCTAAATGTTTTGTATCACCTTCATGGAGGTTAGAATGACATGTTCAAGCTATTAAAGGGCATGGTAAATGAAAATAGTAGTCATTTGGCTCAAAGGTGCAGGTAGGCTCATTGGCAAGGTATAGACCTTGTCTCAAAATAAGGGTCAATTACATTCTAAGCTCTTGGTGAGATATTATAGGGATTGGAGAAGGTTTATAGAGTATATACAGAAGTGTTTAAACCTTTTGTTTGCATAAAAAGTCTCCATGAAGCCATTTTTGGCTTAGGAAGTATTTAGACCCTACAAATTATGAAAAATGGCTTGAGTGGCCAAGTTGAGAAGCTTTTAACTCCCTAGACACTTTGCATGGGACCTTGAGGTGATTAGAAAAGTTAGGGTCCTCAATAAGCCCTCAGTGGAATTTGATCAGAGGTCCAATGTCTGTTCTTTATAAACAAATGTTAAGACCTAAAATCACCTCAAAACCCTTTCAAACCCTCTTCATAGACCTGATTGGAAGATGAGATGGAATGCCATGAAACCCTAGGAACATGTAGAGGACTCTCTCAGGCACCCTCTAATGCCAAGTTGTTATATGGAACTATATGAAGTAGGGTAGAATAGGGATATTTTTGACCTTTTTGTGTGCTTTGTAGGCATGGATATTTTTCAAGAGGATAAATCACTTTTAGGGGAGAGTTTAGGACTTTTTATAAGTCTTCATGGTCATTTGATTAGGTGTGTAATCTCCTAAGCCTATCTTCCATCTCTTTCATTTTAGCTAGTCTAGTGGGCAAATAGTGAACACTTAGGAGAAAGTGGTGAATTTCAATTTAGAAAGCCTTTAAAGGAAAATTTATTGAAATTTATAATATGGAAACCTTTGAAAATTGTCATCCCCCCTTGTGCATGGATAATTTTTCAAAATTGAAAGATTTTGGGTGCCAAGTGGGAGAGTGCATGGAGAGAGCTCATTTTAGGACTGTCATGAATGATGGTGCATGTCCAAAAGATCATGAGTGTTTTAGGACTTCACCAATGTATGTGAGGGATTATTTTTAACCCCTTGTACTCAAATCCATCACCAGACTCGATCAATTATAGAGATAAGGTAGTTTTGGAAGGAAAATCATGAGGGGCAGTTTTTTATGCAAGGAACGAAGTTTCTTGACCAGTTTATAGGTCTTGGATGATTGGAAATGAAAATATTAACTCCTAACATTACATGGATCACCCAATCTCTCTCTCACATTCACAAGTAACTAATATTTTTAGTTGTGACAAGTGTTTCTATGACTCTTGGACTCCCCTTATCTCGCTCTTCTCACATCTTCTATAAATTAAGCTTTTTGGCTATTGTATGAAGCTAATCATAGGTGGTATGGAAAATAACTACTAAAATGACATCAAATCTTGTATTTTAACATTGAATACAAGTCTAATCATTAGTTATGAACATTTTGTCTAAGTGTGTGAGTGATGAATAGTGGAACTATGTGATAGTATCATCCTTACTCCCTTTATCCTTCATGTTTAAGCAAGAGTTCTAATTTTAATAGGTCATGTGAAGTGTGTTGATTGTAATAGGTCCTTATTTAAGCAAGAAATTGTCTCTATGGTGTGCAATATACCCCTAGATCAGTTATCTTGTTGATTGTCCCATGTATGCTACCTTCACATTGAAGCAATTATGTTAGAATCCTTCAATCCCTAGAATTGGTCATGAAAAGATTTATGCTTAGTATAAGTTTGATAGTCTATGGTTTATATCTTGGTGGATAACCTCTTTAGTGTAGTTTTCCAATTTATGCAAAGCTTCTAACTCTTTCCCATGAACAAGCATTAGATTATGTGATAGGCATTTAAAGAAGAATCTAGGGAGCTAGCCCTTATAAACTAGAGATTTATCTATCTTACAAGTTCCCCGAACCTTGAGAGATGATTAAATGTTGTATAAAATTATAGGAGATGAATAGAGTGTCCTAGGGTGCACAATTTGATGACAATAGTACCCTCATCAACTTGGTACATAACCTTTTGCTTTCCATTTTGGATTTGTTCCTGATGGTCATATTAGGAGTGAAATTCTAGTTCTAATCAGACCATGGTAAGAGTATTAAGTTCTTAGAAGATGGTCAAATTATCTTTATTAATGAAATGCATGTGTTATATCTGATCTTCAAATTGTTCCTAATTACCTATAATGACTTGAAAAATTATTTACATAGATTCAAGTCTATCTTTGGTGAAGAAAATGCAAAGGTGGAAAGTAGACCATGTTTGATGCACTACTAGGTATATGTATCTTTGCATATTTCTTGTTGAAAATACCATGCTCTAACCCATGTTTTAAAGGTACCATAGAATGCATGTAGCCATAATAATTTTGGTAAAAATGTTTCATCAATGCTCCAAAGATTTTCACATTATGTTATATGTTATTGCACTAAAGTAATACCAATATAACCCATGGTGACCTGAACATAGTTGTCATGGTAGAAATGATTATAAATGGGCATGTACTTGTTCTTATGTATCTAGTTGGTAGTGATTAGTATACCAACCTTGAGTAGATATCCCTTGAAATAGAAAGGTGATTGTGTAGAACCTTTCATCCTAATTAATGTATTAAGCTTCTAACTATTGTAAGTATTCTCATACCTCCATCTGTCCATGAAACTTAGGTGCCTGGTCTACTTATAAGGGTGGTTTAGCCATTAGACATCCACCAATGAGGCAAATAGTTTTTTGGCATTGAGAAATCTTTATAGGGTAATTTAGGTCACTTTCTAAAACACCATAGACGTGCCTTGATAGATGATATGCACCTTGATACCATTAGTCACAAGTGACATTGGTAGTGTCAAAAATAGACTAAGCATCTTCCCATCACAAGATGCCACTAGGAGTAGGATCCACATTTTCATTTATTTGGGCATCAATGTTATATATTTTATTAACATCCTCATCAACATTAATGGGTTCCAAAAATGAGGGTCTTTTTTCATTATTTATAGGTATGACTTCATGTTGAGTGTCATTCTTAAAGATGATAAACCTCTTCTTGAAATATAAGTCAACATTATTTGCATAGTATCAAGGTTGACCCAAAATATTAGGGAAGCCATTAGCTTTAATAATTTTGATTACCTCAAAGTCACCCTTGAATATGATGCCCAAGATGTTGACGATGGCATCTTTAAGAACTCCTATGGGTAGTCTGTGAGTTTTGCTGGACATGAACAAGACATGTGGAGAGGGTTGAAAAATGGGGTTCCCCATATTTTTCCATATATCCTTGGTTAGAACATTAACCTCTATGTCAATGTCTATTAGGATGTCATGGATCATCCAACCATCAATGGATGCATTGACAAGGACCTCTTTATCACATTAAAAGTTTGGTTGAATATGGTTCTCTTGTCTTCATACATGGTTCAAACTATGGTCCTTTAATGGATTTTACATTTGATTTCATAGCCAAATATCGAGGAAATGAATTATGTCTTTAGTAAGGAAGAGTTTTCACAACTCTTGAAACTCATCATGTCTTGAGTCTATAGGTACCATATCTTGTTGCATATTGTCTTACATTTTAGCATCATTATCCTTTAATAAGTCAATTTCACCTTGCAATTCTCAGACTAAGGCCATCATCTCATGCAACACATATTTTTGTCATTAAGAATTAGGATATTGTTTCACATGAGGATATTCACATTACATATTTTTAGTAGGTGGATTTGAGGGTGGTTGGGATGATCACCACTCTGTGTAGTGATATTGACTTGGGTTTAGATTGTGGAGTGGTAGGGCATGGTCTTCAATGAGTATTATGAGTTTTAGTAACATGTAAAATCTTGAAACCTTTCTCATTTTGTTATTTAATAATGGTAGAATACAAATTGGGACATTCTTCCAAGCCATATTCATTTTTACAAAAGGTGCAGGTTGGCTAAACTATGCTGCCACACTGGTAGTGGTCTAAAGAACCATACTTGTAACATGTCCTAGATGGAAAATGAAAACATCCACGTCTATTTACACACCCTAAACCTATGAAATATCAACCTAAACTAGCCTATTGGTTATTAGCTATGTGATTTTGGCATGTACCTCATGTGCGTGCTTCATGAATTTTATTAATGACATGGCAGTCATTAGTATCATGTGTATATGCATCACATATTTTATAATATAGAAACACTTTAGCTTGGGTGGTGCATTAAAAAAATGGATAAATCCTTACATCATGATCTTCATTGTAAATATCATAGGACCATTTCAATACAATATGAACATTACTCCATGGATATTTATTCCTATTATGTCCTTTCACTTAATAATTAATGCACCACAGGCTGCTATGAGTGTTGTGAGTATTATTGGATGTAAGCTTCTCTAAATGAGAATCCATCATAGCAATTTGAGCATCCATAAAGGGGATTATTCTTTTATCTATACTTCCCATGAATTCAACACAAAGGGAATATTCTAGTGCTTTGCACGATTTAATGAAAGTCTTATGAGATAAGGCTTGTTAGAATAGAAGTAATAAAACTCCCAAAAACCATTGAGCATGTTGTGCTGGGTTAATATCAAATGATACCTTTAAAATAATCATTTTAAAATGCACATCATACGTGTGAACACTCTCAGTGAGCTCTTGCTTTATATCTTTTAAATCAAAAATACTTTCCTGCTCAAATTGAGGGATATCAAATTCTTGGAAAAAAGCAACGTTTAATAATTCATAATTTAAAACTACTTATTGAGGATAAAATTTGTGGTACCATTTATTCACATGATATAATAAAGTAGTGGAAAATTGAGTTTCATTTCATTATGAATAAGTGATACCCCATGCTTTCCAAATGAGTTCACATTGGTGAACATGTTCTACTGCATTGTTGTTAATAGTCATTGGTTAGTCATCACTTTGGTATTATTTATGTAACCAAAGGTGAGGGGTTTATGTGTGTATAAATACCCTCAAAATTATTTATAAAGTGTTATTGTCATGGTTATAATTTATAGATATGTTTTTGATACTATAATTATGAAATGGTTATCAATATATGTTTTGCTGAAAAGGTATCATATGCTCAAATTATAAAAATCAAGTAAAGACCTATTGATCCCGTTAGTGACTATGTGCTTCATTATAAGACCATGATTTAAAAAATGGCAAATCATATAGATTATAATAAATTACAATACATATTTAAACAAATCCTACTTGTGCCTATCTATGTTTCTATTATGTTTAAATTATTCTAATATTTTGATGACATGTGCCATACGATTAAAGACTATGAGGTTAAGGTAATTACCATGAACAAGTTAAAGTATGGGACTAATCATCCCAAATATTATAATTCCAAGTTTTAAATTAAACCAAATTTTAAATACAAATGAAATTATACTAATTATGAGGATAAAATAATGATTAATGCAGTTTCACAACTTACTAATAGGCTTGTCCTATCAACACCTCAAATGAGGCAATTACATGATTATCAAAACCTTGGTGTTATAAAATATTCTTGAATGAAATCTCATATCTCATCCTCTACTAAGTTTTGAATGGAGGTTGATATGACAAATGCACAACATAAGGGGTTCAATATCAATGCGTACTGTGATTGACATATATGCATAAAAAATCAACTAACAAATGATTTAACTTAAGACATAAGATATAATAATTAAATGAGAACAAAATTATTGCGATCAATGATGTTAGTACACCTATGAATGATTCAGTCACACAACCTAATGTGAACCTTAATATATTCTTGTGTCCATTCTTGAAAAATTCAACACAAGAAACCAAAGCTAATCTTGAGGTGAATATGACTTACAATGTGCATCCTCTTTTGACTTCTTATGCTTCTAAAATTGAGGAGGCTCATCCTAGAGATGGTATTATTATTAAACTTAAATAAGCACAAGTACACTGACCTACAATCATATTCAATGACCATGAGATTATTGATGATGATTATACCAATGTGCCTTTGTTTATATGTGCTTTCATTGACTCACTTCGTATACACATTGTTGCAGTGCATAATTGGTCAAGTAAAAACATATGCATTATATTGTTACTCACTAGCTTTAGATACACACACATATATATTTGATTGGTATGACTACTATGGTAAAAATATTTAATGAAAATCAATAAAACCCTCTTGAGGCATTGTGTTACCACTTATGGTAGGGCCTACAACAATTGCTACTTGGTTTTTAGTTTCTAAAAGCTATGGAATTAAGAATGCTATTAGGAAATATATGGATACATAAGATATGTGCAATACCATCTTTGGTACATGAGTGATTGAAGTATTTTTATAATAATTGAGTGGTTATAATTATGGGTATTTTATATGAGTACCCAATATAACAAGAGATGTTTACTTTTCCACCTACACATCAACCTATTGTAAAACCCATATAGGTTCATTATATGAAGGACAATTTGAGTTAGGTGATTGATCTTCCTCAAATACCACTTCTCTAATGTGCATTACATCAACAATATATTCAATTTTATTAAATGTTACTTAGTATATCATGTTCTAGATAGTTTAAAAACATAATGCAAAATGACACATTATCCTGGCATACACAAAGTCCATAAGTTACTATGGATACTACATCTACACAACATATACATTATCATGTTGACTATGATGATGATGTTGGAAATTTTATAGTGCATGATCATTTCTCCAATTTGGATAAATATACTTATGTTATTCCTTTCCTATGACATGTGACATTTACATTGATCAATATATGACCTACACATGAGAATCCCATTGATTAGATCATAGGCTAGTAGGGACATGCTTTAAAATTAATAAAAAATAAAAAATTTAGAATTTAAATATATATTTAGAAAATAAGAAACAAAGACTTATGCATGACATGCTTAATATATATGATTTATTGATGTTATTCATCATATAAATGGTGAATTGCATATATATATATATATATATATATATATATATATATATATATATATATATATATATATATATATATATATATATATATATATATTATACACATGTATTTAATGGTATAAATGAGTTCAATGTAGGACATGCATATTACATATGATACATGAAAATATATATGCATGACATTATTTACATCCAGGGGAAACCTTTCTACATTTGGGGCATGCCTACACTAGAGGCATGGGTGGATGCAAAACGACGGGGGACAAAAAAGTGGCCACTTTTTCAAAATTCATTCATGACTTATAAAGGGCGAGCGCCCTTTTACAAAGGGTGAAAATGCTTTGAAAGATGTTTTACAAGCCTATATTTGAATTGGCTTGACTTATCAAGCCTAAATGGTGTGTGTGATCTAGGCACACACCCTTTTTAATTATGTTTTGGAGCGCACTTAGTTTTTTCTAAAATCTAGAATAAAAGGCATACACCTTATAGGGCATGTACCTTATGCAATGTAAAAGGTGCACACCCTTTAGGATGTATGCCATATTTATTGTAAATGGCATGTACCCTATGTAGTGAAAATGGCACATACCCTTTGTATTGCATTTCATAATATTTTTAAGGTTTGTATAAGCTAAATATTTAGTAAAATAAACATTTAAATATAAATTATTATACGTTAAATTTATTTAACTAAATATAATAAATTAGAGCCACTATGGGTCTTCAAAAATTGATTCTAGAGCTATAGATTTTACCATTTAGAATATAGTTTTTCAAAATCCAATTTGGTTAGTACTTAGTCATTTTTCATGATTTCAATTTTGAACATAAGGTTCTCTAGGTGTAGCTTTTGCACTTGGCATATGTTTCAGAGAACTAATAGGTTTTTTAGGTTTTTGGTTGTCCAGATTGATTTCTAAAAATTTTAAGAGTTTTAGGTGTGTCAAAAATTAAATTTACAAACCTCACATCTCTCAAAGATAGTGAGAGTTGAGAGGATATTGACAATGGATTTTCATACACACTAAAACATTTAGATCATTTAAATTCTTCCTATATAGTCACCTTTAAGTCACATAGGATTTTATTTATTTAAATTATAACCCTTGAATTGCATTTAAAGTCACATGAGTGAGGTGTCTCTAGAGGATGATGTTAGGGTGTCTTTAGAGCACATACTATAACATGTGACATTACGATGACTTTTTAAGTGACTTTATGTTGAGTTATGACCCATCATCAATGACTCTTTAGCATATAAAATTTTCATGTCTTAATGGGTGATGTTAGGATGTATTCAGAGGTGACTTTGATAATTTTTGAACTTTAAGTGTAGTTGCATACACTTTTCATTTTCACTCCTTCACAGATTACACACAACTTAACATGGATTCTTTTACACTACATTCCTTGCACGTACACATAATTCTCATGAATTTTTTGTTCAGAGCCTCTTGCACCTAGTAGAACACTTGTACTTTACCACATTATTAAACAAAACTTCACTTTTTCACAAATCCTCTTGTGCCTAGAAAAACTTATGCCACATCTCACATACCCCATGTGGAACTTATCTTCACACTACATCCATGTGGATTTATAGATGACATTTCTAAGTTTTGAAACATGTCAATAATTATCTCAGAGTAATCATATGATTGAACAAGTTAACTACTACTCAACTTGAAGTTCAACTGTCATAAAAGAGGAATATGAATTGCAACCATTCTCTTTGTAACTATTATGATTTGTAATTGACTTATTGTATTTTATGTATACATACATAAGATATGAATCTAGCCTAAGGTTAATGATATACATAATATTAGTGATAGATAGCATTCCCTAAGTACCTAACCTTTCTCATACACATTATATTCATACCTTTAATATAGGAAAGTCATAGGAAGTGTTTGCCCTTATATCATAAGAACTTATGTTCCTAGCCTTCTTGTAGCATTGTTCATTCTATAATTTCCCCTATTCATTCCCATTGAATAGAAGTTACATTTACTACAAGTATTAAACTTATTTTTTCTTAAATGTGTGTTAGTTTATTTTTTTCAAGATAACACAACACACACTCTTCATAACCTCACAACACATCTCTAAGTGCAAGGTTATACTTGGGTTTCATGGTGTGAGTCATTAGTATATGAGCATATCTCTTTCCTATGTTTGAAAATACCTAAGTGCAATGAGAGAAGGATTACTAGTTAGTTACATTTCAGCCTACCCATAAGAACATCACAGCAAAAGTGATATGGATGATGCCCAATGTAGACACTAGAAAACTACACACTATAGTTCTAGATGTTGAAACACCTTTAGACCATCTTGGGACCCCCTAGGGACCCAACACTTGCTTTTTAACCACAAACCAGACCTAACTCAAGTCATGTTTTACCCACTAACTAGCCCACCTTTTAAACCCAATTTGACCTTGACCCTCATCCATCGACGGTCACCCTAACCATTGATGGTCACCTTGATTGTCGATGGTCAGGTTTCACCACCTGAACACTTAACTCAAAAACTCCAGTTTGCTTTTCTATTCTTATCCATTCATGAATTATGCATGTTAAGACTAAAATTAGAATGTGCTATTGAACCCCTCTTGAATCTACACTTCCACTTCTCCCTTTTTTCTATATAAAGAGAGGAGAAGGAGGTGATAAGGGTGGGAATAATTATGAGAGCAATCATTAACAAAATTAGAGGGAAAGATGATATAAGTAAATCATCAAGAGGCAAGAATAGGAGAGAGAACATAGATCAAGATCAATCATCAACTTCTTTTGTAGGTATCTCTTCATCAACAATCATCTTCAACAAGCTCTATAACTTCTCCAAGACATCAACCATCAACTGTCAAACCATGAGATATGTATATTGTTCTTTGTTTCAAGTTTTAGTTATTTAGTTCAGAAATTGCACCCATCTACCCATAACCTCTTTTTTGTCATCTAAATAATTAAACCTTGAACCAGCCACCTTTAAACCTTACCCTCTATCTTGAAACCAATATCTAACCCAAACCCACCTTCTAGAACCATTTTGTAACCTCAACTAAGTAACCTTCTTGACCTAAACCAAAACTGACAGTAACCATTGATGGTTATCCTAACCATTGATGGTCACCCTAATTATTAAGGCTCACCCTAACTATCAAGGTTCACCCTAACCATCAAGGGTAACCCTAAACATTTAAGGTCACCCTGACAACCAATGGTTACTATGTAAAACTAGACACCCAAAATCAACAAGCAAAAACCACTTCTCAACCTCAACCAAAACCCTATTTTCTTGACTTTTGTCATAATACATACCAAAAATAACAACCTAACCATGCCTAAATCATATTTTGATAGTTTGGCATTCACCTTAATTTTATATTGTTAATATAATCATTTATTTTGAAAAGTATTTATTTCCTTTGTTTAAGTACTTTCATTTATGTTATGTAACCTCTTTTATCAATAACTTTATTAGCATTAACTTGTCTTAAAAGGTGGATTGACAGCCTCCAAGGAAGTTGTGTACTTATTAGATCTAGGTTGATAGGCAATCCACCCTTATACCCAACTAATCAACCATTTCTTTAGTGCTTTCTTATTTGTAGGTCATCTTCCCAAGCCAAAGAGGAGCTGTCACAACCGTCTGTACCATGGAGTGCAAACCAAATCTAGGTTCTACCAACCTTACCCTTATTTTCATTTTTCATCTTTTTTATTAAATAAATAAATAAAAATTTCACTAAAACACACAAAATAAACTTGAGGTAGCATCAGTTGTCCAAAATCTCATTTCATATATCCTTAAATCACAATGAACCAAAATCCTTGGCCAATTCTATAAGTTATTGATGTAGCTCAAACCAATGTTTTCAAACTCTCTTTCAGAGCATGATAAATAATAGTTTTAGTATCAAACCCCATTAAAATTACATGTCAATATTGATATTCCCATGTTTAAAATAAAAATTAATAACATAGCACTAGATTCCTAGATTTGATAGTTTGATGCATACTTCTTAGTAAATCAATTCACTAATTTTGAGCATATCACCTTTTCTATATTAAATCTATCCATTCCAATGGTTCACTAGTGAGATAATTTTATCATGAAGTTTGTGTAAGACTATGTTATAATTTTGTATTATAATACTTTTATCAATCCATTGAAGGAGGATTAAAATCCTATCTACCATTTTGAGGATCAATACATCAAGTTCTACCAATTTCACTAGTGCAAGGAGCAGTCAATGGAAGGCTACACCAATGAGTTCCATGATTACATTGCATGCCTACATGATAACTTGAATTAGCAACATAAGGTGTTGAAGTGCATCAATGAAATATCATATTATATCCTTGCAAAGATAGAGTTGTTGACTTTTGACATCCTAGGGAAAACTTATTGTAACACTACCAAGATTAAATCCAAGGATAATATGAAGCAACATGTCACCTCTTAATCTAATCCTATGCCCAAGATCCAACCAAAACATAAATCCTCATTGTATCCTTATATGTAAAACCAAAACACTTTTTTTAAAGGAGGGCAAGATAAGAAGGCTAGAAAAAACTTATAAGTCTAGAAAAATTCATGTTGGATAGTCTATGAAAGGTTTTTATACTAGGTTAAAATCCTCTAAATTATGAAAATGATGTCAATTATTTTTTTGAATGAATAAAATGCAAAAGATGCATCTTGGATGCATAATGTATGGTTAAGATTGATAAACCTAGAGGGAAGAAATAATGCAATGGTAAATAATCTAACTAATGGATTTAATGCAATAGGTAAGACAAATATAAAAAATATAGTAATATAGACATATGAGTAATAACAAAGTATATAATGTGTAAGACAACATCAAGAGGCTGATTTTTTAAGGGGACCCATTTTTTAAGTTTTTTTTTCAAGTAAAAAGTCACCAACAATTGTTCTTTGATTTGAGTGGGTTCACGAAATCCTATGAATAATTCAAGCCCCTAGACTAATTTTTATTATGCTTGTAGACTAGCTTATTGAAAACAACAAGCTTCATAAATGGAATAATTCTAGTAGTATAAAAAACCCTAGTGTTATACAATGTGTGAGCTTCCTCCTTTCAATGATTGCTCTAACATGAATAAATGCTCTAATGATTACTTGATCTCTTAAGAATGCTTGTAATTACTCAGTAAATTTGAATGTGAATGATGAAATTATATCTTTATGATTTTATGTATGTAATTGAATTAAATCTCATGTGTATTTATAGGCAATTAAAATCTAATTGGGACTCTATCAACGTGGTAATTGGAAATATAAAGAATAAACTTTGAAAACTTCAGGTGCACCCTAACCAAAATGGGCCACTAAAAAATATAAAATCATTACTAGTGTTATTGATAGACTCATAAGCATTATAAATGTTCCCATCACAACATAAGATTCTTGGGAATAAAAGGAGAGAAATAAAGGTGGATTAGAAGAAGGAAGAGACACGATGACAACCCATAAATGTACCAATAACATGTTTACATATTTTTATGACTAGAAAATTATACCTTGGTAATATTATTCTCAATTCACTATATTTATAAATAATATAATATTATGCCTATACTTGTGGTTTTATTTTTTAGATCCTTTTTCCAAGCTTTTGCATTGGGTTTGATATGAATAATAAATATACAAGCATTTTTTTTTTACCTTGCATCGTGTGTACTTAGAATTGTTATAAAATTCATGGAAAATTAAAAACACATAGAGTGATCCAATGGGGTATTTTACCTTCTTTAGAGTAATGCTCAGACACTTATCAAAAATACTGGCAACTCTGATACTCATATGTGTCTTTCTTCATTCTTTAATTTTAGATCTATTGTTAAAATTGGTTGAAACTAATTTGGTATTCTATTATTTTCAGCCTATTCCTATTTTAATTATTCCAAATATCATAAAATAAATTGATAAAAGCATGGTTCTTCAAGGCACGAGTGGGAAAGAGTAGGTGTAAAATTATGGAGTACATCCACTCAATTAGAAGTTCTACAGGGATGGGAAGAATTTGTGCATCATTACACGTTAGAGTTTGGATATTTTATGGTATTCAAGTATATCTATAGGTCATATTTCAAGGTTTGCATGTTTTTAAGAAGTGGATGTGAGAAAAAAATTACTTCTTTTGATTTTAAGAATAAAATTTGTGTCTTAGTGAAGAGATTCCATACTTTTAGGTTGAAGGGTTTTAATCCATTGATGGAAAGTAAATTAATCATTGATCTAGTTTATAAAGATGAAGATGATAATGGAGATGAATAAATAGTAGAAAATCAAAGTAAAAAAAAGACCTCTACCTATGGTAACTAAACTTTTTTCCTTTTATAATATCATAGACATCATCTAAATCTATAGGTTTCATTTCATTTATTAGAATAAAATGCTTAATATAATTGTGCATCTCACAAATATTGATTCAATTGAAGACCAACCATCTCTTGTGAAGACTAATACCAAAAAATGAGTTATAAAAAACGTTACAATATTTATTCTAGGCTTCCTATTACCGAATTCGAAAGAGATAAGGCCCTCTAGGCTTCTCATTCTCTCACATTAGATAGACCTTTTCATTTAAAATCTATGAAGCCAATTAATATACTGATGACTTATGCTAGTAAGATCCATTTCTATCTATTTATTGTTTCTATTATTTTATTTATTATTGGTATCTAAAAAGAATTGTAAAACTATTATAATGCCATCTATTAGTCCATTAGACACATTGGGTTTCTACATTTTTCTCTAACAGGGAATTTGTGTGAAAGTTATAAGTTTAAGAAGGATGCATTATATTAACTTAATAAAGTAATTTATTATAATAGTTTAATTTATGTGATGATTTGAGTGTTCATTATTTCCCAAAAGGGTTTAATTATTTTCTCCAATTACCAAGAGAAAAAATGCAAGTTGCTCTTTTAGATCTTAACACTAAGAGGGAATGATAAGTACAATATATTTGGAAAACATATATAGGTTGAAATATATATATGATATTGTATAAGGAGTTAAATAATGGCACGAATACATATTAATAAAGGAGGTAATTACCCATTCTAATATTAATCCACTTTAGTTTATATAAACACAAAGCAAGGTGGAGAATGCATGCCACATGAAGTGAATGATTTACTCGTAGAAAATATATCTTGTGATAAAAAAAAGAATATAAAGGATAATAATGTCACAAAATGCCTTAGAAAACCACTCATTCACATGCTCATCATAGTGTTGGGCATGCATGACCATAAATTTGTATAAATAGAATCCCTCTACTCAATTGACCAGGAGTTCATATATGCCTACACTAGCTTGTATAAGGTAAATAAGTTCAAGAGTTATAATTGCCTGACTAGATTATCTATAATAAAATACATCTTTATGTTCTAAGTAGTTTCACCTTACTAAATAATCATCTAGGAAGTGCACTAAACTAATTGACATAAAAAAACTTTGGCATGACAAAGACTCTAGCCAAATTATAGTCACACATTTTCTAATTGCACATGCACATAGACATGGAACACCACATAAATTTTGACATTCTTTGTTGCACCATAAAACCTATGAATAGGAATCTAGGACTTTACATGCCTATATTCATTCCTTCTAGACCATGGGAATCTATCACTATGGATTTCATGATGGGGTTGCCTATTATAAAGTGTCATCATGGAATTATGTTAGTTTTAGTGGATATGTTTTTAAATATGGATATCATGGTTTATTTCAAGGAATACATTGATGTAGCTGACACTGAAAAAATATTTATTTAACCATGTATGAGTTAATTTATGATTCCCAACATCTATCATTTATAATCACAATCCACACATTATGAATTAATTTTGGAAAGCATTGTGTGACTTGATGGGTATGAAGTTGGATCATTCAACAACATTCAATCCATAAACAAATGGGAAATTTGAACTTTCAACTACAAGTTTCGTCATCTTTTGTCAATGTATAACCATGCACATGCTTACACATTGGGTGATAACTTGTTGTACATCCAACATGCCTAAAATAAATAACTTTATAACTCTATAGGGTATAGTCCATTCCAAACATATTAGGGTGTATCAATCCCCAAATCACATTAAGTTATTGTAATTAGGCTTAAGGGGCAAGATATGCCCTAATTACATCCCCTATTTAACTAGTTAAGTGATTGGGTGTATAAGGCACTTAATTAAGACATATAAACCCCAAATCACATTAGATTTTTGAAATTAGGTTTAGGGGATGAATATGCCCTAGTTGTATACACATGTAACTAATTGAGTGAAATGTTGTATGAGGCACTTAATTAGGGCATATCGAGTTCCAACTAATATTAGGTTTTTATAATCAAGTTAAGTTAAATATATAAATAAATATAGCTTTAGGGACACCCCAATGTAAAACCCCAAAGATAGACACAAAGTCAAAATTGAAGTCAACAGAATTCCATAAATTAAGTCACAAGGACGTTGACTCTCAAAAACCAAATGCAACCACTTAAGACACAAAAACATCATATTCTAAAGTGATGTAGGAGAATCAAACTAGAAGACTTCATTTTTGGTGTTTTGTCAATAACTAGTCAAGTTAGTCCATGTTGGAGTGTTAAAGTGTTTGAAGGACATTTTAAGGTATAATTATGTTCTTATAATCCATTTGGGTCCCTTAGGATGTGTTAAGTGACTTCTAGTTAATTTCCCTCCAAAATAGGGATATGAAAATTCAAATATTATTAAAAGACTAAGAACACTAAAATTGAATATATAGGAGTGTTTAGGTGAACAAGTTGGGTTAGGAGGTAAATTAAAGTCATTAGGAATGTATTTTGATGTATTTCATGAATAATGTTTAAAGAAAGTCATTTTTGAGTAAATGCAAGATTAGTCACCCTTGTACATTGGAGGTAGTTATGCAAGGAAGTTGGTATAACCAACTCAAAAGTCTATGTTGAAATTAGAAATAATTTTAATTGTATTGGGGAGTTGGCATAAGATAGTTATAGAGATCTCCAAGAGAGGAAAGGAGGATCTAAGATTGGAAGATAATGCTAGAATCCTCAAGAAAGTTGATAAGCCTTGCAAGTAGGCTCTAAATAGGGTGTTAAATGAAGAACTTGTTTTTATTTTGTGAATAATTATATTTTGTTATCAATATTATGGTTACAAGTCCAAATTTGTGTTTGGAAAGGCCCATGAGGCAATATCATGTTGGTTTTGAGTTGAGTTACAGGTTAGACAAGTCTGTAGGTTGAACCATTGGATTATTGATCATAGTCAAAAGAATGGTCTATATAGTTGTTATAAGAGCCAATAAAAAATAAATAATCATTACATAAGTTGGGGTGAAGTTTCATGGACTCTTGGATTTCCTAATAAAGTCTCAAGATGATTGGTAATTTAATAAATCAATTCTTTTTCTAAAACCCCTGTTCACAGGCTTGGAAGGTAAGATATGCAAGTTTTGTGTCTAAAGATACAAATATTAGATATGTTGAAATGATGATGATTAGTTGGTTGATTAAATAATTTTGGATAATATTATTTTACTATATTGAGGTAGCAAACCCATGTTAAGAGAAACAGATCTTGGTTGCTTAGTCATATCCAGGTTACACATATAAGAAACCTTATTTCCATAAGAGACTCTATTGTATGTTCAATATCCCTAGAGGTAGAATGAAGGAATAAATGAGTGGATGGAAGTATTTGGTTATAAAACACCCTAAAATTTTGATATTGGATTAAATTCTCAAAATAAACCTCTTTATATAATCTTGGATTTGACTGGTTACAGCAATATTCAGAGTGAGCACACAGTCCTACATTGGGACTTGGAAATGTTGAATGCATGAGAAACCTAATTTGATATATTTTATGATGATGGGATATTGAAATAATAATGAGGGAAATAATAAAATAATGACCCTAAAAAGTGTTTATAGTTTTGAATGACCACAGGCTTGGGATACCATGCACAGTCTTGTCAAGAACCAATTTTTTAATAATTATATGTTATTGAGTATAAAAAGACTACAAATGAGTTTAGAACAGTTATAATGATGAATATGATCAAAATAAACCTATAAAAAGTATTAAAACTTGGTAAAGTGGCATGGAAACAATCATATGATAAACTAAGACCTTACTACCTTACATAGTCAACACAGGCTTACAATCAACCGAGATTTGGCTATTTTAAGATGGAATGGATGATGTAAGGACTCATACTTGTTAGGATAGTTGAGATAGGTCAGTGAAAACCTTATAAAGTTTGTCTGAGCCTTTTAAACAACTTATAATGCAAGTTATGTAATTTAAAGAGCTCTTGGCCTTGTACAGATGTTAACAACCCTAGAACTAGGGTTTAGTGGAAGAAAGGAGTTCTAACCATAAAAATGAACTAAAAACTTGTAATATTTCATAATTATATGTTTTATCACTTATGGAAGAGGTTTGGACTTGATAGTGTATGGAATATTATGGTTTTGACAATCATGGGTTTGGAATAGGCCTAATTAGGCCTTAATAAAGGGTATGTTACAAAAGAAATCATAGTTAGAAGTAGTTTCAAGACATGAGACTTTAAAAAAATTTAAAAGGAGGTACATGGAGTCTATAAAAGTTATTGTAAATTATTAAAATAACCTTGAGTGGATAAAGAGAGAGAGAGAAATTGGTTTAAGGAAGGCTACAAGCCTTGTGAGAAAGAAGTAAGGTTTATGTGTATAAATTAAGGTAGAATGAGTTATAGGGGTGAAAATACATTTGAATAGGTGGGATAATACTTTTTTTGATGTCTCATTTCAAATTAATAATATCTTATAATATATAATATGAATTAGCTTTTAAATCCTAAGGGGTAATTACCTAGTGAAAGCACAAAACAAGACAACAGGGAAAGAGTTGAATAGAATAGATGATAAATGTGAATGTCAATAAAAGGATTATTATAAAAAGAGATGTATTAAATATTCAAGGAAACTAGGGACTTATGTTAAACTATTCCTAAGTCTATATACAAACAAAGTGAAGGATTGAGCTAGACATGATATGTTGAAGGGAAAACCATCTAATACAAGTGATCAGTTAGTTATATAATCAGATGAGGATGATTAATAAATAATTCTTCCCATATATCTAAATCATTTTTTATTAGAGCAAGGAAAGGTATGCTTGGGTAAAAATTGTGTTTTGATTTCTTTATATTTTGTTGATTTGAGAAGTATACATAATGCCATGAGATAGGCATGAGAGATAACCTTGTAGGGTATTGGGAGAAGAGAATGTTTTAGGTTTTATCCATTGAGGTTAGTATAAAGGAATATTATATTGAGGAGAGAGAAAGATACAACCCCAAAGTCCTTTGAGAAGGACAAAAACCTAGTGAAGGAAAGAGTAGAAAAGAGAGGAAAAGAGAGCATTGAATATCCAAGAAAGAAGAGAGAAGAAAGAAGGCTCCAAAATAGAGTCAATAAGGTTAATAAGAGATCTCAAGAGAGGAATGAAAGAAGAGGAAAGGCCCAAAATTAAGAGGTAAAACTGATAGACTTGCTAAGAGGAAGGTCTAAAATAGGCATAGAAAACAAGAGAATGGAGGAGATGGACATAGAAAGAGAAATATAAGACATAAGAAGAGAATTGGGGAAAATTATAGAAAGGATAGAGCTCATGATGAAGATAATAAAAGAACAAGAAATCTAATGGACTGGTTTTCATATGAGATAAAAGGTGAAGTGGCCACTAGAATCACTTGTGAGAAGAATAAGGCACAAGAAAGGTGTCTTAAAGAATGAGAAGAAGAAAGAGAGAGTAGCCCAAAGAGGCATGAGAATATAAAGAGAACATGAGGGTGAAAATAAGAGAAGATGGAAGATGTATATGCTAAGGACAATCAAAGAGACTATGTGGTCTCTCATTTTATATGCTAACATCTCTTTTGAGTTTGTGTTTTCAGGTATGAAGAAGAAAGTGGTGAATGCCAAGCATGAGGCCTCAAAGCTGATGAAGGATAGGCTAAGTATGTAACCCATCAAGTGTCAATAAGATGACAAAGAGAAATAACCTCTTGAATAAGACAAAGTGTTGAAGATTGAGAGCATGCCACACGTAGAATATGATAAGAAAGAGGAATATTATGATACATTGCCAAGCCTATCACCTAAAACAAGAGAAAAAGTATGTAAGGAAGACATGGAGGTCACCTATTAAGACATAAATGAAGATACAAGCTTGAAACAATTAACATTAGAGGTAAATGAGTGTTTGGATGTTGAATTTGATTGCATATATGAAAAAGAAAGAGATGATAAACAAGTTGAGAGAAATCATGATAGATTGATTCCCTCAAAAGGAGAATAAGGGCATGTATATGTATGACATAAATGGATGAAACAAAAATGTGATGAGAAGAAGTTGAACCTCAAACAAAAGGTCAAAAAAAGCAAAAACATAAGTGGAAAAAAAGTACAAGTATGGCAACAAAGAAAAAAAGGTAAAGCACACCAAGATGGCATAGTAGATGACCAATGTAAGAATCATGTAAGAGATGAAAAGAGGAAAAATTAGCAGCCCAAGAAGACACAAGGCAGAAAATAGGTGGTAAATAGCATGAAAAGATCAAAAGAAGATCATGATGCAAGTGTACTTCAAGAAAGCATGGAGATGGAAGAAGATGATAAGCCTACAAAGCAATCGAAAGAGATGGTGAAAGCAAAAAAAACAAGTGAAGGAAAGGTAAAACCATGTATGCAAGAAAATTAATGCATAAAATAAGATAGGTGTTTGCAATATTTGTTATCAAATGTGGTATATGATGATATGTTTGAATTTGACTCCAATGATGAAGATTTCTTGTATATGGAAACTATTGAATTGATGAATGGATGTGTAGTAAATAAAGAACAGAAGGAATCACCTCAAAGAGTGATTGAGAATCATGGTATACATAAAAATGAAGTTGATATGACTCTCACCAATGAGGGAGTCCAAGGTGAAGATAAAAAATAAGTTTCCCAAAGAAGTGAAGAACTACGTGAGCCAAAGTTTGATGAAGATTTTAGAAGAAGTAGATGCACAAAAGTTTCAAGAGGAATTGAGGATGATAGAAGAAATGTTCATTCCATTCTAGAGGCTAAAAATAGATGAATTACAATAGGAAAAGGTCAGGGAAAGGATGGATAAGGAGAAGCAAAGATGAGCACAATAAGTTGTGTAAACAAGTAAGCAAATAGAATGTGAGCAAATCAATAAGGTGAGTTATTAATTTAGACAAGCTAAATTTGAGTTTAAAATTTATAAAGATGCATATGGGAGGCCAAATATTTGATAAATCATGATGTACTATAGTGAGGAAGAAAGGAAAGAGAAGTTTATCTTGCATAGTGACAAGATGGTTGGAAAAGTCAACACAATGTGAAGAAGTTTGAATAAGAGGCAAAAAAAATAAAGTGTAGACGAGAAAATTACAAAGTTTGAGATGAATGAGAGGAAATTAGAGCCAAAGGAAGAAGATGATGGAAAGGTTAGGGAGCAAACATCACTTAAGAGGCAAGAATCAAGCAAGATTCATGATGAAACAAGCTATGAAACAAGCACAAGGAAAGAGAATAAGGCATATAAGGTTGCAGCTGAGTATGAAAGGATTAAAAATGAATTAGAAAAATAATAATGTAAAACAAGTAAGGGGCTACAAAAATTGTAACACTTCGTGTAATTGGAATATGAATGGACAAGGAAGCTAGACAAGACCAAGAAGACAAGCAAGAGTTTGCAAAGCAATAAGGAGAAAAAAATGAAGCATACAAATCCTATGAATGTGAAGTACCATAAAAGTATAAATTGGAAGGCAAGGAAAAATACTAGTGATTCAAGTTTTCTCCCTCTTGGGAAGTATGATGTAGGAACATCAAACTAGAAGACTCTATTTTTGGTATTTTGTCAATAACTAGTCAAGTTAGTCCATGTTGGAATGTTAAATTATTTGAAGGACCTTTTAACATATAATTATAGTCTTATAATGTATTTGGGTCCCTTAGCATCTGTTAAGTGACTTCTAGTTGATTTCCCTCCAAAATAGGGATTTGAAAATTCAAATGTTGTTAAAAGGCTAAGAAGGCCAAAATTGCATGTATAGGAGTGTTTAGGTGAACAAATTAGGTTATAAGGTCCATTAAATTAATTAGGAAGGGATTTTTATGTATATCATGAGTAATGTTTAAAACACGTCATTTTTGAGTAAATGCAAGATTAGTCACCCTTGTACGTTGGAGGTATTTATGCAAGGAAGTTAGTATAACCAACTCAAAAGTATACATTAAAATTAGAAAGAATTGTCATTGTATTGGGGAGATGGCATAGGAGAGTGAGAGAGGTATCCAAGAGAGGAAAGGAGGATATGATAATGGAAGATAATTCTAGAATCCATAAAAAAGTTGATAAGCCTTACAATTGGGCTCTAAGCAGGGTGTTGATTGATTAAACAAATAAAGAACTTATTTTTGTTTTGTGAATTATTATCTATTGTTATGAATATGATGGTTACAAGTCCAAAATTTTGTTTGAAAATGCCCAAGAGGCCATATCATGTTGGTTTTATGTTCAGTTGTAGGTTAGACAAGTTTGCAGGTTAAACAATTGGATTATTGATCATAGTCAAAATATCGATCTATATAGTTACTCTAAGAACCAATAAACAATAAATAATCATTGTATAAGGTGGGGTGAAGTGTCATGGAATATTGGATGTCTGAATAAATTTTAAATATGATTGGTAATTAAATAAAGCAATTCTGTTTCTAAAACCCCTATTCATAGGCTTAAAAGGTAAGATATGTAAGTTTTGTGTCCAAAGATACAAATATTAGATATGTTGAAATGATGATTCTTAGTTAGTTGATTAAATAATTTTGGCTAAGATTATATTACTAGATTGAGGGAGAAAACCCATGTTAAGAGAAACATATCTTGGTTGCTTAGTCATACCCAGGTTACACATATAAAAAACCTGTTTCCATAAGATACCCTATTGTATGTTCAATACCCCCAGAGATAGCATGAAGGATGAAAGAGTGGATGGAATTATTTGGTTAGAAAAAACCTTGACATGTTGATAGCAAAGTAAATTCTCAAACAAACCTCTTTAAATAATCTTGGAGTTGACTAGTTATAATAGTATTCAAAGTGAGCACACAGTCCTACATTGGGACTTGGAAATGTTAAATGCATGAGAAGCCTAATTTGATATATTATATGATGATGGGATATTGAAACAATAATGAGGGAACCAATCAAATAATGACCTTGAAAAGTGTTTATAGTTTTTGAATGACCACAGGTTTGGGACACAATGCATAATCTTGTCAAGAACCAGTTTTCTATAATTATATGTTATTGAGTATAACAAAGAAGGAAAAGGGGTTTAAAACATTTAGAATGATATATATGAATAAAATATACCTATATAAATTATTAAAACTTGTTAAAATGGCATGGAAATAACCATATGATAAACTAAGACCTTATACTACCTTACACAGTCAACATAGGCTTACAATCAATCGAGATTTGGGTGTTTTGAGATGGAATGGATGATGTAAGGACTCCTAATTTTTATGATAGTTTATATAGGTAAATTAATACCTTATAAAGTTTTTATAATCCATTTAAACAACTTACAATGCAATTTATGGAATTTAAAGAGCTCTCGATCCTATACATATGTTAGAAACCCTATAACTAGGGTATAGTGGAATAAAGGAGTTTTAACCATAAAAATGAGATAAAAATTGTAATATTTCATAATTATATGTGTTATATCTGGTGTAAGAGGTTTGGACTTGATAGTTTATGTAATAGTATGGTTTTGACAATCATGGATTTGAAATAGGCCTCATTAGGCCTTAATAATTGGTATTTTGCAAAGGAAATCATAATTGGATGTAGTTTCAAGACCTGATACTTTACACACACTTCAAAAGGGGTACATGGAGTATATAAAAGTGGTTGGAAATTATTAAAATTACCTTAATTTACTAAAGATATAGAAATTAGTTTAAGGAAGGCTACACGCCTTGTGAGAAGGAAGTAAGGTTTATGTGTATACAAGAAAAAAGAATGAGTTCCAGGGGCTAGAGGAGATTTGAATAGGTGGAATAAGACTTTTTGTGACCTCTCACTTCAAATGACTAAGCACTTATAATATATAACAATAATTGGCTTTTGAATCCCAAGGGGTAATTACCTAGTGAAGGCACAAAGCAAGACAATAAAAGGGAAAGAGATGAATATGATAGATGATAAATGTGAATGTCACTAAGAGGATTATTGTCAAAAGAGATTTAATGAAGATTCAAAAAAACAAGGGACTTGTGTTAAAATATTCCTAAGTCTTTATACAAACAAAGTGAAGGATTGAGCTAGACATGACATGTTGAAGGGCAAACCATCTAATGTAAGTGATCAATTAGTTAGAGAACTAGATGAGGATGATTAATGAAGACTTCTCTCCATAGCTCTACATCATTTGGTATCAGAGCAAGGAAAGGTATGATTGGATGAAAATTGTGTTTTGAATTTTTTACATTTTTTTGATTTGAGAAGTATGCATAATGCCATGAGATAGGCATGAGAGATAGTCTTACAGGGTATTGGGAGAAGAGGAGGTTGCAAGTCTGATCCATTGAGGTTAGCATAAAGGAATATCATATTGAGGAGAGAGGAAAGATACAGCCCCATAAAGGTAAATCATAAAGACACCCTAATGCGACCTCACAAGATAACCTAAAGTCACCCTAACATCACCTACTAAAGTCATGTGTTCTAAAGACACCCTACTGTCACCCTTTAGAGATGCCTCCATCATGAGACATATTTTTTTTTTATAAGGGTTCTAATTTAAAAAAAATCCTAGGAGAGTTTAACTTGATTTTAGAATGTGATTTAAATGGTTTAAATGTTGTAGTGTATATGTGAATCTATGTGCCAATATCCTCTCAACTCTCACTATCTCTGAGAGATGTGAGGTTTGTAAAATTAATTTTTGGCACACCTATAATTCCTAAAAATGTTATAAATAAATTTTAAAGGCCCAAAAATCTATAAAATAAACATTGCTTTGTCCAAAATAGATGCTATGTAGAAAACTTACACCTAGAGAACCTTATGTTCAATAATAAAATCCTGAGATGACTAAGTATTGACCAGATTAGATTTTGAAGAACTATCTTATAAATGGAAACACCTACAACTTTGGATTTGATCTCAAAAGATCTAGAGTGGCCCTAATTTTTTTATATTTAATAAAATAAATTGAAGTTATAAGAAAATAAAATTTATTATTATTATATTACATTTTATATTCTTATATTTAAATGCTTAGTTTATTAAATATATACTTACCATAAACATAGAAAACACTACGAAGTCTAATACAAAGGGCATGTGCCCTTTGCACTACATTTGGCACACACCATTCATAATAAGTAGGGTGTATGCCTTTTTTGAAGGGTTTGCACTCTTTAATCTAATTTTTTATTTTTTTTCTCATTTCCCTCCAAAATAGAATTAAATTAGGTGTGTGCCCTTTACACTGCATAGGGCACATGCCCTTCATAAAGGACACACACCCTTTATAAAGGGCATGCACATTTTGATTTGAATTTTTAAAACTTTGGTTCATTTCCCTCCAAAATAGCCAATGTTTTAGGATTGGAGGATCCAAATATAACATGTAGATTTGTACTAGATTGGCCAACATGAATTTTATTAAAGTTATATTTTTTTTCTACATTCACAGACACGCTTAAGTAAGTAGTTTCATTTATTTAAAAAATAATAATACTAGTTTGTAGAGAGGAGAACATAATTTAGGAATATATAATTTTTACAATGTTAGATAATTATTACATAATTTATACGTAACATACCTCATTATGATTCATACATATATCATTACAAATAACCAATTTATCGTAAATTTTTTATCTCAACAATCTACACATCAATGGATATGATTTCATTTTTCTTTTGAATTTAATAAAGTTAAGGTTAAAAAGTTATTTTCTTACACTTACGATTTCATGTGTATTATTTTTTTGTATTATTAAATTAAGGTTATAAAGTTAAGGTTTGTTGGAGTTGATTGTTCTTGAGAGAGAGAGCTCTTGAGGAATAGAGATCTATTGAGAGATCTATACATCTAGGAGATGTGTGGAAGAAAGAAGTTTCTTCAATTGTATTCCTTTTGTAAAGAGTTTGTTAATACAAGTTTTCAGGGTGGTTTCTTGTATCTCTTGTTCTTGCTGTTTATCATTCTAGTTACTGGTTTATCTGATTTAATTCCACGTTTATTGCTTTCACAAGTGTAATCTATTGTTGGTTGATCCCCAACATAAGTAGGGGTTCCATTCCTCATACCTCCATTCTATTAATATAACAATATTTTCCCCCTATTTTGGGTTGCCTAAGTGATGGTGGGATTTCAACATGGGCTGCCACTATGAAAATGCATCTATTTTTAACTGTTACACCATAAACCATGGAATGGAACCTAGGTCAATGATACATCTTATTTCTCACCACTAGCCCAATCTATTGGATTCTAGTAGACTATTACATATGAATTTATCTTGGTTATACTTTCCAAAATGTTCTTTACTATGGATATTATGCTTTCCTATATTGGATGATTATATTGATTGTTATGCATACTAACATTTTTACTCCAATTGTGCTTGATGTTGATGATTACTATAGTGTGTGATCATTTATTTGTGATATATTACATGTTATATGAGTGAAATAATTATTTCTTATCACATCATGAATCAATTATGTTAGAGGATCCTCTAGTCCAAGTCATGGCCATGTAAGTCTATGTCAGGTTAAAGTCAAGTCATGTACTGAGTGCTTGTGTGCTTCATGACCATTATAAGACTATTATTGATCTTAGTGCAATGATTTCTATCACACATAACTATATTATATGAAATGACATTATTTTATCATGCATCTATTGTGATGCTTATTACGATATGACTAATTGATATATTTACTTGACATGATACTTGTGTGCCCATTGAATTAGATTACATGTTTCATACCTTCTTAAACATGTAGTCACTCAAACTTAGTCATGAATACTTGGTAATATTAATTTTGCTTCACTTTTACTTTAATTGAATTGAGCACTCAATTTGAGCATATTTCACCACATCACTCTATCATAAATACCTATACAGACCTATCCTATTTTTATTATCTTATGCCTTAAAAATGTTCTTAATTACTAAAACCATCTCTAAGCATCTATACCGACATCCTAAATCCTTAACTTCAAATTTTACCCTTAGAACATAATCAACGAGAATGGGACAAGACCAAAAATTAATATTTTCCATATGGGTCGATCTTATATTTCACCTCAGTAATGATTATTTTCAAAATATAGACCCTTCCTTACAAGTTGGTTCATATTTCTAGGCTAGTTAGTGTGAGATTTTCTCATTTTGGATTTCTATAAATGCACATCTAAGTCACTTATTCTATCACTTAAAAATTTTACTATCAAGACACACTTACACTATTGCACACTAAGCAAAGATTCCCTATTCTTTATAAATTTTATTCTATTCATTTGAAGTAGCCTTTAACAGACTCAAGCTTATTCTATCCACATCAAGAAAAATATTATCAAGTATTCAACCCATCTCTATGCATATATGAAGCAAAAGGAACACAATCACAGTAAGCACTCTAAGTGAGAAAAATCTGTGGGCTTGATTTACCTCTTTAAAGTATGGGATACATAGGTAGTGATTAATAATCGTAAAGGTTATTGGGATTAGCTCAATAGATTACACTTCCCCCCATATATTTGAAGGTTTTCACCTATTACAAGTTTTATTAGGGTTTAAATTTTTAAGAAGTCATTTGTAGTCATTTTCACATAATCAAAGGTCAATTTTATACACACATGTATATTTTAGGTAAGTGAAAGCAAATTTGACCTAATTTTCCTAATTTTTCATAGAGGACAAGATCAACCCATAGAGGATAGTAGTGGCAGTTGATCATGTCAACTTTCATTTGATTTTAACCCTAAGTAGTGATAGTTATAGTTTATGTTGTACACACATGATCAATTTGAGTTGATAATCTTCATCCTTATTTCAGTTGCACATAGTCAACACACATGCATAAAATAAATAAGTCTTATTATCTTGTTCATAGTTAGTTTCTTTCATTCTTTCATGCTTTGTCCATTATAATACTTTACTTTCATTCTACTAGTTACAAGTTATTTTACAACATTTTTTATATTTCTATTTATTTTATCTTAATTAGAGTTAATACACCAATTAATTCTAAATTATGATAAAACATATTGGTGAACCCACAAATTTTATTCAAGCATTTCTTCAAAATAAAATTCTTAGGGTCTAGATAAATTCTTGAGAATTTGACACTAAAAGAACTTTCTTTCAACCTTGGATCTAAATCACTAAAAGAGTTTACTTTCAACTTTGGATTTAATACTTAACAGTGAAAGACATTTATTTTGACCTTAGATATGATATATAACACTAAAAATACTTTGTTTTGACCCTATATTTTAGGAGCATTTACTAATTTTCATACACATAAATTATCCTTTTCATAGGATCTAAATTTTATATTTATGTTTTTTTCCCTATATTTGCAAAGAATCTATGGCTATATTGGACAAGCATTTTTTTCTTCAAGATTTATTATTTTTCATTACATGTTTTCTTCCCTTAATAATAAATATCATTAACACTCATGTAATAAAATGAATCAAATCAAATGTTAATACACAAATATCATTAATGCAAATTTTCTTAAAGACAAGTATGACATGGGAACAAGAAATATTATACATTTAGGATGCTATAAGACTTACCCTACAAACTCAAGCATTAATCAATTATTATTGCTTCAAAATTCAATCATAGCTTCTACCGGTTACTACTAGATGATAAAGGGCATGTAGTATTCATTTCATTATTCCTCCTCTAAGATATCAAGGTTTTAATAGCCACCATCCCACTCCCATTATTTTCCCATGTTTTATATAGTCCACACTATTAAAAACTTATGAGGTAGGCTACCACATCATGGATAAATTCAACATATTCTTCTTCAAACCCCTCCACCTCCCATGAGGTAAGCAAATCAACCTAAAGGGTATGATATTATGGATCAACTAAAAACTACCCATTCCAAAAATTATATTTTGGAATTACTAAAGAGTTCATCAGTTTATAAGGATATTTTATATGCTACATTTTGAGACAACACTATATATAATGCTACACAACCTGATACTTTTTACTAGCATAATCAACAACTTTAAGGATACTAAAAATATTATCACTTTTGAGGAATAAGAATTACTGTTGACACAACATGTAATCACACAATTTTACACTCTATATTTAGGTTATATTACAAAATAAAGGAATAAAAAAGTATTAATTGATTCTAGTTCTAGAGTGAAAATTTTTAGTAGTCATTTCTTATAATAATTGAGTATCAACATTTAAAGTATCCAACCAATATATCAAGCTATCAAAGTGTTCGGTGTTTCTTTACGATAATTACTTGGAATGATATCTCTAGATGTAAAAATTGGGACCTAAAATAATGTATAATTTATTTTATGTTATGCCCAATCATCTGCATTATAATTTACTATTGGGATTACCTTTGATACATATGATATCATAAATACCATCTACATTGCACATGAGTCTTAAATTCTTGCATAAAGTATACTCATATGTTTTCTTATGGATGATAATCCTTTTAGGATATTGCAAAATCAAAGCATCTCAAATATATTTAGATGACCCATCTATCATCTGTCCTTATCAAGTCATTATTTAGGACCAAAAATATACATATGAAATTAGATAGTCAAAAAATACAAATAGAACTTATAAAATTAGAAGAGGAACAAAGAAGATTTCATAAGGAACAATTACAAAATAAATAGTTAGAAAGTCAAAAGTTAAAAATGGAACAACTTGAACATGACGAGTTACAAAAGGAAAGAAAAGGCTCCTAAAAAATAAGAAAAGGTACATAAGTGCAAGTGGAACAATAAAATATGTATAGATAACATGAAGATAATTTGAATCAACAAAAGTATATTCCTGATCTCCCTTTATAGGTCAATTCAGAAGTACAAGATGGCAATGTTTTAGATTATTATGACAATGATGATGATGAATCCAACATGGTTTTGTTAGGTTGTGGAGCTAAAAGCTTCACTGATGCAGACATGGAGGAGGTTGTTGAGAGGTTACTGAGTTATAGGGCAACCGACGTCGGTCTGATCAATCGACGTCGATCATATACAGTGAAGACAACAACTGACATCGGTCAGGTATTAGCTGACGTCGGTCACCTCCAGGTAGACAAGGACCAACGTCAGTCGCCTGTGCACTTTTAGAATTGTCAGTTGCACGAACAATTAGTTAAAAAACTAGTTGTTTGCATGTAGAAGGCCAATTATAGACTTGAGCTGCGGATCTAATTATTGTTTGCATGAGATCTATATAATAGACTCATGGGCTATATTGTAATTTGTGCTAGAGAGTAAGAGAGCAAAAATTAGCTCCTTCAGAGGGAAGAGACCAAGAAGTGTTTCTCCTAGTGCCACAGTGCCAAGTATGGGTGCTGGTTTGGAGAATCAGAAGGATTCTTCATGTATGTAGGATCTTGGTTAGTAGGTGTGCAAGGCCACATTTGGAGATCTGCATGTGTATGTGTGTGTAAGGTCTAAGGTTTGCAAGTGTGCAGAACCAGGTTGATCTGCAGGTGGTAGCAGGATCAAGGTGATAACAACACAACAGGGAGCAAGATCAGGTGGGATCTACTTGGAGTATGGTGTGTACTCAATTTGAGAGAAAAGAGGAAGGCAAGGTAGATCCTTCCAAAGTAAGATCAGTTGAGTTGCAGGTTGTTACAAGTTCATGGGAGATCTACTTAGAGTATGTTCTATACTCGTTTGAGTATGTGTGTATACTCAGTGTATTGGCAGTATTGTTACTGACTGGTTGACCAGCGGTGTTGTTACTAGCCAGTGGAGGTGAACACCAACTCTGTGTTTGAGTTGTGTGTTGGGACCGTAAGAGAGAGAGTGAGCTCTTGAAGAGATTTACTATTTATGCCCTAGAGGTGTGGGAGCCCTAGCGGTGTGTAAGGAAGAAGACTGTGGCATCTTATTTGTTGTATTTCCTTTTGGAAGAGTGTTAATATAATTGGGTATTATCTCTCATATTTTGTGTTGTTTTTGATTCTAGTTACTTCTAGTTATTTCCACATGTTTAGTTGCATGGTAATCAATGGTGCTTCCAGGTCCTAACAGTTGGTATCAGAGCTAAGGTTGCAGGGAGCAGGTTTATGTTTGATTACAGGTCACTCTCAGGGGTTTCTGATTGAGTGGGAGTATAGCAATGATAGAAGAAAGTCCACTGAGGATGGAGGAATTCAAAGGCACGAATGGTCAATTACGGTGTTATGGAAAGAAAGAGCAGGAAAAAAAAGATTGTTGGTTGGTAGCAGATCAGCATGAAGGAACTGATGAAGTAGATGTTGCAGGTGTTGTTGCACATGATGCTTTGGGATGTTTCTTGGATAAAGTAGAATCTTGGTTTATAGATTCTATTGCCTCTTTCCATGCAACCCAAATTAGAGGGGTTGGTGAGCCTTGTCATAGCATTGGCAAAGGGGAAGTGCGACTGAAATTGCAGATGGCCAACACATGGGTGTTGAAGGAGGTTATGCAGGTCCCAATCTTGGAGATGTGGTTAATTTCTTAAAGAAAGTAGGGTGATGAGAGATACAAAAGAACTCTCACAACGAATTCTTGGAATGTTACCAAGGATGCACTTGAATTAACATGTGGTAAGAAAGCAGGTACTCTTTATCTACTTGCTTGTATTATTGATTCCACTTCTATTGCATAGGTGTGGCTTTGTAGGCTTGGTCACATAAGTGGGAAGGGAATGGATGTTCTTAAGTCATATGGTAAGAGTTTAGCTTCAGAGAGCAAAGACCAAGATTTTTGTGAGCAGTGGGATGCTACAAGAAAGGATTGTGTTTATTGCAGGAAAAGGAAGACTGATGTATTTTATAAACTTAAGAACTAGAAAGCCTTGGTGTTCTTGGAGGAGATGATAGAAAGAGATTAGTGGATGGGGCTGGATACCTTTGAGTAGGGCAGTTTGGACAAGGAAACGATTCAAAGAAAGCTCGCAGGTAAAAATTCATCACTCACAGGTGAACACAGGTATTGGCGTCAGTCAGGAGGAACCGACGTCAAACAGATAGGTATAGACATCACTCATGTGAAGACCAAAGGATTTGGTGGTGTCAGGCAGGTGGAGACTAACATCGATAGGATAATTGGTGTTAGCGACCTGGATAGTCGCATGGAACTGACGTCGGTTAGATGCAGACTGTGTGGTGACTGAGGTCAATCACTAGAACAGATTTTGGGCAGACAGCAAGCTATCAAGGAGTCTTAAATGCCCATATGGAGGACTAAAAGGGTAATTAAGCCTTAAATTCATTGTTCATCTTCTTTATACTTGTTGCTTACTGCAGAGTAGGAAGGATCCAAGAAATAGTGGGAGCATGGCATGAATGAGGAATTTGATTCCTAGGATGCAAAATCAAATGGGAGATTTGGTAGGGTTGCCAATTGGTATGAAAGCACTGAAAGATGAATGGATACCTTAGTTAAAGAATAGAGAGAATGGATACGTGAGATGGAAGGCTAGGTCACATGGTCTTGAGGAAGCTATAGGACAGTGGTACAGGTTTTGATAGGTGGATGACAAAGCAGGGCTTTAGTTAATGTCAGTGTAACCATTGTGTTTGTCTTACTAGGTGGATGATGGTCACAACATTATCCTATTTTTGTATGTGGAAGGTATGCTAGCTGAAGGTTCAAACATACAGGGTTTTATTGAGATAAGGGTAAGGTTAGTTTAGTGGTTTGCCATGAAGGATTTGGGAGCAACGAAATTCTTTGGCATGAGTAATCCTAGAGACAAGGAGATCATAAGCTGATGTTGTCACAGGATGATTGTGTGAAGGTAGTGTAGGATGCAGAATTGGGTAGCACACCTATGGATGGACAGGTCACAGAACAGGGTCCCCAATCACATGATGAGGTTGAGTACATGTGTACTCCCTGAGTTTGCAAAAGCAATGGGTGTTGTCAGAAAGTTTGGAGCCAATTTGGGAAAGAAGCACTGGAGGGTAGTTCAGTGGATTCTCAGGTATCTGAGAGGGACTAGCAGCAAGTGCACATGCTATGCAGGGTCAAGTTATTTTTCTACATGGGTTTGTAGATGTGGATGTGGTAGGTTACTTGGATGACAGGGGTTGCACCATAGGATGTGTGGTGGTTGGTCTTCAAGGTTGAGCTTAAAGAGGGATACAAGCCAGGAAATAAATTAGATGGGGTATAGGTATAGGTACAGTGTAGCTATCTATCTCTAAGTGGGAGATTGTTAGGTTGTGGAGCTAAAAGCTTCACTGATGCAGACATGGAGGAGGTTGTTGAGAGGTTGCTGAGTTGCAAGGCAACCAACGTCGGTCTGATCAACCAATGTCGGTCATATATAGTGAAGATAACAACTGACATCAGTCAGGTATCGATCGACGTCAGTCACCTCTAGGCAGACAGGGACTGACGTCGGTCGCCTGTGTAGTTCCAAAACTGTCAGTTGCATGAATAGTTAGTTAACAAATCGGTTGTTTGCATGTAAAAGGCCAATTATAGACTTGAGCTGCAGATCTAATTATTGTAATTGGATGTCTAATTATTGTTTGCATGAGATCTATATAATAGATCATGGGCTGTATTGTAATTTGTGCTAGAGAATAAGAGAGCAAAAATTAGCTCCTTCAGAGGGAAGAGAGCAAGGTGTGTTCCTCCTAGTGCCACAGTGCCAAGTATGGGTGCTAGTTTGGAGAATCAGAAGGATTCTTCATGTATGTAGGATCTTGGTCAGCAGGTGTGCAAGGCCACATTTGGAGATATGCATGGTAAGTAAGATCATTGATCTATACGTGTATGTGTGTGCAAGGTCTAAGGTTTGCAGGTGTGCAGAACCAGGTTGATCTGCAGGTGGCAACAGGATCAAGGTGATAACAACACAATAGGGAGCAAGATTAGGTGGGATCTACTTAGAGTACGGTGTGTACTCAGTTGGAGAGCAAAGAGGAAGGCAAGGTAGATCCTTCCAAAGTAAGATCAGTTGAGTTGTAGGTTGTTGCAAGTTCATGGGAGATCTACTTGGAGTACATTGTGTACTCAATTGAGTATGTGTGTATACTCAGTGTACTGGCAGTATTGTTACTGACTAGTTGATCGGCGGTGTTGTTACTGGCTGGTGGAGGTGAACACCAACTCTATGTTTGAGTTGTGTGTTGGGACCGTAAGAGAGGGTGAGCTCTTGAAGAGATTTACTATTTATGCCCTAGAGGTGTGGGAGCCCTAGAGGTGTGTAAGGAAGAAGACTGTGGCATCTTCTTTGTTGTATTTCCTTCTGGGAGAGTATTAATACAATTGGGTATTGTCTCTCATATTCTGTGTTGTTTTTGATTCTAGTTACTTATTACTTCTGGTTATTTCCACATGTTTAGTTGCATGGTAATCAATGGTGCTTCCGGGTCCTAACAAGTTTATGATAGATGATCAACTACATAACCTAAATTTCAACCTCTTAGATGAGTATTTATCTCATACTTTATTCACACCCATTGGTCTAGTGGTATATCATGATTATTCCAAATTAGTTGCTAAAGATCACTTAGATTCAAAGGGCAAGCATATTTTTGGTATGCCTAACTATGATAATGTGAATAATTATTACAATAGTATATCTCAATTGGAATTTGTGATAATTTAATGAGTAATGTGGAAATATGTGGTAAATTTTTTTCACCATTGTTAGACATAATGCAACATAAAGATACACACACAATACTTTTGTAAATGTTGTTAGATAACAAGATTATTACATTATCTACTACTAGACATTGAAAAAAAACACATATTTTGAATAAAGAAGGAAAAAAATATTGTGTTTATCATATAATTATAGGACAAGATGGAAAATATTGTGAAATAATACAAAATAAAATTTAGAAATACAAGCATGAAGAAATTATTAAATTAATACAAAATAAACACATATATCTTACTACAAGGGTTTAAAAGACATTATCTATATATATGAAACACATAAAGCATCTTCAATAAGATTATTTAATCATTGCAATATATATGGAAGGAGATTAGTACAAACACAATCCCATTGATACTATTAGATGGGAAATTTTTTGAGTGTGAGAGGATTACAACAAATGGGACATAATATCAATCAATTACATTATAGTGTTGACTGAGAAGAAACTGTTGGATATATAATATACTCAGTAGCCTGTGGACCAAAAATGGTTAATATATATGAATTTATTATTTCTCATTCACAACACATACCATTTATATTAGGACAACCATGGTTATAACAAATATGAGCTAAGTGGATACTAATAAACAATGCATCACTTTTTCACATGAAGGAAAAATAATTCACATACCACATGATGGTAACAATGAATAAGATGTTGAATATATTCAACAATAAAAGATAGAATAGAATATGAACATTCATAAGGAAAAGAGGAATATTTCATGTATTTGCATAAATCTAAGTATTTAAAGCTTGATGAGGATGACTTACTCGAAAATTATTGATTACAAGTAAAAATTCAAAACCATTTAAATAATCAAAAAAGAAAAAATTAATTGTACATATATTCTTGATTGATTCATCATGTTATTCTTCCATTTCTTACATGTGATCAATTTGATCAATATTATAGACTTATTTCTATGTGTTTTTGGCCTTTGGTCCTTTTTTTAATTTCCAAATATGAATAGTCCAACGCAGTGACATATCTTGCCATTTAACATGTTTTCATAATATAAACAAAGAATATTAATTTTTATATCATAGACAATATCAACCAGAATCAATCGACATTGACAACCATTATTGTCTTGAGCTAGTAGATTCTATCCTGTAGTATTTTGACATAACCAAATAAAAAACTTAGCAAATAAAGCTTTAATGTAATTGATTTTTTGATATTACAATCAATTTAAATTTACACAACAATACTTTTTTCATGTAAAATCTTTATTTTGTGTACTATATTTCTCATGCATGTGCTTTACATACTTTGACAAGTGTACATTTAATGACATAAGGATGTATAATCATTCCTTCACATTCTTATTTTATCTCCCATATTGACATATATAGTGGGGGCATATTGCTAATACATGTCCATGTCTTCATTTTTAGTGCATAATTTACCATTGACACATGTTTTGGATTATTCAAATCCCTTCTTTTCTTCTAATTTTAACCCATGTTTCTATCTTCTATTCTCTATTACCCTACTTTTAAAATACTAAAAGTACCAAAAAATATATGACAAAAATTTAAAAACATTCAAAATATTATAAAAATTCAAAATGAGGACATGATCTTGATAATTTATCTATTTTACATCATTTTCATATGCCATTTATCTCATGATTAGTAGATACCATAATCTTATTTTGTCACACACGCATTTCACTAGTATTTATGAGTGTTATACGGGATACAAAAACTTCACACATAATAAGATGTTGAACTTACCAATACCTAGTGGCCATGATAAAGTAGGGGCATCTTATCCAAAGGTTACAATATTTATTGTTAGGGTGTGGAGCTAAAAGCTTCACCAAGGAGCATACTTAAAACAGGTTCGGGTCTACACAGACGCCGGCATCGGTCAGGAGCGACCGACGTCGGTTAGTAGCAGTTGTAGAGGCGCCGACGTCGGCAGAAGGGTCGGCCGGTGACGGTCGCAGGCAAACAGGCAGGAACCGACGTCGATTACCTGCGTGTCCAGAAATCTATTTCCGTGGACAGCAGCGAGTGTTTGCATGATAAGTTTGAGTCGTGGACTCAAGCTTGCGTCTCTATTATTAGCAATATTATTTTTAGAGCCCTTGTTCAAGAGGCTTAACTGTTTGTTGTAAGAGCATGCTCAAGTTTCCTATTTCTATATGTAGGAAGATCTTCTTAGCTTAGAATTGTAGTGTGTAAGAGAAGTGTAGAACTGTAAGAGTAGAACATTGTGAATGTTTGAAGGACAGTACAGAGTTGCATCAATCCAGGTTGTTGGATTTGAGTGTACTTGAGAGTGAGCTCTTGAGGAATAGAGATCTAGTGAGAGATCTTGTGTGCATCTGAGAGAGGTGTGGAAGAACGAAGTTTCTTCAAATTGTATTCCTATTGTAAAGAGTTTCAATACAAGTTTTCAGGGTGTTTTCTTGTATATCTTGTTCTGTGCTATTTATCATTTCAGTTACTTATCTATCTGATTTATTTCCGCGTTTATTGCTTTCACAAGTGTAATCTATTGTTGGTTTGATCCCCCAACAAGTGGTATCAGAGCCTTGGTTACAGGTTATAGGTTACAGATTACAGGTTGCTCACAGGGTTTCTGCAGGAATTTCTGTTTGAGTGGGAGAAGCAATGGCAGAAGAAAGTAAGCTGAGAATGGAAAAGTTTAATGGCAAGAACTACCAACATTGGAGAATGCAGATAGAGGACTATCTGTATCAGAAGGATCTCTACTTACCGTTAGGTGGGATAGCAAAGAAGCCCAAGGACATGGAGGATGAAGAATGGGAAGTTCTTGACAGAAAGGCTCTTGGGTCTATAAGACTGAGTCTGGCCTCCACTGTGATATCTAATTTGTCACAGGCAAAAACAATGGTAGAGTTGATGACCACGTTAGCAAATATGTATGAAAAACCCTCAGCTTCAAATAAGGTATATCTTATGAAGCAATTATTTAATTTGCATATAAATGAAGGTGGATCTGTTTCTACTCATCTGAATGATTTCAATGGAATTGTTAATCAGTTAAGTTCTGTCAATATTGTATTTGAAGATGAAATAAAAGCTCTTTTGATATTATGTTCTTTGCCTGAAAGTTGGCATGGCTTAGTAATGGCAGTTTCTAATACTGCATCTGCATCAAATATTTTGAAAGTAGAGGATGTGGTTAGTGTTATCTTGAATGAGGAAATACGCAAGAAAAGCACAGAAGAGACATCTGGGAACGCTTTAAATTTTGAGAGCAGGGGAAGGCAAAAAGAAAAGAGCAAGAGGAGATCAAGATCTAAGTCTAAGGTGAGAGGAAGATCCAAATCCAGGAATGGCAGGAAGCCACAATGCTGGAACTGTGGAAAGATGGGGCACATAAGCAGAGATTGTTGGTCAAAGCCTAAGGAGGACAACCAGCATGAAGGAAAGGAAGAAGCCAAGGTTGCAGGTATTGCACAAGATGCTTTAATTTTCTCTTTGCATAATAACATAGAATCTTGGGTATTAGATTCTGGTGCATCTTTTCATGCTACCCCTAACAGAGAGTATTTCAGTGACTATATCCATGGAGATTTTGGAATAGTGTACTTAGGGGATGACGAGCCTTGTAAGATTATTGGCAAAGGTAAAGTGCAGCTGAAGATGCAGAATGGCAACACATGGGTGTTGAGAGAAGTGATGCATGTTCCTAGTTTGAAGAGAAATTTGATTTCTGCAGGTAAGCTAGGTGATGAGGGTTGTACAGTAACTCTCACAACAGATTCTTGGAAGGTGACCAAGGGTGCACTAGTTATGGCCAGAGGTAAGAGAGAAGGTACTCTCTATTTGTGTAATTGTGTTACTAACAAATCTCCTTCAGTTTTATCTACTTCAGGTGTGGATTGTAAATTGTGGCACTCAAGGCTTGGCCACATGAGTGAGAAGGGGATGTCAATACTTAAGTCTAAAGGTATGCTTTCAGATTTGAAAAGTATGGATCTAGAGTTTTGTGAGCATTGTGTATTTGGAAAACAGAAAAGGGTTAGTTTTCTCAAGATCGGGTCTACTAAGAAAAGGCAGAAGTTGCAGCTTGTTCACACAGACGTGTGGGGACCGGCTCAGGTAGCCTCTATTGGCGAATCACGGTACTATGTTACATTCATAGATGATGCCACAAGAAAGGTATGGATCTACTGTATTAAAAAGAAATCTGATGTTTTTGAGACTTTTAAGTTTTGGAAGGCTATGGTTGAGAATGAAACAGGCAGAAAGTTAAAGTGCCTGAGATCTGATAATGGCGGTGAGTTCTGCAGTCTTAAGTTCAAATTGTATTGTTATACACAAGGAATCCGTAGGCAAAGGACGGTTCCAAGGACACCTCAGTAGAATGGTATTGCTGAAAGGATGAACAGAACTATCATGGAGCGTGCAAGATGTATGAGATTGCATGCAGGGTTGCCCCTAGAGTTTTGGGCAGAAGCAGTTGACACCGCAGTGTACCTGATTAACAGAGGACCCTCTACAGCTCAGGATGGTGGAATTCCAGAAGAGGCATGGATAGGTAAAAAGGTAGATCTCTCATATCTCAAAGTCTTTGGTAGTGAAGCCTTTGTGCATATAGATAAGGAAAATAGAAAGAAGCTTGATCCTAAGTCTATGAGGTGCATGTTTATAGGCTATGGCTCAGATGATTTTGGTTTCAGATTTTGGAATCTAGGAACTAACAAGGTAATCAGGAGCCGTGATGTTGTTTTCAATGAAAGAGTGATGTACAGTGATCAGATAAGGAAGCTGGATCAATCTGGGCAGAGCAATAGTGATTTGGACGAAGTTATGGTCCAAAATGAGCTCGCGGGAAAAAGAAATAATCACTTGCAAGAAAACACAGAGACCGACGTCGGTAGGTTAAGAACCGGCGTCGACAGTACAGAAATCGATGTCAGTCATACAGAGACTGACGTCAGCAGACCAGGCACTGAGGTCGGTCAGGAAGAACTGACGACGGCGAGTGACAGGTCTACAGGTGGCCGAGGTCGGTCACTATCAGAAAATTTGGGTGGACAGATTGTTGAGAACAAGTCTAAGACACCCACCAGGAGGTCTGAAAGGGTAAGTAAGCCTCCAATTAGATATTCTCCTTCCTTATATTATTTATTGCTAACTGATGGTGGAGAACCAGAGAGTTTTGAAGAAGCATTACAGGTGGAGTCCAGGAGTAAGTGGGAGCGTGGCATGGTTGAGGAGATGGAGTCCTTAAGAGAGAACCAAACATGGGATTTGGTTGAGTTGCCAGCTGGTAAGAGAACACTGAAGAACAGATGGACCTACAGGTTGAAGGAAAGTGAGGATGGACAGATGCGATATAAGGCCAGATTAGTGGTAAAAGGATTTGCACAAAAGCCAGGTATTGACTTTGGTGAAATTTTTTCTCCGGTTGTTAAAATGACTTCAATAAGGGTTGTACTGTCTTTGGTTGCTTTTGAGGATTTGCATCTCGAGCAGCTAGATGTTAAGACAGCGTTTCTTCATGGAGATTTGGATGAGGAAATTTATATGGAACAGCCAGAAGGTTTCGAGGTCAAGGGTAAGGAGAAGTTTGTGTGCAGGTTAAAGAAAAGCTTGTATGGCCTCAAGCAAGCTCCAAGGCAATGGTACTTAAAATTTGACAGGTTTATGACTGAGCATGGCTACAGTAGGTGTCAATCAGACCATTGTGTGTATTTCAAGAGATTTGATAACGGTAGATATATTATTCTATTGTTGTATGTAGATGACATGCTGGTTGCAGGGTCTCACATGCAGGATATCTCTGAGCTTAAGGAGAAGTTAGCTCAAACGTTTGCTATGAAGGATTTGGGAGCAGTGAAGAAGATCCTTGGCATGAGCATTAGGAGAGACAGGAAAAATCACAGGTTGATATTGTCTCAAGAAGATTATGTGAATAAGGTGTTGGAGAGGTTTAATATGCAGGATGCAAAACCGGTAAGTACACCTATGGCTGGACATTTTAAGCTAAGCAAAGAACAATGTCCCAATTCACATGATGAGGTAGAGTACATGAGTATGGTTCCATATTCTTCCGCAGTAGGGAATTTGATGTATGCAATGGTGTGTACTAGACCAGATATTGCCCAAGCAGTGGGAGTAGTAAGTAAGTATATGGCCAATCCAGGTAAGGAACATTGGAAGGCAGTTCAATGGATCCTTAGATATCTGAGAGGAACCAGCAGCAAGCATTTATGCTATGGAGGTTTAGATACTTCTCTACATGGCTATGTAGATTCAGATATGGCAGGGGATTTGGATGGCAGGAGGAGCACCACAGGTTATGTTTTTACTGTAGGTGGAACAGCGGTTAGTTGGATATCTAAGTTGCAGAAGGTTGTAGCCTTGTCAACTACAGAAGCAGAATATATTGCAGCTACAGAAGCTAGCAAGGAGATGATATGGATGACACAGTTCATGGAAGAGCTTGGAAGGGAGCATGGGAGTTGCAGATTGTACAGTGACAGTCAGAGTGCAATCCATTTGGCCAAGAACTCGACCTTTCATTCAAGAACCAAGCACATACAGCTAAGGTACCACTTCATACGGCAGGTATTGGAAGATGGTGAGTTGAAGCTGGAGAAGATCCATACAGACAAGAATCCTACTGATATGCTAACAAAGTCGGTTACTAAGGAGAAGTTGAACTTGCATTCAACTTCTATTGGTCTTCATGATTGAGTTGAAGATGGAGGAGCTAGAAGATGATGCTGTACAAGTTGGTGCAGCTGGTTTATCTCCAAGTGGGAGATTGTTAGGGTGTGGAGCTAAAAGCTTCACCAAGGAGCATACTTAAAACAGGTTCAGGTCTACACAGACGCCGACATCGGTCAGGAGCGACCGACGTCAGTTAGTAGTAGTTGCAGAGGCGCCGACATCGGCAGAAGGGTCGGCCGGCGACGGTCACAGGCGAACAGGCAGGAACCGACGTCGGTTACCTGCGTGTCCAGAAATCTATTTCCGTGGACAGCAGCGAGTGTTTGCATGATAAGTTTGAGTCGTGGACTCAAGCTTGCGTCTCTATTATTAGCAATATTATTTTTAGAGCCCTTGTTCAAGAGGCTTAACTGTTTGTTGTAAGAGCATGCTCAAGTTTCCTATTTCTATATGTAGGAAGATCTTCTTAGCTTAGAATTGTAGTGTGTAAGAGAAGTGTAGAACTGTAAGAGTAGAACATTGTGAATGTTTGAAGGACAGTACAGAGTTGCATCAATCCAGGTTGTTGGATTTGAGTGTACTTGAGAGTGAGCTCTTGAGGAATAGAGATCTAGTGAGAGATCTTGTGTGCATCTGAGAGAGGTGTGGAAGAACGAAGTTTCTTCAAATTGTATTCCTATTGTAAAGAGTTTCAATACAAGTTTTCAGGGTGTTTTCTTGTATATCTTGTTCTATGCTATTTATCATTTCAGTTACTTATCTATCTGATTTATTTCTGTGTTTATTGCTTTCAAAAGTGTAATCTATTGTTGGTTTGATCCCCCAACATTTATAAATGTTACCATTATATGAATCATATACTCTTGATCTATATATTTTTTACAAATGTCTTTCTAACATCTGTCTTACATTTATCTACATAGATTTGCTATTTTACAGGATACAATCACATTACACATACTTTGTGTAGAATAATTTATATTTATATGATCCATTCATGCTATTACATGTACATATTAGATTAGAATTTTATTTTCTATTGTGTAAGTTACCTTGGCCCTTGTGTGCAACAATTTATTTAACATCTTTATAATATCATTGTTTGGTTTGTGTGAAATTTGAACATGTTCATTTCTTGTGGCCCTTGGCCCTATATTTTGTACAACATTTGAAAATATCCCTATATGCAACCCTTGGTCTTATTGCATGAAATTACACTTGTTGTGTTTGTGTTCTTATTGAGATTGTTAAGTCTAATTATAACCATGATCTGAATCATGCATTAACTATTAGGTATGCTTCTATTACAAAAACTATTATAAGATTCATTAATAAATTTATATAAGCCTTACCTCATATGTTACATATACAATTATAATGATACATATATTACTATGATGACATAAATATTTCACATATGCTACAATATTCAATGATTACATCTTGGTACACATGATATAAGTAAATTTTATTATGAGATGAATGACTTTCATGATACATCTGTCACCTCAAAAGGTGGGCATTTTAGTGGGATTTTCATACATGAGATAAGCCTATTTGAGCAAAATCAATTTTAGGTACAAAATGTAAAAAGGTTAAAAAAATCAATCATTGGTATAGATTATGGGGCATATGTCATGAACACACTCACATTACAAGAACATATTATAGATTCATACATTTTGGGTGCATGAAATAGATTCATGCACAAACTTCAAGCAAAATTAATGAAATTTGCATCTACATACAATTACACATTTTATATCTATCACATGATGGCATGATATAAATTCATGCTATAAAAATTATTTTATATCCATGATCATGGTAGGAGCATGGATGTCAACTATTATTTTTGATCATGCATATAAAAAGTAAAGAACAATGTGACAAATGAATATATATTCCATATGCAATAATTGATTAAGTTAAAGTGCATAATGCAAAATTTGGATATTCAATACCCTCCAACAGTATAGTCTATAGATCCTTTGTGGATTCCAACCCATTTTTATCTTTGGGTTAAAAAATACCAATAATACAAGTTAAGGTTTCTATGTCCCTCAATGGATTCTATTTTATATACATGTTCACTTCAAATTGGGGCTTTATCACCCTCAATTCACCACCAATTTAAATAAGGAACCAAATCTTTCCAAGTGCTTTATGGGAAATACATTCTCCAATGCTTTAAGGAAGAATCAAATTCAATAAAAGGTACAAAAATAACATTGTTTTCACACATACAATTGTACTCCTCCCTTGTTTCTCTTTTCATGTTTTTCAATTTTCAAACTTCAAGATTTTTAAAACTTCAAATGAATAAAATGACTAATTAATGAGCTATTATAGGGTTTTCTAAGTTAAAATGCTTTGTAAAAATGAAATATCCACTAAAAGGCCAAGTGTGTTTTACACATTCAGGTATATCTTTCCATTTACTTTAGTAATTTCATTTCTATACTAAAACAAAGGTGAATGTAATCACTCAAATTTGGTCATGAATACTTGATAATGTCAAGTTTGGTCCAATTTCACTTTAATTAACTTGAGAATTTAATTTGAACATATTTCACCACCTTACTCTATCTTAAATACCTATATGGACTAACCCATTTTAATTTATTGTCTTACACCTACAAAAATGTTCTTTATTGTTAAAAACCTTAAGCTTCTATATAGACATACCTGATCCTTAATTTCAAATGTTACCCTTGAGGAAATAATTGACTATAATGGGTCAGGATCAGAAATCGATATTGTCACTATGGGTAAATCTTATCTTTCACCCCAGTAATGGATATTTTTCAAATTTGGACCCTCCTTAAAAAGTTGGTCTATATTTTTAGGATAGGTAGCATGAGGTTTTCCAGTTTTGGATTATTATAAAGGCACATCTAAGTCACCTATTTTATCACTTATAAATTCTAATTTTGAAGGACCCTTACATTGTTTCATATTGAGAAAAGCTTTCATGTTCTTCCCATATTTGATTTTATTCATTTGAACGAATATTTAGCTAAGTCAAGAGCCTATTCTATCCAAGTCAAGCAAAACATTACCAAAAATTCAAGCCATTTCTAGATGTATTCATGTATCAAAAAGAGCATAATCACACTAAACATTCTAAGTGGGAGAACTATGTGGGCTTGATTTCCCTCTTTAAAGTTTGGATACATAAGAAATGATCAATCATTATGGGGGTGGTTGGGGTCAGTTAAAACCATTACACTCCTCCTCTCTATTTTCATGTTTTTATTTATTTCAAGCCATATTAAGGTTTCAACTTTGAAGAAGTCATTTACAGGTCATTCACACACAACTATATGTTAATTTTTTGCACATATGCATATTTTAAGTAGGCACAGGTGCCTATGCCATAATTTTATTAGTTTTTCATATAGGAAAATATTGAAGCATAAATGAAAATAGTGACAGTTGATTTTATCCCCTTCAATTTGTACTGAACCTGAGAGGTGAATGTTATAGTTTCTACTGCACACACATAATCAATCTGAGTTGATTATCTTCAACTATCTTTAAGTCATGCAAAATCAACATACAAGCATAAAATAATGAAGTATTATTATATTATTAATAGTTAGTTTCTTTCATTCATTCATGCTTTGTCCATTTCAATAATTTGCTTTCATTCTTCTTGTCGTAAGTTATTTTACAACATTTACTACATTTTAATTCTTTTTATCTTAATTAGAGTTAATAAACCAATAAATTCCAAATTATGATAAAATAAAATAATCAAATATTTATATAACATATATTATCATGTGTTAATACATAATCTACATGATTAAATATTTATATATGACACATGGTGCATACAAACCTTTCTTTTGAGATGAGTGATTCACATGATACATCCCTAATATCTAAAGAGAGGAACTATAGTGAGATTATCTTAGAGATTCAGACCATAAAAACATATAGATCACACTTTGGGTCAAATTATGTGATTTAAATGGGATAACTTGGACATATTAAGTCATATGTGAGGTATTCTACATGATTGCGAGAAATATTTAGAACATTTTATGACATTCTATGATAAATTATATGGATCAGATTGAGGAAATTTGTCAAATTTATTAGATTGAAGGACATTATATGAGACTGATAAATAGATGATGGAAATTATATACTAATTTAAGGTAAAAATGGACTATATTTATGACATGAATTTTGTTCTTTCAAACACTTTTTTATTTCTCTATTGTGGATCGATATATAATGATGGTATTATGTAATCTATTTGTAGCAGTTGATATAAAATTCCATTTTGACATAAGAACATATTTCAAGGTTCAATTTTAACATACAAACCTATTTCAGAGTTCCAAATAAATAATTAATAATATATTCAAAGTAATGCAATTGAGTTTTTGCAGTGTTTAAATTCCAACACTTTCTTTTTGGAATGGTGGCTTAGGCATTATACTCCTCAACACATGGTTTCAAAAATTGGGGAATAATCATCCCATGTAATTTTTTGATTGATTTTATAAAGTGATAGTTTGGTTCACATACCCTTAGGTTCATGGAGAAAACACTAGGCATACTTGTTAATAGTAAGTGGGATTAATCACAGGTACCATATTTATTATTTTATCCTCTTAATCTAGCATTTTTAAAACTAGACTAAAAGGGGGGAGTTTTTAGACACCTAAATTTAGTGTTATATAATTTGGTAACATCAAATTTGGAACTCTTTAACATACTTGAAATTTACATACAAAGTTGAAACTTGTGCATGTTTTCCCCTATCCATCTATACATGTTTTGGCCAACCCAATTTACTATATATATATATATATATATATATATATATATATATATATATATATATATATATATATATATATATATATATATATATATATATATATATATAAGATCATCCGAGTCTATGAAAGAACTTTATAGACTCCTAAACAAAATATTGCCATATCTCATATCACTATTTTTTCAATTTTTATGGTAGTGTCCAAGGACACTCAACAGTTGTATTTTTCAATTTAGAAGTCTCCATTATGTCAACCCAGACAACGAGAAATATTAGAGTCAGTGAAAAATAAAAATAAGTCCTAAAGTCATACCCACTTAGAAAAATCCTAGAAAAACTTAAAAAACTTGAGAAATAAATTATCACTCTCTTAAGACATTATCACAAAGGAATACATATCTAAATATCCCTCAAAATATTAGCCCTATATCCAAGTCTGAATATAAATGTAGGCCAAAGTTATATGGTGCCAAGTGTCAAAATAAAAAACATTGCATTACATTTTAGATTGATCACAATGGTGCACATACACCCACATAGGTGGGAAAATTGGATATTTGAGCCCAATTTAGAGTAATGGAACATATGAACCACTCAATCACTTAATATGCAGTGGTTGGGATACCCAATCCAAGTTTATAACTTTTTTCAAGGGTCATATTATGTCATAATTGTGATTAGGGTTTAAAATCAAAGAGGGGGAAAACAAAGATCAACTCATATTACTGAAATAAAGCATACACACAAGAGGTACATATAGGTGTATGTACAATGGTTTTATGTATCATAGACCTACACAGTTAATAGGGACAAAACCAGTAGAGCCTGGTTGATAGTGGTCATAGTAGGGGTTTGAGTTTCTTCTCTAGCATCAAGGCAAAGTTTTATCTTTAGTTTCATGATATGGGAAATTATAAAGAAAATATATATCCATTATAGGGACAATGACAAACATAATGACTTGAAAAAATTAGAATTAAGATAAGTGCATGTCTCCTCCATTGCTTTGACCATTCCAAATATACCAATTGCAATATCAATCTACTCTTTTACATTTATGTTAGTATGATTATTTCCCTATTTAATATAATATAAATAGTCACAGTTTTATTATTTTGGATCACATTAATAAAAAAATATGTTATATGACTGAATCTTGACTTTGATCTAGTTTGCACAATCCAAAATAAAATAATAATAATGAAGTCAAGGAAATTGTCTAATCATTATTGCAACTATGCATCTCACATGCTTAGAATAAGACCTCCACATATTTATGTGGTGTGTGGATGGAATAACTTGAGAAAGAGTTTCAACCTCCTCTTCCCTAGAAGTAATTAATGCAACTAATGAATACTAATGACCCTTTTTTGGAATAAAGGATTGTGTAGAGAGATCAATATGGATAAGTGACACAAGTGTGTAGTATTGTGAAGCACAAAATGAATGGAAAAGCATGAATCTAGGCTATCCCATTGGTGTGACATATTATTTCTCTGTTGAATCCTATTCTTCCTCTCTCTTCTTAATCCCTAGATTGTTTGGCAAGGTCTTATATTTATAGGATGATTATGGATGACCCATGTGTATTAGCTGATTTTTGAAAATGTATATGGGAAGGGTTAAGGTGTAATTTAAAGGAAAATGGGTATAAGGACGCACAAAACAAAAACAAATAAAAAAATAGGGGTACAACCCTAACAAAGATGGGCCTGTATAGCTACAAATTTTATAGGATAAAGTAAGGCTTAATTCTCGAGGTAGGTTTGTGTAACAGGTGATAAGTAGTTCAAATGTACTAAGAGATACCTTCTAGATAAGTATTGGGATGTTTTTTAGGGTTTGTGGACCAAATAAAGATTCATGTGGGATTAGGGCCATCTTAGAAATAGCCTAAAAATTAAAAGGTTTCCAAATAGGTAAAATTCAGAATAAAACATGAGATTAAAGGTTTAATTATTAATTTGATTTAATAAAGGTAACATAGTCAAATTATCTAGTTAGCTAAATGCCCCATGAAATAATTAGTGGGAGGGACCTAAAAGATTTTAGTTCAAAATTCATATACCGCATCTCAAAGCACTAGTCCACATTAGTTCCCTACCAACCAACCATAATGCTTGCCATCCTTTTTGTCTTAGCCCAAACTTTAATTATATATGGACATGTGACCAGTAAACGATTGATGGTATTATCATCCATTTTACACAAATAACAACATAGAGGACCATGTTGACTTATTTTTTGAAACACTTCCCAAGTTAAGGATTTTATTATTTAAGGCCAAACATATGAATAACCTTGTATTTAGGGGAAATTTTATTTTCTAAAGTTTTTTCCACCACCATAAGTTGGCTCTTGGATCCCCAATTTAAAACAAAGCCTTATACACCAAACTAGCAATATACTCACTCGATGATGGATTTTTTGACCAAACTAGCACATCCTCCATTTAAATAATTTTAACATGAATAAAATTTAGTCTCTTCACATAAGCCTTCCATTGTATAACATCTTCACTAGCCAAGCCTAGTAACCTGACACTTTTCCACCCTTGGTGCTAGATGTTAGTGGAATTGGGATCTTATGCATGTGCTCTACTAGTAATTCAAGAATCCTAAAATTAAGTAATAAGGTCCACATTCAATATATGAGTTACACCACACCCAACCCAAGGATCAACTTTGACCTTGACTCTTTCACCATTCCCCACCTTCTAAATCAACCAATTTCCAACAAGTGGAAAAGATTGAATATCTACCTTCCACTCCAAATAAATATTATGAATAGGTTTAATGGTGATTATAATACATTATTTTATAGTGAGAGTTTAATATAATTTGATTCCATATCCCCCATTTTAAATAATCTTCCAAAGGCTTTTGGCAGCTAGTGTCATCCCAAATAAATGAATATTTATAAGGCACCAACTGCTAACTTCTTTTGCCTTGGTCAAAGACTACCATTTAACTAAGGGAATACAATATTTTTCCTTCCTACATGTCCATATAAATTTGAAAATTTTCTTCCTAATGATCTCTAGTATTCCCTTTGGGATACAAGATAAAGAAAGCCAATAGAATGAAATAGATTCTAAAACAAACTTCACGAGAGTTAATCTGCTGCCTAGGGTGAGCCATCTATTGCACCACATTTATTATATTTTCAACCTTATCAATCAATCAACACCACTAAATTTTCCCATAGTCATTTGGTTTCAAGAAAAAACCTATATATTTAAAACCAACATAGAAATCCATTTGATGGAATGGAAAACATAACAGGGCCCATGTGATCTGATCTAGCTCCACCCTATTAAAATAAATAAACAATTTTTTCAAATTGATCTCCATCCTAGTAGCCACATAAAATAATTCAAATAACTCTTTTAACTTAGATATATCCCTCCTAGAACCATCACAATACAACAACACATCATCCACAAAGAGTAGGTGGGTAAGAACAATGGATCTTCCAACCTTAATGCCTCTGATCATGCCAGTTCTCTTGTCTTCCAAAAAGTGTGGCTTAACCCTTCAAAAATAAAAAATAAATAGCAATGGGCATATAGGACATACCTAATTCAATCCTCAATAATGTCTGAAAAATATAGATGTATAACCGTTAATTAATATAGCAAAATATACTAAGGTCAAACACCCCATGATCCAGTTCCCCATCTAAACAAAAACCCAATATGATCAACAATAAATGCAAATAAATATAGTTAGCTTTGTCATAGTCCTTTGAAAAATCAAAATTCATAATTGTAATAGGCAATTTCTTAGTTTTAATGGAATGGAGCCCCGCCTGAGCCACCTTAATGGCATCATGTATCTAATGACCATAAAAAACCAAATTATTCATTGGAAATAGTCTGAGACAAAATATTCTTCAATATAATTGCTATGATTTTAGCAATGATCTTATAGATGTAATTGAATAGATAAATTGAGATTGTTCTGTTTAGGAATAAGTGCAATGAAAGTAGTATTGAAATCACCCAACACCTTTCTAGTTCTCCTAGTATCCTCTACCACTCTAAGCAAGTCCTTAGAGATAATGTCAAAAAAAGAGAAAAAATCAACTGTTCAACTGTGGAGGCTTGAGCTTTTATCCATTTAGAAGGATTACAAAGTTGACTTTATCTCTTTTTTAGTTACGTCCTCTAATAACCTCCCATTGGCATATTCATTAATACAACTAGGGAAGTGTGTAGATTTATAATAATCTTTGCAATATTGACTCTTTCTAGTTCTTTGTATGTCTTCTTGAAAAGAGAAACCACCACGTTAACTATATCCCTCAAAGTCCTAGATTTGGAGCCATCCTCCTACATTTATAAAATAATATTCTTATTTTTCCTATGATTAAAAAAGTTGTGAAGATATTTAGTATCTTTGTCACCATTTGCCAATCACAAGGCTCTAATTTTGAGTCTCCATTGATCTTCTCTATTTGCTAATAATTTCCTCTTCTTCTAGTCTAAACATTTGAGTTTTTTTAGAATCCTCATCAAAATCCTTATCAAAGTTTTGGTTGTAAAAATGAGCAATCTGGTGTTCCACATTAATAATCTCCTATTCATCCTCCCTACACTTATTGAAATCCCACCTTACAATAACTTTCTTAACCTTTTTCAGATTTGTAACTAATTGTAGGCTAGTTGACTCCTAAAAGAAAACATCAAAAGTAGTCCATTAATCTTTCATCGACTTGATAAAATATTCTTCCTTTAGCCAAGTGGGATTGAATTTGAAGGGACTTATGGGTTTATTATCTTCCTTTTAATACACACCACAATGGGATGGTTCAATTCCATCTAGTTTCCACCCAGGATCTGATCCTATATGAGCCATTCAACATATATTTCAAGACAAAGAGCATATACAATATCTTAGCCATTCTCTCAAAAATAGTTTTCATATTTGTCTAAGTTGGATCCAACTTGATTAGTTCCATATCCACCAGCCCAACTTCCTTAAATTTGTGCAAAACATACTCCACTAGTGGGTCAAGCCTAGCAACCGACCCCCACACTTCAACTCTACTAATAATAAAATTTAAATCCCCCACCACCCCCCCTCTCCCAAATATTATTAGATATAAAAAAGTCTTGAGCAAAAATATCATCTTAGAATTTCACCCTCTCCTCTTAAGGTCCACACATATTAACCACAAAGAAGGTTTTTCCTAACTCTATAGAGAAGAGTTCAACACCAATTCCTAAATCCAGTATGATTAAAATAACTAACCTCAAAGTAGAATTTTACCATTTAGATATCAACCCCCAGAATGCCCATTAGAATTGACAAAAATAAAATCTCACTCCTTTAAAATTTTAGACAACTCCCCAATGCCATTTTTGCTTTCACCCTTAGTTTCCTAGATCATAACCACGTTAGGTTTATGTGAATCCACTAACCTCCTTAGGGGCATTTTTTAGGTGGGATTTCCCAACCCTATAATATTGAGGGATAAAATAATCATTGGGTAAATGTCACGATGGTTTGTCCCACTCTAAGGGTCCCTAATATAGTTTTTTTTGTAATATTTATCTCTTCAATTTTTTTTTGCATGAGACAACTAAAAAATCCTTTCCTTTCCCATATAACATCCCTCTATGATCATGTCTCTACCCAAACCTCCTTCAATGCCACCATTTTCCCTGTCTTTGTCCACCATCCTAGATCTCAAAGGATATATAGGTTGTTTGGAAAAGCAAGGGACTCTTCAGTGTTATGTCTAGATGGGATTCTCTATGACCTCATAAAACCCCCTAAGATTAGAAGATGCTTGTTAGATTACCCAGCTGATGGAGTGACACCTCTAATTCCATGTGCATCATGTAATTCCTAGACTAGTCTATGGACATCACTCCTTTCCTTCACCAACATACTAACTTCTCCTTCCTTACACCTCCCCAAATCATTTTGTTGCTCTAATGAAATAATAAAAGGGCCTTCCTCTATCTACAAAGAATGAAAGGTGCACTCCCCAACCTTGTTCATAGATTTTGAGTGTTGCAAGATGGTGGGATCCATCATCATCATATCCTGCATAGAAGTGTTCTTAGAGTGATTCATCTCTTCCAATAGTTCCCATTCAATTAGAAACAATAATTCTTCTTCCATTCCTTTAGTACTTATAAGCCGAGATCCTCTAGGGACTAAAATATTCGACATATTATGGGATGCCATCCACTTCTCTGAATAATCAGCTATCCTACCCCCCTCAAGTTACATATCACTATTGGGTGTTGAAAAATGATGGTTCTCTTTCACCCTCCTATTGTCTACATTCAACCACCTTCTCCACTCTTTATGGGAGAAATGTAGTTTAAAATCAGAAAATAAATAAACATAATGGTGACATATAACACAACTAAAGGGAATTCCACCATATTTCAAAGATTGTGTATGCTTCCAACAACCATACTCAAGCTCTATTTAATCATATGAACCTTCCTTCAAATCCAAATCCACCGATATTCTAGGTATTATTTAAGAGGGTTGCCTCTGGTAACTCTCATTTTCCTCTAGGAAGGTCCCAATACTATTTCCTATAGCCTTAAAAACCTCTAATGATCAAAACTTTAGAGGTAAACCTAGTAGCTTAACCCAAACATGAAGAATCGAGGATCTCATCAAGAGAGGATCAAAACTTGGAATCCATTTTCTTAAAGATAATGGAGACAATCCCCAAAACCATCTCTTATTCAAAATCTTCCCAACATCAAATTCAGTTTTAAAGATGAATGCAAGCCAACATCTTACCAAAATATGAAAAACAAGACAATAACCCAGTATTGGCTACCAAACACAATGATCCATTATTCTAATATTCACTCTGAGATTTTCTTCTAAAAATACATCCAGTCAGAGATGTATTAGTCAATTCCAACACTTGGTCTATCTTCACACCTTCTCCTAAGACCAATCTGACCCTACTTTGCGAAGCTTGATACACTTTAGACTTTTCATCATAGAGACCATCTTAAAGGAACCCAATGACCCCTTTACTGGTTAAAAAATCATCTCAAACCTTCCTCGTGACAACGAGCTTTGCAGTTCATTTATTTGAAGTCTCTCTATATCTAGAATTTTGAAATACCCACCAGGGAGCCTCCTATTCTTCCCATTTCCCAAATCCACCTCTTCTTAATGAACTAGATATAGATCCAACATATCTCTTCATCCCTCTGAATCCACTTCAAGGTTACCTTCTCATATATCCACCAACCCCTTCAAAGATGGGAATTGCTCTGCCTTATCTTTAACATAGGACTTATCTCCTACCACTCCAAAATTTGTTCTTGCCACGACCTTAGAACCAATAGAAAACTTATCACTACCACCAATAGAACCTAACATCTACCCTGACAAAAAATAGTGATAAGGAAATCTAAGTAACACCTCCTCCCCAAGTCCTTTTCAAGAAGTTTACCAAATACTTCTCTCAATTTATTTAACCAACAATCCAAAGTGAAGATTGTAGTACCTTCATGGGGGTATTTTGAGTAATCCACCACTTATTATTCCCTCTCCAATGAATCCAAATGCTTGGAAAGTAGACCTATCCCATCCTCTACCTCCATGGATTAAACCAGTCACTGCTTTATTTTGAGAAAGAATATCGATCGGATAAGATACTCAGAAGGGATGATTACCTGGGAAGAATTGCAAGATCATGATCTCTAACAACTATAAAATCATATCTCGGCCTCCAGTATCTGCCAGGATAGGGTTCAGACTCTGATAAGTACTTGCACAGGTCACGAGCTTCAACCACTGCTTGAGCAAGTCTCAAGCTTTGCAGACTGTTAGAGCACCCAAAAGATTCCAAGAGTGTAAAATGGGGTTTATTACTTACCGTGCCACTGCCTACAATGACATGTCTAGTTGCATATCTTATGGTTTTCTGTACTGTAGGAAGAAAAGCCTGCCTACATTCTCTATTTGGTACCAAACTAGAGCTCTACCAAATTCCAATGCCTGTAATGGGGGAAGCCACACCTGTTGATTTTCCTAATGAGCACTAACAAACACCTTAGACTTACCTCTATTCCCTCAAAAAATAATGCTTACCTGTTGGTTCGATGCCGCCAACATGATCTAAGCCGCGCCTGTTGCTTCTCCTGATTGAAGATCGGTAGGCTGCCACCCTGCCATGGTTTCATACACAGTTTTGATTCGCTTCAAATATGTAAATGCTCAGTGATTACATATTAATGTAGAATTTCTAAGATAAGAAAAAAAATCCTCTCTAAACTTGATAACCAATTTTCACAATATTAAAATAGAATGTTTCAAACAAAATATTAAATCCCATTACCCACACTAGAGAAATAAATCCAAAATCTTTCAAATTTAGGCCTCATAGATAATCTTAATGGAATGGATAAAAAATTTCTTAGAGTGAATATTATTGAAGAATCACCTTGCCATATATTCACCTCCCCCAACATCAAGATCCACGAAGATCATCTAACGTTTATATTTATCACTTATTATTATATTATAGGAACGCTTCACATTATATTAACAAAAACATATAATTACAAAAGGTTATAAAGTAAAATAGTCGTTTTGAGCTGGAATCACTTGTTATTATCCAAAACATATGTAATTTGAAAAATAGCCCTCATATGCTAGAAAAAAGTGTAGCATGTTATTTTCTACCATGAAAATATTGAATTTAGATTTGAATTTTTAAAAATTTTGAACTACCATCTAATCATGCTACCATATATCATGAAAAGTCCATTTTTTTCAATGGGAGAAACTAATATACCCATACAAGAAACACACACCAAAGGTGGGCCTAAATAAAATAATAAAAATATAATCAAGCAATATTCCCCCATAAACGCATGATAACCATTATGGTAGCATAGGCACTAAGTAAATATCACACAATGTTAATGATTACACCCATGTTAATGATTCAAATTAATGCACAATGAAAAAAATAAGATGACGAAAAGATCATATAAGACAAGGATACACAAAAATAAAGAACATGCACACACAAGCAAAAATTCATGAGAAAAAAGTTAATGTAATAGTGTAACTATAGGAATATAAAATATCCATGTGATAAGTGGCGTATAAAATACTAGATGATAATGTAGTAACCAAAGTAGCTAACTCAATGTGATAAAGGACAAGCAAGGATAGATATTGTCATGCAAGAATTCTCTAAAGTGCAAATGCCCCAAAGGTAGAACATTTTGTCTATGAAACTATCCCATCTAAGATATGGGCACACCATGTGAACTTTGGTATGATGTAACTTGTGAAACTGCATAACACTCACTCCATAAAAACACTATGAAAATATTATGTGTAAATTATGGATAATCAAAACCTCTATAATATAAACATGTGACATCCATAGAGTAAATTTTTTGATTTTTTGAAGCTTTACCAATGTTTTTGAAAATTTTGAAAATTTGCCAATGTTTTTGGATTTTTAAAAGTATGCCAATGTTTTTGAATTTTTGAAAATTTATACCCCTTGATAAGAAATAGATGAGTCATGTGGTCATTAATCATGATAATCCTAATGTGATAAAGTGCATAAATATTTTAGTGTGTATTATGATCTATGCAATAGTGAAAGCCAATTACGTAAAATAGGTCTCATAGTGTAATGTAAAATTAAATTGTCAAGACATATGACATTTCCAGCTATGTGCCAAGGCCAAATATGATGTGAATTGATAGTTAAGAATATTTATGTACTTGGGGAAGACCCCCTTCCTCCCCAAAATGGAAAATGCTAAGATAAAGTCATATAAAATAATGATAGTCATCATATGTCAATCTTAGTATATAAATCATAGATCCTAAAGTCAAGAATATGTAGTGCCAATTGTATATATATATATATATAGAAACATGCGGGGTCTGATGCCTTCCATCAATAAATTTTCATATTCCCTCAAATTAGAATATGTAATTAAGTGAGTAGTGTATTGATGATGAAATGATGCCAAGATGTAATAAGGGATGTGTGTAATATGTCATGTTAAAGTGATACATGTATAACTAGTATAATGTGAAAGATGAAAATTAATAGTGTAAAACTCCCAAGGGAAGATTAGGCTACTATCATAGTTAAATACAAAATCATAATATGTCAATGAGAAATGAACGTGGGAACCATGCCCCCCACATAAGAAATATAATGTAGATAGATAGGCCAACATATATTATACTTGGGAATGATACCCACATAGGCAAAATAGATATTATTGGGTATCAAACCATATATGTGATATTTTAGTTGTAATTTGGAAGAAAATGGAAGGTACCATAAATAAGCATAGGGATATGATGATGCAAATTCTAAGCATCTATAGGCTTCTTTCATAACTCAATGCATGGTATGAAAAAATATCCTAATAACTATGTTGTCTTCTTTGGGAATACTAGTGTAAGTTTTATGAATCGGATCAACAATCAATTTGTTGAGGCCAATGAAACATAACAAGAAATGTGAAATAAGTGGCTTAGAAGAATGTCAATGAAAATAACATATAAATCAAGCTCAAGAAAAGGCTCAAATCAAGGTTATAAATGGTGATGTATAAAATGTACTCTTTTAGTATAATGATATGTTAGAAAATATATTAATAGTTCCATGTACACATGTAAGATATGTATACTTCATGTAAGTGAGTAAAAAAATAATATATTTAAAGGTATTTGCATATAGCTTCATATGATTGCTTAATATAATAAGTAACTATCTCTTTCCCTTTAGAGCTGTAAATTGTACTAATAAGTATATTTTATTAATATTATCCTACCCCCTACCAAAATAAAGGTATATCATTTTGAAAGAGAGTGTAAAAAATGGATGCATAAATTCTATAGTGTATGGTAAAATAGTTATGATGTGCATCATGTGACTAAGATAAAATATATATATAGTTTTTTATTTTTGTATTTTATGAATATTTTTGGATTTATGTAATTTTGAAAAAGGAAACACTAAGAATAAGGCACAAAAATTAGAATAATAAAAGCTATGTACAAAACTATGGTACAATAAATATGTGTTGATGATGATCACCAAGGCATTTTATATATATTTTATTTTACCAATGTTTTTGTATTTTAGAATTTAATTGAAACAATATAAAAACATGTAACACAATAAGCAAGAATAATCTATATCACAAGAGGGTTTATAAAATTGCATGTGTGCAAGCCCTCAATGTAAGTTATTATATTACCTTATAATAGTGTCAATGTTTGAATTTAATAAGGTAAAATAGTTAGAGGCATAGTTTAATGGACTAGAAAATGTCTCTATAGATGTGTAATAATTGTCATCATTCTTGGGTGATATATTTTTAGTCACTTTTATAGGTGGTGCTAAATATTATGAGGAATATGCTGTTTCCAAATTACTGGACAAGATTGTAAATCAGTCTTAATATGTGAATACTAGGGTGCAGCATGTTTAGGAGGTGAAACTATGGGGATTGGAGCTTGAGAAGTTGGTGAAATAGAAGATTATGCCTTTGTTTGAAATGTCTTATGTGAATGGGATATTTTTTCTTACAGATGAATTATAACTAATTTCTTAGGATAAATAATCATTATATTTTTGGTTGTGATAATTGGTCGATGATTAGGCTTTCATAAAGTGAACCAAAAATAGTGTGAATTTCATTGTGATACAAAAATTTAAGAGAGTTTTGAAATGTTTATGTATTTGAAATCACTTAGCCAAGGACACCCAAGTAATAGATTAAATGATCTTAAATCAGGTGAAATATATAACCAAACTAAACATTATTGATGCAGGGTTATGACCCACCAAGTAGACTGATGGGAAAATTCCCTTTTGTTTTAGGATTATAGGGTGTAACCAAATGAAATAGTTTTAGGTATTTGGTTTTATAAATAAACATGCAATTAAATAGTAGTTCAGTGATGTGATTGTTTCTTACAAAGATCCTTCCTGTCAGTCAATTAGCTCTACTAAATAGTTCAAAAAACTATCTTAAAATGGATATTCATAATGATATAGTTTGTAAAAAAGTTATTTTTTTCAAAAGAAACATAAAATGAAAGAGTGCTAAAGCAAAGAATAAAATGTCCTTAACTAGTAGAGATATTTTCTATAAACTATTTAGTTTCTAAAATTCATTATGTGATTTTAAGCTATTGATCATGTAAATCTAGTTATTACTTAGAATTTGATGAACACATAGAGGAGTCCAAGGGAATTTTATTACAAATATTTCTTGTGATGTTTACTTGACATTTTTTAATTTATGACAAATTTCTTGAAGAAATTCATATAAAAACCAAGATTATAGAAAAAGTGTTAGTCACAAGAATATTTAGACTATTTGTTACTCAATTCAACCAATCTATAATTCATTTATGTAAATTTCATATATTAATCAACTTAATCTAACACCTCATGCATTATTCAAAAATTGAGAGAGAAAAATACATAATAAATTCATTAAAATTTTCAAGTAATTTTGAGTTTATAGTATAAAAATATTCATCTCCTTAAAGGTAAATATAATATGTATATATAAGTCTAGTTGGGCACCACCACATTTGACAATAAAGCTACATGCAAAAGCTATTTTTTTTCTTAAACTTAGACAAAATCTATTAATCATGCACAAAGTTTAAAATGTTTTTTAAAAGTAATACAATTCAAAAAATAAACTTTCTCCCATATACCTTGGAGTTTTATGGAGCTTTGGAAGAGCCATCTAGATAATTTTAGAAAGTTACTACACATGTCTAATAGTTAACATTTATTCTTGTTAGATTTATAATTGGAGCTTGGAACAAAGACTATTTTTTCCATCAATATTACATGATTTCTAAATGGGGTGTTAAGAGTTCCTTTCATGGTTGTGGCATGCATTATTATTTCCTTGGCATAACAAATTGATTCAATAACTTTATTGCTTCCCCCACGGTTGTCTTCCAAAACCTTCCCCTTTGAAATATTTAATAAACTTGGCTAGCTTTAAAGAAACTTTTGCCATGGATAAAACAATGAAACATTCCATCCTCTTAAAAAAATTCCAAAATATTATATGTTATCTTCTCAAAATAATTGAGGAATATAATCACATCATCTGACCATTCTTGCCAAGACGTATTCATATGCATAAAAAAAAACTTTGACATAAACAAATGTCAAAAAATGTTATCATTTTTAAATGGGGAAATATATTTTTCTTTATCACTTTATTCAATTTCCCCATCTTTACTTATTTTTAGGTAATATGATCTTGATATAATTTAACCTTTTGCTGCCAAGGAGAACTCTTATTTTTTCATGATAGTTAACCAAAAATTCATATAGTGATTCCCAATTATTTTCAACTTCATTAATTATATTTTCAGGGACTAAATCCTTTATTTGGGTTTCCAATATATACATATTTTTATTCATCCCTTACATGACTTTATTAAGATATTCTATAAATTCATCTCTTTCACTTGGTCTCACTTTTCTTTTCCTTACCAGGGTGAAAATATATTTTTCAATCTCATATAGTGTGGGAGTCTCACCTTTGGTTATCTTAATTCAAGTCACTCTCTTGAGATTTCATGTGTCTTGTTGAAATTATAGTTTAACCTTAGGTTCCATGACTATTGTTATTTCCTTTCTATTAGCCTTGGCTAGCTAAATAATTTCAATCTAATATTCATCTTCTTGTGACATAGAGGTAATAGAATATGTAGGTGGTGTGGCTAACATGGATGATGATATATGGAGTGGAGTGGACATTGGAATGGTGAATATAGGATCAACAAGGATGAAGGCTATAGATGTTGTTGATGCTGGGGTTTTAAATGGCAGTGGTAGGAATATGAGGTGAAATTAGATGAGCAATGGTGATTGGTGTCAAAGGAATAGATTGAGGAGATACAAGAGAAGAAAATTAAGATTTATCTAACATTTTATTGGGATTTTTCCCTTTATCCTTGGGCTCACTAGGATTCAATATAGAAGAGAAATAATGCTAGGTAGTCCAACCAGGATAATGATGTTATATGTGGGAAATATATTTAATAGATCGAATGTTGGAATTGTACCTCTTGCCTAGAGTGGTACTTATTTTGTAGGGACTTATCTACAAGTGTTTACATTATGACCAATAAAGGAGGAAAATTTTTCACACTACCAGAGAGAGGGGAAAATTATACCTTAGTTATGGATTAAGTTTGACTAGCAACAAGCAATACAAACACTTGGGGTCATTGTATATAAGTCCTTACTAACAACTACCTTGTACACATTTTGGTTATCTAAACAACCTTTTTTGGGGAAACAAAGGTAAAAATTATTCTTCAGGAAAAAATATATGAGTACCACATAGGACATCCTATAGTGGAGGAATTGAAAGAGGAGGGAGAGTCACCATTGTTTGTTCACCACTTGATACAATAGGTGGACTATCTAAAATATTAATTGAAGGAGAAGAAAGAGATATTTTAATAAAAGGTGGAAAATGGGATTGATTTTCCTCTTGCATTAGAATTAATATTTTAGAAATAGTAGGAGGAACTCCCCATAACACTTTATTTCTCAAGTATGCACCCAAGCTAGGAGAATCATCATAATATATTGATGCATTTAACCTCTCTTCTACTTCTTGTGGTCACTCAGGTATTGGAGGTGAGACTATAATTCTTGTAGTCTACATCTTTCTCATTCCATCTTCAGTATTGATGAATAACTAATCATGGGGATATGGATGACAATTATACATTATTTACATTTCCCCCATCAATGATTTAATGGTGCGATTTTACTTGACCCCTAGGATCCCATTGCCAGAGATCATGGTTATCCAAATTGAAGGAATATATATGGATTGTTATTGTATGTAATGTAGTATTTATCTTGAAAACACTTATTCCTATGTTATATGTCATTGGGTACCATGTACCTTGCTTATCTTCCTTAAATATTCTGCAAACTCTATGGAAAATTTGATAGGCAATCTCCTGCTCGACTTATTTTTTAGAAAGATATATGGGTAGCCTTAGGGGAGACATCAAATCTCATTCAATATTGATTACAATATAGTTTGGACAATACCAATAGGTCCCCATGTTTTTTATTGATTTTATAATTTATTTAGAAAGCCTTAACATTGGTACTTCATTAATTACTTGTTACATTGGTGGATAGAAACATTCACATATTTATTTGATAAAAATACTAAACTTGTGTGCATATAACTTTTAAAGTTTGAATTAAACAATTATTCTATAGCAGGAGTCTAATGTGGAGTCTTGTCAAAGCTATTCATGGCAGTTTCAACCAAGTAGGAGTTCATATAGAAAGTGTTCCCATTCCTCACTTGTAGGTATCATTACTTCAAATTAAATAAAATTACCCCCTAGTGTAAGGACTTGTTTATTGTTAATGATCATTGATAATATAGGAACCCATAGCTTATTGAAATGTACGATATTGGTGAATCTATATAACTAGTTCATCAAGGCCATACCAATCTAGACAACATGATTGAATAGACTGATTGTAATTTTATTGATGTCATCCTTATTGACCCAATGGTTAGGGTCTTAGGATGAATCTCTTAAACATTTCTCTTAAAATATGGATATCAAGCCATTTTGACACAACTGACTGATTATACACTACTATAGGTTGAGGCAATTGATAATATCCTTTGATTTCCATTCTAGCCAAGGATGAAATTAATTTATTCTTCTTCAAAGATAAAACTATCATCTAGTTATATCATTCTATAAAATACATTACATAAGAGGCTATCACAGGGAACTACCTCAGGATTCACTACTGAATGGTGATGTCCTACTTTTTATAGGGCCATGATGTCATCTAAATAGTCAACATCTACAAAGGAATGGATTTCATATTTTGGAATTAGCCTCATTCTATCCACTTCATCAAATATGGTGATGTAATTATTGAAACCTAGGTTTAATGCATCACGGATGAACATGGTGTCGGTGATTACTTGTGGTGTACCAAAAAAAATAATATAGGAATCCATTGTTATTTTTTGAAGATTTTCTCTAGTTTTTAATGTTGTAATTAATTTCCAAGCCAATTAAATTAGCTCTAAGAATTTAACTATGCTTTCTAGAAGCAATTTAGTTTTTGATAATCTCTTTGAACATGAACTTTGAGCAATGGAATCAATCTTATTTAGTTTTCACTATAAATTTTAGGGTGACAAATTCAATTTCATTGTTCATGCATATTAAATGTGAAAGTTGTCCTTTTAGATTTAATTAAATGCATTTTTTTTGTTATGTTATGATTTTAGGTTTGGTTCACAAATTTGTATAAGAATGAACCTAAACTATCCATGTTTCCTCATAATGCTACTTGTATAGTCTTTGTATTGATTCTCATTTGCCATGTACATCTCTTTTATGCTTAGTCAAACTGCGTGTGCTTCCATGTTGGCCACTTGTCATTGTTTGATTGGTTCAGAGTCTCACAGTTCTCAAATTTATGAATGGAACTATTTAGCTATGTATTGTCATGATGTCTTTAAAATTGGACATGTGTCACCCTGTGGTTGTTTAAAATCTCATAACTATTAATTCAATAACTATGTACTAACATTTAAAACATGTAAACTCTAATATCTAACAATCCAAACACACAATGCATATAACATTTTTAATCTAATGTGGTATGTACAGGGGTGTTAGCAATTCCTCTATCATCCTTTACCATCTCCATCTATGCCACCCTCTCCGATGATGCTCTTCCTCCATCATGCTCTGAGGGATGGATTCTCCTGCATCTAACTCATGACAAGAAGGTAGTTAGTTAGATACTTTATGATATAAAACAATGCTATAACAACAACGTAACATAATCATTATGTACACAATTCATAATTAGCCATCTCATAATAATGAAATCATAAAATCTAAGTAACATATATATGTCCCATAACAACATATGACTTAATAATTTAGTTAAAAATTAACAAATCAATTTAATAACCATATTAATCCATGAATAATTGGGTAAATCACTTTAGTGAGAGAATCAAGATGTAACAGTTTTAGTTATCACAAACCTTAGTTTGGTTTTAACCTTGAGGTTTTGGTGTGAATAGGGTTATTTCCATATCTAGTTCCACTATTAGTTGTGAACAAGGTTGTTTCCCTAACCGATTTCAATATTAAGTTTTATTCACACTTAGTCAAATTTACATAGGGTTTTTGACATTGTTTCACCTCATATGATCATGACACTTATCACAATCCTATAAATGGTAGGTGAGTGGCATTTTACATAAATACCCCCTTTGTAAGCTCATGTTGGTAATAAATTCATGCATTTACATTTATGTTGCACATGAATTCAACATCCTTGATAAGAATACAATTTATTCTTATCAAGTTCAATATTTAGATTAAGATTAATTTTATTAGGCCTTTAGAATCCTTTTAGTTATCTTCGACAAATCTCACATGGTACTAGAGTGGGTTAAGTGCCATTAGGTAGCCTCTTATGAGATTAAGATTAGGTATTATTTTCACATAATGAGTATGCTCTTCCCTTGCATGCTTTTGATGATGATCCTGAGAATCAAAAAGGTGTAAAAGAAGTATCAAATTTTTTTTTTGGGGGGAGTTCCTCCTTGACTATCTTTTTGGAGATACGTTCTAGAGATTGTAGAAGAAATTAAGAGTTCATCATTACATCTAAGGTATCCAAGATAATGAAAATCATCCCATTGTTTTTCCTAGTTGGATATCAGAGGCTAGATTTGGAGTTTTTTTTATGAAATTCCATTATCACTATGAGTGGAGATTTACTACCCATACTTATGCATTGAATTTTTTTGTGTATGATCCCATGACAATCATATTTTCATGTTCTATAGTAATAATTTGTGTCATCTGCTACATGTTGTGTCATTAATGTCAAGCTCAGTTTAGGTTTTCTTTGTAGTTTCAATTCCTTTTATGTAAAAAAAAATTCTTTTGGTAATTTTGCAGTAAATAAATAAATAAAATAGTTTCTCTCTTGAGATTTGGACTGTAGATAGATTTAAATGTTTTTAAATAAAAAATAGATCATTTTTATTTGGACTTACGACTAATAAATCTAAATTTTCTTATAGTTTGTCTAAAACATCTGTATAATATCTAAAGGAAAATTTGGTTTTGACCAAAAGCCAAACCAATCTAATTGTTTTTTTTACAAAAATAAAAAACTCATTTTATTTTATTCATTTTTTTTGAAAAGTGAGAAACAAGATAAAAATAAAAAAAATATCAAAAGTCCTTCTTAGGAGATCAAGATCATGTATTATTTATACATACTAAGTATGCTCTTCCCTTGTATGCTTTTGATGATGATCCTGAAAATAAAAAAAGTGTAAAAGAAGTATTGATTTTTTTTTTGGGAGGAGTTCCTCCTTGACTATCATTTTGGAGATACGTTCTAGAGATTGTAGAAGAAATTCAGAGTTTATCATTACATCGAAGGTGTCAAAGATCATGAAAATCATCTCATTGTTTTTCCTAGTTGGATATCAAAGGCTAGATCTGGAGTTTTTTTATGAAATTCCATTATCACTATGAGTGGAGATTTACTACCCATACTTATGCATTGAATTTTTTTGTGTATGATCCCATGATTGTCATGTATGCATCATATTTTCATGTTCTATAATAATAATTTGTGTCATCTACTACATGTTGTGTCATCAATGTCAAGCTTAATTTAGGTTTTCTTTGTAGTTTCAATTATTTTTATGTAAAAAAATTTCTTTTGGAAATTTTGTAGTAAATAAAGAAAAAAATAGTTTCTCTCTTGAGATTTGGATTGTAGATAGATCTAAATTTTTTTGAATAAAAAATAGATCATTTTTATTTGGACTTATGACTAATAGATCTAAATTTTCTTACAGTTTGTCTAAAACATCTGTATAATATCTAAAGGAAGATTCGGTTTTGACCAAAAACCAAATCAATCTAATTATTATTATTTTTTTTACAAAAATAAAAAACTCATTTTATTTTGTTTGATTTTTTTGAAAAGTGAGAAACAAGATAAAAATAAATAAAAATATCAAAATTTCTTCTTAGGAGATGAAGATCAGGTATTATTTTCACATATTGAGTATGCTCTTCCCTTGCATGCTTATGATGATGATCTTGAGAATCAAAAGGGTGTAAAAGAAGTATCAATTTTTTTTTTTGGGGGAATTCCTCCTTGACTATCTTTTTGGAGATACGTTCTAGAGATTGTAGAAGAAATGTAGAGTTTATCATTACATCCAAGGTATCAAAGATAATGAAAATCATATCATTATTTTTCCTAGTTGGATATCAGAGGCTAGATCTAGAGTTTTTTTATGAAATTCCATAATCACTATGAGTGGAGATTTACTACCTATTGTCCCTGAAAAGGTTAGCTCATTTTTGGGACAACATATGAACTATTCTGGTTCAACAGACCAAAATCTTCTCTTCCCTTTTAAAAAATTGTTCTAAGCATTCAAATTCTTCATTATTCAAGCTTTTTCAGGCTTGAATCTATGGACTCTGCAAGAAAGAAACAAGCTTTCAACACTGAAGCATTTTTCAAAGTTGGTTCAATCAGTCGATTCAAAGGAGTACCCTAAAGTCCAAAAGACAAAATACCCTTGCAGAGGGCAGTACACAAAAGTGGTGGAACGTGCCACACGTCCCTTGTAAAGCTTGATAGAACCCACCAAGTGTCAACATTCGCAGCTTCTTTCTTTTATTGAGTAAGGATTGTGGTGGGCCTCGGGTGAGTTGCTAAAGTAAGCGGAGCATGCCAAGTGTATCAGTCGAGACCCATTATAATTTGTTTCTAAATGTAGTGGAACATGCCACGTGTCCCTTGTAAAGCTTGGTGGAACCAACCAATTGTCAATGTCCGTAGCTTCTTCCTTTTATTGAGTAAGGACTGTGGTGGGCCCCGAGTGAGTTGCTAAAATAAGTGGAGCATGCCAAGTGTCATCGTCTGTGTGAATCCAAATGAGTCCCAAATGTTTCTATAGTGTTTCTAAAATCTCAACGAAAGCTGCCATGTGTCATCTTTCACAGGACTCTCAAAAGGTATCTAAAGCTTCTATAAGTTAAGAGAAACATGCCACGTGTCCCATTTTAACTTAGCAGAGCATGACAAGTGTCTGCATCCATGTTCCCCTTTTGAAGCTGCTCAGGCAATAAGTATTGTGGGTCCCATTTTTTATAAGTTGATAAAGTTTCAAAGCAGTAGACTGTGACATATGTCAAAGGTGGAGCATTCCCAATACAAAGACAGCCTCAAGCAAAGAAAGAAGCAACGACGGATGATTCCAAAGGTAGGTTTAAAGAAGTGATTGAATAGAGAAGTGATGACATCCCCATGGATGTCAAATTTAAGGTGATGGTATATCCATTAAAATTCAAATATGACACAAACCCTGTGAATAAATTCAGCGACCGGTCAAAGAGATAGCCTGAGAGCTCAAATTGCACAAAAAAAGATGAAATACAACAAGGAAAGGGGGAATGATGGAGAAAGATAAAAAATATCCACACATGGGATATGTTTCTAGAAGGTGAAGCAGTCCACCAGGTGGACATCAGAGAGCACAAATATTCAATGGCACGGCCTATTTTTTTTGCATTGAGTAAAGTGAATGAACAGCTATGCACACATTAGGAAACACATCAAGCAGCCCATATTTAAGACCGATGCTTGATTCTAGCATAGCACATGGATAGAATTTAAAATGCATTAAAGGCATTGAATGCATCGTAAGCCATTTTTATAAAATAAAGTGCCCAAATCTTTCTTGGAGCTCTATATATTGGACTCTCTCTTATTATTTTAGAGGGATCTCTCTCTGTTATCAAAAACAAAAACTCTACCCAATTTGAAAGACATTACTAAGACTTTGAGCTCAGATTGTTGATCATATTTCATTATTTGAATAAGAAAACAAGTGACTTTTCAGACTTTGTGCTAGACTAGCTTGGTTGTTGGGGAAATTGTTCTTATGTCTATTTCCTTAATATATTTTTGTCCATTTAATTGAGTAAGCAAAATTAGTGAACATAATCAAAAAGGTGTCCTGAAGCCAACTGTGGAGAGACTTTGTGCCCCCATAATTACCTTTAGTGTGTTTTCTTTTTATTCCTGTGTAAAGGATCTAGGAATGACTTTGTGCCCTCATTATCCTTCATATTTTGTTTCTGTGTAAAGGACATTTGGACAACTTTGTGCCCTCATTGTCCTTTGTATCTCACTCTTGGGTAGTTGAAGTGAAGACTTTGTGCTACATCTCAATCTGCTGGTTACTACGCCTTTAGTTACCAGTTACTTGTCACTACCTGAAAGAACTCGTACTATTTCCTGTAAGATCACTTATAAAAGAAGAGAAGTGCCTTTAGCATTTTCACTAGGATTTTATCCTCTGTTTATTAACATCATCTCTAAAAAAAGAGAGATGGATGATTTATCCTACCCCTGAGTGTTATTTTCTACTTATATATATATATATATATAGTATATATCTCCTGCATATTAATATGAAACCTCCCCTTGATGAGAGGAGAGATTTGTCACCTTTTGATGTAGTAAACCTACACATCTGGCTGACTAATCCCCCTATGCTATGGTTGAAGAGACCTATTTTGCTCATCGGTTAGCTAGTGACAAAATATTCACCCAACAATTTTTGGTGACTCCGCTGGGGACACAATAATTTTGTGCAAATTGGAGCCTCAAGCTTCAGATTGAGACATCACTTGTGTCTTATCCATTATCATTATAGCCTTATCTATTTATCTCATTGTGGAAGAACGCGTAGTTTGAAGCCTCAAGCTTCAAGTTGAAGCAGTGCCAGTTCTTTTCCATTTTTATTTTTACACTCTGGCAGATCCACGGTATACGCGAAGCCAAAGGGCTAAAGGTATTGTTGACCCTATATTTGAGTTGGTACAACAAAGTAATTTTGATCTATTTCCTTCACCATCTCACCTCTAACGAACCAGGAGCTTTCCTCTTACTAAAGTCAAGTCTCCATTACCAGGTAAAGCCTCCATTTTTGCTATTAATAAAGCTTTGTCAATACTTACCCCTCTGAGATCTGTTATTCCACCTTTCCATAGTCATAAAATGGCAGTTCAAGGTCCTTGGGGTAACTATTTTGGCCCACTCAATTTAACTCCACCTCTACATGAGCTACCACACAGTTCAAGTTCCCCAAGTTTTATGGTGATGGGAAGGTTCATCCTGATGAACATATTGCAGCCTTCAGCATAGCTTGTGGCATAATAGGTGTGGAGTATGAGGATGTAGCAGTCAGGGTATTCATGGAAACTTTACAAGGTGCTGCTGTAGATTGGTTCTATCATCTACAGGCCCAGACTGTGACTGACTAGAACACTCTCAAAGCCAAATTTGAACCCAGATTCAAGCCTGTAGAAGATGCACATGCCCTATTGGCTCAACTCACACAAATGAAGAAGGAGCCTCATGAACCAATGATGGATTTCATAGCCAAGTTTGAAAAACTAAGGAACAGGATTCCTACAATTACTCATCCAACCCTAAAAACCTTAAATGTTTCTTCATCAACTCTCAGCTTCTTGAAGTGAGTTTTCTACTGAGATGTGCTGGCCAAATAGACCTTGTTGCAACTTAAGATTTGGCCACTGAGGTGGAAGATGACCTTATCTTGGTAGTAAAGATAAGGAGAGATCCTAATAGAGTTAAATCTTCTTCATCTTCTGAATATCCATCTACAAGTACCAATGATTAAATGGTGCAAAAGCTGGCAAATGAGTTGCTAGCTCTCAAGAAGCAAATGGCGTAAGGGATATCTTCAGCTCCTTCATACAGAGATATGCCAAGGAGGACATTCCCTAATTAGTCATACCAAGGCAATGCTACTAGGAATCAAGGATATCCAAATCATGTTTCTCCTCCATAGGGAAAACTTGCCATTGAAGCACCCCCAACCAATTCAGCAGCTGGATATCTTGAAACAGAATTTGATTTCTCTTTCCAACCTAAATTAAACCAAGAAAATGATGCTAATCTCTTCACTAAGGAAGAATAATAATTAGCTAGTGACTCCAACATTGGTTTCTTGAATTACTAGGATGAACCCACAGGTAAAGGTGAAGCAGTTGATGGATCATATGTTGTATTCACCCAGTCCTAGAACCAGTCAGCCCAACAAGTTGAGAAAGAAATAATAGAGGAGTGACATCAACCAACAATTTGAATTGCTAAATGGGGAACCACTCTACTTTTCCAGCCAAAAGTCTTGGTGATTACAGGAAATGTAAGTACATCAAACATCCTAAACTTTCTACTTCAACTTCACAGATTAGTCCTCCCCCTCCTAAAAACTAGAAAAATGAACTTCCTTCCTCTGTTCCTAGTCCATTTCAGTCATTTCACATAATCAACCATGTCAAGAAGACCAAAATTCAAATATCTAAATTTGAATTCTTGTAATCCAATCTCTAGCAGTTAGATAGGTTAGTTCAGTGTATGAAGAATAAAGCCATCCCTACAAGACAAGATGTTAAAAAGGTAACTCATGATTCCCCAAGCAACATGTCCATCCAAAAAAATCTTGTCATTACTCCTCTAGCTCCCCCTAGGAAAATAGAGCCTTTCTATGTTTCCCTATTGATAAATGGTCACAAACTGAGCAATTGCATCATAGGCTCAGGTGCATCTGATAACATCATGCCTACCAAGGTGGCAGAATCTCTTGGACTCACATTGACCAAAACCTTTGGAAGATGTTTCTCCATGGAGAACAAATAAGTACCTCTATTGGGATAAATCAAAGATGCCTAATTTGCATTTGTAGCATTCCAAGATAAAAGAATCAAGATGACAGTCCTAGTGGTTGATGTTCCAACCTCATACGGCATTCTTCTGGGGTGAAATTTTTGCAAGGATGTTGGTGGAGAATTGAGCATGGACTTGTCTAAAGCAAAGATCCCTATAAAAGGCATCATGTAGAGGATGCTTCTTGAAAAGGAATTAAAGTATGTTGTCACTCAGACATCAGCCCCTGAAGCTCAAATTCTATTTGAATCTTCAGGCATGGGTAATTACTTCTTAACCACAGAAGATATTCATGTTTCAATAGATGAAAGTCCTATAGGTGACGATCCAAGAATTGACTCAGATGAGACATCAAAGGAATTGGTAGGGTGTAGTATAGATGAAAAAGGATCTCTCCTCTCTAATGAAGGAAAATCTAATAGAAGATCAATTTTTGATGATGTTTGGATCTTAGAATTCGATGGCAGCAATTCTTTTACCAGCTTAGGGACTGGGATTGTGTTGATTTCTCCTCAAGGAGATATTTTTCATTATTCATACAAGTTTTAGTTTAGCAACACCAATAACACAATTGAGTATGAATCTCTATTGCTTGGATTGAAGGCTACTCAAGATAAAGGCATTAAACTCCTTAATGCTAAAGGAGATGCTAAACTGGTGGTTTGTCAGGTAAGGAACCTGTATCAAACCAAAAATGAGAGATTATGCCATTATCACAATCTACTTTGGGATCAAATTGAAAACTTTGATGCTTTTAGCATCTCTACCATACCCAGGGAATTCAATGACTGAGCTGATGCACTGGTTATTTTAGCAACTCTCTTAGTTCCTCACCTAGAATAAATAGGAAATAGGTACACTATCGAATTGGTTTTTTGACCAAGTGTGCCAAATAATGCCAATCATTAGCTAGTGTTCAATGGTGACAACCAAATCATCACCTTTTTGGAACAAAAAGACAGCTTTGAAAAGCTTCACTTCGAAGGCAGTAAGCTCCAAAAACTTGAATCAGCTCTTGAAATGAATTCAGACACAGGTGAAGAATTTATGTAGTTAAAAGGGAATAAAATTCCTAAAGCACTGGTTTCTCTTGAGAAACTGTTTGACAAGCACGACAAGTTCATCAGACAGCAACAAATGGTTTCAAGCTCCTCCCAAGGGTTTTATTAGATAAATTTGGGTACTAAAGAAAATCCCAAGATGGTGAACATTGGGAAGTGCTGTACTCTAGAGGAAAAACTCAAATTTATTGGCCTGCTTCACCATTACGTGGATGTTTTGGCATATTCATATGATGATCTAAAGTCGCTCAGGCTTGAGGAAATTCACCATGAAATTCCTCTCAAGGATGATTTGGTGCCTTACAAGTAGAAATCTTGGCAGTATAATCCAAATATATCGAGTACTATTCTGTCTGAGATACAAAAAATGTTGAATGCTAGGATAATTTTCCCAATCCATCATTCCACATGGATTGCCAACATAGGCCCTATGAAGAAGAATAATGGCAAAATTTGCATTTGTGTGGATTTCAAGAATTTGAATCAATCATATTTAAAGGATAACTATCCTTTACCCATCATGGATCAAGTGCTTTAGACAATGACCGGCTCAGAGATGTTATCAATGCTAGATGGCTTCTCAGGATACAACCAAGTTGAAGTTGGTGAAGAAGACCAGCACAAGACTGCCTTCACCACACCTTGGGGCACCTTTGCTTATCGAAGAATGCCATTTGGGCTGATAAATGCTGGCACCACTTTCTAGAGAGCAATGGACCTTGATTTCAAAGATGAAATGGGTAAGTTCATTGTGGTATACCTTGATGACTTGACCATATTTTCCAGGCATCACTCTGAACATGTACGCCATTTGCAACAAGTGCTAGAACGTTGCCACCAAAATGACATTTCTCTTAACCCTAAGAAGTCTTATTTTGGATTGACAAAAGGGAAGCTTCTTGGACACATTGTATCTTGAGAAGGTATAAAGATTGACTCAGAGAGAGTCAAATCCATTTAGGAGCTTACTTTACCCACAAGTAACACTGCAGTTCATTCTTTTTTCAGAAAGGTGAATTTTTTACGAAGATTCATACTTGAGTTTGCTGAAAAGACTCGTCATATTGTGGATATGATGAAAGGAAAGGCCACTTTCAGCTAGACTAAAGAAGGCAAATTGTCATTCTAGGATATCAAGACAACCATTGCCCATGCCCCAATTCTTGTTTATCCAGATTATACCAAATATTTCATGATGTACAGTTATGCTTTTGAGCACACACTTTCAGTGATTCTGGTTCAACAAATGAAGAAGGTATGGAATCTCCTATATCCTTCATGAGCTATCCTCTTAAAGCTCATGAGCTGAAGTATTCAAACATGGAGAAGCATGCCTGTGCAGTGGTCAAGGTAGTAAAACATTTTTGCTTTTACATTCTAAATTCCCATACTACCACCCTAGTTCCTGATACCACAGTTAAAACCATATTAACTTAGTAGGAGTTTGGAACCAAAAGGTGGAATTGGATTGTAAAAATCTAGGAGTTTGATCTAGTTATCAAACTGATGAAGCTGGTGCAAGGAAGGGGCCTTTGTCAATTGATTGCTGACAATAGACTTGAAGAAGCAGGGCATGAAGAAAAAGAAGTAGAAGACACGCTAATAGTCCTCTTTGTCTCCACCACAAATGAGTGGTATTCAATTATTTCTCATTTCCTTATGGTGAGTATCCTACCCACCTGTTTCGTAAAGAAAGGAGGACTATTAAATTGAAAGCTACCAATTTTATCCTTTGGTACAATGACCTGTACAAGAGGAGCCTTGATGGAGTGTTCCTTCACTGCGTGGACAAGGAACAACAGAACCAAATATTGAAGTCCTTCCATAATTTGGCCTGTGGAGGACATTTTTCTACTCCTGTAACTACCCACAAAATTCTATGAGCCAGGTATTATTGGCCTACTTTTTTTCAAGATGCATGTAAGTGGGTAAGGAAATGTGAATTATGCCAGCAGTTTATTGGAAGATCCAAGTTAGCTGCCCTGCCTCTCAAGCCAGTGATGATAAAAGAGCCATTTCAATAATGGGGAATTGATTTCATTGGTGTTGTAAACCTATCTTCAAGTGCTAGACATGATTATGTCCTCACAGCCACAAACTACTTCACCAAGTGGGTGGAAGCTATCCCAACCAAGCATGTTACTTCAGAAGTAGTGTGCAATTTCCTCAAGGAAAATATCATTTCCAGGTTTGGGGTCCCAACCAAGATTGTCACAGATAATGCAACTTGTTTCACTTCCTAGGAGATTACTCAATTCTATTTTTACTATGGGATCACCCTCTCCCACTCTTCTAATTACTTTCCACAAGAGAATGGACAAGCTGAATCAAGTAACAAGACCCTGATGACTATCATCAAGAAGTTGGTGGATGACAACCAAATGACATATCATAAAGCATTGGTTGATGCTTTGTGGGCAAATAAAATTACACCAAAAAGGGTAATTGGTATGTCTCCTTTCCAACTTCTTTATGGGCTCAATGTTGAGATACCAATCACGTTGGAATTACTAGCATTAAAATTGGCTAAGGCAATTGAAGATCAGACATATGAAAGATCCATTGATAAGAGGATCATGTACCTAACTGAGCTGGATGAGTAGAGAACTATGGTGGTGGACCAAATTGCTGCCCATCAAAGTCTGGTGAAGAAGCTCTTTGACCAGAAGGCAAAAAACTTTGATTTATAGGTTGGAGATCAAGCCCTATTGTGGGACAAAAGGAGAGAACCAAAGGGGATGCATGGGAAGTTTGACTCCCTTTAGAGGGGCCCATTTATTATCCATTAGCTCAATGGTGAAAATAGCTTCTTGCTAAAGTATCAGGATGGCACGCTCTTTTCTCTACCTCACAATGGGTAGCATCTAAAGCACTTCAATTCTTGAAGTATTAGATAAGTTCACTTGTACATATGTATATTTGTATAGTCTTTGTTTCTGCTTTGTGTTGTTCATTTTTATTTTTTTTGGAGCCTTTCTTCTTGGGTAGCATGACTCCATAGCCCAATGGCATACTTCAAGGCACTGGAGATTTTGGTTTCTACTCCCCTTAGCTATTCTAAGTTTTCAACTAAAGGAAGTTTCCCAACTAGAGCCAGATGTTGTCCCTAAAAATGTCAGCTCATTTTTGGGACAACATATGAACTATTCTGGTTCAACAGACCAAAATCTTCTCTTCCCTTTTCAAAAATTATTCTGAGCATTCAAATTCTTTATTATTCAAGCTTTTTCAGGCTTGAATCTATGGACTTTGCATATTCAAATCTATGGACTCTGCAGGAAAGAAACAAGCTCTCAACACTTAAGTATTTTTCAAAGTTGGTTCAATCGATCTGTTCAAAGGAGTACCCTAAAGCTCGAAAGACAAAATACCCTTGTGAAGGGTAGTAATTAAAAGTGGTAGAACATGCCACATGTCCTTTGTAAATCTCAGTGGAACTCGCCAAGTGTCAACATCTGCAACTTCTTCCTTTTATTGAGTAAGGACTATGGTGGGCCCCAGGTAAGTTGTTAAAGTAAGCGAAGTGCGCCAAGTGTCATCCGCTGAGACCCATTATACTTTTTTTATAAATGCATTAGAATGTGCCATGTGTTCCTTGTAAAGCTCATTGGAACCTGCCAAGTGTCAACGTCTGCAACTTCTTCCTTTTATTGAGTAAGGACTATGGTGGGCCTTGGGTGAGTTGATAAAATAAGCAGAGAACACCAAGTGTCATCGTCAACGTGAATCCAAATGAGTCCCAAATGTTTCTATAATGTTTTTAAAAGCTCAATGGAAGCCACCATGTGTCATCTTCTGTAGGACTCTCAAAAGGTATCTAAAGCTTCTATAAGTTAAGCAGAACACGCAATATGTCCCGTTTTAACTTAGCAGAGCATGACAAGTGTCTGCATCTGTGTTCCCCTTTTGAAGCTACTTGGGAAAGAAGTATTGTGGGTCCCATTTTTTGTAAGTTGATAAAGTTTCAAAGCATCAGACTATGACATATGTCAGAGGTGGAACATTCCCAATACAAAGACATCCTCAAGCAAAGAAAGAAGCAGCAATAGATGATTCCAAAGGCAGGTTCAAAGAAGCGATTAAATAGAGAAGTGATGAATGTTCACAAGTTCAATATGGTTCAAACAAAGTAGTGACCAATGACATCCCCGTGGATGTCAAATTTAAGGTGATGGGATATTCATTAAAATTCAAATACGGCACAGATCCTGTGAACAAATTCAGCGATCGGCCAAAGAGATAGACCGAGAGCTCAGATTGCATAGAAAAAAGATGAAATACAGCAAGGAAAGGGGGAATGATGGAGAAAGATCAGAAATATCCATGCATGGGATATTTTTATAGAAGGTGAAGTAGTCCACCAGGTGGAGATTGGAGAGAGCAAATATTCAATGGCACGGCCTATTTTTTTGCATTAATTAAAGTGAATGAACAACTGCGCACACATCAAAAAACACATTAGGCGGCCCATATTTAAGACCGATGCCTAATTTTAGCATAGCCCATGGATAAAATTTAAAATGCATTAAAGGCATTGAATGCATTGTAAGCCATTTTTGTGAAACAAAGTGCCTAAGTCTTTCTTGGAGCACTATATATTGGACTCTCTCTTATTGTTTTAGAGGGATCTCTCTCTGTTATTAGAAATAAAAACTCTACCCAAATTGAAAGACATTACTGAGACTTTGAGCTCAGATTGTTGATCATATTTAATTATTTGAATAAGAAAACAAGTGACTTTTCAGACATTGTGCTGGAATAGCTTGGTTGTTGGGGAAATTGTTCTTATGTCTATTTCCTTAATACATTTTTTGTCCATTTAATTGAATAATCAAAACTAGTGAAAATAATCAGAAAGGTGTCCTGAAGCTAACTGTGGAGAGACTTTGTGCCCTCACAATTGCCTTTAGTGTGTTTTCTTTCTATTCCTGTGTAAAGGATCGTGGGATGACTTTGTGCCCTTATTATCCTTCGTATTTTGTTTCTATGTAAAGGACCTTGGGATGACTTTGTGCCCTCATTATCCTTCATATCTCACTCTTGGGTAGTTGAGGTGAATAATTTGTGCTACATCTCAGTCTACTGGTTACTACGCCTTTGGTTACCAGTTACTTGTCACTACCTAAAATAACTCTTGTTGTTTCCTGCCAGATCACTTCTGAAAGAAGAGAAGTGCCTTCAACATTTTCACTAGGATTTTCTCCTCTGTTTATTAACATCATCTCTAAAAAAAAAGAGATTGATGGTTTATCCTACCCCTGAGTGTTATTTTCTGCTTATATATATAGTATATAGCTCATGCATATTAATAGGGAACCTCCCCTTGATGAGAGGAGAGATTTGTCCCCTTTTGATGTAGTAAACCTGCACATCTGGCTGACCAATCTCCCTATGCTGTGGTTGAACAGACCTATTTTGCTCATTAGTTAGCTAGTGACAAAATATTCACCCAACATTACCAATACTTATGCATTGAATTTTTTTTTGTCTGCTCCCATGATTTTCATGTATGCATCATATTTTCATGTTCTATAATAATAATTTGTGTCATCTGCGACATGTTGTGTCATGAATGTCAAGCTCAGTTTAGGTTTTCTTTGTAGTTTCAATTCTTTTTATGTAAAAAAATTTTATTTTGGCAATTTTGTAGTAAATAAAGAAAAAAATAGTTTCTCTCTTGAGATTTGGACTGTAGATAGATCCGAATGTTTTTGAATAAAAATAGATCATTTTTATTTAGACTTACGACTAATAGGTCTAAATTTTCTTACATTTTGTCTAAAACATCTGTATAATATCCAAAGGAAGATTCAATTTTGACAAAAATCCAAACCAATCTAATTATTTTATTTTATTTTAAAAAAAACTCATTTTATTTTGTTTGTTTTTTTTGAAAAGTGAGAAACAAGATAAAAAATTAAAAAAATATGAAAAAACTCCTGAGATAACTAAATTTGGAAACTCCTCCACATTTGGTAGAAGTTATGTTACACTTGACAAAAGAACTTAGACAATTTGGAAGTAGGATAATTAGATGGACCTCCAAACATGGTGTAGTTATGATAAAGTTGGAGGCACCACTTTGATTAACTAGACCCCCTCTCTATTGCAAGCTGTGGATTTATAGTTCAGCTTCATTGACAGATACCTTAGGTTCGTAACCTCTGATTCACAAGCAATTTTTTTTATTTTTTCTATTTTTATACATTATATAGGATGGTGCAAGAATTTTATACATTTGGTGCATGGTTTATTAAAAATTTAAAATTTTTCGTAGGCATTGTACAATGACATTGTTCCTTTTGGACTATTCAAGAATTTTTTAAGGCTCATCTAGGATCTGTTTTGAGTGCAATTATTTTTAAAAAGTGCATGTTTTTTATGTACTTTGTAGTGGTGTTATTAGATTGTATCATTGTATTCAAGAAATATATTTTATATAGCATTACATTATTTTAGAAATTGTAACACATTGTGATCATAACCACTTCACTATGTATGAAAGTGGACATTGTAACCACACTAAATATAATGTGCCAAAATCCTATTTTCTTGGTGGGGGTGGGTTTCATTGAGTCATTTTTAGAGGGTTGTGTTGTGAGACTATGACCAATTATTTGTGTTCTCTTTTGTGTACTTGCATCTTTACAATCGGCAATACCACATTTCTTGTATTAACTCCATATAACTACACAACATAGAAATCACATGCATGTAGTGTGTTAATGGATAAACGCTAGGCTCAATACATCAAGGAAATAGTTCTAGAATCCATAGATTCTAAGGACAAGATATCGTGGCTAATTATAACATTAAAACACTTGGATATTTATGCACATTTATTTTTATTGACCTTCCTTTTCACTTTGATCAGTGTAAATCACCTGAGGATTGGGAAATACTTTAAAAATTATATGGTCAAATTTATGGGGTTAGGTGGTATTAAATTGACAATGAAATCACTAATCTCGATACATCTATTTTTTACATATCAAATATTATGTAAATAAAGTGAATGAATTTAGTGCACAACTAAAGGAATGTGGTATTGAAAATAAGGATGTCCATTTATTCTTCAATACATTAGGAAAACTACCTTCTGAATATGTAGTATTTGTTTTAGCTTTCAAACTCGTCGACTGACTATGGGAAAGGCTTGTACTATGCCTTATTTTGAGTCATTTTAAAAAATATTAATGTTTGAACAAGCCAAGTTGATAACTATGGGACTTCTCAATGCATTTATCACAAGCCTTAATGGCAAGTCATACACAAGATACAAAAGGGTATTAGTAGTAGAAGCAACCACTGCTCAAGCCATGAAAAAATCACACACAGTCATTAAATCATGCATTGGTGGAGTCTAAATCCTCTTTCAATAAAATGGATTCTTAGAAGGAGAGACCAACGTATTCATATTGCACTAAAGTTGGTCATGATGAACATCAATGTCATGCTAATAAAATTGATGAGTTGAAACATCTTCTCAATAAAAATTAAATCAATTTTACATCATCTTACACAAAAGAATCATCATATTCTACATATTCAAATCAAGGAAAGTGAAAGGACAAACACTAGCAACAATGAGCAAATATTACTCAAGGACTACACATCATATGGGTTCTAATCGAGAGTAATTTTCTTCTTTGGAATATTTTATATTGCCTCACATTCTTATAGGTAATGATACACTTGTGGATGTTTTTGGAAAAGGTTTGGTTGACATGCATGAAGATGTATTTGAGAATGTTCTTTGTGTTCCTGATTTATGTGCCAACTTTATTTCAAACTACCAAATCACTCATCTTTGGAATGACAATAAAGTTGGGTTTCTCCTTGATTTAGTGGAGATTTAGGATCTTTAGGTTGGTTCCTTAGTTTTAGTTGGAAAATTTGATATTGAGTCTAAGATATATGCATTATCCCAGTTTTTAATTCATTCCATTTATACTACATTACTCACTCATACAGATCTGGTGAGTAAACTATGGTATGAACGGTTTGGCCATCTCAACTACCATCATCTTTAGCATCTCAACTCGAAGGATATGGTTACAGGACTCCCTACTATATAATTTTATAATAGTGTATATTCAAGTTTTATAATGGGAAACATTCATAGGATAAATTTAATAAAGGGATGTCTTGGAGGATTTCAAAAGTCCTTGAGTTAGTTCACAATTTTCTCATGGGACCTTTTCCCACTTTATCTTTCAACAAAACCCACTATGTCTTCACCTTCATTGATTACTATTTGTGATAAACTTAGATCTAATTAATTCATTAATAGAGTGAAATATTTGATGGGTTTCAAGACTTCAAGGATCATACTAAGAAGTAGTTTGGGTAACTTGTCTAAATTCTTTACAAAAATAATGACTGATAATATGTGAACCGTCGTCTTGATAAATTATAAACTCTTGAAGGGATCGACCTTCAATATTCCATTGTATGCACACCATAACATAATGGTGTTTTAAAATGGAGTAATAAGACCTTGAAGGAAATGGCTACTTGCATGGTACATGTTCATTCTCTTGGTCTAAAATTTTAGATTGAAGCTATTAATTATGATACTCAAATTCAGAACCACATTCCCCACAAGTCCTTAAAAGGCATGACTCCTATTGAAGTTTGGTATGATAAGAAACTAGTTGTGTAACATTTTAGAGTTTTTGGCTCCCTTGTATTATAACACATTCTTTTAGATAAATACAAGGCTTTGAAACCACAAATTTGACCTTGCCTCTCTTTTGGATATTTTGATGGTGTTAAGGGGTATTGACTATTTGATTAGAGATGGAGTTTTTCAATGAGAGGAGTGTTCATTTCACATAATAATTTCCTCCCTTGGTATCTCATAATTTACCTCCTCCATCCATGGTGGACTCAGATGATAGTGACTCATATGATTCATCTTCACCTCTAGCATAGGGGTCATATTCATTAGCTAAAGACTCTACTTCAACCCCTTATTCATCGTCACTTCGATAGGTTTGATATAATATTTAGTCAGTAGATGTATTTTTTTGGGATCCTTCATACACTTGGTGGAATCAATCATACAATCATCATATTCTTAACATATCCATTTCCCTTTATTTGGATCCACAATATTTTTGTGAAGCTATAGGTCTTGTAAAATATGCATTGGATGGAATTTTTGACAAATTCAAAGCACAACTTGTTGCCAAAGGGTTCTCACATGTTCATAGTGTTGACTACGCTAAGACCTTTACCCCTATTGCTCAGATGACTTCCATTCTCTTGAATCTTATTATTTATACACCTCATGGTTTAGGTTGTTTATCAAATGGATGTGAATATTGAATTTATTCATTGGGATATTTAGGATGAGATTACATGGAACAACCATAAGAGTTTGTGGAGGACTCTTTCTTGGTTTTTAGATTGTGTAAGTCTCTCTATGGCATCAAATAGGCCCCTCAAGCTTGGTATGCCAATATATAATCCTTTATTCTCTTGGTCTAATTCTCACATTTCCATCTAGATCTAAATGTCTACATTCTATGACAAAATGACTCCCACTTGCTTCAAGTCCTCCATGTTGATGACTTAATTCTTATTAGAAGCTCTTCATCCATCATTGAGAGAGTCAAATCTACTTTGCATCATTGGTTTGCTATGACTAATTTTGGCTTGTTTTAATAATTTCTTAGGATTGAGATCACTCAATCTTCTTCCATGATCACTCTTTCTCAACCCAAGTATGCTCTTGATCTTTTAGCTGAATTCCACATGGTTGATTGTAATCCTACATCGATTCCCTTTATGTTAGGAATTAAGGTTGAGGTGAAGTGTTTCAATCCAATAGTTAATGCCACTTTATATCATCAACTTGTTGGGATCCTCATATATTTGACACACACTCAACTTGAGATTTCATTTATGGTTGGAATGATCTCACATTTCATGCAACAACCATATGAGCTTCATTAAAATGTGGCCAAAAGCATCTTATATTACATCCAAGACACTCCTTAACAAGAGATTAACTATGCAATAAGGACTAGTATAGACGTGGTTGGATATACATACCTCTGATTGGGATGGTGATTTTGAGGATTATAAATCCACATCCAGTTACAGATTTACACTTGGCTTAGGGCCCATTAACTAGTAGAGTAATAATCATCATGTTATCTTTGACCAAGTTTGAGTATTGGTATAGTGTTAATGCCACTATCGAGGCTATTTGGATTCATAATAATCTATCTAATATTGGAATCAACATTCTTTGACCATCTGTCATCATTTTTTATAGTTAGATCACCATAAAAATCTTGAAGTTCCTAGTTCACCATTAGTGAACCAAACATATCAAGATCCACATGCATTACATTAGGGAGATAATTTAGGAGTAGGTCATTGATATATGTTATTATATAATAATAAAGTAGGTTGTTAACATCTTCAACAAAACCTTCATTAAAAGTAAGTTCCATCACTTTCAAATGTTATTAGGGGTGTTAAACACTACTTTAGGGGGTTCACTTGACCTTCTCCCATCATCCTTTCATGGGGGGAGTTTTTTTCTTATGGGTTTTCTCCTTTTCTTCTATTTTGAGGGGATCATTTTGTACATGGGTACTTCATCATGCCTTTTTATTGATACCCTTTGTTTTGCATATTTATATTTCCTCCTTAAGTTTCACTTAAGGGGGTGTTGGTGTGATCAGGTTTCTTTACCTATTTATTTCTACTATTAAGTGTGAGCAGGGTTATTTCCTAACATGTTCCCCTCTTGAGTTCTATTCACACTCAGTCAAATTAAGTTTACTTTGGGTTTTTTACTATTGTCTCTTCTCATATGATCATGACACTTGTCACATCTTATGAATGTTAGGGGAGAGGTATTTTCCATAAATACCCCCTTTGTAAATTCATTTCAGTAATCAATTTATGCATTTTCATTTGTGTTGCACATTAATTATGCATCCTTGATAAGAATAAAGTTTATTCTTATCAAGTTTGATCTTTAAATTAAGAGTGATTCCATTAAGCCTTTATAATATAATTAGGTTATCTTATCCAAATCTCACATGAATATGTAATTTATAGGTCATTCATGCACAAGTTAATGTCAAAATTTTATACATAGACATATTTTAAGAAGATGTTGGTGATTGTAGCTTTAGTTTCCTATTTTTACACACAAGTCAAGAGAAACCCATAAAGGATAATAAAAAAATTTGATCTTGACTATTTCGAGTCAATTTTGATTCAAAATAGTGAAAGCTATTATTTTAGTTTCACACACATAATCAATCTAAGTTGGTCATCTCCAGCCATATTTTAGTTACCCACAATCAACCTAATGGGAAAATTTTATTTAAGTATTCTTATCTTCCTTCTGCTTTCCATAGTTTCTTTCATTAATTATTTTTTAGTGTATTTCACTATTTTACTTTTATTCTACTTGTTACAAGTCATTTACAACATTTTCTACCCTTCTATCCATTTTATCTTAATTATACTTAATACATGAATTAATTCCAAATTATGATAAAATAGTTTCTTTCATTAATTCTTTTTTAGTGTATTTCACTATTCTACTTTTATTATACTCGTTACAAGTCATTTACAACATTTTATACCCTTCTATCCATTTTATTTTAATTAAAGTTAATAGACCAATTAATTCCAAATTATGATAAAATAGTTTTAGATGTTTTACCAACACCTTGTGTAAGAGGAGCATACTCAAGTGAAGCACATAAATGTGACAAACTTGGAACCCTCCAACATCCTTTTATTTTTATTTCCTTAGTATGTGCATGCTCATATTCAATCAAATTTGTATCATTTGATTCCAAATTTAGAAAAAATTATGTTAAATTAGCAAAACTTCAAAAAGGGAGGGGTGTCAACAAATTTAAAGAAAACTCAATAAAATTTAAAAAAACCAGGATAAACTAAAAATATTATATAATTTTATAATCATGATTTTTTTAAAATATTAGGCAAATCCAAAAAATTAGGTAATTTTTGACAAATTATATAATTTTTAATTCTTTTTAATTTTTAATTTTTTCTATTTTTTTAATAGTATGTAAATTGTTGTGGTTCCTCTATTTTCTTTTTTAATTTATTTTGTATAATCTAAACTTTTCAGATGAATTGGTTAGCCGACTTAAGGGTATAATTGGATTTTCTAACAAATTTAAAGTTGGCCTATGACAAGTGCATAAAATTATTAGGAGTTATTTTTTTTTACTGTCATTTTTAATTTATTTTTTAAAATATATATTTTAAAATTATACATCTTATTTTTAAAATTTTGTAATAACAAAGTTTGCACTTTTTTATTGTTATTAGGACCTCTCATTACAAAGATCATCCTTTTGAGAGGCTTACTGAGAATTGGGACAATTTTGACCTTCTAGGGAGACCAAGCCAATAAAAACTACCTGTAGACACCTAAATTCAACAAGGGAAAAGCATGATCAATCCCACATATATTTTGGTATTATAATATTAGTTGTGTTTTATTATTTTATTTTATGATATTTTTAATAGTAATTTCATTTCATTTTATGTAAATGAAGCACCAAATCATCCAAGATTCAAATTCCTCTAGCAATTCCAACTATAAATGTGTTGATCTTGACTACTAGGGTCCTCCTTCTTTGGGTGATGCTCTAGGATCCAGTAAAATTTAGACGATGCTTCTAGGCCCAAACCAACTTTAGGTAGTGGGGGTGTTTACATTGAGATGCTTAGGGAATGTGTGACTGAGAGTGATTATTGGGGAGATGTTGTTGGAGGATAGGCTAATGTACTTCAACATGATGACCTTGATGTTGTCTGGGATCAATCATAACTTTATGATTGCATATGACTATTAATTTTCTTATATTATTATGATGTTTACTTTATTATTATATGATTTTATTTTCATATTTAATTTATTATTGTATCATGACATGTTTAATTGATTTTTGTATTCAAAATCACTTAAAAACTCATAATCACACTATTTTTTTCATTTTTATGTATAATGTTACAATTGAGATTAACATTATAATTATATATTTATAAATATAATAATTATAATTATATAATATAAGAGCATTATTTTATAATTAATAATATTGAATAGTTTTAATTAGCTAAAAACTATTATATTTTATTATAATTAATAAAATTAAAGGCAAACTTAAGTCACATTTTGAGTCGACCTAGGTGTTGAGATTAAAGCCCAAATAAATATTGAACTTAAATTCAAAATCAATGTCATAATCAAATTAACTTTCAATTTGGATCTAGTGTCACACTTATAAATGGACATAGTGTCTCACAAAGTCACAACTAGTGTCACACTTAAAATTATATTTAGTGATGAACTTGAAGTTGGACCTAATGTTGAACTTAGATTCAAATCTAGTGAAGGAATTAAAATCAAGAAAATATGGACCATGGACCTTAAGTCACTAGGTGATATTATCAATGTTTCCAAGGATGAATTTTTTAATGTCATCCTAAAGTCAATCTTAGTGTTGCCTACAAATGCCACCTAAGTGATGTCAACAGGGGATATTAGGGTGACATTTTTAGTGACTTTATCCTAACTTCAAATCAAATTTGTATTTGTATAATAAGAATTTGGAATTAAGGATAGCCTTAAGATGCTTATTTGACTTTAAATTTTACTTTATGGATTAAATTTGGCTTTCAAAATTATCTTGCTTTGTATATTTTTCTTTTTTATTTTTGTTTGTTTATTTTTTGTATCTTTAAGGTGAATTTAATTATGACATATTTTAGTTATAATGTTGTGGTGAAAGTAAAAAAGGTATCGAGAGATGGTGTCTTATATCATGTGGAAAAGGCAATTACCTTATGAAATATGACTCCTTTTTCCTCTTTATTTCTATTTCGACAAGTTTTTGTATACACATGATCAAGAATATGCATTAGATTTTCTATTTCTTGAGATTGCTTCAATGTGAACTTATTGAATTGATCATGAATATGCTTTATTTATTTCTTGGTAATATTTTCATGATTGTGAGCTCCTAAATATTTTTTGGATTCATTACAATATATTAGTTGAATTGCACTTTCTTCTTGATCATTTGACTCATCATTATTGTATACAATTCCTTGTTTAGTTAGGATAATGGGGTTTTATGCCTTATTCATTTTTCTCTAATTCTTAACCAATGTAACCCATATTTTTATTCTTATTTTTTTCCAAAGTAAAAATTGCAACTTTTATTCACTGGAAAAAACTTACATCATGTAAATGTATGAGGTATTGAAGTTTAAATTCCAGAAAAAAACTCCCAAATGCCAAAGAAATGATCCAAAATAATCATCAATTAACCATGAATTAGTGGAAGGTATATCCCATATATTTTTTAATCTTTCCCATTTTACCTTTCTTATTTTTTTATCTCCTACCACACCTCTTAAAAGGGTTTTCGAGTGACCATTTATAGATCGGATGTCTGCTATTTTGAAGGAATGTTAGAAATCAATATTTATGGATTTAGGTATGTCATTTACTTTTTATTTGAATCTGAGTTTTCCAATTCATGAAATCTCTTCACTCCCCTTAATACAAATCACTATCAAAAAAATCCTCAAGAAGGTATTCCAATCTTACTTTCTATCCACCTCAATATGCATAATGGCCGACCCCGAATATCAAATTCTCCAAATTTCTACTTTTATAACTTTGTGGTATGTTGAATATTATAAAATTTTAGAAAACAATTTGCTTGCATTATTTTTAGGTCCAAATTTGGAATACGTATTCTAGGAAGAGACAAATCTCTTTGGAATTTTTTCAAATAGTTTATGTGCATCCTCCTAGCTACTGTACTTGGCATACGTGTCAAAGATAGATCTAGTGAGATTTATGGCTCCATAAACAAACAAAAATTGATGAGTATCTCCATAAAATGATCACCCTCACTCATTTAAATTACTAGGCAAGCAATGTGAAACATATGGACTAAAGTGGTAGGTTTGTAGTACCAAAGGTGTAAATTTGCATCCATTAGTGATGTCCAGCCCTGGCAAACATTTTTATTCATGCCTTCATTCATAAGAACAAAATGTACTATTGTGACTTGCCCTTTGTGCCCTACCAACACTGTTACAAAAAGATTCATGACCACACTATAAACTGAAATAGTTGTATCGATGGGGACTAACTCTTATTTCGCCTAATATTTTCTCCCATTATTAAATTAAATTAAATTATTTTAATAACTCTTATTTTTTTATTTTAAAACCCTTTTATAATCATATTTGAATAAGCTATAACCTTTCTATCAATACTTAATTAGAGGATAAATGTTTCACTATAAATATTCAATCTTGAACCAATATAAACAAACATATTTTTAATCCCTAAATATTTTAAGCTAACTTGAATGTAAAAAGATAAATATTAATAAATAACATCTCTTGTAGGTATTTTATAATACTCAAAGGTGATTTCACTCTCACTATATTTCAAACATTTAAGAACAAAATAAAAGTGAGATCATTTAGTATTATTTGGAAATGTTGTAACATTATAAACATTGAATCTGTAAGAAATTCACGGATAGATATCTTGGCTTGAGTATTTTACATTTGATATATAATATCATAATATTTTTCATCATTAAAGTTACTCTTGGAAGATTGAGGGAGAATAAGAGGGATGTTTTAGTTATTCTCTCCTTGGATTTGATGAAGATTAAGAGGGACTATTACATTTTTAGTGTTATCCCTCCTTAATATAATATAATTCACCTAATCATAAGTCATCTACATTGAAGATTATCTATGTTGAACCATCACATGCCTATGTGAGGATTTAGGATTCTTCTATCAATGGAAAGGAAATAAAGACATACACATGGAGGGTTGGAGTACTATAATGAAACCCATATATGGTTTAAAAGATATTAAATATTTGTACACTGTTATTTTTTAATATATATACTTTAATATGAATATTATATTTTTTTACAATAATAATAACAAAGTACGGAATAAGAGACAAATGTTAGAATTAGGCTATATAGATTTGTGTATTGAAAAGCATGACATAATATAATAACATATAAAATATTCATTAAGGATAGGAATATGACTATCCATAACAAGAAAAATTTGATACATATAGATAAATATATAATAATAACTTTTTCTAATCAACTACTAGGGTTTGGAAAATATAATTATAAATGTGATCTTAGGAATAAATCACATATGCATTCACAATTTTGTAATCATTCTACGGTTTGAAAATAAATTTTTAGAAGTATGAAATAACTTAGAGTTTTGGATCGAACAAATTAATTAAAAATGTTGTTAGAGATACCACATATACCACAAGTAAGATCAGATTTATATCAAAATTCAATATGTTTAAATGTTTTGGTTGGCAAATATATATATATATATATATATATTCTAAAAATTTTATGGCACAAAAATGATACAACTACACATTTTTAATCGCGTAACATTTCTACCACATTTGTATGACTTTTATGTTACCAATTTTTTTAATGACATATTAGTACCACACTAATACATTTATAGTACCCACCAAAAACCAAAAAAAAAAAAAAACAGCTAAATCAATGTTAAAAGCACCACTTTTGTATCACATAATAAATAATTACACAAATATATATGATAGGCATCACTTGGAAATGGCACAAGATCTAACCAAAATTCATGTTTGGAAGCCTGCAAATAAACATAAGTTTATTAATAATCAAGACAAAGTAAAGCAAGACAAAGGCATTATTAAATTCACAAAAGGTGTTATTAGATGTATTAGCTGATCGCACTCCTAAAAAAACAAAGCAACAAAATTTATATTTCTATTCACATGACTTGTGTACTAAGAAGGCAATGCCTAAATCCACAATTCCCTGTGTGACATCCAAAACATTTATAACATTATTTCAAGATTAAAAATTTGTTAAAATAATGAAAATGTAAGAAACCAATAATAAAGGTTAGCAGTTACAACATATAGAATAGTAAAAGAGCTCTCCTTTATAATAATGCATTTGCCAATGATTAGAAGCTTGTTATTGCCATGAATTGATTAAGGCTAAATAAACGTGTGAAAGATGCCACAAACAAGAATGCAGGGTATTTTCGCAACACCATAGCTACAAATAAAACATAGAGAAAGAGTTTTAATACTAATCCAACAAATTGATAACATGACATATTAAAGATGCATGAAATTTGAATTAATATAATCACAAGTTAATAGGTGAAGAAATCGTATTTTATAAATTATGTAATTATCATTACAATAATTATATAACTAAATTAAGTTAAGAAATTTTTGATCATTTAAATATAGTTAAACATTTAATTCTTGGTTGTGATTGTAAAAAGATGAGCAACATGTTCTACTTTTCAAGCTTTCAAATATAACCCAACAAAGGGATGAAATGTTCAAATCTCATTAAAATCAAATGAAGCAGGTATGCACGTGTACGTACACACACACACACACACACACAAGTTTGATCAGATGATCAAATCCTACAAGAGGATGTTTCTACTCAAGTCTAAGACTACTTTGAAAAAATGGGTCACACCTCAAAATCTCAAGTGGATCTGACATATTTTCATCTAAAATTTGATTTTTTAAACTTAAAACTAAAAAAATGATTGTTTTGACATGGAGAAAAAACTTGTAATCTCTATATTAGCTTTGTAGTAAAACCGGATCAAATGTTCTAAGAAATGATCAAGTTTGTTTGTCTATGCATAAATTGAAAATACCTATTTAGGTATACAAAGTTTCATTCAAAATTCTCCTCAAAAACATAAGCAAAAACTTAGATTTTTTGAGCGTGGAAAACATGCAGATCTACTTTTCAAGATCCTATCCCTTTAATTTATGCATCAATTTATTTTACTATTTTTCTATGAATTAAGTCAAACTAATTCTTTGTAGCAAAAACCATGAATAGAGATAGCATGCAATCAAAAATATGAATAGAGAAGGCATACTAATAATAACAGTGAAGCAAAAACAAATAAAAAATTATTGTGGGTTTAGTTACAGGTAACACACATGCATGAACACTTTCATTCATGCATTCTCTCGACTAAAATTTCTATGTGACGTGGTATGGTTGAGAAATTTCGGGTAGGTTCCATATATTTTGGGGGAAGAGGCATGCAAAAAGTCAAGGAGAAAATGTGTTAAGTGGCATCAATGGTGGCCTTAGCTTGCCAAATTAATGGTGAAAAGACCATTGAACCATTTGAAAAATGGTGTTGGATTTTGCATTAATGAGCCATGCATTAATAAATATGGCACATCATTTCATGTTAATGCTCTATGAATATTTCAAACCATGGCTTATATGTCAACGTTATAAGCCAATAATAAAATAATAAGTTCATTTGAAAATATATTTTGGTGATTTTGATCCCAACTAGTCTTTGGTCTCAACAGTCAGTCAAACCTCTAGAATGCAAAAAAATTTGACATGTTATCAAAAAATTCATTGTATGACTTCTTAGAACGTAATTTTTTTTATTTTAGACCACCTTTTAAAAAAAAAATATTAAATTATCTAAATCCAAAATTTTAGAGTGTGAGGTGCCGCAATATGGAAGATATGAGACCCTAAAATTAAAGGTCCCAACTACTGATCCCCTTCCCCTAGTGATTAAGTTAAATTTTAGGTGCCCGGTTTTATTTGACATTATAATGTGATAGAAAATTAGTGATATTTGCATTATCAGTTAGTATCATTTTTGTGCCACATTTGTGCCATGTTAGCATAGTTGAAAAAAATGAATTATAAAAACAAAAATGTGAGCAACATTAAAATGATCCAATTAGCGGCACTAATTGCATGACATGTAATAGTTTATATAATAGATTGAATCATAAAAAATAATAAAAAATTGTGTTTGACACTATGTGAAAAAGATATAACCCTAGAGAACTAGAGGTGTCAGGGAGCATGAATTTACTAAAAAATGAAACCCTAGTAGGGATTATGAAAGATAATGTGGGTTCATTAAAAATGTAATATGTATAAATAAAATTTCACTAAAAAATAGATAAGTCTCAAACAACTTGACATTGTGTTTGTTTGATCTTGATCTTCAAAAATCTCATTCAATTTTTTATGCTTTCACTTTGATCATCTAAAAATAGATTTATTCTTCTTGACCTAAATGGGCAGCAATATATAAAAACTTAAGGAAAACAAAATATATTTTTGGGCCTATGGTAAACTAAATAATAGTCTAACTATATTGATATTTGTTATACCCCTAGACAAAAATAATATAAAAGACAATAAACCTCGACAATTGGAGTAGCTCCAATAACATACAAACTAGCATCTTGTGGATTATGTCTAAATATAAAATTAGTTGTTTCAATTAATTCTATAATAATTTTTTGATTTCTTCTATAATGTTTGTGAATACTTAATAGTTTTCTTTTATAATATCTCATCGTACTTATTAATTAATGACTTAGATTGCATGTATACTTATAATCAAATTGAATTCAAATTAAGAACCTATTGATGCACAAACTAACATCAAATAATCACAAGACAAAAAATTAGGAAAAAGAAAGTAAATACAATCTCACTACAAAAGGCTACACATAAGGAACCATAAGCCTATAAATATTCTAGACAAACCCAAAGAGCATATGAATGTTATATATATACAAAGAAGTTAAAACATAGGAAATCAAAGGGGATGGAAGATGACAGCTAGAAAGGGTTAAACACTATTGAAAATCAATAAAAAAATATCAATAATAACTAATATAAATCAATAATCAATAAAATATAATTTAACTATTAATAAATACTTAAATTTTTTTTGTGAACATCTACAACATACTCTAAATCTAATACTAATATCATTAAAATATTTATTTTAAACACATCAACCCCCTCTCCAATAATAACAAATTTAAAGTATAAATCTTTTATAAATTCCTTTTAACTTATTATATAAATATTATTTTAAAAATATTAGATTATTTTATAGTAATTATTTAAATATAATTATATAAAAAATAAAAAAATAAATCTTTAAAAAACTCTTATACATTAATATGTGTAAACTAACATTACAAATATACATTTTGTTATTTGAAAACTAATTATTATTTAACTATACTTATTAAATTCATTAGTTATATTTACATAGTTTATTTTACAATTAAAATAAATAAATATATAAATAATAATAAAATATATTATATGTGTACTTATCAATGAATGTTAAAGATGGAAATATCATTACACTTGAAGGGATTTAAATCTAATCCAACAAAAGGAATGGAACACTATAATTTCCATCTCAATGTCTTTTCTATAATTATGATACTAATGATTGATGGAAGGTATCCAAAGCAATGTGTATGAAACAGATCCTACAACAATTATGTGGGTGTGTATATCATTGAAAATAACATCGGATTTATTTATAAGAATGCCACGCTTATCACAAGGATGGATATTATATAAAAATAACATCTAATACAAAGGAAAAAAATTAAGATGAAAAGATCTTAACATTGTTAAAAAGATAAGAAACTATCAAAAATTGACCAAAAAAATACCAATAATACATAATCAAATCAATAATTATACAAACAATCTAAAATAATACAATTTATTTATTAATAAATACTTACGAGCCAATTAATTTTTGAGTGTTTACATCTATCTTTAAATTTAAAAATACATCAACCGTCTTTCTAGTAATAACAAATTTATGAATTCCTTTTACATTATAATTATTACCACGTTATAGTTATTTCAAAATTAATAAATTTATTTTATAAAAATTATCTAAATAAAACACAAATTATATATAATTCATGTGATGGTGATTGAAACTTATGTTAACGAAAAATTGCCTACACTTAAGTATTTCTTTTAAATAATTTATTAAGTTCATTAGTTATATTTGCATGTGAACCGCAAATTAAATTTTATCCTAAAGTGAAAGTAAATATAAAAATAAAGAATATAAAATATTTGATTTCTTAACGTGCGTTATACACGTACTTAAAACAAACAATGATAACTCATGAATAATAACAATGATAACGTGCGTTTACCATTACGTTTGAAGGAATTTATGGATCAAATCCAATCCATCTCTCTTGTTAGGGAATAAAACATTATGATTTCCATTTCAATGTCTTTTTTAATAAAAAGGACATTAGTATGATACCCTAATGATTATATAGGTATCCAAAGCAATGGGTTAGATAGGTATCCAAAGCAATGTGGGTATGTTTATGTTGATGCAGTTAGGTATAACAAGCTACCTATCATTGATTTGTATAAAGTTTGATTTGCATCAAGGGACTCATCGTCTTTGATCAACTTGCAACCATTAATCATGGGAGTACCTACTGGTTTGCTATCTTCCATTCCAAACTTCTTGAGTATTTCCTTAGCGTATTTGGTTTGGGATATAAATATCCCTTCATCAGTTTGTGTTATTTGTAGACCAAGGAAGGAATAAAGTTATCTAAGCATAAACATTTCAAACTCACTTTGCATTTGTGTAGCAAATTCTTTGCACATTTTGTTGTTGTTACCATCAAAGATAATATCATCTACATATACAACAACAATTAACATATGCTCACCTTCTGATTTGAAGAATAGATTATTGTCTACACATCCTTTATTGAATCCTTGTTGTTGCAAGGACTGTTCTAATATTGAATACCATGCTCTAGGTACCTGTTTTAGACCATACAAAGCTTTTTTTAATTTGCATACATAATCCTCTTGTTCTGACAGTTGAAAACCTTCAGGTTGTTCTATGTAGATTTCCTCTTTTATGTTGTCATTCAAGAAAGCAGACTTAACATCCATTTGATAGACTTTGAACTTATAAGCAAAGAATGCTAAAAATATTCATATGGCTTCTAATATGGAAACTGGAGTAAATATTTCTTCAAAATCTGTCTTCAACTTGTGCATATCTTTTGCACACCAATCTTGCCTTATTTCTTATGGCAGTTCCATCTTCATTGAGTTTGTTTCTAACAACCCATTTTGTACCTATTACGTTCTTGTTTGAAGGTCTTAGAACTAATTCCAAAGTTTTGTTCTTTTCAATTTGGCTTAGTTCTTCATCCATGGCTTTTAGCTAATTTTCATCCTTGCTGGCTTCAACATAACTCTCAGGTTCAATTTCAGACATTAGAGCAAAACTTATTTGCTCTTTGTTCTTTGCAAATCTTCTCCTTGTTTGAATTCCGTTTTTATTGCTAATGATCTACTCTATAGGATGATCTTTTTGAACAAATCTTGTAGGTGCCTTTTCATTTACTTCCTTATGCTCTTCATTAGTTGTTTCTTCTTCAAAATCTGATTCTTCAATACAAATTTCTCTATCAAGTTTAACTTGCTTCAAGCCTTCTTCAACCTTGACATTGATTCTCTCTAAAATATTGTGTATCCTTTTGTTGTAACATATGTAAGCTTTGCTTTGGGTGGAATAACCAAGAAATATTCTTTCATCACATCTTTGATTCCAAGCTTCCTAATTTGTCCTCTTTTCTCTTGATGTAGAATTTGCTACCAAACACTATGAAATATATTACAGAGGCAGGTTTTCATACCATAGTTCATAGGTAGTTTTATCATTGTTTACCCTTAGTTGAACTCTATCCAAGATATATACTACTATTTGGACTGCTTCTCTCCAGTATCCATTAGGTAACCTGGTTCTCATGCTTCCCATCCTTCATATATCTTAATCACATTATAGATTCCTATCTTTGGTACCTACATTGTCATATTTTATCTATATTGGGGCATCTTGTTACAACGGGGTATATCACTTGTCTCTTTTCATAAGGTACTATCGGGAAATATCACTTCGCCTTCCCTTAATTTGTTACAACTTTACCTACCATGCTTTGATAGCGACCTATGAGTATTTGGATGGATATTATTAATGAGCTTTACATGATGACATCTTTCTATTATCATATAAATGTGGTTACATACATGTCATCATGATGATTACTATTTTTTATTATTTTCTATGTTACACATAGTACACATGACTATTTATTTTGATATAGGTGATATGTAGGATCATCCTGCACCTAAAAAGGGGGAATACATTAAGCGTATTCTACTTTGAAATTACATATATCATGAGCTATGGAACCATATATCTACTTCTTTGGCTAAGAAGTATATTTTTCTCCTTAGTGTTGTGTCTATTTTTTAATTTCAATTTGCTCGTTAACACTTGATTCATTTTTTTATTTCATATTCAATTTTCTCTTTAGCATTGGGTCCAATTTTCATATTTAGAGTTTTCAAAACAACATAATTTGAGTATTTATATGGGTATTCATTCCTTTGCTCATTTTTCACTTCAATTATTTCAATTAGTTACATTGATTATCGATTTACCATGATGTTGATATATTTTTTGGCATTCTCATTTTCTTATAGGTACATTTAAGTTATTGATATTGGAATGTACGTGGTCCATTTATAAAAATTTAGAGTTTTCTCCTTAAAAACATATCATGCATTATTCTTTCAAATTTTTTTTACTTTGATATGCATGCACACATTCACAACAAAGTGGGGCATTATGTAGAAACCTAATTTTGGAACAAGATTTATTAAAGTAATGTTAATAAGGTGATTTTGTACATGTGGATAATTGGTTCAAATTAGGTTCTTCTTGGCATTATTTATTTTATTTTATTCTTATTTCTTATTTTTGTGGCCCTATGCTTCATTATTTATTTATTTCTCTCTCCTATATATTTTTTGTGCATAGGGATCCTTGTCCTTTCTCCTCTCATGCTATTTCTCATCTTTGGCCATTTTTTATGTGGTTGTAAATAGTCATTTTTCTTATTTGAGTCTTGTGGCCCTTCTTCATCTCTATATATTATGTGGGTCCATGTATTTTCAACTTTTACCTCTTTTTTTGTGTTAGTTAGTGTGCCAATAGGTCCCAAATTCTAATTTGAGAAGTTTGTATCTACAAAACACCTTAAATAATTTCAATTAGAAGTATTAAGGCACCATAAAATTCTTAGAGACACAATCAAGATTATGTTTTTGCTTATCAATAATTTAAATTGATTTCAAAGATTTTTATCTCTACATACTTTTACTAAAAGAGGGACTACGGAAAAGATCATACTAGGTGCATTTGATTATCATACAAAAAGAAAGTGGAAGATTATCTCCACTCATTGGGAAGGATCACTTGCATTCATAAAACTATTTTGAGCCATGATTCTCACACAATATTTGTAAATGTAACCCTTGAGTGGGTCAGAACACTTAACTACATTTATTTGGCCTTTGGATGTGTTGGTAGGTGTTGAACCCAAATTAAGGTTACATCAAAAGAGAAAAGGTTCAAACAATTGTGTGCCTTATTTGCATAATTGAGATATGATTTATAAGTATATATTGTTGGCAAAGAGTTTAATAAGTTTCCAAGTGTGAAGACTTATAAGTCCATTTTTAGCTTAGGTCGACCACATTCATTAAGTAAAACTAGTTGTGACCCTTTTTGATGGGTTTGAAAGTGGTCATCAAAATATAATGTATAATGCCTATTGAGTTTGCTTCTGCACTATTCTAGGATCCTCTCTTGTATATTTTTAGGCATTGGTAGGAACCTTGTGAGTTAGTTTTAGTTGTTTATCTATCTTATTCTACTCTTTCATTTATCCTTAACATTTATCATTTGAGGTACTTTTATTCCCTTCCCTTGGCTCTAGGTATATTTGAATTATTTTTTATTGTTTTATTTAGGTAGATTTTCCTTATGCAATATTTTACCTTGATATGACTTTCTCCAAAGTCTTAATATTAACATAGGTTGATAATAAATTTTATAGAAGGGACATACTTCTTTGTGTGAAAGACACTCTGTTTACTAATGTTAATTAGGTAAACATGTAATTGTATATTTGGATATTATTCCTATAATAATTTAAGTTTTTAAGTAGTTATAAATAGTTTTTTTATCAATCATGGTAAATCTATAAATAATTTTTCATTTGAATATCGAGGGGTAATGGAGTAAAGATACCATTTTCTATTTTTTAGAAAGCATTAATAAAATGCTTGTTATCTACCATAGTCAAAATAATATTAAACTCAATAGCTTTATTGAGTAAATATGATTATACCCAGCTAACATAGTATTTTGAACACTTGCATGTGCTTATTTTTTAGACATAAGCACACTTTGAATCTTAATTATTTTAAGATAGCTTCAATATGCAAGCATAAATGTTGATCAATAACATCTCTTGAAGGTATTTCATCATCATCAAAGGTGGTTTTAGTCTCACTATCTTTAAAATATTCAAAAATAAAAGCAAAGTAATATGGTTGAGTACCACTTGGAAATGATGTGTCCTCTAATACTTTGAAAATAATACTACGTATAAATGTTAGATTTGGTAAGTAAATCAAAGATGGATATCTTGGTGTGAGTATTTTATATTAATCTATAACATCATCATATTTCAACATGTAAACTAAGCTTGGGAGCTTGAGGGAGACTATGAGAGATATTTTCATTAGTTATAGCCTTCTTTTGAATAGTATAGTTGATTTCATAATAATTCATCATACATTGAAGCTTATCTATGATGAACCATGACCCATCTACATAAGGATTTAAAATTATTATATCAAAGAAATTGAATAAATACATACACATGGAGTACCATAGAAATATAAATAAATAATAACATGTCTTAGAAGATACAAGGATTTTAGAATGTTATATTGAAGATATATACTTAAACATAAATACTAAAATTTTATACCTTAAGAATAACATGATAAGGAACAAGAGTCAAATGTTAGGATTGTGACATATAGATTTTTTCATTTGAAAGCGTGATACAAAAGAATAATATCTAAAATCTCTAATAAGTAAAAGGAATATACATTCCATAATTAAAAAATTTGACATATATAAACAAAGATGTAACAGTAATTACCTATAATGAATTGATAGTGTTTGCAAAATATGACACTAAATGTGATCCTAGGAATAAGCATGTATGTAATCACACGTATGTAAGCACTTTAGGGTTCAAAAATAGAGTTTTTAAAATATAGAATAACCTAGGTTTTTGGATCAAGAAAATCAATTGAAATAGATGCTAGGCATATTGGATCTAACTTCATGTAACATAATTAACCTTAGCAAGGTTAGAAAAAACTCATATTTAACATTATGTGGACAAGATTTAACCTTAGAGGGATATAAGAGAGCAAAAATTGACCCACAAAAATCTTAGGAAGTATGAAAGATAATGCATGTTCACTAAAATGTAATATGGATAAATAATTTTTCACTAAATATTAACACAAACACTCAATAAATTTTAACAAATATAGATAATATATAAAATACATAAATAAATATTAATTAGTTAATTCTAAATCTAAAAGTATGGGAAACATAGAGGGATTAGACTTATCTAATTTTCAAGAATAATTTTTTGACATATAGGGCTTAGACTTACATACTAATCTATTCTTTTGAAAATGTTCTCCATGCTATCTTTATGGATATTCAGCTATGAAAAACACCATGATAATACATAAAATATTATTGCCAAGCAATGCATGTGCTCACCATGTCTTGGCCTTCTTAGCTTACCTCATTATAGCTCATTCTCCATATAATTTGACTTTCCTTGTGTATTTATTACTGATTTGAGATTATTTATGCCTTGATCTATTCTTGGACTATTGTTGTCCTATATCAAATGTACCTTATTTTCCCAATGATCTTATTCATGAGAATTTTGAATTTTCTCCTCCTTTCCTTGATCTACCTTAAGTTCTTCTGCTTGATCTCCTTATTTATTCATATGGTAATGAAGTATTTCTTGCCTTTGGCTTTCCACACCTACATAATCAACATTCTCAACATCTATATAAACAACATTCTCAATACAAATAAATTTACCTTTAGGTGACTCAATGGTCTATTCAAGGACTTTAATTATCCTTCATATCTTCTTTCTTATCCATGCTCTTTTCTAGTTATTTTTAAAACTCTCATGATATTCTTTCCATCTTTCTAATCTCTTCTTCATTAGCTTCATTTTTCTTCCTTACTTTGTCTTATTTTAATAACCTTTTCTCATTCATAATGTGCTCAACCATACATTTTTTATCCTTATTTGATATCAACCTGAAGTATTCTACCTTTTCTCTTTGATTTACTTGAAGTTTCTCCTCACAACAATACTTTTTATCATCATTTATTCTCTTTCCTTGAATTATTAACTACCCATACCTATATTTCAGCTTCTTGCTTGGTTTAATGCACAGTTTGTCCTTTCCATTTGTTATAATCTACTGAAAACTCCACTTGTTCCTCTTTGTTCATGGATTTTTACACCTCATTATTGCTTGACTACCTATTTTTCATTTTTCCTACAATGTTTTTTAGGTTTTTTCTCATGTCCTTCATCTACCTCACTTAATTTATGTTCATAATACAATCTAAATTTTATCTCTTACATATCATACATATACTCTCTATCATGTTCCTTGTCATATTTATCTCTCTTTACTATTGTATTTATTATCTCATCATTGCTTCCATCTTATTGACCACAAACTACTCTTTGTTTTTATTCTTCATGCTCTACATTTGTAACCTACTCTTTGTGGTGTTTTGACCACTTATTTTATTTGTTTTTTTTAGGTGTTAAGGCCTCAAATTGGACCTTCCATTCATTTATTTTCATACATGTAATCATACACTTAAACAAATTATTAGAATTGAAATATTGAAGTTTGATGGTCTCTATAAATTCCTTATTCTTTAATCCTTCTATGAGGCTTATCAGTATTTACCTACCAAATTTCATCAATATCTTATGGTTCATTTAGGAGTTATTGCACCTTTTGTGGATCAAGACCCTAACCTAGGGTTTTAAGCCTACAACCAACACAAGAGCTCTAAATTGATGAAATAAAAATTTACTCAATATAAAAATGTCCTTTAACTTAATTTATAACCTACACATGTTTATACTACTTAGACAAGTATTTTTTAGGCTTAAAATTCATAAAAACATGTAGAAAACTCCTTTACTCTTAAACTGTATCCAATAATCCGTGTTTTCCATAACCTATGTATGTTAATAACTAGTATAAATCATAAAACAAGATCAAATAAAATTAAGTAACATAACATACATGTTAAAATATTTATAATATGCATTCTAAAATTATATCAAAGTCTTTTTTATTTTAAATATCTTCAAAACATACAACTTTGTAGACCCCTACAACTTATGACAAACCTAAAGACTTTCACCAAACTCCTCATAATAACCTATAAATTTATTTTATCCTTTTTTTATTACTTTATTTGAATCCTTATTTGATGTTTTGAACCATATCCTTCATAACCAAATGTCTAAACTTGGTTCATGATCCCCATACATCCCTCAACAACTTTGACTTAGCCTACAACATGCCTAACTTAGTATTCTTCTATGTTGGATGTGTCTTAACTGAGATTTTTATCAAATAAACATTTAATTTTTCATTTAAGGTATCGAAAACATCCATTTAGGCCCTAAATTACCCACACAACTGAATCTAACCCTTTACAACTTTCCAAATGGCCTCGAACTCTCAATACAAATTTGAAATTTCCATTTTGGTGAGAAACCCTAGAAAGCCCGTAAATGACCTCTAATAGATAAATAAATCATGAAAAATGATTATTATTGATGACACAAGTTTTATAAGACCTATTAAGTCCTAGAAGAAGCACAATTAGAGATACACAATTTCTCCTTCCTTTGAAGTGCAAGTGACTAATAATAATGATGATGTCTCTTATACTTTAAAAAAAGTGGATATTTAACTTGTATACACATAATATTTTCAAACTTTATCAATTATTAATGACTTATCTCTTTTAGTAACCCTTCGAGTCTCAATCTCTCTAATTGCACGCATTAAGGGTTGCACTAGGAAAGGGGTAGCCAAACCATTAATGCTTCGTACAATTGTTTTCCCTTTACCATCACTTGTTATCAATCCAAAAATCTCTTAAAAACACTCTTCTAAGCTGTAACTCCTCTTTTTCACCCTCTTCTAGTCATTTTATGCCTTCATTATCCCTTCCCTAGCCTAAAACCCTTTCTAATGGTTAAAAATACAATGCCAACCCCATCGACCCTGTACTCTAATTAACAAAAATAATTTAGGGTCTAGGTCTGCCCTTGGCTGAACTAAACCAAGACCTAATTTGTTTTTGTCAATAATGATATAGAGTTGATTGGGCTGGCCCTTTCAGCTAAACTTTTAAAAAGGTTTAGGATTAGATTCAGCTGTATATACACATTCATTTTGCCATTCTTGCAGACATAACAAGATTTAATTATTCATTTTCACTTCTTTACAATCTAATCTTCTACCATTCTACTTGAGGAGTCTTAGATTAGGGTTTCTACTTAGAGAAGAATCTTGTCTTGTGGAAAAGTATTAAATGCTTTGACATTTTTTACTGACCCTTATGAACCACAAAAATCTCTTGCAAAACACATTTTTCCAAGGGAGATTTTGAGTCTCGATAGGTTCATCTTCAAGGTAACTATCTGTAACTTTGCTCCTCTATTTCAGTAGATAGAAGTATCATAATTAATGGATTTTGAATATATTTCTCTCTCCATGCATTAGGTTTTTACCTATACATAGTTTAATTAAGATTCTCTTATGCATGTTTAATTTTTATGTTTATTACCCCCACTTTGTGTGTAAGAACCCCAAGTTCCCTCTGATTCTGACAACTGACGGTTTATATGTTTTTTCTGAGGTTTTTGAATTTTTTTTATTGTTTTTGGATTTTTTGCCACTTTTTGAAAGAAATGCGGATTTGCATAAAATGATAAATAAATCCTATAAAATTTACTGAATATCGAGAAGACTATTTTTTTATTAAAAATAAAACCCTAGTTGCATGAGTTTACAAAAAAAACTTGTTGTTTGGTTCAAGAAAAACCTGGACTGTTCGCTGCCCAATAAAACTGATGACTGCTGCCAAAAACCAGGCGCGGTACAGTCCGTACGGCGCCGTACGGATGCCGTCTGTACGGTACGGACAGGTACTTTTTTTTCTTTTTTTTTTTTTCAGAAAAAACCCTGCGCCCTGCTCTTATGATATCTGTCCTTTGCTGTAGATGGTACGGCTGGAATAAAACCAGCAATTAATGCTGCTGTACGGCCTGTTCTCTGGCTATTTCAACCTCCAAAAATGGGTGCCTAAATGATCCCTGACTGAAGAAGGAATAACCCTGATGAAAAACCTGTGATGATAACCTCTGAAAATCAATGTCTTCTCCTGAATGAAGAAAACCTCGGCTGCAATAAATCAGGTGTTATTTCACACCCTCTGAATTGCTTCCAATGGAGATGGCACGTTCTCCAAGGAAAATGAACTCGAACCCCTGAAGCTCTAGCTCAGACAAATTTGATCAATTTTCAATTCTCCAAATGACATAATAATGCTCCTCCCAATGCAGAAGTATATATAACCAAAGAGGTGCGATTTCCTCTATAATAGGACTTTTTAATTAAAAATCGCAATTCTTTAATTATTTTAATATTTTCAACTTAGGCCAAATTTTATAATAATATTAAATTTGGCCCCTTCCTGATGATGGGCGCCCCCTCAGCATTAAAACACTTAAGTTATAATTTTTAATTATAACTTAATATAATAATCTCGTAATATTAATATTTAATTAATGCAATTAAATATTAATATTTCCCTTGTTACTCGCCCGATGACCGAACCGTCTGAAGCGGTCATATGCTGGAGTGATTCCGAATGCTGCCAACCCATATTGCCAAAAATAGCAGGGGTCCCACACTGACCACCAAGAACTGCTAAAAATAGTAACTTCTGCCAAAAGTGTCCGATCGAGCCCAAACGAAAGCCCACTGATCAACTCTGCCGATCTGAAGCATGTGCCAAGCTCCCAGGTGACCCTCTATCCAAACGATCAGCCTACGAGGGTCGTATGATAGGCTAATCCTGTGCTCCGAGAGATGTCACTGAGAAGGGGACATGACATTGTGCCACAAGATTTGGTGAGCACTAGATTAGAATTTGTTTTGCTTTTATCATTTATACATTGTGAATTTGAAAACATATGACCTAGTTAATGTTATTGCATAGTGTTTTTTGATTGAAGGCTTTGGAACTCTCCCTAGTGATATTATTGTGGTAAAAGGTCCCTTGGATAGGTCTTACAAATCCATATTAGCCATGACCCCAAATATCTTATGTATTAACAATCAAAAGTGTAAGTAAGATTTATCTTCGAGTTAGGATTGATTTATAAATCAATTGAATTTCCCTTTGTATAAGTTTTAGTGAACCCATCATGAATCTAAGCCTTGAAGGTTTTCTTTCACACCATCATTTTTGTCATCATATTATATTTATCGATATTTGTCATATTGTATCAAACCAGTCGATATAGTTTTAACTTTATGCGCACATGTTTAACACAAAGTCACTTGTAAATGACGTTGTTCTATCCATGTAGATTTTTAGCAATTATAGGTTACTGAATTGAGTGGTTCAATAGAGTATTCTTATTTAGGTCTAAATTATCATTCATAGTCAAACCAGTCAACTCTATTTACTAACACTATCAAACTAGTTGACTCTATTCATTATCTCTTCTTTAACACACATGGCCTTGCAAACTCAATTAAACTAGTTGACCCAGTTGGTAGAATTTGAAAGTAGCATTTGAGAATCACAACATAAAAATTTTCAAGTTAAAACATCTTCAATCACACCAAGGTTCCTTTATTTTCTCTCTTTGTTATTTTAGTTCTTCCTTTTGTACTATCTTTCATAAGTTTGCAGTCTATAAAATTGCAACCCTACATCCAACTAGGTCAAACTAGTCAGCTTAGTTCTATAGTCTATCTTCTATCTAAGAGACATGGTCAACTTGTTTCACTTTGTTCTTAAATACCTCACTTATGTAGAACAAAAATAACCCAATCGATTCTATTCTGTACTATTTGCATACATGTTGCCTGAACTGACTCTATATTATTTTCAATCAAATAATTAACATCTATTTGATAGTAATTAATGCACCTTGCCTTTTTAGTTGTCTACATACGTAGAGTAACTCACATAAATTAAATAGGTGGTTTCTCAAATTACCATTTTAGTTACATTGTTTTAATTTTTTACACACACTATCAAATCACTTTACATTAAAAACACATTAAACATTTGTCTTCCCAACGCCTACCTACTTGGATTTCATCACTAAAGGGGACGCTAACTTGGGTTTTTGTCCAAGTATAAATACGTGGTTTATGGGATATATTGGCAAATCACCTAACACCCTTGTCCCTGTAGGAATGTGAAGTCAGGGAGTAAGCCCCAATACTAAGCTAGTACCATCACCAATATAGATCCATTTCATCCTAAAAATATTGTAACCAACCTTAGATTGTTTTTTAGACCCATATTTTCATCCAACGCTCTTATCATATTAAAATTAAACTTTATTATAACTTAATAACACTTAGGATGAATAACTAGTTAGCATTTACTTTATAGTTGTAGCTTGCTCTTTGAACATTGTGTGTTTTATTGTAAACCTTGCATTGGCCAACACTGGTGCAAGGTTTGTGTTGTGTGTTACAATTGGATCAATCAAATTGATCCAATTTATTATGTGATTGCTTTCATTTTTGCTTCAAATCATATTGAAAATTTTCCCCTACTTAAAAACACTATCATTTTAGTCGATACAATGTCTTACAAACTATTTATCCTTCCTATTTAATAATACATTGTTGATCTTTATGACTATGTATCCCTATCTTCCTATTTAATTTCCTTATTTATCAGTACATTGTTGACCCATAAAATTGTATATTTAATTTAGCCTATGTCTCAACAATACATTCTCAATCCATACGACTATGTATTCTCTTCAACCTGAGTCTAAGCAGTACTCTATCAACCCATTCGTTTATGTACCTATTGGCCAACTTTATTTTTTGTTTGGCTGACTCTATCCCTATTTTCCCTTTTTTCCATAATCTTAGATTCCTTCATGGAGAATCATGAAATTCCCTATCAAAATTTTCTTAGATAACCTTAATCCATTTAGATACTATAAGATACAACCTATTTTTTATTTATTTGAAGTGGGATCCTAAGTTTTCCTTGTCAAATACTCAAAATAGTTATTTTTCTAACTTGTCACTTTTGGTCCATGTTATTGTAGATACTCAAATTTGTCCATGAATACTTGATAATGTTAGTTTTGGCCCACTTTTACCTTGACTTGAGCACTTAAATTGGTCTTATTTTTCCACCTCATCTATCGTAATACTTGAATATACCTATCACATATAAATGTGTTATTTTACACCTACAAAAATATTCTTAATTACTAAAAACCTCTCTAAGCATCTATATGTACATTTAAATTTCTAAGATACAATGTCACCCTTCCATGTTAGAATCGACCTTAAGGGTCATGATTACCATTTGATCTCATCTTTTAAGGGTTTATCTTGTCTTTTACCTAGTAAAAACTCTTTTTAAAATTTAAACCCACCCTTATAAGTCAATATGTATTTTTAGGATCGGTAGCATGATATTTCACCCATTTTTATTGCTATAAATACACATATTAGCCACTTATTCTACTAATTGCCAATCACAGGGATATTTCACTATTGAGGCACACTTATAATATTAAAAATTGAGTAAACACCCCCTCTTCTAAGTACTCTAGATATATAGGTAGCATAAAATCATCATGGGTATGATTGGGGTCAGCTCAACCCATTACATTCCCCCTTTCCTTTTACAATTTTTAGCTATCATAAACCCTACTATGGTTTTGACCTTTAAGATGTTATTTTTAAGTCATTTGTGCACAATTGAAGGTAAAAATTCCATACACAATCACATTTCAAGTAGGCGCAGGTGATTCTACTCTTAGTTCATGTTTTTCCACATTGGTTAAGATCGACCCACAAAATATAGTAATGGTGATTGACCCTAAAAATTTCCACTATGTTCTAACCTAAAATAATTATAGTTATTGTTTTAGTTTCATACACATAATCAATCTTAGTTGGTCATCTCTAACTATCTTTCAATCACACACAATCAACCTAATGGCCAAAATTTAGATAAGTCTTATTATCTTCCTTTTGATTTCCAAATTTAGTTATGATTAATCTATTTCACTACTTTACTTTCAATCTATTAGTTACAACTTATTTACATTATTTTTACCCTTCTACTAATTTTATCCTAATTAGATTTAATACACTAATTAATTTGAACTTATGATAAAACATATTCATGAAACCGAACCTTTATTTTCAATCCTTTACTTTTGGATTTTCCTATTAGGGTTTACTATATTATGGTTATTATTTGATTTGCTTATTTTTGGATCAAAATGGTTCTATTTTCATAATTGTCTGAGGTTTTTTTAGTGGTATTATAATTTACTATTTTTTAATAAATTTGGCTTAGAGGACAAATAATGTATCTATTTTCAAATCAATTATTGGTTTTTGTCTATCTACTATTTTTTTTAAGTCAAAAACATATTTTAAATTTAATAAATAACTAATGGATCTCTTGGAGTCATCAGTTATTTAATGTGCACATCATATGATGATTATATGGGTTATTCTTAGTGTATAGTTTATATCATCAACTTGTTAGCATCCTCATCTATTTTACATGGACTCAAAACAAGTTTTCCTTTATGGTTGGAATGATGTCACATTTCATGTAACAACCACATAAGCTTCATTGGAATGTGGCCAAAAGCATCTTACATTACATCCAACACACTTTTTAACATGAGAGTCACTATGCAACAATGACTAGTATAGACTTGGTTAGATATACAAACTTTGATTGGGATGGTGTTTTTAAGGATCATAAGTCCACATCTAGTTATAGATTTAAACTTGGCTCAGGCCCCATTAATTGGTAGAGTAATAATCATCATGTTATCTTTGACTGAGGTTGAGTATTGGTGGATTGGTAATGCCACTATCAAGGCTATTTAGATTCATAATATTCTAAGTTTGGAATCAATATTCTTCAACCATCTATCATCATTTTTTATAGTTAGAGTATGATTAAAATCTTGAAGTTCCTATTTCACCATCAATAAACCAAACACATCAAGATCCACATGTATTACATTAGGGAGCTAATTTAGGAGTAGATCATTGATATATGTTATTATCCTATAAAACAATAGGTTGCTAATATCTTAACTAAAACCTTCATTAATATTAAGTTCCATCACTTTTGAATGTTATTAGGGTGTCAGACACTACTTTAGGGGGTTCACTTGACATTCTCCCATCATCCTCTCATGGGAGGAGTTTTTTCCTATCGATTTTCTCATTCTCTTCTATTTTGAGAAGATCATTTTGTACATGGGTACTTCATCATGTCTTGTTATTGATACCCTTTATTTTGCATATTTACATTTCCCCCCTAAGTTTCACATAAGGGGGTGTTGGTGTGATCAAGGTTATTTCCCTATCTATTTCTACTATTAGGTGTGATCAAGGTTGTTTCCCTAACCGGTTACACTTTTGGGTTTCATTCACACTTAGTCAAGTTAAGTTTACTTAGGGTTTTTGACTATTCTCTCTTCTCGTATGATGACACTTCTCATATCTTATGAATGTTAGGTGAGAGGTATTTTCCATAACTGCCCCCTTTGTAAACTCATTTCAGTAATCAATTTATGCATTCACATTTGTGTTGCACATGAATTATGAATTCTTGATAGGAACAAAGTTTATTCTTATCAAGTTTGATCTTTAAATTAAGAGTGTTTCCATTAGGATTTTATAATAATACTAGGTTATCTTATCAAAATCTCACATGAATATGTAATTTATAGGTCATTAATGCACAGGTTGATGTCAAAATTTTATACATAGACATATTTTAAGAAGATGTTGGTGATTGTAGCTTCACTTTTCTATTTTTACACACAAGTCAAGATAAACCCATAGAGGATAATAATAAAAGTTGATCTTGACTATTTTGAGTCAATTTTGATTCAAAATAGTGAAATCTATTGTTTTAGTTTCACAGACATAATCAATCTGAGTTGGTCACCTACAACGATATATTAGTCACCGATAATCAACCTAACGGGAAAATTTTATCTAAGTATTCTTATCTTCCTTATGCTTTTCATAGCTTTTTTCTTAGTATTTTTCACTATTTTAATTTCATTCTACTCATTACAAGTCGTTTAAAATATTTTATACAATTCTATCCATTTTATCTTAATTAGAGTTAATACACCAATTAATTCCAAATTATGATAAAATATTTTTAGACGTTTTACCAACACCTTATGTAAGAGAAGAAAATTCAAGTGAAGCACACAAATGTGACAAACTTGGAACCCTCTAACACCCTCTTATTATTTTTTTCCTTGGCATGTGCATGCTCATATTCAATAACATTTGTATAATTTGATTCCAAAATTAGAAAAATATATGTTAAATTAGCAAAACATCAAAAACGGAGGGGAGTTTTAACAAATTTAAAGAAAACTCAATAAAATTAAAAAAATTGGGACAAAATAAAAAAAGTCATATAATTTTATAATTTCAATTTTTTAAAAATATTAGATAAATCCAAAAATTAAGGTAACTTTTGACAAATTATTTAATTTTCTAATTATTTTTAATTTTTAATTTTTTTAAATAGTATGTAAATCTTTGTGGTTCCTCTATTTTTCATGTCTATTTATTTTGTATAATCCATAGTTTTTGATTGAATTGGTTAGCTGACTTAAGGGCATAATTGAATTTTCTATCAAATTTAAAGTTGGCCTAAGATGAGTGCAAAAGATTATCATGTGTTGTTTTTTTCTACGTAGTCATTTTTTTAAATATATTTTAAAATTAGACATCTTATTTTCAAAAAAAATTAATAACAAAGTTTGCCCTTTTTTTTATTGTTATTTGGACCTCTCATTACAAAGATCATCCTTTTTAGAGTCTTATTGAGAATTGGGACAATTTTGACCTTCTAGGGAGACCAAACCAATAGAAACTACTGGCAGACACCTAACTTCAATAGGAAAAAACATGACCAATCCCACATATATTTTGGTATTATAATATTAGTTATGTTTTATTATTTTATTTTATGATATTTTTAATAGTAGTTTCATTTCATTTTATGAAAATGAAGCACCAAATCATCCAAGATTCAAATTCTTCTAGCAGTTCCAACTATAAATGTGATGATATTAACTATTAGGGCTCTCCTTCATCAGGTGATGCTTTAGGACCCAACCAAATTTAGATGATCCTTATATGCCTAAACCAACTTTAGGAAGTGGGGTGTTGACATTGAGATGCTTGGGGAATGTGTGACTGAGAATGATTATTGGGGAGATGTTATTGAAGGATGGGATAATGTACTTCAGCATGATGACCTTGATGTTGTTTGGGATCAATCATAACTTTATGATTGCATATGACTATTAATTTAATTATATTATTATGATGTTCACTTTATTATTATATTACCATATTATCATATTTAATTTATTATTGTGTCATGACATGTTTAATTGATATTTGTAATCAAATTTACTTAAACCTCATAATCACACTATTTTTATTTATTTTTATGTATAATGTTACAATTGAGATTAACATTATAATTATATATTTATACATATAATAATTATAATTGTATAATATAAGAGTATTATTTTATAATTACTAATATTAAATAGTTTTAATTAGCTAGAAACTATTATATTTTTTCATAATTTATAAAATTAAAGGCAAACTTAAGTCACATTTTGAGTCAACCTAGTGTTGAGATTAAAGTCCAAATCAATATTGAACTTAAATTAAAAATCAATGTTGTAATGAAAGTCACCTTAAATTTGGATCTAGTGTCACACTTATAAATAGACCTAGTGTCTCATAAAGTCGCAACTAGTGTTATACTTAAAGTTAGATTTAATGACAAACTTGAAGTCAAACCTAATATTGAACTTAAATTCAAATCTACTGAAGGAATTAAAATTAAGTAAATATGGACCTTAAGCCACTAGGTGATGTTATCAATGTTTCCAAGGATGAATTTTTTAATGTCATCCTAAAGTCAACCCTAGTGTTCCCTGCAAATGCCACCTAAGTGATGTCAATAGGGGACATTGGGGTGACAGTTTTAGTGACTTTATCCTAACTTCATATCAAATTTGTATTTATGTAATATAAATTTGGAATTAAGGATAGATTTAAGATGTTATCTGACTTTAAATTTTACTTTAGGGATTAAATTTGGCTTTCAAAATTATCTTGCTTTGTATCTTTAAGGTGAATTTAATTCTGACATATTTTAATTAGAATGTTGTGGTGTCAGTAGAAAAGGTATCAAGAGATGGTGTCTTATATCGTGTGGAAAATTTAATTATCTTAGGAAATTTGATTCCTTTTTCCTCTTTATTTCTATTTACAAGAGTTTTTGTATACACATGATCAAGAATATGCATTACATTTTATATTTCTTAAGATTGCTTCAATGTGGACTTAATGAATTGATCATGAATAGGATTTATTGATTCCTTGGTAATATTGTCATGATTGTGAGCTCCAAAATGTTTTTTAGATACAATAAAATATATTATCTGAATTGTACTTTCTTCTTGATCATTTGACTCATCATTATTGTATACCTTGTTTAGTTAGATGAATAGTTGGGATAATAGGATTTTTATGCTTTGTTCATTTTACCTCAATCCTTAATTATTATAACCCATTTTTTTATTCTTATTTTTTTCCAAAATAAAAATCATAACTTTTATGCATTGGAAAAAAGTAACATCATGTAAATGTATGAGGCACTGAAGTTTAAACTCCAAAAAAAACTCCCAAATGCCAAAGAAATGATCCAAAATAATCATCAATTGACCATAAATTAGTGGGAAGTATATCTCATATATAATTCAATCTTACTCATTTTACCTTTTTTATTTTTTATCTCCTACCACACCCTTTAAGAGGGTTTTAGAGTGACCTATCTATAAAAATGATGTCTAATATTCTGAAAGAATGTTAGAAATCAATGTTTCTAGATTTAAGTAGGTCACCAACTTCTCGTTTGAATATAAGTTTTCTAATTCATAAAATATCTTCACTCCCACTAACAAGATCACTATGGAAACAATCTTTAAGAAGGTATTCCAATCTTACTTTCTTTCCAGCTCAATATGCATAATGGCCTACCCTAAATATCTAATTCTCCAAATTTATACTTTTCTAACTTTGTGGTATGTTGACTACTCTAAAATTTTAGAAAAAAATTTGCTTGCATTATTTGTAGGTCCAAGTTTGCAGTACGTATTCTAGGAAGAGACAAATCTCTTTGGAATTTTTTCAAATAGTTTATGTGCATCCTCCTAGCTACTGCACTTGGCATACATGTCAAAGACAGATCTGGTGAGATTCATGGATTCATAAACAAAAAAAAATGTGATGAGAATCTCCATGAAATGATCATGCTCACCCATTTAAATTATTGGGTGAGCAATGTGAAATGTATGGAGTTAGTGGTAGATTTGTAGTACTAAAGGTGTAAATTTGCATCCATTGGTGATGTCAAGCACTGGCAAACATGTTTGTTCATGTCTTCATTCACAGGAACAAAATTTACTATTATGACTTGCCCTTTGTCCCCTACCAACGATGTTACCAGAAGATTCATGGCCACACTATAAACTGTAACAATTGTATCAATAGGGACTAACAATTCTTGCCATCACTTTAAAATATAGGTGAGGGAAACACTATCCCCATCCGATCAACATTTTTTTTGCCTAATGTATGTGTGGTTATACCTTCTTTCCTGTGACTTTGAAAACTTGATTATCATAAAATATTCATCGCAACCCATCTTTTGCAAACATATAAATCCAAATCCATACTTTTCTAGTGCATTTTAAATAAGACTAGGATGTTTACTTAGTTTTCTTGTGGCACAAGAATCTTCTACCATTGGAATTTTTTCCCCTTAAAATTAAGTGATTATACCTATAGAACTGGTTATGTTTGAATTGATCTACCATAATCCAAAAGAATTATGTAAAGAGAGTATATTAAATTCATTCATAACATTTATATATTTTCTAGGGTGGGTGGCTATAAAACTTAGCCCAAAAAAGTTCTCATGTCATCAATTATGGAACTGTTATCTTCTTTAGCATTTGTACATTTTCCAAACTCAAATTTTGTTCATTGTCCCATTGAAATAACATGCTTAGGTGAAATGATAGTTGATCGATCCATATTTAAATGAGGCATTATAGTGTCTTTAGGATCAATTATGGAACAAAATTTAAAAGGTACATCCTCTGTAAGACATATAAATGATTATTTCATGTATAAACTTCAAACATATATGTAAATTAGAGGTGACAACATTTGATAACATTTATGTTATGAATTCACAGGCTTTTCAATTAAAATATTGTAACTTACATTATTAAATATAAAATGATATTTTGTTATTATTATTTTTTCCCCTAATATTAAATTGAGTAAAATTATTCTATTAACTCTTATTTCTTGATTTTAAAACCTTTTTATAATTATATATGAATAAGCTATGACCTTTCTATCAATACTTAATTGTAGGATAAATGTTTCACTACAAATATTCAATCTTGAACTAATTTAAACAAACATGTTTTTTATTCCTAAATATTTTAAGCTAACTTGAATGTGAAAAGATAAATATTAATAAATAACATCTCTTGTAGGTATTTTATAATACTCAAAGGTGATTTCACTCACTATATTTCAAACATCTAAGAACAAAACAAAAGGGAAATCATTTAATATCACTTGAAAATGTTGTATCATCTAATAATTTGTAAATATTATCTTTATAAACATTAGATTTGGTAAGAAATTCAAGGATAGATATCTTGGCTTGAGTATTTTACATTTGATATATAATATATAATATTTTTCACCATTAAATATAATCTTGGAAGCTTGAAGGAGAATAGGAAGGATGTTTTAGTTATTCTCTCTTTGGATTTGATGAAGATTAAGAGGGACTGTTACATTTTTAGTGCTATCCCTCCTTTATATAATATAGTTCATCTAATCATAAGTCATCTACATTGAAGATTATCTATGTTGAACCATCACATGCCTATGTGAGGATTTAATATTCTTCTATCAATGGAAAGGGAATAAAGACATACGCATGGAGCGTTGGAGTACTATAATGAAACCCATATATGGTTTAAAAGATATTAAATATTTTTACACTATTATTTTTTAATATACATACTTTAATATTAATACTAGATTCTTTTTACAATAATAATAACAAGGTAAGAAATAAGATAGAAATTCTAAAATTGTGCTATATAGATTTATGTATTGGAAAGCATGACATAATGTAATAACATCTAAAATATTCATTAAGGAAAGGAATATGCCTATCCATAACAAGAAAAATTTGACACATATAGATCAATATAGAGTAATAACTTCTTCATAATGGAATTTGAGTTAAGTAAGTTTATGTTAGCAAGCTCATTATAAATACTATAATATGATATTGCATCATTACCAAGAGTCTTGTTTCTAGTCTATTCAGATGAATCACTATCAAAATACATGAGGTCACCCCCAAGCGGTATAAATCTAAGACCTTGATTCATGTTAGGTTTACCAGATGATAAGGCTTCCAAGATTCCTTAATATCGTGGATTGAGGCCTTTTCCTAAATAAGCAAAGTTATCCATAATCTAATTAGGGATAAGATATTTAGGATTCTAAAAATAATCAACAATGTTGTAAGAATATAACTAGTCTCCTTCAATGAAATCTTCTCGATCCTTATTTTTTGAAGTAGAAGGTACATATACCATCAGTGGTTTTTATGTATCTTTCTTATTTTAGAAAATTATGTTAGGTTTTCAAAGTCTTTGGTAAGGTTTGGATTTTCCAAAATATTTAAGAGACTTGGGTAACCTAGAAATATGAAAGGCATCTTTTAGATGATACATGGAAATGCCTGCATCTTCTATAGTGACTTGTTGTGTAAGGGTTATGGGAAATTGATTAACCAAAGTAGAATCAAGGTTAATTAGGTTAATGTAATTGTATTTGTGTGGATGCAAAACTATTTCCTTATTCTTCTTCATGACGAATTCATAACTAGGACAATAGTTATAATTATAAAATTCATCCTTGAGGTGTTTATAATACTAGTAAGGTTGTAGATCAACAAGAATGATGACTTCAATCCCATCATGGGGAAACTTAAGGCATTGATGCAAAGTGGAAGGGGCATCCTTTACTTCATGGATCCAAGGATAACCAAGAAGTATGTTATAAGGCAACTCAATATCCATAATATGTAATAAGGTATGATGGGACATAGACCTAATAATTATTGGCAAATAGATAGTACTAGAATATTCCATTTTAGCATTGTTGTATGCCTTGATGGTAATTATCTCTAGTTGGATGTCCTTTGTAGTATAACCCAATCATTGTACTAGCTTGAGGGACATCATGTTCAACCATGAACCATTGTCTATAAGAGCCCACTTAATTTTATGGTTTTTAATGATGAACTCAATATACAAGGGATTTTTATGGCTAAGACCAAGAGTGGACATGCCTCTTTGATCAAATATAACTTATCGATATGAATATAAATTCCCTAAAATTTTTTGGAATTATTTAAGGTTGATGTCTTGGGGAACAGTGGATTTTTGGAAGAAGTCATTCAAAATAGTTCTATGGACTTAAAATGTACACAAAAGATCTAAAATAAAAATTTGCACAAAGGTTTTACATAGTTAGTCTGAGATACTGTACGACTTGTCAACAATAGTATGAGAAGGTTTAGCCTTGGTTGGTTCAATGTTTAACTTTGGATCCAAAGGCATAATGTTCACATTGGGACTAATGTTGAAAGAGGTCAAAGGGCCATAAAGGGTGAGTCATGAGCATCTAGTTATAATTACACAAGATAGAGGTCATAAGGAGACATTATAATTATAAGATGAAGGCAAAGGGCCTTGGATGGTGACTCATGGGCGTCTAGTTGCATTTGTGTAATTTTAAGTTGGTAATGAGCCATTATAATTAGAAGAAGGGGATCTAGTAATAGTAACCCATGAAAACTGAGGTGTAATAGAATTGTTTTTACCTAACATGATGTTACATGAAAGGGAGGGTGTTGACACTATAATGAGGGGACCAGTACTTTGAGAAGCACAAGATGGTTCATGAGCTTTGATAGTAATGGTGGTAAGGTGGTTTTAGAAAAATGTTCCACAATGTTATTGTAATCATAAGGCATGTTGTTGTAACCCAGGTTATTAGCATGGGTATTATGATCCTGATTATGATCATGTTGATTATGATTCTATCCTTTGGCTTGTTACCACTAATTTTATCCTTAGTTCTGATTGTTTCTTGTTGGCATTTGATTGTTCCTAGGAAATGGATATTTGTAAATTCCCATATCATGATTAGTGTTTTATGAGGCCAATTTGATTTCAAATTCTCCACTTTTAATCAAATATTTAATGAGATGTTGAAATTAAACACATCAATAATCACCATGACCAATAACTAACATGATGGAAGTTATAAAACTCATCTTCCTAATACTAATTAGGTTTGAGTTTATCTTTAGGAAAAGGCTTTGGTATAGGCCACATAATTAGATTAGCTACTATGAGATTTTGGAACACAACCTCAACAGGGTCTCTCAATTTGTTAAAGACTTTGTATTTATTAAATGCCCTTTGTGGAGGGACCCTTTACAAAGTAGTCAGTGGATTAGGTGGAGCTAATTACACATTTGGATCTAACAAAACTTGTACCATTTGTACATGTCTAGATTCAGTCATGCCATTCGCTACTATGTTCTTGTTCTTGTTAAACCCCTTAGGTTTCTTTGTTGCAGTATCTTGAATAGGTGGTTAGTTCTGATTGGACATTTGAACCTATAAGTAAATATCAACACGGCCTTTACTGATAATCACCTTATCAATCTACACACCCTTGTCTATAATTTACTCAAATGTGTTTGCACAAGTGAGTCATATATTATGAGCCACCTCAGACTGTAAGTTATGTACAAAAATATCAACCAGTTATTTGTTTGGAAAATTATGTTGAAAGCATCTAGATAATGCTCTCCACTACTATAGATATGTTGTGAAGCTTTCTCCATCTCATTATTTGGCTTTACATAAGTTGACCACAATCAACTCATGCTCAATATTGTAAGAGAAATGGTTGATAATTTTTTAGATAAATCATCCCAATCTACCATTGATCCCTTAGGTAACTTGAGGAGCCAGTCTAAAGCTTGCCCTGCTAAACTTCCTGGAAACAAGCAAAGCAAGTAAACATTGTTGTAAGTAACCTCTTGGCATAATACAAAAAATGCTTAGATATATTCATGAGGTTCACCATTTCCTTTGTATTTTTCAAATTTGAGTGCCTCAAAATGAAGTGAAAAGGGGACTTTGAGAATACTCAAGTCAAATAGATATCGATATAACTCATCAAGCTTGTATTTCTTTACTTAGTTTCCTATTTCCAATCTTGACACAATTTCCTTCATTGAATTCCACTCCTACATGTTTGGTTCATTGGTACATGGAATATAATTTGTTGGGTTGGTATGTGCCCATGTTACATTGATTTTTTAGGGATATAAACCCTACGATCTACAAATTTGTTTTAGTTTACTCCTTGAGTTGAGTAGGTGAGTCACTGATTCTTAGGTTGATAAACATTTATTTAAATCTACCACCATGAATTATAAGTGTTTTTTTGTTTTGAAGAGTCTATGGTCAATTCACCAAAGTACGTGTTGCTTGAGAGGAACTTGCCAAAGTGTCTTGAATAATACCCTCAATATGTGCTGAGTTTTTCATCCCTTGGTTTTGTGAAGGGACAAGAGTCTCTTGGTAATTGAATAATGTATGCTCTGTGTCTGGTGAAGCATGATGCAAAGCCTCTTTAGGATTGTTTTTTCAATTGAGATGTCATGATCTACCATAGATGTGTTCTCAACTAGAGCATGTTACATTTTTTATACCACATTCTCTTATTCTTTAAAAGTGTTATTGTGTATTGAATTGGTAGCCAAAGAGTCAGTCAAGTCCATGATAAGCTGGTCTACGTATCATTGACTTATTTTGTTGATCTTGGTAGTAAGATCTTGATCATTGGGTGTTGACTTTATGAGTGCTTCATTTCCTTTTCTGTAAGAAGCAATGTTGGATTTTGAAATATGAGAGAGGGATTATTTTCATTGTTGCTCTTCTACACTAACCAATGTGTGCAATTATTCTATAGGGAAATTTGATGGCAACCTAGCACCTGATTCTATCAACCTTAGAAGGGTTTCATCTTTATCTTCTAAGGGTTGATGTTCAAAATAGTATTTTTTAGATCCTATAATTGTTGGGATATCTTCAAATGCCATAGAGTTATCTTATCCATCACAAAAATGCTCCTCCTCATAACTATGGTCATAAGAGATCCCACTATGAGTATATCTTTGTGTCATGCTTAAAATATTGTTCTCTACATTTGCTAAGATGTGAAATATGTTTTGTAAACGTTAAAAAGGTGATTTTTTTATTTATTCAAACAAATGACTAAGTAAGATGAGAATATAATAAAATAAGTGGCATAGTACCACATAATTAGAAGAAATAGTTACGAATTTACTCAACTTTGGTGGGTTGAAATCATCAAATTAGAAGAGGGTATGATAACTTTGAAACTTAAAGTGAAAGCTAGCACAACAAACTTAGGTCAAAGATACGTCAATACCATAAAATCTAGATACAACTATGATGAGTTGTAACTATAAAATTAGAAGAGGGTCTCTCTGATTAGGAAGATAATAATGGGAACTAAGAAGATCAAAACATGAATTAACATAATAAATCCTAAGTGTAAAGCTAAAACCAAATGGGCATCAGAACACTGCCACATGGCAATATGATGTAGAATGGTACAAGAACTTAGAGCATAAATGAACATAAGATAACCTAAGTCCACAATGAGAATAAAAATATGATGAGTCTAGGTAATGACCTTCAATCCATATAGGAAATCATGCCCAAGTTTACTCAAACCAAGTGCAAATGGTGAACTAATAACACCTTGGCCTAGAGCATAGAAAGATGAGATTTTGAATTTAGATTAAAAATGAAGTAATTTGAGATTTTTTCAAAGTGGGAAAATGGTCTAGACTCCAATGGGTATCATAACAACATTTTTATAAAATATAAAAACATTATTCTAAATGATGATTTAAGCAAGGCAAAAAGTGGTTTTGATTTGGTCAGTGTAATGCCTCCTTATTCAAATAGAATGGTGCATGAAAAAAGTGTTTGGTTTTATGATGTGTTTTGGTTTTCAAATAGTTTAAAACTCAAAAATACCAAGTGAATAATAAAATGATAAAACACACCTAAGTGTAATGTCTAAAATCCTAAAACTGACAATGTTGCATGGTAATATTGAATTCCATCTATATGCATGATCTTGAGAGGATTTTAAGTGTTAATCCAAAAATAAAAGTGCATGAATAAGTAGGGTTATTACACCCCCCTTATCTCAATATATTTTATGATGACATGAACTTTGAGATACTTTCCCTACATCAATAGTATATCCGTAGCAAGTGGGGTTGTTCTAAAACTAAATTTTTTCACGTTTCTAGATGGTCCTAAGTGTGGATAACACAAATTATGCTCACATAATTTGGATCCACATCAATTGACTTGTTGTGAAAATGTCTTGTCTTTTTCACAACCACTACACTCGTCACTTTCTCAGTGTAGTGTGATGTCTAAGTTACCCCTACGGTCTAAGGTAGTATCTTACTAATGGAGATTGTTTAATTGCTCAAACAATCATCCCAGTAAGACTCAATTTGTATACCCCACTATGGAGTGGGGTTAAAATTATTCTAAGAGATGAATTCTTGGGTCAAAACTTCCCTAGAGAACTTGTGAGGAGGTGATGAAATATCATCACAAGCCAAAATGCATAAATAAAAGATAAGTGAAAAGACTTTAGGGTTGCATTTGGATCACCCAACTTATAGAAATTTTGGGAGGGCCTTAATGATGTTATTTTTATGCTTTTGGATTGAAATCAACCAAGGCAAATAAATATCACTTTTGGTCACCCGAGAAGGGAGAGGGGGAGAACATACATGGATAAATCATTTTGCAAAAAATAAATAACGTTGAAAGAACAAGCATAAAAAAAACACTCATAAGATTATGTATCTAAATGTGAGAATTTATTTTATAGCACCAAATCAAGATGTATATGAAATTTGGCCCCTTGGCCTTAGATAAAAAACATGCAAAAACTTGCACAAAAACTAAGCATGAAAAACAATTAAATTCTTTTTAGGCACCAAATAAAATGTTCAAGATTTAACCACTTTCAAACTTATGCCTTTTTCCATCTTGTGACCTAAAATTTTTAGAGGTTTTATGCCTACCTATAATCCCAAATATAAATGAGAAAACAAGATTTCAAAATAAGCTCTCAAGTCTCTATTTTCCTATCTCAGAGACTGACATCGGTCTGTGCAGGGATAAATGTCAATTCACATAAATTGGTGTCAGTTGGTTCACAAAGGGTCGACAATAATTGACTAAAACTGACATCGGTTCCTAAAAAAACACAAGAAAATAGAACACAATTTTTATAAGAAATATTATTAGCAAAAGAAGGATAAAACCCAAAAAACTCTCTAGATCTTATAGGAAAATAGTCAAGCAGAGAATATACAAGTTTTTAAACACAGAATAAGAATTAGAAAACTTCAAGAAAAATCCATCAATCATATTTTTTATTGTGGTCTTTTCTTCACACAAGAATTGAGGTCATCTCAGAGGGGATCAACAATGGTCTCAAAAAATTGATGTCAATCTTTGTGTAAACTGTGTCACTTAAAAAACCAAATACGTGAAAACTAAAAATAAAACTTGAATTTTAAAGACTTTTAAGCATTCATTATAATATCTAAGAGTTTCATATTAGTCTCCTTTCTTGTATGGGATGTGTGGTCCCATCAGGAGTGCCAAAATGTAGATTAGGAATCTAAAGCAAGTTAGTCCATGCCTTAGTAGTGGAAAAACCCAAAATAATCATAAAGGACATAACGTACTAAGCCTAATCCCTCATGGGGTTTCGCAAATTAATTCTAAGAGCTATTGAAAGAAGGAATACTACCATCAAACCTTCCCAAGAGAATTCATCCTTCCAATAGCATCCAATAATCATGATTTCCCCTACATTTGGTGCTCCAGGTCTTTACCAATAATAAGTGACAAGCTTCTCCATCATTTATCAATGCACCAATGGCTTAGGTTCATGAATTTTATCAATGTGTGTAAATAGTTGAAGATTTTCTATTATAATTTCTGCATAATAAGTTTGCATGAATGAATCTTAAAAATGGTGGTTTTGGCCTTCTTATTTATAGATTTTTTGAAATGATCAGAATCAACCATGACCATCCATCTTGAGATCAAGATGTGTGGCCATAAATCAATTTAATTTTGGAGGCTCAATAAATAAATATCTGCATTAATATTTGGAAGAATAGGGCATTAATGAGGCATGTGAGGGCTTAAATTGGATATTTGTTCCATTAATGGCTTGTGGATGCCACCCCACTAATGATGTCATATGGTGATGTAGAATTGAATAATGAATTTACAATTAATAGGTTTTCAATAACTTCCATGGATTTTTCACTTAAGCCCTTGATTTGGTTTAATTTGCTTAAGTGAGTTTAATTAATTTTCAATAATTCTTTGGAAATTGGTTGTTCACTTAATTAAAAAAGTTGAATGTAAGTTTACTAAGTCATAATTTGACTGGAGCATAATTAGAAGAAGGTGTTAGTTGCATACAAAAAAATTCCCTATTTAGAGTATTGTGGATGTGAAATAACACATGCATATGATGTGTGCTTCTAAATTATAAGAATTCAGTGGTCTAGAGCATCATATTTTGTGGTTACAATTTGACTCGAGTCATTTGAGAAAAGATAATAATCATATAAAATGCATTACCCCATTCAGGGATACCTTAGCCTAAATTATCACCTGTATGTGATAAGTTCAAACTATTTAGCGTAATTTAGTGATTTTGGCATAGATTGTGCATTGTCATAGAATGTTGCTTAGATTAACAATTTCAGCACAATAGTGAGAATAATTGGATGTCTACATATACCACCTCTTCATATCATTCATGTAACAAATTTGTTTATTAGTGATGACTTGGATGAGGTATCTACACTTCATCTACATAATGATGCACATTATACTACTATGATTATTGATTTTATTCTTGATAATGGTGTGATTTTTTAAATTACCATGTCAAACCATGAGCATCTCATAGATATTATGGCCTCTTTCCTATCACTTCAAGAACCAATCAAGAAACTAATGAAGTAGAATTATTTCTTGTGCTCCTTGATTCATAAAAATGTTGCCATCATATGCTCTTTATAGAATAAATTAGTTTTCATTCAACATAAGAATGATATTTTGGACATTCACGCCCATATTTATAGTCCATCAAGTAATACTGAATATGGCACACATTGACTTGATGCAATTTTACAATGTGATCTACTAGATCCTAAGCAACCCATTATTTTATTGCTCCTATTATTACAATTGATACTTCTAGGCGTACTAATGTTGCCCACTTTGTGTATCCCACTTGATTTTTACCTACATATATGCCTACTTAGTTTTACAAACATAGCACTACTTTTGGCTCTCACAAGCTTTGTTTCATGGGTCACTCTACTAAACTTGTGGGCATTAGTAAGCATCTACATGGCATTTCTACCCCTATCAAGCTTGTTAAGTGGATTCATCAGCATGGTATTATTTATTTAGAAAGTGTTTCATCTTTGATGGGATTATTTGATGACAAATATATATCTTTTTAATCCAATTTTCATGGGGATATTGAGCTTTAAACTATCTCTACTACACCTTCATTTAACCCTGAAAAACCTAAGATTACACTTGTTAGCCCTAATCATCTTGACATATTTTTAGATGTTACCTCACATTATTTTGTTGTGGAATTTACACCCACTCAAATTCATATTCATCCACCATTCATGTTCATTTTTGGTGGATTTTTTATTGTACTTGGTTGCATTGAAAACATTCTTTGAGAGGACTCTATCAGTAAGCTTCTTTCATTGCTCAACTTCTTTGAACACACATTAATCCTCCTTCCTTTTGATGTTTTTTTATTGTTTGAACTCCTTTTTAGGTTGATTTATTTTTTGAAACATTCATCTCTCATTTCATATATGTCATCTTTGACAGCATCTATAGTTTCTTGCATCAGTTAGTGATATTATTTATTGGATGGGACCTTTTTTATAGTCACACTGAGAGTTATGGAGTTTTTACCTTTGTGTGTGTGTTTTTCATGATGGTCACTTTATATTAAATTTCATGACTATCATGTCACCACAAGGGACATCTTTTGTGAGATTTGTATTTGTATCTTTGATGTTGATAGTCTCTTTACATTTATAGTGGAGCTTATTCTCTTTTTGAAGTGTGGATAATTTGGTGTAGACTAGTGTTAGCATTAACTAATGATATTTTCCCACTCATAAATTTTATTTTGATTCACTGAAAAAACTTTATAATTATTTGGTGGGGGATGCACATATTTATTCAAGTGTCATCCTCCTTATTAGTACTTGGTGTACCACATTTTCTATTGGAGGAAGTTGATTGAGAGCACTTTTGTTCGATGGGATTCACTCCATTGATTGAACCTAATGCAATGTTGTTTTGATATTTTGAGTCACTATTCTTGGGATGACTTGTATTATAAGTCCTCTTCTCCACTTTCATTATGTTTTTTATTGGGTTTTAGGTACCTTGTAGTGACACATTTCATCCATGTTGACTCTTTTTACCTACATTTATGATTAGTGTTTTTACTAAGTGAGCCTTGTAAAAAGTACCAGTTCCTATTTTTACTTGGTGGTTATATCAATTAAACATCCATGTATTTTGGTATGATGTATTGGTTACCATAGGGACACTTTGTATTTCATTGTGATTTTGTACATAGGTATTTTATCAAGCCTAGTTATCATGACCCATTCAGTCTCTTTACTTTTTATTTTATTACTCCCTATTTTGTACTTAAGGGAGGGTGTTGGAGTGGTAATTTTCACACTCACTATTGGCTTTAGTTATTTTAAAACTATTTTTTGTCTTATATGTGTTCACACCTAGTCATGGAATTAAGCTTAATTAGGATTTTGTTTTATTTATTGTATTTTTCCTATGTGCCCATGAATAATATATTTTTGTGCACCTATTTAGACAATCCACCTATATTTGGGTTGATAATAACAACCATGTTGTTGTTATGAAACCAATTCATTAGCTTATTTTTTAGGCACTTCCTTTATTTTTATCCAAGTGGTTGTAGAAAGAGAAGTAATGTATATTATACATTTCATTTTGAGGAAATAATGAGAGACTAATTTTCATATTGATTATTTGTTATGTATCTTTTCTACAATGATGGAAACATTATGGTAGTGGTGTGCAAGAGAGATCCTATATATTAATGAGTGTATATTGCACTCCAATAGAAGTTTATAGAACCATCACAAAACATAGTCTATAATTCTCATAAGAAAAACAATTTTTAGTAAGCTGTCATTACATGTATACATAAACATGTTACATAGAAGTATATAAGATGTTATTTTGGGTTACATTTACCATCAAATGGAGTAAGCTTATGTGCAATTAATCCTATAGGTAAGGGATAGTTATAAATATCTTAAGCCAAAGGGTTATGTAATAATGCTTAGGAGTTCATGGTATAGTCAAATCTATTATAACCTTGTGTTATTTGATAAACATTGGCTTTTATAAACCCAAATTTTGTACAAGTATGTCCTCTATCATTTATTATGACTTTGTACACATAGACTATTAATAATGAATTATAGATCTACTGGTGAATTCTACTCAAGTTATTTCTCTTTTTTTATTTTTGATTTTTGATTTTTGATTTTTGATATTAGTTATTTATCTTGTCAATTTGTGATGAGGATACCTAGTTTTGGTCTTGTGACATTTAGAACAAGTTAGTGGTAAATGGACAATACAGCCCTGTGACACTGTCCATTTAGCATGGACTTGTCTAAGCATAACTCTTAGAACTTCTTTTAAGTCACATTTAATTTTATTCTTATTTATGTTTTTTGGGTCTTATCTTAGGTTAGATTTTATGTGACAATAGGTATAAAATTCAAAATACAAACATCTATAAATACAAGAATTATCTAAGCTATTAAGGACGGTTCTCCTCAATCTCAAAAGCTATTCAAACATTTTTATGTTTTATCTATAGGTCTGCTAAATCTATATTCAAGGCTAAACATTCACCTATGTATTTTTTCCAATGGTAAAATAGGAGAAATGGAATCTATAATTATTCACCATTCCACACACACATGTAAGTGGGAAAACTACATTTGATTTTGAGCCCTCTTCAATGTATTGGCAATGTAGTGCAACACTTGGTATTTCAACAGGGATTGAGAAAGGTTACTCCAAATCAATCTCTTTCACCTCATTCTACCTATTTGATTCCCATTTTTTTATGTGCATGAAACTAGGGTTTGATAATTGTAAATAATTTACATGATATTATATATTTGTAGACATGTCCATATCTCTAATCAATGCATGTGCAGGTGTTAAAATAATTAGTTCTAAATCATAGTTAATTAGAGAAATGGAATCTATAATTATTCACCATTCCACACACACATGTAAGTGGGAAAACTACATTTGATTTTGAGCCCTCTTCAATGTATTGGCAATGTAGTGCAACACTTGGTATTTCAACAGGGATTGAGAAAGGTTACTCCAAATCAATCTCTTTCACCTCATTCTACCTATTTGATTCCCATTTTTTTATGTGCATGAAACTAGGGTTTGATAATTGTAAATAATTTACATGATATTATATATTTGTAGACATGTCCATATCTCTAATCAATGCATGTGCAGGTGTTAAAATAATTAGTTCTAAATCATAGTTAATTAGGACAAGTTCATGATCAATAGGCATGGGAACATTACCCTGTTATACTCCCATAATGGATCTTTATAGAGTTTTTTTCTACCTCTATTTCTAATCTATCATCTCTAGATTTCCAATTTCTTTATCTCTGCCTACAATCTATCATAGTCAACATATTATGCCGATATCCACTTACAATGGACCTATTCATATTATATTACTTATTTTATTCCTTATATTGAGCCTACATAGTCACTTATTCTTTTATTTTCATAGATAAATAGTTAAAACAATCAATATGTACTCATGTGTGAGTTAAGCATAGTTTATTCTTAGTAGTTCCTCAAAATAAAAACTTTCCATATTTAGAAATTTGTCAAAATAAGAATAGGTGCATATTGTATATATTTACCATTTTGATATTTGTAGTTTTACACCTATATAAGTACAAATACAATTCATTCATTTTTATTTTCTGAAACATAGAGGAAAATAGGCTTGAAGATTAAAATGTTATTGTATGAATAGTTTATTTTTATGATTGGTAGCCATGTTACATAGATTAAGAATAGATGGTGTCACATGGTTTTAGGCCTAGGAGGCACATAATATATAGTATTCTACATAGGAATATCCATATTTATTTTAGGATTAAATTATGTTTCCCCCATAGTAGTTATAGTAGTCATCGTTTATGTAACCATAGGTATAGACATGTGAATAAAGATATTAGGAATAATAGTTTGGATACCTAATTAGGATGTGGGATTTAAAATTTCAATTAGTATCATTCAAATTTTCATCATGTGGTTCCTCAGAAATTATTTCCTTAGTTTTTATTTTCATCTCTAGTTACATACAAAAATACTTCAATCATGTGTGGATTTATCTCAAGATATCATATAAGCTCAACCTTATCTATATCATAAAAATAATCATTAAAATCATCATTATATTATATGTTGTTATCTCTATCAAATTAATAAGTATTCACATCATGGGTATATTTAATTATAACCATATTAGGGTTTGTAAAGTTTGTATAAGCCAAAAATTGAAACCTTAATGGAAGATAGGAGCTAAGAATAAAGTTTAAGAGGGCATAAATATAAAACCTTAATAAATTTTTGAAACCCTAACATATAATGAAAACTAGGATTTTCATGTTCAAATAAATTATTCGTTTGACCAAAAAAAATTAAACGTACAAAATATAAAATAATTGAAACTATGCCCTAATTCAGATTATGGAAAATATCATAATGAACACACTAATTTGAATAGAAAGGGAATAAATGATATTTTTAATACTTAATTTATAAATCAAAAATCAAAAAAGGGATGATGTACTTAGCTAATTTTACCTACTTTTTTATCACTAAATACATCATAAAAGATAAAAATGCTTTGTATGTGCTTTGTTAATTGCTCAAATAAAAATCCACAACTAAAAACTTGCCTGGACACTATTGGTAAATTTAGATGCCTATGAAAGCTAAAACTATTAGGGTTTATTGGTAGTGTCCCTATGCATAGTGGGGTTTTTTAAATTCTGAGATCCCTTTGCATGTGCCTACAATTTTATTCTATGTGTGTGCGCTTCTATGCTTCTATGTTGAAATACTTATTTTTTTTCTCTTTCATTCAAACTTTAATTGTGATATATTTACCACAAGATGCCATTAAAAATGGGTTAGTATTTTGGGTTGGACTTAACTCAACCACTCCTCGCTAAATGGTTTATATTTCCCTATGTTGTAATACTTCAAAGATGGCTCAAACTGCATGTAGTTTCCCTCAAATGTGTGTGCACAACATCTTGACCAATATAGAATGTAATGTTATATTTTGATATTTTGCACCATGCAACTTTGACTTTGTATATTTAGATTTGGTTTTATGGACTACTCTAGGGCTGATCCTTAAAATTATAAAATGTGTGTATGCATTTTGATAAATTTCTAAGAGAGTGTTAGTTAATTTCTCAATGTTGACAAGACTTTCATAGTTGACTAATAACCTTAAGGTTAATTTTTAGTTATATATGAATCTTCATTTTTTATCACTATGACCTAACCATGAAACATGTTTAATCTAACCTAATGGAGACTTCCCAATTTGAAAAATAGTTTTTGATGGATCATGGACACTATTGACAAAGGGAAAGATTTGTTATAATTGACATTGTCCAAGTTTACTCGTACTATCTTGGAAATGGAAAACAAGGATCTAAAATATTAAGACAAACTATCTAATATTTTGAAGGATTCCTATATAGTCTAAATTGACCACGAATAAATACATCTGGTGAATATATGTGGCTAAAATAGTAGATGGGTAGATGGGTAGAGGTAAAATGTGATCAAGATTCAAATATATGTGTAATGTCCAAGTGTGTCATAATATGTCAAATTTGATGTCGCCAAAGTTGTAAATACAAAATTTAAATGTCTATATGTGTTTATGTATTATTTTTAGGCACTTTTTTTTGGAAAAGTATAAATAGGAGTGTGATTGGTATGATTATGCTTTTGATAATGTGCAAGCTCCTTGTTTAATGGCATTGCCTCATAAATAAGATATTTGATATATTCACAAGTATGATAAATTAATTTTTTGTTGAGATATTAAATAAGACCCTTAAAAAAATATTATTTCTATAATTTTATTGGTTTTTATATCAAATGGTGCATACTAGACTTGAATTGTGATATATAATCATGAATAGGTTCATTTTTGACTTGGTGAACAAATGGGAGAGTCTCAAATGTATCCTTTGGTCCTTTGTTATCAATATATCATGATAAAAATACCTCACCAACTCAATATATGCATATAGAGAACCACTAGGAAGTGTATGGATCTAACTTAAGGCATATCCCATTCAACTCTTAGGGAAATATTTAAGTAAAATTATGTCATTGGTAATATATTTCCCAAGTGAGGTTATAAAGTACTTGAGATGTCAATATGGATCACCGTACACATAGAATAAATAAATAAAACATATGCATTTTAAAATCATAGGGAAATGATGAATTAAGTATCTTACACACTATGTTTTGGCCATGTGTAACATTAGAGTTGGCCCTATCATTAGATGCAATAGATTTTAGAGATAACAATTGCACTTCATTCTGTAATTAAACTATTATATGCGTCATGGCTAAAATATCTTGGGAAGGCACATTGGGATTATTGGATTCATTTAAGGGTTGAATATTATCATTTATATTAATCATGGAAAATTATTGGTCATGGGTTTTGAATAAAAACAATAATCACAAAGCATATAAGATGAAGGAATGTTAGTACAAATCCTAGAAGGATTTATGTGAGAATTATGAGCATCAATTAATTCATTAACAATAGTCATAATTTCTATTGAAAAATAAGGGTTTGCTAAAATATGTGCTTTAAAATTTTGCATACTGCATTAATTAACTTTTTTCCTATCACTAGAAACAAAATTTGTATGATTCACAATCCAAAAAAACTATTGCATCAAATCCATAGTATCCATTTCATTAATGCAAACCATGATGCTAGATAATAAAAAGCACAAATTATGGTCATGTAAGGTAGAATAAACCCTAAGTATATAATATGGGAATGAAACCCTAAAAATTAAAACTAAAAATGAATGAAAAATAGTGAGCGCTAAGGGGTATGAGGGCAAGAAAACCTTGGTTGGACATATAAGTATATAAAATTTACCAATTGTTTTATCTAAAAGTGGATCAGGGTTAAATAACTAAATAAAAATAAACTAAAATATATTCTCAAGGGATATTACTAATATGATGTTCCAAAACAACAACTAATCTACTTTATGGAATATAATAAGAATGAACTGAATAATACAAAGACATGAACAAGTAAAACTCTACAAAGTGAGAAAATAGTGATGAAACAACCACATCTTGGTAGAATATTTAGATTCTAGAATTGGATCTAGGATGTGTATGTCTATGTTTAAATTTGAGTGAAATATGGAGTTTTACGTCTATAGGGATAGATTTGGCCCTTGAATTATGTTGTTGAATGTGCCTAGGTCAGGGTTAGATGCTAAATGTATACTAATTGTTTTTTTGTTGAATCTATTTTTGGGTGTCAAATCAATATTAAGGTCATTTTATAATTTTAGTATTTGTTTTACAGGTGTGTAGAGTGATTTTTTAAAATCTTATACAATCAACTTCAAGAATTTGATTATAAATGTTTGATTTATATTCATTTATCTTTTTGACCTATTTCACCACAAATGTTTGCAAGAGGATAAATAAATTGGGACAAGAAACCATCAAAGAGTTTAATTTATATTTCCCACATGTTTATAATCATATCCTATGTATTTATAGTGCAATGTGAATGAATATTTTGATATTAATTATCATCTTCTTTTCCTAGGCAAATATGTGACTATGTGCACAATTCGCCTATCCTTATTTTAGCATAAGAATGTAGCTAAAATAATGTAAGTCAAGGCCTGGGTTTCTAATGAATGAAAACCAAACCACATAGTGAGTTATTCTCTCACAATTGTATCTAACATACACACTCATCCACACAATGATAAAATACTCAAAAAATCTTAAATTCTTATTTCAAAATAGAGTTACATATGATATCTCACTCAACATGAGTTATGGGCTATATTGTAATCATGTTACTACTGTAAAATCTTGATATTATAATGACTTTGTCTTCAAAGATTCATTTAAGGCAATCCCTTAAAGCCTTTAATTTTCTTCTTGCTACCTTAGTCTAAAAAAAATTGGCTGAATTCCTCTCTCTAATTAATCTTGAATCCACTATTTATAGGCATATAAATAGGTCAAAGGATGCTTCATGAAAACTATGCAACTACTAGATTAATTAGCAGTTAATGAATAGCCTACCTAGTTAGATCTAGGTTGGATAGGTGTATAGGTTACATCATCTCATGTGGATCCATATGAAATTAGGTTGAAAAAATCCTAACTAACTAATTCTAGATAGATTCACTTGCATTGAGTTTTGGGTTCCTAGCTTTTATTTTGATGTGTTTCATGTCCAATTTTAGTAGTTATGTGGACATATCAAAAGTTACTTGGCATTTGGGTCAAACATGTTTCCTTCCTATTGGAATGCACCCTATTATATTATGTGTTCTTATTCATGCAAATCATGCTAAAATTTTACTTGTGTTGTGTTATGGAAATGATTTCTTTATGCATTGAATGATGCATGTGTGCACTAAGTTGCATGCATGAATCCCATGTAAAGAACTTGAATTCTATTTTTTCTTCAATTTAGATATTACTACACTGATTATCCCTCCCTTTCTTAGGTGCATTCATGTACTTATTATTTTTTTCTCAAAATTATACTTGGTTATCTAAAACAATGCAAGATTGCTTTGTGCCTGGGATGTTCCTACAACAGACACCCCAAGTAATTGAAATGTGAGATCTGAATCATAAGTTGAAGTTTAAAAGGTCATATCCATAATTTCCAATCTCTATGATTTAAAACCATGATGCATCCTCTACTACATTAGTATTACACTTCACCAAGTACATTTTTTAATCTTTCTTGCACATCCTTATTATGTTAGTGTCCAAAATGGCCTTTATCTCTTCTCTTTCCTTTTCTGGTGATTGCATCTTCTATTCAAGAATATTCACCTCCTCCTCATCTTCCTCACCTTATATTTTAACCTCATATAGTTAATAAAACTATACTATATTTAATATGGGTGATATGCCCATCCCTTATGGTAACTCAATTTCATAAGCATTGGATGAAATATTATGCAACACTCTACATGGCCTTATCTTTAGTTTCAACTTATTGTAGGTACCACATGGAAATATTTCCTTACGTAAATTCACCAACATAATGTATCATAACTTGAAATCCTTCCCCATGTGCCTCTCATATGTGTGATACTTATAACTCAAGATATTTTTTTGATCTTCTGCTTCACCTCTCCATGAGATCTATGCATATATTCCACATGATATTTTACTTTTACGCTTCTCCCATGCATCTCATATAACTTCCTCAACTCAATAAATCTTTTAGGCTTAGTTGCAAAAATAATCTTGAATGGCATTTTTATAGTTATCCTATTCATGGAATTATTGTATGTTAATTTGCATTCCCACTTCATTGCCTTTTCTCAAACTAGACATATTAACAAATTTGCAAGGTTTTAGTTGACAACTTTATTTTGTCCATCAATTTGTGGGTGGTACATAAAAATAAATTTTTGCTTTGTTCCTAATTCATTCTAAAAAATGCACTAGAAATAGCCTATAAACTTAGTATATCTAACCAACTCTATCTTGCATGGAAGTCCATGTAATATCACTACATCTGTAAATAATAGGTCAGAAATGTTTGTCATATCATTAGTATTCTTACAAGCAATGAGATACACCATTTTTTATAATTGGTCTACCATGATGGAAAATAGAATCATTTCCTCTCTACATTATTTATATTCCAAGCATAAAATCCATGCTCATGTCCTCCCATGAACTCTCTAGAATAGTTAAGGGTTGGCACAAACCTACATTCTAGCTTCTTCCTTTTTCCAATTATAACATTCAACACACTTACACATATTTTCACCCATCTTTGGATAGTAATAACTCTCAAACAATAATTCCAATAATTTTTTACCACCAAAATGTCCTCTCAATCCTCTGTTGTGATTCTCCTTGATTAATTTTTTGTGCATCAACCCCCAAAGTATATGTAATTACACTCTAAAAAGCATTCCTTCCTTAATCAAATAATCTATCCATGGTATTTGATCCATGTTTTTCAAGTCCCGCATGTTTTCCATGCATCAAAAAAATCTTTATCTTCTAGTTATAGCTCCTTTATTAAGTAAAACCCCAACACTTTGACTCTCATATATTTCATCACTAACGCTCTCTTGATCAATGCATCAATAACCTTATTTTATTTTATACTCATATGCTTAAGCACAAACATATATTTCTATAGATACTCTACACACTTCATATATATTTTGTTTAGCTTTCCTTGATATTTAGTAGATTACAGTGTTTAATGTTTTATGTATAACACAAACTCTTTTGGAAACAAACAATGCCTCCACTTATTTAGCACTTTCACAATTGTATAGAATTATTGATCATAGACCAAATATTTGTGCTTCACATCATTTATATTCTCATTAAATTAATCTATAGGCCTACCCTCTTGGATTAATACTATTCCAATTGTTTCTCCACTCATATCATAGTCCACTTTGAATACCTTTTTGAAATTTGGCAATGCCAACATTGGCTACTCTATCACATTCCTCTTGAACTACTTGAAATTAAGTTCCTCTACCTTCATCCAATTGAATGCCTTCCAGTCTCATTGCATCAATTGCATGATCACTACACATGCCCCACTAAAGTTTCTCATGAACTTTCTATGGAAGTTCATGTGACAATGAAAACTTCATGCTTAAAATGCACTTATCTATGAGTCCTAATTACACTAGTTCTTCCTTCATAAAGTTACACTTATTCACATTGACCAAAAAATTCTATTCACATAACCTCAACAACACATTCCATAAGTGTGCCACATGCTATTCTCTTATTCTACTAAATATCAGAATGTCATTGAGGTACACAATGACATACTTACCCAAGAATGGTTTCAATTCTTTGTTCATTAGTCTCATGAACATACTTCAATTTGTGGTTAATCCAAATGGCAAAAATAACCATTCGTACAATCCTTCCTTAATATTAAATATTATCTTCCATTCATCCCCTTTGTAGATCCTGATTTGATGATATTTTATCTTCAAATAGATCTTATTGAAGTACTTCACACCTCTTGAACAATCCATCATATCATCCATGCACATAAACGGAAACAAGTACTTGATCATGATCTTATTTATGGATTGTGATTCTATGCACATGTGCCATTCTCCCCTTTCTTAAGTGTCATTATTGTAGGTATTTTACATGAGTTCAAACTTTACCTTATTATTCCCTTCTCTAATAACTCATGCACTTTCCTTTGTACTTATTTATTTTCCATTTTCATCATCTTATATGTGACTTTGTTTGACAAACTCGATCCTAGTGCTAGATCTATGTGATGAATAATGTTCCTTACTAGTGGTAGTTTATCTGGTAAATCACTTGATATAATGTTGATGAACTCATCTAAAAACTCCTTTACTTTACATAAAATTATCTCTTATTTTATCATGTTGACATATACACCAAATTAGGTATTGAGCATGCAACATGCCCTCTTTTTATCTACCTCTCTCATGAATTTTTTGCCTAACACCATCAATACTCTTATGCAAACATTATTGTACCCTCTTTTATATTCATCCTTTAAGGGAATTAGGATTTATTTTATCCCATCCTTCTCTAAGTGATAGTTAGTCACATGGCCATCATGTATCACCTGTAGACACCTGAAATTAGCCACCAATGGCCTTCGACCAGACTTCAAACCGATTCCTACCAACCATTGAAAATTAAGCCTAAGAATTACTGAACATCCCAAATTTGCTTGTGCATCATTCTTCAAAGCTTAAAATCATGTTGAGACATCCCTAAGTGGGGTATCCTATTGTAAGAAATAAAAACCTCTCATGGATTCATCTCTAATCATCCTTCAGCATCATAACATGCAATTTGGCCTATAGACCTATTAAGTGGGGTAAGTGTACACATAAAATCAAATCTTGAAAGAGCTAAATGGATAACCATAATTAATTAATAAGCCAAACCAAATTAAATTCCTAATTTAATTATCCATGTGTAATTAATGAATTAATAAAAAAAGAAATTCAAAACTATGAAATATCCTAGCTTTTCATGATTAACTTTTGTGAGTTGTCAAGCATTTGAAAATATCTCACCCATGCCTATTCCTTGAAAATCATTAATTCTTGACACATTTTAACTAAACTGAGGTTAATTAAATCACATAAGTTAGGTTTAAACCCATTCCATGTTTATTCTACACTTTAACTCATCTTGAGTTGGGGTTGGTTCTTAAGCCTATAAATATAAGTTATTGCCTATTGAAAAAGAGCTTGGATAAAGTAAAGTTATAATGTAGGTTTTGTAGCATGATTTATATACATAATGTTATAATTCCAACATATTGAGCCAAGCCCCATCAAGCAATCATAAGCCAACACAAGCCAATAATGGTGCCAAGGAGAAAGGAAGTAAAGAAAACTCTATTGCCCAAAACTCTTTGAGCACAAACCAAGCAAGCCATACAATGAATCATTTAGAGCATTAAAGAAAGGTGAGAGATTTTTTGTTTTTGTGTGTTCTAGTTATGTTTTCAATTAATTTTGTTCTTTAAGCTCCCCCTATGATCTAGGCTTAGATATGTTAGCATATTAGTGTGTTCTTTTCATTGTTTTATGGATTAACACTTGATTAAACCTCCTCTTTATTGTCAAATTCCTATGATCATAAATATTATACATGGTGGGATGTAGAAGAATCTTACATACCAAGGAGACCAAGATGCAACTCCAAAATTTTTAAATGAATGCTTGAATAACTTAAAATTTGGAATTTTAGCTTTATTTTTACAATATTCTATTTTTATGTTAACTCAGATTTACATAGAGATCAACATTATTTTGGCATAACCAGCATGGGTTCTTCCTAATTGACATCAGTTCTAGCCAACCATCATCGGTTAGGGTGCATGGAAGGAAATGACTTAAAAATTGATATTTTGAAGTTTCTAATTTTTATTTCTTGGTTTTATTGATTTGTAAACTCTTTATTTAATCAATTTATTACAATTTTTGTGGTGTTTTTTATCATATTTTGAGCTAACTAAAAATTTTCATATCATTTTGGTTTTGCCTTCGATTTCATAAGTAGTTGATATCGATCGGCATCAGTTCATTTCCAACTAGCATTGATCACCTTCTAACTGGCATCAATCACAGGTGATCGATATTGGTCTCTATGCAAAAAATATAGAGAAACCCAAGAGCTATCTTTTTAAAACTTGTTTGCTCATCCATAAGAGTGCTTCAAATAAGAAGGAAACTCTCTAACATTTGTAGGACCAAGGCAGGAATAAGACTTAAATTTACAAGTTTAAACTCTTGAACACTTCATTTTGGTGCCTAAAAAGAATGGTTAAGTCTTGAACATTTAATTTTAAGTGCTTAAAAGGAACCTAGGTGCTTTGTGTTAAGTTTTTTTATGAAGTTTATTTAAAATTTTGAAAATTTAAGCCAAGGGGCCAAAAACTTCTTCAAAACATTTCATTTGGTGCATAAAATTAACACTTGGATTTCAAATTCTTAAAAGTGTTTATTTTATTACTTGTTTTTTTATTTATGCAAAATGAAGAGTGTGTGTATGCTCTCCCTCCATCCCTTGTAGGGAACTTGGGTGACCAAAAGCACTTTTTCCTTACAAAATGTGCCTAGTTCAAGGCATGAAAAAAATGTTTTCTAGGCTCTCCCCAAAACCTATATGGTTTGGGTGATCTAAAAGCAACCTTTAAAGTCTTTTCACTTAGTTTTATTTTTATACAATTTGACTTGTGAAGGGGAGATCATAGCTTCTTCATGAGTTCTTTAGGGAAGCTTTGACCTAGGGTTTAAATCCTGGCATTGTTTCAACCCCACTCCACTATGGGATATATAATCAGAGTACACATATTGTGAGATCTTGGGGTTGAGTAGCTAACCTCTCCTTTCGTAATGAAAACCCAAGTTAGGTCTAGTTAACCATGGGATTCCACTAAGCAGTACATGGATGGAATCACTATGCAAAGGAATAGACCTTTGCATAGTAAGTTAACTAGTATGAACTTAATTGACATGATGCATCTCTAGTGTTAATCACACTTAGAACCATCTAGACGTTCAAAAATTTAAGTTTTAGATAAACCCCACACTTGTTGTGGATATATTATTGATGCAGGGTGAGTATTTTAAAGGTTCATGTCATTGTAAAATCTTTTGGGAGAAGGGGGTGTAAAAACCCTACTAATTCATGCACTTTTATTTTGGATTAACATTTAAAATTCTCCCAAGAGCATGTATATAGATGGATTTCAATGATATGATGTAACCTTGTTAGTTATAGGATCTAGGATGTTACGTATAGATGTTATGTCATTTCATCCTTTATTACTTGGTCTTATGAATCTAAATCTATTTGTTTGTGTCATGTCAAAAACAAGTTTTTTTTATATGTCACTCCTTTGTTTGAGGAGGTGTTATGTTGGACATTTTATCACACACTTTTGCCTTAGTCTTTTGACAAATCTTTATGTGTGTGTCATTTGATTGAAATGGGTAATGTCACACTTCCCAAATCATTTCAAGTTTTGTGCCTTGAAGTCTTTAAAACATACCATTGTTTATAAATTTTAGAGAGCGATAATGTCGTTATGTTGTTCAAATAGTTTCATAGACTCATCTTGATTTGTGTCCAAGTTTCATCTGTGAAATCAAATCATGTATGTCATTTGGATCTTTTCCTAGTACCATTATGTTATTCAATTTTGTCTAGCTTGTTTTTTAAAAGCATCCTAGTTTTCATTATTGTTTATGCCTTTTATTTGGGAGAAAGAGTCTACCTCTCCATATGGCTTTTACTTTATGCCTTATGCCAATTGACTAAGTTAAATTTTGAATTTTGTATGCCTAGTCTATGCCAAAGTGTTCCAAGTTTGTTAGATTAAATACCCATTTGTTTTAATTCTATATTTTGATGTCGTGTTTGGCCAAAAGTCCTAGCACATGCCTTGTTTGAGCCTAGATTTTGATGCTGCATTTGGCCAAAAGACCTAACAACTTTTATTTTTCCCAGATTAGACTTGTTTGTATTTTGAACCTAAAGTTTGTAATGCTAGTTTTTATTCAACCACTTGATCTTTTATGTGTAAGACATTTGATGTTGGACATATGACATTAGACTATTTTATACCAAGTTTTAGAATAGACCATTTTGGAGATACAGCTCCACCCCTCAACCAAGTTAAACCAAATTTGAACCATTTGTCCTTTGGACATTATTTTTCAGAGTTTGTAGAGCTTCATTATTGATGTGGATATGTATATCTACACTTATGGTCCAGTTATGTATAATAAAATCTATGATAGAATGGTTGCACAAATTGACTTTGATCAAGACCCCTGGTAAAGAAGTTTGTGAGATAGATCCATATCCTCCTTACAATCCTTAATCAAGGGAACAAAGGTAAGTGTCAAATTTGGTGATACCTTATTTTGGCTAGTCGATGTACAATATTCATCCTCTTAAAACTCATGGCATCCATTCCCCCACCTATACCGGTAACTCTCATTTGGATTATGCAATCAATCAATCTCTACAACATCCAGTGACTAACATTACCATTCTAAGACCTCATCATTTGGCTTGTGTGAGAAACCAAGCTCCATGACACCCTACCATTTCCATTTTAGGACCAATTTCTTTGGCTCATGATAGCAACCAAGCTTCATAATTCCCTACCATTGCTATTCTAAGACCTCATCTTTTGGCTTGTGTAAGCAATCAATATCCACAATGCCCTACCATTACCATTCTAAGACATCATCCTTTGGCTTGTGATAGCAACCAATCTTCATAACACCTACCATTTCTATACTAAGACCTCATCCCTTGGATTATACAAGTAATCAAGCTCTATGATTCCCTACTATTACCATTCCAAGACCTCATCCTTTGGCTTGTATGAGCAACCAAGCTCCATGATGCCCTACCATTACCATTCTAAGACCTCATCATTTGGCTTGTGTGAGAAACCAAGCTTTATGATGCCCTACCGTTATCATCATAGGACCTCATCCTTTGGTTTGTGAGATTAATAAATATCCATGATGCCCTATCATTATTAAACCACTAGACATTCTTTTATCCATTGCCAACCATTCCCCACTTTAAAAATCCCATACCAATCATCCAATCCCAACCGACCCAATTTGTACCTCTCTAACTAAGCCAATCATTCAAGGACAAAGATATATTCAAAATTGGTATTTTATAAATACTTGTAAACCAAACCTAAGAGATCCAACCAATCCATTATTTATTTTTTTGAACTAACCATTTGTGATGATTCAATCTATGATAAATCACCTTTTAATCCTATACTTGTTATCGAGGAGTCTCACTCTGACAAGCTAGTATTTGTTGAGCCACTTCTTAATGATTATAGTTTCCTTTGGGAAAATCATTACCGTAACCATATGCCTATTTTTAAAGAGCCTCCCTCTGAAAATATAGTCTTTAAGGAGTTGTCTCTTGACCTTTTTCCTATCATTGAGGAGTCTCACTTTGACAAACTAGTCTTTGTGGAGCCCATTATGCCATCACAGGCCATTATTTATCCAAAACCAAACATGGAACAAGACATCATTATAGCAGCATTCATACTAGATGAAGAATCAAAATTAGAGATTTGGGTTCCATTCTTGAACCAACATCAAATTTAGCTTCAGAAGCAGAATCAACATCAGTCTCAATAATGGATTTAGAGTCCTTTGAGTTAGAATCAACTTTAGAATTAGAATATGCTATTAGTTGTTAAAATATTGATTATGCATGCCTTAAAAATTAGTTTTAATACATTTTTGATCCTTATATGGTTTTTTAGGATGATTACTTTAGATTTAACATAAGTTCTCCTAGTATCTTCTATTTGGATTGTGTTACCTCTTCCCATTACATTATCATTCCACATGCCATTAAAACAAACCAACCTAGCCATTATATTGACATTCCATCTCCCACAAGTTTTGATTGGGATCTAAAAAATCATACCTTGTTGAACTACATCCGTGGTGATAAATCAATTGAAAAATATTAGGGTGGCCAAGACCATGTTCATGTAGAAGAAGAATAATCTGCTAGTGAAACCTTTCCAAAGGTGTTAGGGGACAATCAAAGTTTAAACTCAGCATCTTCTAGTGAAACCTTTTTTGAAGAACTAGAAGATAATCAAATTCAAGATTCAACATTCCTTAGTTAAACCTTATTGGAGGTGTTATGGGATAATCAAGATAACTTCATTGGTGAAAACCTCTTTGAGGTGCCAATAGCTGAGCACAATAGTTCTTCACTATTTGATGAAGACATTATCAAAGATCAAATCAATATAGCTTCCAATCTATAACATAATAAGATGGTAACTACTCTTATGCCATAATCAGATGGTAACTACTCTTAGGCCCAAATAATATAAAGATGTGGTGGTCTTATTGAGAGCATATTCAAAAGTCTTCAACCCTATCCTAACCAAAGTTATGTCAAATCTAGAATCAACAACATTCTATGTGCCTAAAAATACTAATCTTCATTTGTCACCCAAACTTTATACATTCCATTATCATCCACCTTTACATCACCACATCAAACCTATCATCCACTATTTATCTGTATTTACCATCTCTGGCCACACTTTCTTTTGTAGAGGCTATAAAGATACCTTATCTCAAAGTTTAGAGGAAGCAAAATCAATGACCAACAAATATCATAATAACATCATCTACATCTAAATATTTAGTAGGTTCTTGATATAGTAGTTATTTAAAGGAGTTGTGGGCTAGTAATTTACATGATTGATTATTCTAGTTCTATCATTTGTTGATCAAGAATTGCATCTACACATTAGCAGGAACAACAGAATCATAACCTAGCTAAAATCATAAAACTATACCTATACCTTTTCCAAAAACCATATTTTGGCCAAAAACATTTACCTTGCATCTTTCATTTGCCATTCATATTGCCATTATTTCATACCCTACGATTTACCTTATCACTTGGGGGCAACCCTATTACCATTAAATCTAATTTTCATACCATCATCATTCTAAAAACAACCATACCCTATACCATTTTACCATTCCATCCCTATTAGACCCAAGCCTATTTTTAGTCAGCCCACCCAACCCTTTTCTATATTAGTTCTTTTGGTTTTCCCACACCTTCCATGAGGGGATTTTGATCTAGTTTTAGCAGTTTATGAATTCTATGTTTAAATGCTAGTCTATGAAATTAGTGTGTTAGTGGATTCAGCAAGTTATCTTTCATTTACACCTGACTGGTGCTATTGATTATAACCACCTATGGGAAAATTATTAGTCTACTTTGTGATATTAATTATAACCACCTATAGTCAAATTAATATCACAAACTTATGCCATCATTTCTTAATTATAACTACCTATGGGAAAATTAGGAACAACACCTTTTACTAGTAATTACCACATCACCTTGCCGTTACTTTTTTGTTTGCCTAGCCATTTGCCTCAATTTTAAAATTTATTGTGACTTAGTCAGTTCTCTTCATCTTTTGTGTAGGTATAACTATAGTGACTTGAGGTCCTAATGGGACTATGTAGGCCATGCTTGATTCATGTTGAGGTCAACTTAGTCCCCCTTTTCCATATGCTCTCACCATTTTGTGAGCAACATAAGACAACACTCTCACCATTTTTTGAGTGGTATCTTGTCAATCTCTAACAAGATAAGATACCTCAAAATTCCAAAAACATTCAAAAATTTCAAAATCCGAAAACATTTATCCTATCTAAGCCTAGTTAGTCATCCTCGATCCACACTACTAGGGTAAATCCATTATTAGGATGTTTTATTTTGCTTTTATTTTTAGTTTTTGTGTGTGTTTATTTGTTTAGTTATTTATTTGTTTTCTTGCCAATTTGTTTAATTTTAGTAGTGTGCCTCAACTTAGTCTATATGTGTTCATTATGTGATTCCTTATGCATTATTCTTGAGTCCATCCATATTCATACGTCAACATTATCATCATGGTTTTTATCATTAGTGCCTTTTTTTTTAACTATTTATTGGATTGGGAGTTAGTCTTTATGTATATTTTAATTACGTTATCATTGTGTTTTATATCATTATGCCTACCATTATGTGCTATATCAATAAACATCTCGAGAAGTCTTATAATCAATGGATCCACAAAATTTTCTCTTTGGTAACCTTGGCAACCCACCCACCTTGATCAAATCAACCCCTTGACCATTATGGTTATATCAATGCTAATAAGGATTTGCATATTTGCATCTATAGGTACAAATAAATCATATCCATTGATCAATTATTATTATTTTATTCATCTCTTTCATCACTTTTTGCATCCTCATATTCTTAGTTTTTATGGCTCTTTAGTCATTAGACCATCACATCTACATTTGTGTTTGCTCATCTTTAATTTATACAAGAGGTTATATCCTTGATTTATGATTTCTAATCTAACCTACTGGGGCATAATAAAAAATCATTATTCAATATTAGACATCTTAATGATTATAACCACCTATGGGTAAATCATTATTTTGACTCATCAGCGCTAACTGGGGCATATGCCTGTGCCACTAATTATAACTGCATGTGGGAAAATCAGTGTCTCAACCTTTGTTATTGATTATAACCACCTTTGGTAAAATCAATAATTTTTAAATCAGTGCATGAAAGCATTTTCTCATTTGGATTAATTTCACCCATGGGTTAATTTCATTGTTCTTCTTGTTTCTTTTCGAGGGACCATCCATCAATCGTATGCAATGGCCACTCCCTCGAGTGGACATCATTATAGGCTTCTTAAAAATTGTTTGGAGCTTCTTCTTTAATCATAATTTTTGATTTGGCATGTTTCATTATTTTAGAAGAATTCTTATGCCTATAGCTTGCAACATCTTCCCAAATAGGGGTAAATTTTAGATACCTAAAACTAGCCTTCAATCGTACTTCAGATTGATTCCTACCAACTATTGTAAATTAAGTCTAGAAATCATTAGACATTCCAAATTTACTTGTTCATCATTCATCAAAGCTCAAAATTATGTTGATCCATCCCTGATTGTGGTATCCTACCATAAGCAACAAAAACCTCTCACAGATTCATCTCTAATCATCTTATAGCATCATAACATCATATTTGTCCTATAGACCTATTAAGTGGGGTAAGTGCACACATAAAATCAAATCTTTAAAGAGATAAATGGTTAATCATAATTAATTAAAAATCTAAAACAAATTAAATGCCTATTTGAATTATCCATGTGCAATTAATGAATTAATAAAAAAAGGAAATTCAAAAATATGAAATATCTTAGCTTTTCATGATTACCTTTTGTGAGTTGTCAAGCCTTTGAAAATATCTCACCCATGCCTATTCATTGAAAATCATTAATTACTAATATATTTTAACTCTATTAGGGTTAATTAACTCACTTAGGTTAGGTTTGAACCCATTCCATTTTTAACCTACACTTTAACTCACCTTGAGTTGGGGTTAGTTTATAAGCCTATAAATGTAAGCTATTGCCTATTGAAAAGGAGCTTAGATATAATAAAGTTATAATGAAGGGTTTATAACATGATTTATATCCATAATTTTATAATGCCAAAATATTAAGCCAAACCCCATCAAGTAATCGTAAGCCATCATAAGCCAACAATAGCGCCAAGGAGAGAGTGAGCAAATAAAACTCCATTGCCAAAGACTCTTTGTTCATAAATTAAGCAAGCCACACAAGGAATCATTTGGATAATTCAAGGAAGGTAAGAAATTTTTTGTTCTTTTGAATTCTAGTTATGTTTTCAATTGATTTTGTTCATTAATCTCCTCCTATGAACTAGGCTTAGAAATGTTAGCATGTTAGTGTGTTCTTTTCATTATTTTATGGACTAACACTTGATCTAACCTCCTCCCTATTGTAAAATTACTATGATCACACTTATTTGTGATCAAATTACCAAGGTCTTCTTAAAATTACATGACATATGTCCATTGGTATCACATTGCACCATACCTCATCTTAGAATGCACTTGTATAGAATTACACCAAACATCGCTCATTGACCAACACCCATTGACTCTTATTAACCATGACACTCAATATGGATTTGATTGTGTCACTCTCTTTAAGCCCAATTTCTTGACCATTTTTCTCAATACCATTTTGTTTATTATACCAATATATATTACCACTCTATAGCATTTACCTCTTAACTTACATATGGTCTAGAGAAGATTTTTATTTTGCTTTGATTCCTTGTCTTCCTAAGGTGTTTCAATAAAACCATCTTCAACATCAGCACTTCCCCATGCTCATGTTCTTCTAAAATTAATTCACTTTATGCCTATATGAATTCATAGGATAGATTCCCTAGTTATTTGCACCTAAAACATGTCCCTCAAAATCCTCTTCCCCTTCTTTAACCAAATTTGCCTTGTCCCCAAGATTGGTAAAATCCAAATTATCCACATGCATTTTATTGATCAAACTTATGTGTCCCACTTTGGTCTTATTAGTACACATGCTTCACACTACTACTTCCATTCCTTATCTCTACAGGTTCCTACCCACACTTCTTTTTCCTCCTCGCATGAATCTTCCCTTATCCCAAGCTTTATTCAGTTGCCTACATGACAATTTCTCCTCCACCTTAAGTACAAACTAGTAAAATATTTTAATATTTTGGATTTTATCCATACTTAGTTCTTCTTAAATTATAAAGTGAAATCCATTTATATAACATGTTATCTTATCCTTACCCATCTCACTGTGACTAGATTTGATGGTAATAGTGTATAATTCTTTAGTGTGTTCTTTGACTGACAACTCCTACCTGAGATTTTGAATCCTCTTGAATAACTCCATCTGGTAATCTCTAAGAAATAATTTCCCTTCTAGTTTAATAACCATCATATCCCATCTTGTTATCTTATCCTTCCTTTTTCCTTGTCATCCATTTTGAACTACTTTCCACCATAGTTTTGTATGCCCTTTTAACCTCATTTACACCATCTTGACATGTTGTAGATCATCAACATATTATTACTTGAAATACTCATCCATGTTAGTGAAACAATCAACAAGATCCTATGGATTTAAATTTCTTGAAAAATAGGGCAAGCCCATTTTTCACCCTTGCTAATCCATGAGATATCTCTTAAGAGTCTCCCCTCACCAACATAAATTTTATCCTCATCAACTTATTCACCTTAAATGCTTTATACTCCCTTGACACAATGTTCTTCCCATTCATCATCAATTTCATCATCTCCTAGGATGAATCCCCATTTTTGGTCCTTCTTAACAACATCTAGGCATTTTTACATAACACAAAATACATCTAGGATGTTGTCCATTCTTCCTAATATGCCTATAGCTACCCCACCTCTACCAACATCTCTCCTTGGTGGAATATTTTCCTATAAATTTATGTTTTATTTTTTTAATTATTCTACTCACAATCCCACATATGAAACTTTTCTCCACACTTGATAAAGTTCAAAACCCACCTTGATACCAACTGATGCAACTGAGGCTTAGATTTCTAATGAAGATATGCCAAACCACGTAGAAAGTGATTATCTTATCATTATATCTAACACACACACACACACACACAATTCTAAAAAACATAGAAAATTTTAAATTCTTATTTCAAAACAAAGTTACATATGATATCTCACTCAACATGACCTATAGCATATGTTATGATTGAGTTGCTACAGGAAAATATCAAAATTATAATGACTTAGTCCTCAGACTTTCATACAAGATCCCCTCAGGCCTTGAATTTTATTCTCCCTACCTTAATTTTTAAAAAAGTCACAAATTTCATCTAGGATATTAATCCTCTCTATCTCTATATAATGAACCTCGATTTCCCCATTTATAGGCCTTAGAATAGGTCAAAGATTGATTCCTACCAATTATAAAAACTAATATATCAATATTAATTCATGATTTCTTTTTCTATTTGGATCTAGGTTGGACAAGTGTATAGGTTCAATCATCTGGTATGGATCCATATGCAATCAAGCCATCAAAAATCCCAACTAACTAATTCTAGATAGATTCACTTGCATTGATTTTTGGGTTCCCACATTTTATGTTGACATGTCTCATGTCTGATTTTGGAAGTGATGCATGTTTATGGGTCATTTAGCACACCAACTTAGGTAGGGAAAGGATTCGCCCAACCTCTCTTGAAAGATGATAAAATATCCTCAAGGTCTATTAGTGTCATGTCTTGGCTTATAGGGTATCCCAATGGTTGATGTGAAATTGTACCATTTCAAGGGGCATGTTTGGAATAAATTCAAATAAATGATATATTATGCTAGTCTTATGGATATATTATCTAGGAGATCAAAAATTATGGATTTGTCATAAAATATAAATAATTTAATAATTGTTCATTGCATACATTGATTTGATAATACATTAACAATAATGAAATGGGTTTGCAATCAAGATAAATCTTGTAAACATGGACTATAACTTCAAATTTATTCTGTGTACTCTAATATATTTATAAAAATAACAAAAGAGAAGGGGAAAGAGAAATATGTAAGCCTAATTTGTAGTGAAGATAAATCTGATCCAATAAATTAGATGGTATCCATGAAATCAATTTGTTGTCTAACCAGTATACACATATCCATGAACAAAGATGATGCAAGAATTTGAAGTGTTTAGCTATGAATAAAAATAGAAAAAAACACCATATAAATACACATATAATAAATGTTACACCCTTAACCTATAGTGTGTCTAGGGATATGTGTGGCCAACTTGTGGCTTATACACCTTCATATTAGTTTATGGCATTTCTTGATGTTCTTAGTATGATCAGCTTATAGAATAACCATGGCTAAGTAGAGTATATATAAGAGGTAGTGATTAATATTTTATTAACATAATATGAATTATATTCTTATTGCATTATTGTGGAGGTTGCCCCCTTGAAGTGGCTCAGTCATAATATTCAAGTATTTTGTTCTTTTACCAATTGTTGTTATAGATCTACTTACTCTACTCTTAATTTTGTGATATATAATTATATTATTGAAAATCATCTAAATTATTTCATTACAAGTCATATTAGAGATTCAATTTGGGTAAGTTTATATGATGTAATTTTTTTCCAGAGCATTAGCAAGCCAAAAAACATAACTTTTGATTCGGGGATAATTGAATTTTTTCCTCACCATTATTTTATTCATGAGGTTTTTTTATAATAAATTAAAAAATAATAAGGTAAAAAAAGTCTAGATTTTTTTTTCTTTGGGTAAATGAAAAATCATTGAATTCATCTCTACAATATGATCACAATGGTATGGTCTATCGATACACTTTTTTGGGTCAAAATTTTCACCCTTGTGCACAATAGCAGTACTTAGATTCATCTTGTTGAGATGATCACAATGGTGTATTCCACTAGTACAATTTTTTGTGGGTTGAAACCATCTTATGGTTTGTGTATGGATGGTCTGAACACTCATGGATGTATGAAAGGGAAATAAACTCTAAAAACTTCTCATAAGGATGACATGGAGTCTATAACTTATGATCCATGTATTTCAGAGGTAGTTTAGCAACTTAAATTAGAGTTGTAGGACATATTGAAAAAGATGATTTTTATACAATTAAAGGGGACATTAGTGGGTTGAGGGGGGACTTAGATAGCATGGTATATTAATTACAACAAATATCTAGGCAATGGACTAATTTATCAGCTCATCCACTACAAAATAACCCTCCACCACTTCAGTTTGGATTTCTTCCTCCAAATAATACCAATACCAATTTCAGCCCTAAGTTGATGTTGCCAAAAGTGGACCTATGAAATTTTATGGTAATTATCCACTCACTTGGCTCACTCAAATTTAAAATTTATTTGATCTAGATCAGACTCGATGTTCACAAAAAGTGGTTATGTCCTCTCTATATCTAGAACTTGATCCATTCATTTGGTAACTTTAGTTTTGTACTCAAAATTAAAAAAAGGGTGTTCTAGTTTCATGTTCAATATTTTCTAAGTTATAACTCCACTATTGAAACAATGTCTCTAAAAACTACTTTAATCAGCTAGCTAAGTTGTGCCAAACTAAGATTGTCAAGGACTACACTCATCAATTTCATAATCTCTCCTTACATTTGATGGACATCACTAAAAAAATATGTTTGACCTATTTTTGGGTGGCCTCAAAAATAGCATCCAATTGGAGGTTTGCATGTTTTATCCTAGTACTATATTTGAGGCATACCAAAGGCACTCATGAATAAGGAAAAAGAGATAATCATATGAAGACCTTTCACCAATGTCTATGAATGTACCTTCCCAACACCATCATTTTAGTAGCCTACCAAATTAACACCTCAAAAAGTGTAAAAAAGCATGCAAAAGGTTTGTATTTTGTCTACGATATAAAATGGAGCAAAGGACATCAATGTGATGAAAATAAGTTGTTTTACATTGATAGTGCCAATGAGGAAGAAGAATGTAAGGAGGATTTATAGACAGGTTCGGAAGAACCTAAGATTGAATCTAAAGATTCTAAACCTACTATTTTTTATCATGCACTTTCAAGCATTAGTACTCCTCAAACTCTTAAAGTGGTGGATTTCTTGAAGAAATAGAATATGACTATGTTAATTGATTGTGGGAGTAACATAACTTCACCAATATTAATTTGGCTACTCATTTTAATTATTTTATTTACCCAGCTCCAGACTTTTAGGTAATGATTGCAAATGGTGGTATGGTCAAGTGTTTTGGAAAATTCCATAGCATTAAGCTTATTATGGGAGAATATTTGTTAGATTCCCCTATTTTTGTTATTCCCATGGGAGGAGATGACATTGTTTTGGGAGAGTAGTGGTTCACCACTTTGGCCACTATTGAGATTAATCTTTAGTAAATATTCGTAAGGTTACATTTAGAAGGCAGGACCTTTGAACTACATGGATTGTGGGATAAATATTCACAGCTGGTTAGTTCCCACCAGATTACAAATATTATCAGAAAAAGTGCAGATGGTTTTGTGGCATTCGTATTTTCCATAGAGGTTTAGCCAACCAAATATTCTACACATCTTAAATTACAAAGGGTGTTGGATGATCATTATGTTGTTTTTGGTGACATGCCAAAAGGACTTATTTCAAATCATGCACATGATCATTCCATTATACACATTCTAAGAAGTACATCACCCAACATCAGACCCTATAGGTATCCCTATGCCAAGAAGAGTGAAATTGAAAATATGATACAAGAGAGGTTGGAGGTAGGAATCATCTGATACAGTCAAAGTGAATATTCCTCTCTAGTGGTCATGGTGTGAAATAAGGATGAAAATTGGAGGATGTGCCCAGACTACAGAGAACTCAACAACTACATCATCAAAGATAAGTTTATTATTCCAATAATTATGATTTTATAGATGAATTGCATGGTGTTATTTATTTTACCAAGTTAGACCTTCATTCTAGGTATCATCATATTCATATATATAATGAGGACATACCTAAGATAGCTTTCAAAACTCATGAAGGCCATTATGAATTTATGGTCATGCATTTTAGCCTCATAAATGCACCATCTAAATTTTGAAGTTTGATGAATATTATTTTTAGGCCATTTTAGAAAAAGTTTGTATTAGTGTTTTTTGATGATATCCTCATCTATAGAAAAAATTTGAAAGACCATTTGAAGTATGTCAAATAGGTTCTTTCAGTTATGGAACAACATCAACTTTATGCCAAACCTTTCGAATTTGATTTTGGTGTTTGAGAGGTGGAGTAATTGGGTCATATTATTTAATATGAAGGAGTTAAAATTTATCTTAAAAAGATCCAAGAGATGATGGAGTGGAAAGTTCCTAAGACCCTCAAAAACCCCTAAGTATTTCTAGGGCTAACTAGTTACTATCATAGGTTTGTCAAAAATTATGGTAGCATTGTAGCCCCACTCACCACTTTGTTAGAGAAAGGATCCTTTTAGTGGACTAATTTAGCTACTCAAGCAATTAAATAGATAAAAATGGCTATGTACACCACTCTAGTTTTATCTACTCCTAATTTTTCAAAAACTTTTATTTTGGAGTGTGACACATCAAGATATGGCATGGGGGTTGTACTCATGTAAGAAGGTAGACCACTATCATTTGAAAGTTGCCAACTAAAGGGGAAAAATAAGCTCAAACCCATATAATAGAAAGAGATGATGGATATTATGCATGCAGTGAAGCAATGGAGACTTTATTTGACGGGTCATCACTTTCAAGTAAAGACTGATCATGATAGCCTCAAAAAAAAAATTGGAATAGTGATTGTCATTTGAATAACAACAAAAATGGGTGACTAAAATGTTAGTCCATGATTTTAAAAGTGTTAAAAAAATTCAAAGAGAATGTGGTGTTATATGACCTCTCCCAATGGGATGAATAGTTGAGTCATTGTTATGCACCATGACCATGTGGTAGGTAGATTGGCTAGAGGAAAAAAGATCAAAATGGGAAACTGACAGTGCTACCAAATATTTGATTTAAAATATTCAACATGGTTCTGATGAATGTACATGGAAAGGGAACACATTATGTTATAAAGATAGATTATACCTTTACAAGCATTCTCTCCTTAAACATAAAATTATTTAAGAACTTCATACCTCTCCACTTGGAGGTCACTCTGATTTTTTAAAAACATGTCATAGAATCAAGCAAGATTTATTTTGGGAAGAACTTAATGGGGATGTCTAAAAAAATCTGGTTGAATGCATGGTATGTCAAAAAAATAAAGGTGAAACCTTTAAGACCCTAAGTCTTTTATGGCCTTTATCCATCCTTAGCCAGCGTTGGAAGGAGGTTTCTATCGACTTCATTACAAGGCTACCATAGTCTAAGGGTAAAAATGTTATCATGGTAGTTTTGGATCGACTCACTAAGTATGCTCATTTTTTCCCCTTATCACAGTCATTTTTTTCTAGTACATTAGCTTCTACTTTTCTTAATTTCTTAATACATTTTAAAAATTACATGGTACTCTAAATATCATTATAAGTGAACGAGATGCCATATATACTAGTAATTTTTGGATTGAATTATTTGCATGTTTGGGAATCCATTTGGCTCATAGCTCATCCTATCATCCTCAATCTGATGGACAAATAGAGGTTCATTATTTTGTTTCTGACAAATAGGACAAACAAGTTCATTGGCTACCATTTGTTTAATGGTGGTATAACACTTATTTTCACACATCTTCCAAGATGTTTCCCTTTATGTCATTGTATAGGTATCACCCCCCATCTATCACTTCAGCTTTGATAATGCATCTTAAGGTTCGACCTAATGAGGAACACATTCACCATTAACATGAAGTGTTATTTAATTTATAAGATAATTTAGCAATGGCAAAAAATTGAATGAAGTAGCAAGCAGATCAACACCACAATGAGTGAAATTTCAACATAGGTGATCGGGTCTTTGTACATTTTTATCCATATAAGTATATGTCTCTAAATAAATAAAATAATAATAACAAGTTGTCACCTAAGTATTATGTCCCTTATTATATCTTGAATAAAAAATTTAGTGTGGCTTACAAGTTAGAATTACCCCCAGCCACTCATATACATCTCGTATTCTATGTATCTGTCTTGAAGAAAGTAATTGGACATAGAGTTTCCACTTAGATTGAGTTACCTAAATTGGATGAATAATTCTTAGTCATTTTAGAGTCTAAATATATCCTTCACATGTGCACTAAGCAACTATGAACTAGAGCCATTAAACAATATTTGATCAAATGGAAGAACCTACACTCTGAAGATGCAATATGGGAGGATGAATCATTGCTAAAGTAACATCCTAGTTTGATTCAACATTGATGACAACATTATTTTGAAGGGGAACAAAATGTTACACCCTTAACCTATAGTGTGTCTAAGGATATGTGTGTCTGACTTGTGGCTTACACACCTTCATATTAGTTTGTTGCATTTCTTAATGTTCTTAGTATGGTCAGCCTATGTAATAACCATGGTTAAGTAGTGTATATATAGGAGGTAGTGGTTAGTATTTTATTATTATATTGTGAATTATGTTCTTATTGTATTTTTTTAGATCTTTCCCCCTTGAATTGGCTCAATCATAATAGTCAAGTATTCTACTCTTTTGCCAATTTTTGTTATAGATCTACTTATTTTGATCTTAATTCTACAATATATAATTTTATTATTGAAAATCATCTAAGTAATTTCCTTACAATAAATAACATTCTTCACAACCTTTCAATTGATATATATTTGATTGAAAAATAATGTTTGGTTCCACCATAATCAAGGGAGTACATAAAGTGCTTCATAATAACATAGCTCATAAGAAAAATAACTAGGAAAGCAAGAAATAATAGGAAAATAAAGTGTCTAGTCCTCTATTTTACTTTCTAATGTAAAACAACCAACCCCTAACTCAGTCTTATTGTTGGCCTTATATAAATTTCAATCCAATCTAACCCACCCACCAAGTGGTTACAAACATTAAATAATAGGCATCAACTAAGACACAAATTCAAAGTTTGTTCATATTCAAGATAATGGTGCCTCCCTTAAAGACACCTTTTTCCATTAAATGTTGGTAACATAGTAGTATTAGAACAATGTATTAGTCCAATTCATATAGGTTCAAGTTAGATATTCCTCCTATTGATGGGTTATCTTTGTATTAAATATTAGAACCAAAATTATCTTCAAGCCTCAAAAACTTCCCCCTAATAGTTAACCATATGCTTTACTATGATGATAATGTATGTTTAAGGCATTTCTTTATCCTTTTGTGATCCTAGCTTGCCTAATCATGATGTGCTCGCTATCGTCTGACTCAGCCCACTATCTAACTTGATTAGGAATATGTTTCCATAATCCTTATTACACTACACAGTAAGATATTACATTACTACACTGATCTTATTATACTCACAATTCAATTTCCATATCCTATGGCCTAGACGGGCAAGACAAGAATCAAGTTTATGATTTGATCATGTTCATGAAGATAAGTTATGTGGCATCTGAGTTAAACTTGTTGACTTCCTATTATATTGTGCCATGTCTTATTATACATTCATTTTTATGCATTTTATGCCAAAAAGGTTCATGTGTCATGTTGGGGAAATGATTTATTCATGTGTCAGAGTGATGCGTGTGCACACTTGGTTACATGCATGACTAATGTGTCAAGAATTCACATGATGTTGTTTTTGATATGGACTTGATTATGTTTATTATCCCTCCCTTTCTTGGGTGTGTTTGTGCACTTATGATTTTTTCTTTGAAAAATTGTATATGGTTTTCCAAAATGATGAAAGATTATTTTACACTTAGGATGATGTTGCATCATAAACCTTGATGTAAGTATTTGAGATCAAAAATAAATAATTGTATAATGTGCCTAGATTTGAAATAATATATGATTCCTCTTGATACGTGTTATTAAAATGACTTTATGAAGCCACACACACACACACACACACACACATCTATACATACATATATGTATATAAATATGTATGTATGTATATCTATGTATATGTGTGTGTGTATGTATACATCTATATATATGTATGTATGTATGTATGTATTTATGTACACACACACACAGTGATGAGCTCCATAAATGTCCTATTCTCAGCCTCATCTTGCTTGTTAACCATGCTTTTGAACACTATCCCATAAGTTTCCTTCCTCAAGTTGCCATAAACCTATAAATAGCATTATGTTTCTATACTCTTTTAATAATTATAATTATGTATTGAATTTAAATATGTGATATTTATCTATTGTTTTAAGATGTTTTTTCTATAATGTGTTTTAAGGATGTTTTGGAGAAATATGTCTATAGCACGGAACATCCTATAGCAACAGAATCTCATTACATAGACTATCATGTATCCACTACATGACCAAAGCCACAAATGAATAGATTTTGATTCCTCTTTCAACTGAATCATAGAAACATTCATAACCTCCTTGGAGCCCAATAAGGAAGTGGTTAAAGACTGAAATAGTTTTGTTTGTCCTACATCAATATTGTAGAATTCACCTGAAAGATGACTTTAGCAAAAGGATCCAATTTTGATTATCCTAAGTCAAATGTTTCTTAGATTAGAATATATATTGTTTTGTATAAAATAGTATCCTATGTGGTATATATATGTATGTAGAAGCAGAGTTGAGAGATAGTAGATGTTGATTAAATATTATTAGAAGTACATTTTATCAAGCAACTATTATTGTAATTTCCTACAGTAATTCATTATTGCAATTTTTATTAATATGAACAAGCATTTTTGAGTTTAATTAAGTGTTGTGAGAGGAAGGATTGAAGCTGGAATCAGGTGGAAGGACCCCCTTTGGAAGTTTGTAGCAACAATCCAACCCATTTAATAGCTAAGCATGTTATTCAATTTCTTTATGCATTATATGTTTTATTTCTGAATTGTGTGATTTATATTCTTGCTTGTATTTTTTTAAAGAAGCTTCCAATGTATAAGCATTTATTTCAAAATATTTTTTGCATGTTTAGATTCTATCATTTCATTTATTGATTCTATCATTTCATTTATGCATGACTTTAACATATTGGATAACAATTAGTAAAAGGTCAAATTAGAAGATTGAGTGTGTACATATAGTGACATCATCCTATCAAGTCTACATCCTCGAGTTGACATTTAAATGAAGTAGAAGGTATAGGTCTATGGAAACTCTCCTTGTTCATTTTGATCAAGAGAATTATATCCGATTGTGAATCGACTGCTAGTCATTTTTGGTGTTGTTGCTAGGGAAGGGTGTCATACACTTTTAATCTTCAATATTGATAGCATTTATTTGTGGATGTTTATTATTTTTATTTCCAAATATTTTTATTTTTTAGATTAAATATTTCTTGCTTTCATAGTTTAAATTTCCATTTTTGCAAGTAGGATAGTGGAAATTTTCAAAAAACTCCAAATTATTAACCCTGTGTAGCTAGGGTGGGCAAAAAAAAAAGTGGTTGATGTATGCAAAGTGAAGGGGACTATTTATGAATATTTTTGCATAAATCATCAATCATTGCTAAAAGATCAAAAATTCATCTTACAATAATTGAGGAACATGAAGGAATTCCTGAAGATCACTCACAGTTGTCAATAGAAGAGGTAGATAAGGAGGAATTTTTGGCTGGACTGGTAGCACAAGCTAGAGACCTTAAGGAGTTTCATATCCCTACAAGAGACCCACATGTACCACCTTTTATAATTCTCACCTTATCACCTCATACTCAATAATCTAAAGTTTTCTTCCCTCTGTCGCTCAAATTTCTTGCTAAAGAGGCATTCAAGGCTATTCTTGCTCCTAGAAGAAACACAAGGCCAATAAAATCTTTCAATTTAGAGAGACTCTTTGCCAAAACACTAGTTGAATATTTTTAAACCTCCACACAATCCCCATTGTATAAGAATCCATACATTCCTAAGGAAAAATATAGTCTCCATCTTTTACACCCCAGGAAATAAAAGAATTGATAGGAATTTTTAGTGGTGGGTAGTGACAACCTCTTATCTACCAACACAAAGAGTATTCATGGGGGATCACTAGGAAGAAAACATTACCAATGAGTCAGATACTTTCAAATTTCATATCTTTACTCTTGAAAAAAATGCACCCATGAATAATATCCCTCACTCTGCCCTCCCTACTTTCAGGGGAAAAGCATCTGAGGATCTAGACACGTTTTTTTTGAGTTTGACATCTTATGCCGTAACTATGATTATAATCAAGATGCTCAAAAACTCAAATTATTTCCAACAACACTCAAAGATGCATCTCTTAGATAGTTCGTGGAACTTGGAAAGGATGCCATTTCTACTTAGGAAGAAATGAAGGAGAAGTTGTTAATGAAATACCAAGACTATTGCAGGGGCAAGAACTATAGGAGAGATGACATATTCTAAATGATACAAGCTGATGATGAGTCATTGGAAGAATATATGGAAATATTTTTGTTTAGCTTAAAAAATATAAGAAGACTACAATGGACAAGAAATCAATCAAGTTAATATTCTTGAATTGAATTAGAGATGATTGTCTAGAGGCACTAGATTTAATGCCTGGTGGTGATGTTTCTACATTGCCCTTTGATGAACTAACAGTTCTATGCAAAAACTACTCCAGATCAACCATGAAAAAATGTTGGGGTATAACCCTTCTTGTATAATTTTCATCAAGACTATCTAAAGGTGAAGTTAGCAACCTACATTAGGACATGAAGTAGGATATTATCATCTACCTAGCTACTTAGCTTGATACATTACATACATGGAAGAAGCAAGAAGAAACTAAGAAAGTCTTAGCTGCTTATTGCCCTGAATGCCAAAAGAAGAAGGTAGATTATACATGCCATTCTATGAAAGCTTAGGTAGCCATCATAATCAAGGAAAATCCTAAAATGGTGGAGATGCATGCCATAGGAGAAGATGAGAATCAAGTGTTTTTCATGGCTAACGGAAACCATGGGTACAAATACCAAGTATGCCATCAAACTCTATGTTTGAAAATTCTCAATTCTCAAATAATCCTCAATATGGTTCTTAAATGAATATACCCAATCAAAATTAGTCTCAAACAAGTTGGCAGCTACCCCAAAATTAGTTATAAATGCAATAGAATGGACAACAACCTCAACTAGGGTAATTTCAAAACTAGAAATGGTTTTATCCCTCTAATCCCTGGTAATAACAATGGAGAGGTAATCAAGGCTTTCCCTAGCAAATGAAACAACTACAACAACAAAAGGCCATAATGATAAATAATCAACAACCTATTCAAACCAATCAATTACCTACCCATCCCATCCCTAATCCTGTTAATAAGTTAGTTCAAACAACACAATCCACTAAAATAATATAATATCCAACATACACCTTGGATATTAATCAAGTTCAACTTTGCTCAGGTCATGTTCTTCCACAACCCAACTCACCCATAATAATAGAACACATTGAACCAGCTCCACTCCATACTAATCCACAACCACCCATAGCTATTCCTGAGCCAACTCCATCTAAAAAATAAAAAGAAACTGATAATCCTCCTTTTTTGGAGAGATTAAACATATCACATCCTGAACCAGAGCCTGAATTCGATATTTTAGGACAACTTAAGAATGTGTGTGATAAATCCCACTCTTTCAAGAAATAAAGGTTGTTCCTATCTATAATAAAGTTTTTAGAGATCTATGTTTGAAAAAAATGAGAAGAAAGAAGAAGGATCCTAAAACAGTCTAGGTCATTGGCCAACTAGAAGATATTATGTTGAGAAACATAGTTCCCCTAAAATATTATGATTTGGTAAGTCCTGTAGTTAATGTTAGCATCCATGGCCAACCCATATCTAATATTTTAATATATTTTGGTGTGGCCATCAATGTGATGACTATGGAGACCATGCAATAGTTGAAACTTACCACTCTCCATCCAATACCTACCATCCTCTAGATGGCTGACAAATCAACTGTTAAACCTGAGGGGATTGTCGAGGACCTTGTTATCACTATGGACTCCTAGTAATATCCAATAGACTTTATTTTCCTGTATCTAAAGATCAATTTGGGGGGTTATCCTCTCCTCCTTGGGTGCCCATGGTTGGCTATTGTTAATGCTTTTATTGGCTACAGGTCAAGAAATATGCTAATTTCCAATGGAAATGACACTAAGAAATTGGTTCTTTATCCACCAACTCAGCCTTCCTAGAATGATGGCCCAACCCATTGGATTAATGACTTTGAATAATTTTTTTCATTGTAGACTCTTAGAAAAATTAACTAGATTCTAGCTTTCCAGGAACAATAAGAAGACACTATCCTTACTGGTATTCTACAAAACACCTATCAACAGGATCTTATAGCCATCAACCTATTGGAATGTACATCATGCCCTCTTCAAAATACATTTTCTAAGAATAATCTTGTTGAAATTGTAAGAGACATTCAGACATTCCATCAATTTCTTTCCCATCAATGCAGCTATGCTCCTTTAATCACCAACATAGAAACCATGCTTTCTTTAACAAAACAAGTAGACATTCTGCCAAACAAACCTCTCAACATTAGCACCTCCTTAACACCCTAGCAAGAAATTTAGTTACTTATAATGCTAAGAAAGTATACAACAACATTTACTTGGGATTATCATGACATGAGAGGAATACCCCCAAATTTATGCATGCATCACATTTACATTAAAGAAGAATACAAACCTATTCACCAACACCAGTGAGGAATGAATTCTACAGTTATATATATTATCAAAACTAAGTTGCTAAAACTCTTAGATGTAGGATTTGTATATCCTATTTCAGATAGCTAGTGGATCTCTCCCCTGGTCATTATCCCAAAGAAAGGGGGAAAATAGCATATTTGCATTGATTACTAAGAATTAAATGTTGCTACCAAGAAGGATCACTTTCTCCATCCATTCATTGATCAAGTATTGGATAAATTAGCAGGGAAAAATTACTTTTCCTTCCTAGATGGTTATTGTGGTTATAATTAGATATGAATTGTTCCACAAGACCAAGATAAAACCACTTTTAGTTTCCCTTGGGGAACCTATGCCTATGTTGTCTTACCATTTGGCCTTTGCAATGCTCCAACTACTTTTCAAAGGACTATTTTTAGCATATTTTTTTTGTCTCTCCCATGACTATGTTGAAATATATATGGATGATTTATCTGTTTATGGGTAGACATTTGAAGAAACATTCAACAACCTAGAGAAAGTTCTTCAACATTTCCAGGACAACCAATTATATTTGAGTAATGAAAAGTGTTATATACTTATGACTGAAGGGATTGTGTTGGGGCATCACATATTCCCTATTGGAATTCAAGTTGACCCAACAAAGATAAGTATCATTAAGGATCTACCCATACCAAAGAATTAGAAAGATGTTAGAAACTTTTTAGGGCATGTTGGTTATTATAGATGATTCATCAAACATTTTAGTAAAATTTCCACCCCTTTATTTGGATTACTTATTGAGGATATAGAATTTATATGGACTAATGATTATGAAACTACCTTTCAACAACTCAAAGACCTTCTCATAACAACTCTTATTCTGAGAGGGCTTGATTAGAAGAAGCATTTTCACATCCACATAGATGAATCTGACACCACTTTAGCAGCTATCCTTGGCCAAAAATATGAATCCCTGAGTTATGCAATCTATTTTATCAATAAGAATATCTAAGGGGATAAACTCAACTACACTGTAACAAAGAAGGAAATTTTTTCCTTCATTTATGCCATCAAAAAAATTTGATACTACATTATAGGTTGCCAAGTATTCATCCACAAATATCATGTAGCAATCAGGTATTTAATGAACAAACCTACTATAACAGGCAAGATAATTCGTTGGTTGATTTTGCTGCAAGAGTTTAATATTATCATTATGGATAGACTAGGTAAGAATAATGTAGTAATAGATTTTCTATCTTGATTGCAAAATGATGAGCACTATCTTATTGTTGATGATTATTTTTTTGGTGAACATTTATTTATCATAACAATTCAATCTCCTTCGTTCATATATATTGCTAACTATCTTGTTGTATGATCACTACCACAACATTTATCACCTAGGGACAAATAACATTTGATACAAAAGAGTAGATATTATTCCTGGGTTGTAGGATATCTCTTTATCACTAGACTAGATTTAGCTATGAGAAGATGTATCCAGAAGATGAAGCTTATGACATTCTCAGAGTCTACCATGATGAACCCTGTGGGGTTCATTTTTCTACCAAATGGACTATCATAAAAGTAATCACTACCAGATATTATTGGACTTCTTTACATAAGGATGCCATGATGTATACCCACAGATGTGACCAATGCCAACGTATGGGAAAACCCACTCACTCTGATGAAATGCCATTATAACAACTGGTTCTAGAACCCTTTGACAAATGAGGAATGGATTTTTTAGGTTCCATTGATCTTAAATCCAATAACAAAGAATATATACTGGTGTGCATTGATTATGTCATAAAATGGGTAGAGTTCAAATCCTTAACCCATAACCAAGATGATAAAGTAGCTAAGTTATTTTATGAAGAAATCTTCACCTACTATGGAGTACCAAGATAAATAATCACAGACCAAATCCCATAGTTTACATCAGACCTCACAACTACCTTGGTAAAATAATATGAAATTAGACATAAAAGTCTAATCATTACCATCCTCAATCAAATGGTTAGGTGGAAGTGACAAATAGAGAATTGGAAAATATACTCACTAAGACTGTCAACCTACAAAGAAAAGATTGGTCAACTCATCTTTTAGAAGCAGTCTAGGCTTATAGAATCACCTAGAAAACCACAATTGGTTTCACTTTATATAAACTAGTTTAAAGTAAAAATATTGTTCTACCCATTGAGTTTGAACATAAAACATTATGGACAACACTTGATTTGAGCTTGGATCTTTCCCAAGCTCAACAAGATAGGATCATGCAATTGAATGCACTTAATGAACTAAGAAAAGAAGCACTTTATCACACTGAAATAATGCAAAGACAATGTGTGGATTGGCATGATAGGAACATCAAGACTAAGAATTTATAACTTGGTGAGTGGGCACTCCTTTTTTACTCTCAATACAAGGATCATAAAGTAAAGATACAGTCCAAATGGCTTGGGCCTTATGACAAGTTTTTAATAATGGAGATGTAAAGCTCATGACCATTGAATCTATTCAGTTGTGACTGCTTGTTAATGGCCACAGGCTCAAGCTATATATGAAACCATTTTACAATAAAAATCTCACTCATCAATGTTTTGAAGAATAACATCCATCTCTTCTTTATGAAGCAAATCAACCTATTCTTACAGCTGAAGGGTGTTTTTGTCAACCTTTCTCTAATATTTTTTAAGAGTAATAAAGTTTATTTTATCCAATAATAAGTCATTCAAAATGGCTTGGTTCAGGCTGAATAAAATTCTACCTCCTAGATCCCTGTGATTCTAGTTGAGTTTGGACTAGATTTTTTTTTTTTTTAAATAGAAAATTCAGCAATGAAAACCTTCAGGTATTACTAACAGATGTTGTCTCAGAAAACCAAGTCACTAGTTGATCAACATTCATTTTAAAAAAAGAAAAAGAAAGAAAGAGAAAGGCCACTACTGCAATAAAACTTTTTATTTTTAATTGTTTTTACTTGCAGATTTATTCCCTTGGAACAGAAATACATTTTTCTCTTTGCTATAGGATGAAAAACTTACTATTTTAGGATAAAACTTCTTGTTGTAGGATAAAACTTGTTGATACAAGAAAAATTTCTTGTTATAGGATGTATTCTTATCATTCCAGCATTTTGCTCCCAATTAAATGAAAACACATGCCAGACTACCACTTCAAATCATTATTTGTGCATTAATGAAAGGTATTCCTACAAGTACAAGATAATTATTTAATATTCATTTCATGTCATATATTTTAATTATTACTAAGATGATGGTATCTAATGCTATTAATGCACTTCCATATGTTCTTTTTATCATGCCAACTCACCATATCTTCTCCTTCACTGATTAATGTGACCTTTGATGTGTTGTTGCCAACCACCCTTTCCTATTACCATGGGTCATTTTGTGCATGTAAGCTTTGTCCCTTGAGGACAAGTGTTATCTTAAGTTAGGGGGGCTATTTTTCATAATTCAAATGGATTATTTCACTCCCAAAGCAAACATTTCACCAAAGCCATAAAACCCTTGTTGAAAGAACACAGACCTACAACTCAAATTTCATCTCACAATATGGGAGGGGACTTGTTAAAACATGAACCTCTTGATATCATCCCTTTAACCAATAGCCCAGACATCCTAGCCTTATTCTAGAATGTAGGATGGGCACAATATTTTAAGAAGATATAGGCCCTAGATAATGGAATTGTAGAAGAATTCATTGGCTCATTTCATAACAACCTAGAAACACTAAGAGGAATAAATATAATGCTAACAAATACTATCATTAGTGAAGTAATAAGATTACCATGAATAGGGGAGGCATGGAATCAAAACTCTGATGCCAAAGTAGAGAGGAAAAAATTCATCAAAGGAGCTGAAATCTTGAAAACTTCAAAGTAGGGCACTTCATGGTTATCTTTACTAGGAATATGGGTCAAAGATATTGAGTTCATTTTATAGATATTTACTTATTAAGGGAGGTATTCCATGTTGCATGGCATACACTTAAATCATGATTCATTTATGGCATGGTATAGAGATAAATGTACCTAACCTCTTGCTCCACATGATCACAAAAATGTTGGAGGCTTTTCAAAAATGTAATTTCAAATCTCTTTCCCATCATTATCTAATCCAGTTGATTATTTAAGACTGTTTGCAAAGGACTAGACACAACATAATTTAGGAATAATTTTTCCAAGTATCAAGAACTGTAGAAAGTGATAGAGAAGGAAATGAAATAAAAGAGGAATTGGAGGTAGAAGAATAGAGATCAGAAGAAGCCCTTCCTACAACTCCACAAGAACCTATAGTAGAAAACCTTATTATAGCTCCATAAGAACCTATAAAAGGAGACCTTCCTATAGCAACACAAGAACCTATATAATAACTTCTTGTAAAAACATAAGAACCTACAGCAAGGACTAAAGAAAAGATTTCCATGACCAAGGAATCTAGAGGAAATAGGAAGAAATGCATTCTCTAGCCTGATTCAGAGGAGTCTGAGGAGGAACTTCTACCTTCTCCCAAAAAGGCCAAGGTAACCTCTACTCCTCATAGATCTCACAGATTAAGAATAAAAATGAGAACTAAACCTTTTTCTATTATTGAAATAAATGAAGAATTTGGAGAAAAATAGACTGCTAGTAGTGATGAATCTCTAAAGGCTAAAACAAACAAGGGAGAATGTTCTTAAGAATACAATCAGGAGGTAGAACAAGTAGAGCATAGTCTTTAATATTTGTAGAGGAACTAATGCAAGAGGAAGTGGAGGAATTGGAGCAACCTAATGTACAAATGGAATTTTCCACCCTAGAATAATCCCTATAAGAAATTTAGTGACTAAGAAAGAAGATATAAGATTAGTTTGGAGGAAGACTGGATGCACTTGTTGTAGCAAATTTTCAGCTACAGCCCTCTGTTGAAGAACATCCTACAGTCATTATTTCACAACCTTTTATAGAGGTGAATCAATAAAAAAACCTACAATTACCCAAGAATTTAGGTATCATTCTTTATTTACAATATTTTCTAAATTAAGGAATTGGATGGATAGTCAGTCTAAAATTCTAAAGGAATTAAGAAAATAAAATAAAAAATTAAAAGAAGAGAATAAGTTGAAGGAAGACATAATATCCAAACTGAAGTAGAAAATTAAAGATATGGTTGGTCTTACCCAAGAGCTCATTAATTGCAAGCCTCCTACAAGAGTTTATTCATTCTACCTTGAGGAGCAATGGCATAAGTTTAAACTTATGAGAATTTATTATGACATGCCTCATGAATTCATTGATCCCCTCTCTTTCTTTTCTATCTATAAATAAATTTCACATGAAGAATAAGCATAATTGTGCGAGTTCTACCTTCACAATTATGTTGTTCTTTATGATAGAGAGTGGAAACCTAATCTATATGTTGGAGATGTCCAACTAAATGAATTTTCATCATATTTGTTGAATGAGCAAAGAAGAGGAAGAGAAGTAGTTGAATATAGGAAAAAGGAGAATGAAATCCAGCTACTTATTAAGAGAGAATCAATGGCACCTAATGTTGTATTGACTGAATGGGATAATATCATGTTTAAGAAAGAAGTCAGAGCTTGGTTTGCAAAGAATTATGATGAAGCCCAAGATTTTTATTTAGGATTGAGAACTTATGTTGATGAATCTCAAGAGTCCTATAATGAACGATGGAATGATATCACTCCTATACTAAAAAAGAGAGCCATTTCCCCTTTTAACTTGAAGGCAACATTTAACAGGATCATAAAATATATTATTATTGTAGTTGAAATGGTATCTCAATTGTTGAACATTAAATTCCAACCTCATCTATTATGGTATCATATTCTAGATTGGTAGGATAAGTCCTCATTGGATGAATCCATGAAGGTCCAAATCTAGTAACTATTTGAATAGAGACATGGATTTTATGTTCACCTTGCCAGTGGTGCTATAAATCTCATGGATTTTAGAGTTCTTTGTCAAATGAGAATGAACAAGTTTGTTGTTCCAAGTCAAGTAAGATCTTAAGTTGGGGGGTGTGATGAGTTCCATAAATGTCCTATTCTTTTCCTCATCTATTACACTCATCATGCTTGTTAACTATGCTTTTGAACACTTTCTCATAAGTTTCCTTCCTCAAGTTGCCATAAACCTATAAATAGCATTATGTTTCTATACTCTTTTAATAATTAGAATTATGTATTGAAATTAAATATATGATAGTTATCTATTGCTTTAGGTTGTTTTTTCTATAATGTGTTTTAAGGATGTTTTGGAGAAACAAGTATATAGCACAGAACATCCTAAAGCAATAGAATCTCATTACACAGACTATCTTGTAGCCACTGCATGACCAAAGCTGTGAATGAATAGATTTTGATTCATCTTTCAATTGACTCATAGAAACAACCATACTTTCCCTGTAGCCAAATAAGGAAGTGATTGAAGACTGAAACAATTTTGTTTGTCCTACAACAATATTGTAGAATTCACATGAAAGATGACTTTAGTAAAAGGATCCACTTTCAGTTATCCTAAGTCAAATGTTTCTTAGATTAGAATATATATTATTTTGTATAAAACAATCTCCTTTGTGGTATATATATATATATGTAGCAACAAAGTTGAGAGATAGTAAATGTTGATTAGAGATTATTATAAGTACATTTTATCAAGAAAATATAGTGACTTATGCACATATAGTGACATCATCCTATCAAGTCTACATCCTCGAGTTGACATTTAAATGAAGTAGAAGGTGCAGGTCCATGGTAACTCTCCTTATTCATTTTGATAAAGAGAAGTATATCTGATTGTGAATTGATTATTAGTCACATGCATGCATATTTCATTCTCTAATTCTAATTAGAGACCTATTTCACACAAGCCAACCTAATGAGAAATAAATAAGCCAACAAAATAGACCCATGAAAGAAAAGGAAAAGGGGAGGACATCAAGGGCTGATAAAAATAATTAGGATAGCTTTGATGGCCCATAGAATCCACCCAAGTAAGGTTAGATAGAAATATAAATCCAGCTCAAAGGCAAAATGGATAGAAATTAGAGAGAGGAAGAAGATAAAGGAAAGAGAGAAAAATTATAGAATCCAAAAATTCAAAATATACATAAGAGAGAAAATAGATGAAAGAGAGTAAGATGAGGCCACATAAGGAAGGGGCCAAGGAAAACACATGGGACAAGTGACAATAAGTATATATACCAAATTTATAAATAATATGAAAAAAATGACACTAAAAGTATTACAATAAGATTCATTTACCAAATTTACATGTCTACCCCAAGAGATTTGAAGATAACAAAGAGAAAATGTCATTTTAGCATATAGAAATTCCAATATTTTAAAAATTATACATGTATTGTTTGGAGTGAGCAGATGTTGGTTTTGAGGTTGGTTTAGATTCATAAAAAATGTTTATCATTGAAAAAAAATTAGAGGGTAGTCAGGTGTAACCTATTTTATCAGATTTAGGGTTTATAGAAAACCCTAAATGACAACACTACTATGAAAAATTAGGAGAATAACATAACAATAGCATCATTTAATAATATAATAAAACTTGTTCTCTAGGCTACTAGGGTTGTATGCACTCATAATTGGGATAAATAGGTGTTTTTTCCTCAATGTGCAAGTATGATTCTAGTGTTTTTTGATGTGGAGGCCTCCTCCTTTACAAAATGGTTTAAAAGTGCTTATATAGTCATATATTTGAAATTATTTTGAATGAGCCTCATTAGGGACATATGCCAAACTTCCTATAGCTTTTGATTTTATAAATGGTTGTTACTAGATGGGAAGATGAGAGAGGGAGAAAGGACACTATAGCGGTGTGTTATAATCCCATTGGGCGCTCTTGTATAATAGATGATTTCATCATTCTAAGTGTTAAGAAAGGCCTAAAAGATGTTTAATATTGATAATAATAGAGATTAGTACATTTAGGTGTAGTTTATTAACTTAGAAGAGTGTGTAAGGTAGTTGAAAGTGATCAAAAAGGGCCCTAAGATAGGTCTAGAGGTAAGTGTGTAAGAGAGTGGTCAAAAGTGCATGGTTTTAGCTTAAATGTTAATTTATGTGTCTACAATTTCTCCCATTTTATTCTAGTAATGCAACAAATTTAAAGTACTATAGTAAAGGTAAAAGGAGTGCATACTTGAAGTTACCTATGAAGAAGAGTACTGGATGTAGGCCACAACGTTGAACTATGATCCATGCAAAAACCTATATTGAAACATATGTAATAATAGTCTTTGTTTAAGATTAATATCAAAAAGTGAAATATAATGAACTATAAAGTGATAAGTAACAAATACATTTGATTGAGTATTTGAACCATTGTGTCTTTTTAGTGTAAAAATGAATAAAAATCTGTGACTATGTTAGGATGTACACTTGTAATTTCATTAATGTTAAATAGCTTGGATTGGACTGTGCATGCCCAAATCCTCATCAATAAGTGGGTGTTCTTAATAACTCAATGTGTGCTTGACTCCATCATCACACATCAAAGGTAGTAAAAGTAAATTTGTAATCCTTGTATGAATCCCAATAGACATTTTTGGTGTAATAACTAGTGTAAATACTGGTGCAAATAGTGAAACAACAAATGCATATGGAATAAGGTTTAATTATAGTGTAAAACTAGTGTAAATTTGGTGTAAATAATGATTATAATCTTGATCTAGTTTATATATCAAGGAGAATGACATGAATTTGTCATTCCACCTATAAGACTGGTACAAAAAACTGAGCCATGAGGAAATAATGTGTCGCACACATGCCTCAAACTAATATCTGGTGCATATATATTCTAATATTAAGTAAAATAATTTTTATTTTGATTAACCCTATGTGCTAACTTGAAACAACATGCCATGCAATATTGCCCTTAAACTAAGAAAATATGAGACAAACTAAGTGATTTTGGAAATTGAGACTATGAAACTGTTGAGTATTGTTCTGGGGTAAAATGAGGTTCTTAAAAATCATGGAAATGCCTATTTTTTAGGCATTTGAACAACATCATTAATAAGGACACTAGAGTAGTGCTCTCCAATCCAATATGGCACTTATATCCATGGTGATTTTTTATGTATTTTTTGAGTCTAAAATTATGTTAACTCTGTAATCTTGTTAAATCATGATTATTTATTGATCTAGGAAGTTTAGTTTCTAAGATAAACCTCTATGAATTTCCCCTCTTTTGAGGTGAGTTGTTGAGCCTACGCAACAACTTAACTCAAAAGAAAAAGTTATGCAGTAGGTTGTTGTGATGTAAAAATGGAAATATAAGCAATATTGAAAACATGTAAAAGCATGGCACATTATGTATGTAAAATAAGCATAGTAATAATGTTATATGCATTTAGAAACAAGCATTCATAGTAAGTGTGTCTAGATATATGTGATAATGAAACATATAAATAATTAAACAACTAAGTATATAACATTGATTATAAATACTCAGGGAGGAATGCATGATATCCTTCATGGCATTAGAATGGTTGGGTGGATGCATGATGTCCATCATGGCATCAAAATCTAAGAAAAAAAATAAAGAAGGTGTCATGTCCATGATGAAAACAATCAAAGGGTGCACACATAACACATAGAACACACAATAAGAGGCCAAAGGTCCATATAAAAAGGAAATGTTTAAATGCCACTCACTCGAATAGAAAGTACATATGAATCACATTAATAGAAGCAAACAATGGAGGCTTAGAGCCACATAGAAGGAAGGACATGTTCAAATGTCCACACACATGAATTTAAGATACACATAAGGACATGTTCAAATGTCCACACACATGAATTTAAGATACACATAAGGACATGTTCAAATGTACTTAGAGGCATACAATTATAAATATGAAGTCTTAGATCCACTATGTAATGGCATATTCAAATGTCCTCAAAGCAAATAAAGAATGCATGTAATATGTGAAGCTAGAAAAAATAATATAAAAACATGCATGATTAAGTAATCTTATCAACATGAGTTAAGTTTTAGCCTGAGTTTATTCAATAACTAAGATAAAAATTAGTATATCACAATGTTAGTGAGTGATAAATATTGAAAGATGCAATAGTATGTAAAGATATGAGTTATGAGTAAGATAATATGGGCAAAAAAAGATAAAACATGTGTATATTATACCCCTGGTGAGATAAATAATGAATGTACATGTTGTATGAATCATGTGTATAGTCTAAAACTGAGTGGTGATAGTCTAAGCTTGTTGGGAAAACAACATGGTGAGGGATACTAGATCAATGTGCTCTTGATGTAGAAGCATCAATCTAGAAGACAACATTTTTGTGTTTTTTGTCAATAAGATGTCAAGTTAGTCAATTTTTCTTGTCTATTTATGTGAGGGACCTTATAATGTCCATTTGTGTCTTAAAGTCCATTTGAATTCCTCAAGGTGTGCTATATAGCTTATAGGAGTTTTCCCTCCAAAATAAGGAATTTGAAAATTCAAATATTTAAAAATAAGGTTTGAGTGGTCAATGCAAGGTAAATGTGGTTAATTGAGAGAATGATGGTGTAAGAGAGTCAATAAACCTTTTAAAAGGTGTTTTACGTCATATATAAGTCATAAGGTTAAGAGTCATGTTTTGGTAATGTGACATCAAAACACCACATTGAAGTTGATGTGTAAGAAGATCTTATCATGTAACTACCTAAACCAACATTAGAGTTGGTGGAATAAATAATTTTGTACATAAATCTTGGTAGAGGAGAGAATAGGTAGAGAGGGATAGATCTCCAAAAAGAGGGAGGAAAATTAGAGAATGGAGAATGTCTTAAAAAACCCTCATAAATGATGACAAGTCCAAGTGGGACTGCAATGTATTATTACTTGATTCCACAATGAATAAAAGAAATTTTTGTTGATATAAATTCCCCATTCAGTGTGTTTGATTATATTAGTTTCATGTTATTATTGATAGCCCCTAAAGGCCATGAATCTTGTTGATGTTTTCTAAAGGTTGCAAGTTTTGACGAAATAATATGGTAACAGATTTAAAAGGGTATTGAGTATTTCCTACAAGTTGGTGAAATGAAACTCATAAATAGAATATATATTTGTGTATGTTGAAATTGTGTAGGCCTATAGATCATAAGTCACAGACCATAAATATGATTAAGAAATGGTTGGTAAGAAAAATTATTTTTTGCATTAAATTTTTTTGAATGACAAATGAATAATGGAGCCCAATATACAATAGTTGAGAAGTTATTATTTCTATTATTACATTCATACCTTATGTCACAGTTATAAAACCTATGTTTTATGTGGTCAATCCAAGTAAACAAAGAGAGAATTAAGGACCTAAGTGAGTCAATTGGTTTGATAATTTATTGTCATATTGAAATTTTAGCATATATCAAACAAACCCTATAATTAGTCTTTAAATTTGTTTAGTCACAGTCATCTGAGATGTTACATAGTCCTGTGTTAAGACTCAAAATGTTGAGAATTGAGATGAAGAAGCTTTGATATGTTATAAGAGATAATATTTGAGCATGGGTAAATAGATATAGTAGTTAATTAGACCTATTAAATTTATTTAAACCTTATTAAGTTACCTATACCTAAATATGTTGTGATTTATAACCTATTTTGCCTTACACAGTCAAGTGTGGAGCATAAAGTTTTGTGTTTGGAATCATTCTAAGAAAATTAAGATTAACCAAGGTTTATAGCTAGTTGGATGAGATACATGATGTAAAAAAAAACTTTAGGGAGGTTTTTTGTCTTTAAAACTCATTATAACATAGGCTATGGAATTTGTTAGGCTCTCGGGCTTGTGCAGGAGAAGGGAAACCCTATATTAGGGTTTTGGAGTTTTTGATAGTTTTAACAATTATAAAATCCTAAAAAATTGTGATCATAAATAATTTTATGTGAGGAAAGTGAAAAAAAAAATTGGTTTGATTGGAGACCATACAGTATAGTTTCTAGACCTATGGGGGTGTTTAAGGGTTAATTAGGCCTAATAATAAGATGGGTTACAAAGGAAGTGATAGCTATATGTGGACCTAGACCTTGAAATTTGAAAAAAACCTAAATTAATACATATGGTGTTAATAAATATATTCATAATCTCAAATTATAGAATTACACAACTATACAATACATATTACTCAGAAAAAAAGGCTACAAGCCTTAGGAGATCAATGTGATCTTGAGGTGTGGAATGAGAGTACGGGGATTGTTTGAGAACTTAAATAATGATATAATAAATATAATAATGTCTTATAATATTATTTATTATAGGAGGTTTATTCATAATACTTATACTAAGTTTTGGTCCTTAAGACCTAGGAGACTTGCCTATTGAAAAGCTAGTAAAGATAGAAAAGTTTGTGAAGGGAATGAATTGGATGAGGTAGGAAATGAATGTGAATATCATTGGATAAGTAAATTAAATTGAGAGGTTCTTCTAAATTTTAAATAAATAGGGATAATATAAGGATACTAACAAGCATAGTGATCAAATTTAGTGAATCTAGATTGGTGCTAGACAGTTCAAGACAAGCATGACATGCCAATGAGATCTTTTTCAAGACTAGAGCTAGATAATGATGTTTTGTAGAATTATCCCCCTTACCTATGAATCATTTGGTATCAGATCAAGGTGAATTTTTGGTTGCATTTAATTTGATTTATTTAAGCTTGTTGATTTGAGATTGATAAAACATGTTATAAGGGATGCTTGAGATGACACCTTACAGGGTATTATGAGAGAAGAGAAAGTTGCAGGTCTAATCTATTGAGGTTAAAATAGAGGATTATAATATTGATAAATATAATATTATAAAACCCCAAATTCCAATAAAGAGGACTTGAATCTATTCAAGAGAGGACTAGTGACGAATAAGTAGAAAGAGCCTTGGAGCTCCAAGAGAGAAGAGAGAAAGTAAAGACTTCAAGAGAGAGTCAAGAAGGATAAGGAGAGGTACTAGATATAGGACTCAAAAAGAGGAAAGAACCAATATATTTATAATAGGAAATATTGATAATATTTATAAGACGAAGGTCCACATAGGCCTAGAAAGCAAATAAAGTGAGAGAAGATGGATGTAGAGAGAGAAGTGGAAGACATGAGAAGAGATTGGGGTAAAGTATTAAGAAGATAGAGCTCATGGTGAAGTTATTAAGAGGACAAGGAGGCCAATGGATTTATTTTAATGTGATAAGAAAGGTGAAGTAGTCATTAGAGTCACTTGTGAAAGAGAGAAGGTACAAGAAGAGTGTCTTGAGAGATGAGAAGAAGAAGGAGAAGATAGTCTAAAGAGGCATGAGGGATGAGATGTTTCCAAGTGAGCAACTAGACAAAGAGATTGAAAAGAGGGTTATCATTGAAGAGAAAAATAAGAAGATATAAGTACCAAGAATATTACATGAGAGTTAAGATAATAATAAAATATGGAGAGTTTCTATGCAAAAGACATTCAAAGAGACTATGTGGTCTCTTATTTTGTATGCTAAAGTTGCTTTTAAGTTTGTGTATGCAAGTGTGAAGAAATAATTATTGGAGGATAATCATAAGACCTCAAATTTTGTGAATTAAGGGCCAAGAACATCACCCATCAAGTGGAAAGAGGATGACAAATAAAAAGAACATCTTATAGAATACAAAGTGATGAAATTTAAAAGCATTCAACATGTTGAAGATGAATTTGAAGAGGAATATTATGATGCATTGCCAAGTGTAGTAGTTGAAACAAAGGAGATAATTCACCAAGAAGACATTAAGGTCACCCATGAATACATGAATGAATATTTGAGATTGCAAAAATCATCTTTGTGGTAAATGAAGGTCTAAACATTGATTTTGATTGCATCTATGAAGAAGAAAAGGCTAATATGTAGATTGGGAGGAAGAAGGACAAGGTGCAGCCATTAAAAAGAGAACAAGGACATGGATATTTATGGCCTAATAAGTATTGAGAAGGAATATTTGAACCTCAAACAAGAGTTCAAACAAGGCAAAAGCATATATGGAAAACAAGAATAAGTGTGGAAGCAAAACACAAAGGACAAAGAACACCAAGTTGGCATGGTACATAACCAAGGCATGAAGAATGAAGTAGATGCAAAGAGAATCAAGTGGAAATCCAAGAAGTTAAAATGAAGAAAATGGGTGGAAAATAGAATGAAATTAGCACAAGAGGATCATATTTCATGTATATCCCAAGGAAGGATGAATATTAAGGAAGAGTACAAGCCTCCAAAGCAAACAAGAGAGATAAAGCAAGAAAACCAAGCTAAATAAATGAAGGTAAATCAAGAACATGAATGCATAAAAGAAGATAAGTGTTTTCAAGATTTGTTTTCAAATATTCTTTATGATGAGGTATATTAATTTGATTCAAGTAATGAGGATATTGTGTACATGGAAATAATTGCATTAATGAATGAGTGTGTAGAAAGAAAATTTGAAGATGAAACACCTAAAATAATGCTTGAGAAACATGGTATGCAGCATGAGGAGATTGATATGACTCTCATAAATTAAGGAGTCCAAATAAAATACAAGGATCAAGTTGCCCAAGAGGATGAAGAACAATGTGAACCAAGATTCTATGAGGATTGTGAAGAGATGGATGCACTCAAGTTGCAAGAAGAGTTGGAGATGTTGGATAATATTTTAAATCCATCCAAGGGTATGATATTAGGTTACTTATAGTAGGTAAATTTCAAGGATGAACCCCAAGAAACATCAAAAGAAGAGAAGTATAGATAACCACAAAGAGTTGTGAAAACAAGGCCACAAGCAAGCAATAAAATTGAGTATGAGCAAGCCAATAAGGTGAGCTATTCAATTGTAAAAGATAAATCTGAGTTAATATTTGATAAAAATGAATATGTAAAGTCAAATATTGTTCAAATCATATTGTACTATGTTGAAGATGAATGGAAGAATAAGTTGTTTTTGCACAATGAGCAAGATCATAGGAAAAGGCATCAAAAAGAAGAAAAATGTGAAGAAGAGGTAGAAAAAAAGGGTATAGATGAGAAAATTAAAAATAATAAAATGCATTTAAATCCATTAGAGCCTAAATAAGAAGATTCTAGCATGATCAAGGAGCAAAAATCACTAAACAAGTAAAAAATCAAGTGAAAATAATCAGAAAGAATGTTATAAAACAAGCATAAGCATGAAGAGGAAGAACCATTTGGTTGCAGATGAGTATGATGAATCTCAAAGTGACTTTTAATAGGTGAAATATGTATCAAACATATAGGTATAAAATTTGGAACACCTTATAGAGGTAGAAGATGTATGGACAAGAAGACTAGACAAGACCAAGAAGAGGACAAGCAAGAGTTTAACAAAAAGAACGGAGCAAGAAAGGAAGAATAACTTGATAGTGTGTATGAAAGACCCTAAAATTTATAATTTTAAGGAAAGAAATAAATTTGGTTTTGTAATTTTTCTTCCTTTTGGGGAGTATTATACATGAGCATTAAGCTAGAAGACAACATTTTTGTGTTTTTTTTCAATAGGAGGTCAAGTTAGTCAATTTTGGGTGTCAAAGTGTGTGAGGGAAATTATAAGGTCCATTTGTGTCTTATATTCCATTTTTATTCCTCAAGGTGTGTTATATAGCTTCTAGGAGTTTTCCCTCCAAAATTGGGAATTTGAAAATTTAAATATTTGAAAACACGGTTTGAATAGTCAATGCATGGTAAAGGTGGTTAATTGAGAAAATGATAGTTTAAGAGAGTCAAGAAAAATTTTAAAAGTTTTTTTAAGTCATATATGTATAATTCATAAGGTTAAGAGTCATGTTTTTGTAATATGACCTCAAAATACCACATTAAAGTTGATGTATAAGAAGATATTCTCATGTAACTACCTAAACCAATGTTGGAGTTGGTTGAATAAAGAAGGTTGTATGACATTATTATCAAAGGAGAGAATAGGGAGAGAGGGAGAGATATCCAAGAAGAGGGATGAAAATTAGAGAATGGAGAATGTCTAAAAAAACCCTCATTAATGATGACAAGTCCAGATGGGACTGCAATGTATTTTTGCTTGATTTCAAAATGAATAAAAGAAAGTTTTGTTAATATAAATTATCCATTAAATGTGTTTGATTATATTAGTTTCATGTTATTATTTAGAGCCCTTAGAGGCCATGAATCTTGTTCATTTTTTGTAAAGGTTGCAAGTTTTGACCAAGGAATATGGTCACAATTTTAAAAGGAAGGGTATTGAGTATTTCCTATAAGTTGGTGAAATGAAACTCATCAATAGCATATATACTTTTGTATGTTGAGATTTTTCAGGTCTACAGATGATTGGGATAACCTATGAAAAGGGATAACTCAGAATAGAGGACCACTGAATCCATAAAACCCTACAAACTATTGTTACAGTCAAGAAATGGAAATAGTTGCTTGGGTTTTAAGTCACAGACCATCAATATGATTGAGAAATTTTTAGTAATTAAAATTATTGTTTGAATTATAGTTGTTTGAATCACAAATTAATAATGGATTCCAATAAATAGGCATTGATAAGGTAGTAGTTCTATGATTATATACATACCTTGTGTCATAGTTATAAAACCCCTATTTTAGATGGTCAAGCCAAGTAGACAGAGTGAAAATAAAGGACATAAGTGAATGGGGTTGGTTTTATAATTTAGTGTCATATTAAAAGGTTAATAGATATCAAAAAAACCCTGGAATTAGTCTTTAAACTTGTTGTTTAGTCATAGTCATCTGAGATGTTACATAGTCCTGTGTTTGGACTCAAAATGTTGAGAATTGAGATGAAGAAGCCTTAATATGTTATAGGAGAGAATATTTGAGCATGGGTAAAGAGATATATTGGTTACAAAGACATATTAAAGTTATTTAAACCTTGTGAAGTGGCCTAGACCTAAACATGTGGTGATTTTTAACTTGTTATGCCTTACACAATTAAGTGTGGAGCACAAAGTTCTATGTTTGGAGTCATTCTGATCAAATTAATATTGAATAAGGGTTATAACCAGTTGAATTAGATACATGACATGAAAACATACTTTATGGAGGTTTATTGGTTCTTTTAAACTCATTATAAGACAAGATATGTAATTTATTAGGCTCTCAGGCCTGTGTAGGAGAAGGGAAACGCTAGATTAGGGTTTTAGAGTTTGAGAGAGTTTTAAATATTATAAAATCATAAAAACTTGTGATAATTAATAATTTGATGTGATTAAAGTGAAAAAAAATGTTTTGGTTTGATTGGATATCATACAGTATGGTTTCTAAACCTATGGGTGTGTTTAAGGGATAATTAAGCCTAATAATAAGATGGGTTACAAATGAAGTGATAACTATATGTGGACCTAGACCTTGAAATTTGACACACACCTAAAGGAATATAAAGGGTGATAATATATGTCTTTATATTCTTAAGGTATAAAATTACACATCTATACAATATGGATTACTTAGAAAAAAGGTTACAAGCCCTAGGAGATCAATGTGATCTTCAGGTATGGGATGAGAGTATAGGGATTATTTGATAACTTGAAGAAGGATAGAAAATATTTAATAATTTAATATAGGATTATTTATGATAGGAGGTTGATTCATAATACTTATATGAATTTTTGGTCCTTGAGACCTAGGAAATTTGCCTAATGAAAAGCTAGTCAAGATAGAGAAGAAGTTTGTGAAGGGAATGATTTGGATGAGGTAGTCAATGAATGTGATTGTCATGGGAGAAGTAAATAAAATTAAGAGGTGATTCTAAATTTTAAATAAATAGGGCTAAGAGAAGGAGACTAACAAGCATAGTGATCAAATCTAGTGAATCTAGATTGGTGATAGAAGGTTCAAGACAAGCATGACATGCCAATGAGATATTTTTCAAGACCAGGGCCAGATAATGATGTTTTTTAGACTTATCCCCCTTAACTCTACATCAATTCTTCTCCTCCACATCATCCTATCTAAATGCATGTTATGAGTGTGTAACAATGAAAGTGCCTATAATTGAATCTGTAAATGGTGTTATGTGTAATTTGTAATCACTCATGTACACTAGTGAAACATGTATGATATATTGGCTAAAACATGTATAGAATATTGTGCACAACTGAACTAGTGTATGAAAAAAGTATATTTGAGAATGCATAGGTATTGAATTTTTATTTTCTAGAATATTTTACTATTTTTATATTTTTTGCTTATATAAACTGAGAAAGAGAAAGAAGGATACTAACCAATGACTCCCTTAAGATTCTTTCCATAAATAGATCATGTATTTAATAAAAGAATGGTGATCTCTTAAAAATTAATAGTGTTATGAAAGTATGTAGGTTATGTAGCATTTACATATTCATATTTTGTATAATCAATATCATCAAGATCATACCAATTTGGATTTTTTTATAATCATCATCTGGATTTTGCACTTGTGAAATGCCACTCTTTTATTATATTGTATCTTGATATGAATAAGGAACTTCCACATACTATGTATTTAAATTTTGCATTTCTCTTTTGTAATATGTATTGTGTCATGTGCCTTTAGTGATATGCCATTACTTGTATATGTTTGTATGTTGGCTAAAAGTATGCATTATGTTTGTTGTTATTGCTTTGAAAAAACAATATCTTCTCTTGAAAATATGATCATTGAACTTTCATGTGAAAATGTAACATGTTTGGCATATTTACTCATTATTTCCCCCATTTTTATCATCCAAGATCTTCTTAATTTGGTGTTATATTGTGCCAAACTAGGATATACGTGAAATATTGTTGAACATGTTTTGGGCCCAACTGTGCAAGATAAATTAATAGATATAATAAATGATTTAGATAAAGTAATTGCACAAATGTTCCATATCATATCCAATAAATTTTAAGAGTTTCATGCTACAAACATTCATTTCAATACTTTTATTGATCACCACATTGGTACATTACTTGCCATATATTAGGGGATTAAGAATCAAACGCTCTAGAAAAGATGAATGTTTTTTATTCAAATCCTTTGGAACCACACCTGAAAATGTATCTTTTGTAGGTATTTCATGATTTTGAATATATTTTTTTTATAAATCCTCTTTTAATATTCTTTTTTTGTTTATCTTGACTTTGATTTTGTAACTTCTCTTATAGTAATTTCACTTTTTTTCTTTTTCTAACCCATGTTTTTCAAATTGTTCCCTTTCTAATTGTTCTCTTGCATCTTGTGCCTTTTGTACTCTTGATTTTTCATCTTGATCATTTTTTACTTTTACTTGCTCTAATTTAGCTTTTTGAATATTTTTTTATTCTAATTGGGCATTTTGAACCTTGTCTTACTCTAAATTATCATTTGGTATCCATTTTTGTAAATTTTTTATTTTGTCACTTATGCTTTAATAGGTGCACTCATAAGGTGAGTGGGTTGCTTAAATGATGTATCAATGGTAGTATCACCACCGTCAATTATCTTTTGTATTTTATACTTCAAATCTAAACAATGATTTGTCTGATGCCCATGCATTCTTTGATATGTATAATAGTATTTTGATCTCCTTAGAGGATGTAGAGGAGGTAGTTTGATCAAATTATTTCTAATCATTGCCATTAGAATCTCATTGGAACTCTTATTATCCATTTTAATACTTTTTGAATCACTTATTTTAGATGTATTTTATTTTAGTTTCTCATTTTCACATGAAACCTTGTTAGGTTCAATAGTGCTAGATGGAGATGCACATACATGATTAATACTAGCATATTCTAAATTCTTTGCACTTATAATCTAATGTTCCAATAATGTGATATTGCATTGAAAAAATAAAAAATAAAAATTTCTATTAACTTCCTAATATTAAGTATTTGATCATTTATAGCTTCACAAACATAAAACTTGGGTGCTTTAGATTGAGCATGCATATGTACACCCTGAATATGATATGTGGCAGATGGAAGGATTTTAGGAAGGATGGGTTGATTAGGTTCATTTTCAAGTATAGGATGGGATACCTTACCTCTTAGTATAATGATATCTTAGACCTAGTTAGATATAAAGTAGTTATCACAACCTTGAGGGTTAGGAAGAGGAGGATGAATATCAAATTTAACCTTGCATTGTTTGGTCACCTTTATGTCTAAGCCTTTCTTTACCCAATCCAAATAAATGGGCTTGGATGATTGTAAGTTTTAAATCCTAATTTGTCTACCAACTCATTGCTTATTAAATTTTCTTGTAAACAAGATTCAAAAAAAAACATCCACTTTTATTTTCTTCATTTGAATCTTAATATGGAAAAGTTTAGAAAGTTCATGTTCTTGATAACTACTACTACCGAAGAATACCTCTCTATTGAGAGAGGTACAACACAAATAATCATCCACCTTAGAGCTACAACCAATATTATCACCTTGAAAATAAGACATAACCTTTCTATTCTTATTGTTCTTTAATGAATGCAATTCCAAATGGAGCTTCCAACACTTATCCTCAAAATTATTATCAACATTACATTCACCACAATGTTTCTTACTAAACATTTTATAAATGAAATTAGCTTTTTGATTACCTTTCCATTTACCTTTCTCCTTTTTCTTGGATTTGCATTTTTGTTGTGAATTGTTTTGAGAGGTAGATAAAGCCTTTTTCTTGTCCATATATAAGTAGTGATATTGAGAACAAGCCTCATCTACATCCATAGGCTTGTCCAAGAGGGTTGGTCTCCTAAAATGAATATGGAGTCCACCCATGTACTTCATCAAGAGATCGTGATCCACTACATCTTTTCCCATTTGGACAACCTTCTTATGGAACTCGTTGGTGTACTTATGCACACTTTAGCCTTGATTTTGCCAATACATGGATCTCTCTTCCTTATAACAAATAAGATAAAATTACTTATTAACTAGCATCTTAAAATCATCCCACTTAGTAATAAGAGGAAGCTTTTTAAAAACTAAATAATGAGCATATCTCTCAAACCAAGTTAAATCACGATTGGATAACTTTAACCTTGTAAAATAAATTTATTAGATTTCATTAATCTAATGTAACCTAAAATATACCTCAAGTTAGTCTAACCAATGGTATAGCCTCTTCGCATTCACATCCCCATCATACAGTGGAATTTCAATCTTTATCTCAACCTTGAATGGAGGTGGAGTTGGGTTGGCATGGGACTGCTCTTCCATCCTCTCATGGATTTTGAGAGCATCCTCCTTATTCTATTTTAATGTCTTCATGGAAACACCAATATTCTCCATAAGAAGCCCCATGATGGACTCCAACCAGTCAAGCTTACTCATAGAAAGAGAGATATTACCTACTCCTTATTCAATCTTAAAAAACACTCATTTTTTGTTCAAGCATCTTCTTCATCAACATGGACCATACTTGTTTAATACCTACTTGAAATAGAACTAGGACACATTGACCACTAGTACTACTAACTATAGTGATAGGCATAAACTTGTAATGTAGTCAAAACACACACATAAAAATTTAAACTAAACCAACTATGATATTAATCTGATCTATTAGCTTGGTGGATATTCCACTCTAAGCTTTATTAAAATAGATACTAAATAATTAGCTCACTGGCAATTGGTTATATAACTGTATATGTTCCTAAACATGCCAAAAAAAGAGATGAATAATTATAGGAAATGAAATGTACAATTTTTTAAACATGAACATGAAGTAAAGTAATGATAAAAACACAAGTTAAACACATAATTTTATCCTCGAGAAACCCAAGGTGGGAAAACTCTACTGAGTAAGCGAATGCACTCCCATTCCACTATGAAATTTCAATAAGTATACAAGATATTACATGTTATGGCCTTCATGGATATAAATTTCACTACCATCCCATCCATACTCATATAAAATGAATGGTATACACTTATAGAACCTTTTACGTACTCACACATACCTAAACTGATCAATTACAACTAACACCAATGAGAAATTTATGAACCAAGACTCAAACTCACAAAAACTATGTGATCCAATTACACACATCTCACTAAATTTGTTTGATGCCTTCTACCTTTATCAAACTTGTATTTATGTCCTTTATTATCTTAGAATTCACAAATAATCTCAAATGAGTCATCGGTATAATTGGAACATTTTTAACCATTCAATTCTTCACTTTTTTTAAACTATGACAAAACCTTCAAGATATCTAGATAGGTAGTTATGGAACCATCAAGTAAATTATGCAATAACCTACCACATTAACACCAGCAATGCCATTCTTGTCTTCCCATAAATGTGTATGTCATGATTTCATAACCACTCAAGATGATTATGGAACTATCGAGGTGGTTACATAACTACCACCCTACTAAAAGTAGTGGTTTCATTATATTACAAAACACCCTTAGATTTGAGAGATGAAAACCAATTTTATGATTAGGATAAGAGTATTTAGATCACCCCTATGTTGATTCTACCACTAAAACACCTCTGAACTAATGTTTTTAATACAAAGTATCTTACACAAATGTCTTGAAGTTGTGTTTACATATAATTGGGCATAGTATATACATTTAGTACATATGAATAACTACATCAAGATCCATATTGGGATCAACATAATTGCTAGTAGTGGTTTCATTAGATTATAAAACGCCCTTAGATTTGAGAGATGAAAACTAATTGTATGATTAGGATAAGAGTATATAGATCACCCCTATGTTGATTTTACCACTAAAACACCTCTGAACTAATGTTTTGATTACAAGGTATCTTACACAAGTGTCTTGAAGTCATGTTTACATATAAGTGGGCATAGTATATACATTTAGTACATATGAATAACTACATCAAGATCTATATTGGGATCAACATAACCACTAAGACCATATTAGAAAACTATTATGATTAAAAAAATAATTATTATTGGTGTGATTGTTTCAAAACCTTGTAAAGGGTAAAGGGGATATTGATGACTTGGCTGGGGTTTCCAAAATGGGTCAATGTGACACAAGACACTATTTATCTTGTAGTAAAATCCTTAGCTAAGTAATGGGACTCTTTGATTAGAGGGCCTAATGTTGATAAGGATGTTTTAACCTCTGAAATATGTTATAACAATTTTTATATTAATGAAAATTAAAAGTAATTAGGAGGGTTTCTAAGGCTAAAACTTATTCTCTCACTCATAGAAAAATGAGTCTATTTATACTTATGAATATTTTGCATACTTTGATTTCTTCATTAGGTAATTTGGTATAATCCCTTAGGAGATTCAAAATGGAGTGATTGAATCTCCTACCAAAAAAATATTCTAAGAAAATTAAATAAAACTCAGTATGATTGTTTTGGACACCTAATGTCTAGGAAGTAGGGTACTACTTGTTTTTTATAGGATAACTTATTTTTTATTATATGTTATAATTTATTGCAAAACTTTTTGTTAATGGATCTTATTTTATATTTCACTTGAGGGGGGGATATCTAGGAGAGATATATTAATAATGAAATAAGACCTAATAATTAAGATAATATCATCATAATTTAATAACTAATAATTGTTATAGTACATAATCCTTTTACCATGCAATTTTTATCCCATAATAATTTAAAATAGTCATTCATATCATCACACATAATATTCAAAATTATTAATTACCCAAAAAGATGTTGGTGTAAGTTGTTATTCACACTAAACTTAAGTTTACTTAGGGTAGATTTTATAACCCAAGTTAGATTATTTATATTATTCTTATTTTGTTGGTTTGAAATAGAAATATTATGTCTGGGTAAGGATGTGAATAGTAAACAAGTGACTCACTCGATCAATAGGATTGAAAGGTGAAGTCATCGGGTCAATCAAAGGAAACATTAGATATTTTGGCCAATACAATTATTGCTAGGTTTAACCTTATAAAATCCTATAAATACATATTTCTCAAGTTTGTTCCATAATCTCTAGTATTCAAATAAAATCATTTAAGAGAGATTTAGGCTTGTAAAAAGACTTATGTCTACTTGAGAGCAACTAGGCACTTGTATGTTGACTTAAAAAAACCTATGAGAATATTGTTTATGTATAGTGTTTCATTTGCTTTTCTCTTCATATCTTTGTTAGGAGTTTTATGCTTGAAAGAAATATCATGTATTATTTTTTATACATGTGTTAGGGATTTTGAGGTTTTCTCAATTGTCTACCTATTTTTAGAACCTCCATCAGATTCTACATGGTATTAAAGTAATTTTCTTGTATTCTCCAACATTTAATAGAAGAAAAATCTATTTTTGGTTGAAACGTTGCCCCTTTCTCTCTTTCTTTGAAAAAACACTCACTTTTTTCTATAAACAACCATTATATTTTCAAAAAATGATCTTAGCAGTATTTAGAGTATTTCAAGGAGTTCTAGATCTTTTTAAATAAAAATTTGTGAGTGTTTTGACTTTGTTTTTAAAAATAAATTCAAGGCTCACCTTTTTTCAAAATCTTCTAAAATTTCATATAATTTAAGAAAGTATAAATTCAAGCTTTTAGAGAGCTTGATGGGACTAGCCAAACCTATGTATTTTCATTTATATTTTAATTTTATAAAATTCACATTTTTATAAAAGGGTTACCCTTTTTTTAACAACATATGCATAAAAATAACCATTTTTTCAAGAAAATTTTAAGATTTTCAAGCAATTGGTTGATTCCCTCGACATCATATTTGCACAAAAAGCATGAAATATTGGATTTTTTTATATTTAAAAGAACTTTGAAGTCAGATCGACCTATGGTTGAAGGTTGTCCTGACCTCCACAATCCTTAAAATTTTACTACGACCCTTTTTTAAGGTTTTTTGCATAACTCCACCCTCCACCAAGGTCCTATGTGAACCTTTATTGCCCTAAAACTTTGATAAATTTGTTTAACCCTAAATTAGATGTGGATATTACTTGGGTAGATAGGGTTAAGAATAAAGAAATGACAATGCACAAGGGTGATGATCAAATCTACAGTGGATGAATTAAATGCTAAACTTAGATACAACATATACTAAAATATTAAATTGAGATAGACTAAAAATAGAAAGCATAACTATGTTAGATATGGAAATGATAAATAAATAATGTAATTAGTTGGTTATAATGTTGATATAGTTCTCTATCTAGAATAATTAGGAAAGAAATTGGAAGAGGATTCTATAACAGTGACCAAATTTTGGATTGAGTGCCTATGAAGCCATGGACACTAGCGTGAGCCTTGGATGTTAGCATCGATGCTACTATCTAAACATAATGCAAGTGTCATATATGGAATACTTGCTAGAAAAGGATGAAACCACCTGGATGCTTCTAAGCTTTTCTTTGCCTTCACTCTTATGTATTCAGATCTGGGTCATGGATTGTTACTCCTCATGAAATGGCAAAACCATAGTTCTTGATCTTTATTTAGTGGGATCATGGTGTCGAGTAAACCCCAAATACCCCTCTATTAATGCATGTTACCTACATAGTCACTAATCTATAAAGGGCCTCAAACTGGTGTAATTCTTCCTTAATTTGTTGCCTTGTGTGTGCACAAGGGTGAAATATGTGGAAAATAAGTACAACAGTGACCTAGCTTGTAACTTGGCAAATCGAGCTCTTGGGATAATCTTTCAATACTTTATATTTGTAGATGTGTATTCCCTATGACTGATATAGAAATATAAATACACAGGGAAGCTTTGCTTAATTGAATGCTCTTTGGTATGAATACTAGGTGAGGAATAAATGAGAAGTGATTGTGAATATATACCATTCCTATAAAGAAATATCTTACATTAAATCACTTAGGATGACCATTAGGATGTATTTCATTTACAAATTAGATGACTTTAGGGTACTAGACACTTGCATCAGGGTAGGACACTAGTGTCAACACAAGGGTCTAAGATTAATGCTTGTGTCCTAATAGTTAGAAAATAGGTACAAGATTAGAACTTGTAGGGGTATAAGATAAGCATAATTTAAGCATTTTGGGAAAGATATAAGTTTTGGGTCATCAACATAAGACTATTTAAACCAAGAGATAGGCCAAGGGGCATAAAATAGAGTAGATACAATACTTATAAAAGTAGGAAAGGTCCAAACTAAGAAGAACAACCAAGGTCTAAGTTTTCCAAGTGTAAAAGACTGAGGTGCTATATAATTCATAAATATAATTTACATTTACTCCCCCCTTTACTCTAGTAATTAAATTTTTGGTTTACAAGAGAAGAAATGTGTACCTGGGTGTGTATAACACACCTTGCCTTTGTGTGAACCTAACTTGAGTGTTTTGATAGTGATTGATTTGCAATCAAGAGAAAGTTATAATATATAATCAATGCACATAATCTAAAATTGAAAGCATTAAAAATATTAAAATTAAAAGAGCAAGGTTTAGGAGTACACCTATGTATTGATGCAACTACCTTGTCTATTAGCAAGTTGATTTGAAAATATGTATCATTGTAAAGCTCTAAAACTGAGATTATATATATATATATATATATATATATATAAAGTGTATTTATTAATATGGATAGAGAGATATTATAAGGCACATGCCCCCAACCTTAGATAAAATGATTTATCACATAAGAGTTGAGATTAGCTCAATCGTGTAACCCAATCATACTTATAACCCAGTGAGCATGAGTGAACAAATTCAACCCATATATATATATATATATATAAAGTGTATTTATTAATATGGATAGAGAGATATTATAAGGCACATGCCCCCAACCTTAGATAAAATGATTTATCACATAAGAGTTGAGATTAGCTCAACCGTGTAACCCAATCATACTTATAACCCAGTGAGCATGAGTGAACAAATTCAACCCATACCATATATTTGGTGAGATTGGATGATGTAATTAAGTCCAACCTATAAACTTGGAAATATTGAGTAATTTAATCACCTCAACCATGTCAAAATCAAACCAATTATTGTAGTAGATTGGCTCAATATAGTATGTAACAGTCCAACTTGGTGGGTGATGATAGTCCATAGAAGAGTTTTAAAATCTGAAATTGATTTGAATTTTGAAATATTAAGCTCACATTGAATAGCATATGCACCTTAGATATGTCTTATGTTGAAACTATGTATAATAATAGTAATAATGTATAGAATTTTACCACAAATGTGTATCTAAATCATATGACTATGTGCTTTGGCCAATCTAGAATTCTACAAAAGTATGGATAGCATGTTACCATAACATGCCCCCACTATATATGGAGAAATCTAAAACCTGATATAAGTGTCATTATGGAAGACATGTTTCAAATCATTCCCCCACTAAATTTGGGTTTGTCAAATACTGAATAAGTGTGGAGAACATACTTCTAAAGAATGCCCCCATTTAATCTAAAAATTATGCCAAATGTGGAGAACATGGCTCTATGACATGCCCCCACTAATATACCCCCATTTGAGGTGAGGGAAGATAATAAAATGATAATTACCTCACCTCAAAAGGAGAAGACAACTAAATAATTTATGAATGGAACCATGTACCATATAGAATACCATGTCTAGGTAAATGTACCATTGAAACACATAGAACAATGTGATCACATGAAGGCCTAAGATGCATGATAAATATCATGGCAATGTTTAGATAACAATAGGACAAACTCAACAATCAAACAAGCACACATACAAGAGCACTCAAAAGTAAGTCAACATATAATGGTCCTAGGAGACCGCAAATAATGGGCATATTCAATTATTGCACAATCAAAGGGACATGACTTAGTAAAATGTCCACATAAGTAAGAATGACATGTTCAAATGTCCATACAAAAAGCAATGACATATTTAAATTAAAATTAAAGCACATGTAGGCATAGGGGCTGTAAATAAAAGAGCATATTCAAATGCTCGAACAAGTATGACAATATCAAGGTAAGACACTCAAGGAAGTGCATAAAGGAAAGCATAAGCAACCAGTATAAACATATCATAGTATTCCATGGATCAAATGTGTTAGCAATGTAATAACCCCTCACGTTGTACTTAGAATAATGCAATATTTTTATTTTAAATAATTGACTTAACATTCATTCCAGATAATAATACATTACAACATATCTAAACTATAACTTAGAATAATAGTATTTCTAAATTCAAATATTGAATACAATAATTATGTTAGGTTAAATTAAAACCCAGATTTAACCCCAAATCACATACAAGAGAAACTATGAAACAAATTAAATAAACATAAACATGCACAAAATAAGAGACACAAAATTTAACATGGTTCATCCAAGATGGGCTACATCCACCAAACTTGTCTAGTATATTATTTCTATCAATACAAGGGAGAAACAAATCATATAACAAACCATGTTACACCTCTCTACCTTTTCTGCCTCCACTCTATGTGTAATCTATTTCATTTTTTATCTCAGCCATGTAACAATACATTTTAGGGTAAAAAATACCTAAACATAACCTCTACCATTAGATCTAGAAACCCTTAATCAATGGCTCAGATTGACTATGAAATTAAAATTTTACGAAGCAATTTCAATAAAAAATTTGCACCCCACATACCCCATAAGGGGGGTTCCCCCCTTTCAACCCCCCACACCATCGGGGATACAAAGAATGGGATCTAAAACCTGGCTGAAATAACATCAAAATTTTAACCTATGATCTTGAAAGACAATCAAGATCCACACGTAATAAATTATCTTATACAACTCTAAGGAAAGTAAATATAATAAGACACAGCTATGGTTGGTCTACTAATACAACAATTATTATTCAAATATAACAAATATATATTACAATTATATTCCCTTCAATCATTCAACCTATTATAATAAATAAATACCAAGCACTCTAGAGCTCAATTTGAACCACTCATGTATTGTTGATAATCTCAAGTGTTGTCTCTAGGTAAGTACTATAGTAAGGAAAGAAGCATCATCTGAGCACTTTTCCACACCAACCATGGATCAACGATCCCTCACACAATCCCTTATCAAGGAATGACCCTCTCTTCATTGATAGGTATATAAAATAGTAAAGGAATCCAGAGAGGCATGCTAGTACCCCATGTGCTATAAGATTTCTACTACATGAGGTGTATCATAAAGAAAATACATGTCTAACATGATATCGTACAACATGCAAATCAGATATATGAAATGATAATATATATCTAATATTACTTTGGTTAAAGTTTTCAAATAACATACAATCATCTAGATTGGTCAATTTCATAACACACCACTTGATTGGATTATCTACTTCCAACATTGATGGTGCTACCTATGCTACTGGAGTCCATCTCACTACCTATTAGCATCATCAATGTGAAATCTATAATAAACATAGATAGCATAGTATAAAACTTAAAGATTCATTCAGATTTTTCCCTATAATAGGAATAAAACAATCTTAAATATTCATACTATTACATCCTCATAGCAATCATATCACATTACATGTTATATGTAGGAGTAATCAAAGTATACTTTTATTCCATCAATGTATGATTGAATCATACATAATTATTTAGCTCATACAAGAAATAATGCCTACAATTTATAGATACCATAAGTAACATTCATATTAAACTATAGTTTCTCAACTACTATAATAAGATCCATACAACTACACCCCATGATATCCCATAGTATCATAGTCTAGTGTTCTAAGACATAACTATTAGTTTTCTCCTAGTCAGTCATACAAGGTAGTCATAAATACATGGAATTATAAGCTTTTATTTGAGCAAATATATACAACAAAGCAATTCATACAAATACATAACAGTCTAACCCAACATTATTTTAGTCTCTCAAGGTTATATGCACACATACATAATGTCATATTAGTTGTTTCAAAACATACTATTCAAGTAATAACCAACACATACATTTAATCAGTCGACGTAGGTGAGAGTCTAGACATACAACTATAGTGTTTACCATCTAGGCATATATATTTAAGCTAAAGTATTCTATGATATCCCATAATATCATAGCTCATTGTGTTGGAGCACCCTACTAAAACATGAATAATCAACCTTACACTATAATTATTAAACAAGCAAGCACAAGACTATACCACTCGAGTATACCCTAGTTTATACTACATAATAATAATTAGATGAAAACATAATCTCTAGGCACACATCACAATGCACTAATTTATTCAAGAAATGTTTAAACACTTACTCGTAAAATACTCTAATAGATATACTGCATACAAGTTTTTATCTTTACATGACACTATAAAATTTGACCATGTTGACATGTTGCATAACACTTTTGTGCTTACAAAAATACTACTTGACCTCTATAAGCATTCTAAGCAAATCCATGGTATAGATGTAGATCATATAATTATATACATCTAGGATAAAGTATTAATCAAATAAGAATATGATAATATTACCATAGAAATATCTAACTTTGTTATAGATTACCCAAATCATAGTGTTATATAACTCTAAGCACAGTCATCATATGTAAATGGCTTATAAGAATAAATAGTCACATCAAATCATTGATTGACTAAAGCTCATTAATTCGTTTAATACATATTAGAGGATGAAAATAAGCATGTTGAAAAGTCATTATTGACATCATCATGAGAACACAACATAATCTAAAATGGATTATCTTCATTTATGGTTCTAATCATGATATAACAACAAATATAATAGAGATATCTTAATAACATAAGGCAACTCTAATTAGAAGGTATAAATATGATGGTTGGCCTCAACATTCAAGGCATATATTACCTTCATAATTCTTAATTTATATGATCAAGTCTAGTATTCTAAAGGGAAGCTATGAGTATGACATTATATTAATGAACACATGATTTATTTATTGAAAGTAGGTATTTATGATGCTAACAATAGTTGTGTTTCTTTATCACCATGATTTAATTCTTTATCACAACATTTAATATATAAAACTTAACGTTCCACCATATAAAACTCAGTTGATCATAAATCAACATGCAGTGTTTTATTTTATTTTACCTCAGTATTTATTTTCCTTAAACTCAGCATTTTTATTTTAATCTCAACTTGTATTTCTATACACAATGATTTCATCATTATGGCATAGCTATCTATTAGCATTATCATTCAGTGTTTTCATTTATATAATGGCATTTTAAATTTGTATTGGGTGTTTCAATCCATATGCTCAGTGGTTCAATTCCCATGCCCAGTGTTTCAATTAAATGATGCCACATTTTCAAACATTTACTTAGTATTTTTTAATTAAATACACAACGTCATCAAATATATATACATTACATTTTATTTATAGTGCTCCTTTTATATATATTACGTTTCATATAAATATAACCTTAGCATTTTATATATATGACAACGTGCTTATTACAAGGTTATTCAATTATGTATGTATAATTTTAAGATGGTATTCACCTAACATTTCAATATGTATAATGCTCTCTTTTTTTATTAAAACATAATATGTTTGATAGTGAATTATGACTTATTATTTAAAATTGTTGCAATCATAATTCTGCCTATTAAAACATATATTAATATTATAAACATAGGATTGCATTTTTCCACATAATTATTTTATGTTATATATTTATTTTATTTAAACAGAATCAAATCTCTTTGCTTTACTATTTTTAGATGATCATGCAGGCTACTAATTGGAGAATACCCTATTTGTTGAAGGACTTGAACAAATTTTGCATTATGTAATAGCTAAGGTATATACATACATGTATTTAGAACATTATACAAAGCTCCATAATCATCTAGGAAGATTACAAAACCCTATCAAAAAATATATTTAACTTAGATGTTGCCCTAACATTTGTTTAAATTGCAGTCTTATTTCTACTAGCATTCTAAAATTAGTGAGATGCAAACCAATTAAAATATAAATTAATCCAAACAATATAAGATGAAACCTATAATTTGGATTTGTTTCCCATATATATATCAATAAATTTAGACTCATTGTCCAAAATAATACTCTATAAAACCATACACAAAAATATAATTTACTGAAACAACCTTGTTTAAATTTGCTTGGAAAGAATATACATGGCTATCTCTTGCTCTCTCCAACTCTCTAAATCCCTCTACCTGCTCCTTCTCTCTCTATGTCTCTATGTATTTTTTTTTAATTTTAATAGGATTAATTTATAGAACTAATCCTCTCTTTATCTATTATGCCATTCACTTTGCAAGCATTTTCTCTTTCGGTTTGCCATCCATGTGTAGCATTCTTTTATTAATTTAACTTTCTTAACTAATATTAAATCTCTCAATTTGTTCAACAATATGACACTTTTCTCAAGTTATCTAAAATAATAGACTAAGTTGACCAAATTAAATAAAGATATCTAAATTTATCTTGTAATGAAATTTCATGCATGCTTTAAAAGACAGCTTAATTTGTCTTTACTCATTGTTAGTTCATTAGGATAACTCAAGCTCTTGAAAGTAAATAAATAAAGGTAATTGATTATTAAGAAATGGATAAATTGTTTTCAAAATAAGATAACTAAATAATTAACTATTATTCTCATGTAGCAATTACTTATCTAATTCTTGAATTATTCTTGAAAATCAAGGTATTTAAATTAAAAGAATCTAATGCATATTAAAAACTAAATTTACATGCTAATATAATCACATACAAGATTTTCTTAATTACGTAGTAGCATTTAAAACATATTATATTTTTAAATCTAATGTGCATGTGTCTAGGGTCACTAGCAATTCCTCTATCGTCATCCAATCGTCCCATCTAGCCCATCCTCTCTGATGATGCTCTCCCTCATCAAGCTCTGAGGGTAGGATCTCTCCTGCATCCACCTCACAACAAGTAGGTAGTTAGTTTGAGTCATCATAAATATCAACCAATGATGTAAAAATAATAAATATACATCCTCAATGTATATAATAATAAAATGTAGCTATCACATTATGTATATTAGTTGACAATATTACTACTCCATTACAGTATATGTCAAAATGCTCAAATCAAAGTAATTATAATTAGTTAATAACCATACTAATCCATGGATTTAAAGGTTATAAATCATAGGATAGAAATTGGGATGTGACAAGCAAAAAATGTCCAGTGCATAGCATATCAACTACCCTATGAAAGATATAATCATGTATAAAGGCATGTGTAATTATGTATAAGTTCAAACATGATAATGAAAAGTGATCATTGAACTATATAACCTATGTATATCAAGATCAAATAAGTGGATGCCCCCAATGTCCACATGACACGAGTAGAGAGAAGGCCCAACATCTGAAATAGGAATAGATCATATATTTGTGTATGCCTATATCACACTTAAGTAGAATCATGACACACATGTTCATGTATAAGTAATTGATATGCCATCCATCAACATGGAACTAAGACATAGATGACAATAAGCCAATAAAATATGTTTATGGTGAAAATATTTTTTGATTTTTGTATTTTTTTTTTGTGGGAGTTATTTTTGGAATATATGAAGAGGAAAGATCATCCTATCAAGTATTGTCTACCTAGTAAAGGGATTGCCTATTGCTTACCCTTTTATGGTGGATTAAACTTAGTAGGTTTGATAATTAACTGCCTAGGTATAATTTTTTCTTGTTTAAGATGATGCTCATATGGAATTATAGAAACTATAATTACCCAATTGACATGAATGTATTTAACACGCCCATGCACTATATAAGATACTGCTCAAAGTGTAAGGATCCAAAGTCTTCCCAATAACATATCAAAGTTTTACATGGAAGGTATAACTGAAAAGATAGTAACCACATGTGTTGGATCAACTTGTAAAGGTAAGTCAATCTCACCAAGAACCTTCTAGGAGGTCCCATTGAATTCTCTAACTAATCTAGTAGAACGATGCAAATCATGATAAGTATAACCCAGATGCACAAATAATGTCATGGTATAAATACTTTTACTTATACCATTATCAATCATAACATAGTGTATAGGCTAGCAATCAAGTAATGCTTGAATGAATAAAGAATGAAGATTAAAGTCATCATCCTTAACCTCATTGTCATCAAAAGTAATAGAAGTTTTTTGAACCATAGGAGGTGTATGTCATGTATAGGTACCAATAATCCCATCCAATGGGTGTTCATAATGTGAGGGAGGAGGATGTGTGTTATATGCCATTTGTACTTTTAGATCCTTCTTAAAATTATCTTACAAAGGATTGTTAAATATTTTCTATTTCTAGTGATCACTAGGTTGTGAACTTGATTCCTTGGGAGAATCATCAAATGTAATATTTTGGTCATCAATGAGGTCTTAGATCTTATGCTTCAAAGTAAAGCATTTATTTGTAGAATGCCCAAATCCTTGATGATAATCATAATAAGCATTTTCATCATATCATTTGGGTAGAGGATGACTCATATCAACCTCTATAATATGAGCGAGAGATATAAGATTACACTCTATTAACCATGGGAGTAATGAAGCTAGAGACTCAGGTAAATGTAAAAACTATATCCTCGGTACATTAGATAAAACAAGCTGATTAGATTGTTATGACATTGTGTTAACCATTGTGATTGATTCTTTTTTAGGCTCAGGAGGTTATACCTTATAACTTGGTTTGATTGTAAACTTGGTATTGTATGTAGATGTAGTTGATTTGTTTATTGCATACTTCAGCCTATTCAATGAAATAAGCTTCATTTCATGGTCTTGTACAACATGGCATAAGTCATCAAAAGATTTTAACATCTTGAAAATGATAGACTAATGTAAAGGAGAAAGCAAATTTTGCTTGAATATGTCTTTTAACTCTTTATCTACCATAGGATTAGTCACTTTAGCCAACATTGTCTTGTACCTCAAGATATATTTATTGATAGGTTCATTTGTTCTTTTTTTGATTTTGGCTATTTGAGCATAGTAAACCTTTTCAAAAATATTAATGGAAAATTGTACTAAAAATTGATTTGTAAGAGGTTTAAATGTTTTCACAAATTGGAGCAGTAAATATTACAACCACCTCAAAACATGTTCCTTGAGGCTTCTTGGGAAAAATTTGGTAAAAATTTCATCATTGGATGCATAGTCAAGGCATGTCATATAAAAGGATCGAAGATACTCTTTAGGATCACCTTTGCCATCATAAAATGTGAACTTAGGTGCAATAAAACCAGTTAGTAAGGGGTGCAAAGATAACTCAGGTGTAAGCAAATTATGTAACACATCTTTTGAATAAATAGTATGAGTAGACTTTATTACCTTTTTTTAATGTTTATAACCTTGATCTCCAAGATCTTTATAACTTGAAGTAGAGTTTGAACTATAGACCCATTGGGATTTGGATTAGCAAGCTAAGTAGTCACCAAAGGGGATGTAAACATGGGTTGAATAGGCATAAAAACTGGTATTTGAGTTGAAGTTGTTGGTAATTCCATGGTAGATGTAAGAATAGTATTCTAGTTTTTAGGAAACAAAAGTTTTAAAACATAACTCATGCCTCTACTAGATGTAGGAATCGATGAAGTATCTAAGGGGAGGGATGTTTCAACTATAACTTTTGATTTTTTGGTTTCTAATATAGTTATGAGGATATCATCAAGGTCCTCAGGGTTTTAACAAATACACTCTCAAAACAAAGCAAGAGATTTTACTTGATCTTGATCTATTTGTTCATGTGCATTGTTATCATTAGATTCATGGTTTTCATTATCAAAATCTTTAGTTATAACCACATCATCAATATTGTGATCATTCTGAACATGGGCATCATTATGGACTATAGGATTAAGCTCTTCATTAGTTTGAGACATCTTAGGTGGTAGGAGAGGAAGTTTAATGTGTTCAATAGGCACACCACCTAATCTAGGGCTACACCTAGGTTGCATACAAAATAATGCAAAAAGTAATTTAAAAAGGATAGTAATCTAAAACCCTGGTAGACTAAAAACCCTAGGAATCAAAAAAATTGCATTCACACAAGTAAGGTTCATCAAATGTTTAACCCTAAAATAGATGTGGATCCTACTTGGGTAGATAGGGTTAAGAATATAGAAATGATAATGCATAAGGGTGATAATCAGATCTACAACATGATAATTAAATGCTAAACTAAAATACAATATATGTTGAATTTATTGAATTGAGATAGACTAAAAATAGAAAGTACAACTATGTTAGATATGGAAATGACAAAGAAACATAGTTTTGGATCTGGAATCAGCAAGAAGTAAATTGGAATAGGATTTTAAAATAGTCACCAAATTCTGTATTGAATGTATCTAGATATGCAAAAACTAGCATCATCCTTGGATGTTAGCATCGATGTTACTATGTGAACCAAACATAGGTGTCCTATATGAAATACTTACTGGAAAAGGATGTGATACCTATTGGAAAAGGATGCGACCACTTGGATGATTCTAGGTTTGTCTTCACCTTCGTTCTAGTGCATTAAGATATGGGTCATGGATTGTCACTCCTCATAAAATGATAAAACCCTAGGTCTTCATATTCATAGTGACCTTGGAAAAAATGGGTTAATGAGCTCATAGTGTCGAGCTAACCCCAAAGACCCCTCTACCAATGGGTGTTTCTTACATATCCACTACTTTAAAGAGGGCCTCAGACTAATGTATTTATTTAGTAATGTGTTGGGTTGTGTGTTCATAAGGGTACAATATGTGAAAAACAACTACCAAAATGACCTATCTTGTAACTTGTCAAATCAGGATCTTACGTTACTCCTTCAATTATTTATAACTATATATGTGTAGTCCCTATGACTGATATGGAAATAAGACTTAATAGGGAAGCTTTGCTTAATTGAATTCTCTTTGGTATAAATTATAGGTGATGAATGAATGAGGAATGATTATGAATATATATCACTCCTATCAAGAAATATCTAGCATTAAATCACTTAAGCCAACTGCTAGGATATGTTTCATTTAAAAATTATATAAATTTAGGGCACTAGACACTAGCGTCAATGCAGGGGTCTAGGACTGACACATGCATCCTAGTAGTTAGAAAATAAGTATAGACTTGGAACTTGTAGGGGCATAAGATAAGTTTATTTTAAGCATTTTAGACAAGATAGAAGGTCTGGGTCATCAACATAAGACTAGTGGGACCAAGAGATAATCAAAGGGGCACAAGATAGAGTAGATGTAAGACTTCCAAAAGTGGGAAAGGTCCAAAACTAAGAGGAACAACTAAGGTATGAGTTTTCCAAGTGTACAATATTGAGGTGCTATATAATTCATAAATATCATCTACAAGGTTATTTTTTTGACTCGTAGCTTAAAATCATGTTCCATTTTTAAAAAAAGCATAATTTTTGAGATGATTTTAAATCTATAATCATATTTTAGTGATATTTTACATAAATGGTGTTTTTTGTATTTCCCATTTTTAGTTAAATTTATAAGTTTTTTTTTAATTGCATTTTATAAGCACTTTTAGGTGGCAATACTTGTCATAACACACAAAATTACAAATTGCTACTCTGGGGGGACACATATTTTTTAACGCGTGTTTTCATGCCTTGGTTGTATTGGGGACTTTTTTTGGTATTATATTGTTTGTGCCATATTTTTGGACTCTTTTTAAGACTCTCCTAAGGCTTGTATCAAGATCCTTCATAGGGCATCTTAGTAAGATCTTATGGCATTGCCTTTTTCTTGTGTGTGAACAAATCGAGGCACTTTTTTGGTTTCTTTTGCACTACTCTATTTTTTATTGCTTCACATTGATGGAGGGCACACATGAACACCTAATCCTCTACATTAAGAGATATTTTATCACAAAAACTACAGGGCTAAAAAATATAACCTCCTTTATAGTAACTTTTATGCACATATACACCTATTTAATGAATGGTATGAGTATGTGCTTGCATAATTTGTGAGTGTGCCTTATTTTTCATTTCCTTAATGCTTCTTGGTGAGTTATCTTTTTTTGCATTGTTCATCTAAGTGATGGATTTTACCATTCATGCATGAAGTTATATTTTGATGATGACTAGCACCTTCTTTGTTAGAGTTTTATTCTATATAAGAGTTAGATTCCTTTAACATCATCCTTATATTTTATTCATGCAACACCCTAGTTCAACATCCCGGTAGGGATCTTGAGCATTGTGTACTACTAATTTGATTTGATGCACCATTTCTTAGTAGTTTTTAGTGATGGATCAACTTATCCATGCCTTGTTTATAATTTGAATTATGGAGCATCCATTCACATGTATTAATATCTTGGCACTTTCAATGATAGATTGGCCCATCTATGCCTCTTTTACAACTTTGAATGATAGAATTTCCCATCCGTGGAGATATCTTGTCTCATTCTAGTCATTTTATGGATATACACAACTTCATTATCATTGCTTCTAAATATTTGACACTATTAACAACATTATTATCTCCTTAAATGACTTAGATGACTTTATGGCACTAGACACATGTGTTAGGGTGGGACACTAGTGCCGATATAGGGGTCTGGGACTGACGCTTATGTCCTGGTAGTTAGAAAATAAGTACAAACTTAGAACTTGATGGGGCATAAGATAAGCATATTTTAAGAATTCTAGGAAAGATAGAAGGTCTGGGTCATCAACATAAGACTGGTCCAACCAAAAGATAGGCCAAAGGGCATAAAATAGAGTAGATGCAAGACTTCTAAAAGCAAGAAAGGTCCAAAACTAATAGGAACAACTAAGGTCTGAGTTTTCCAAGTGTATAAGATTGAGGTGCTATATAATTCATAAATATCATCTGCAAGGTTATCTTTTTTGACTCGTAGCTTAAAATCATGTTCATTTTTTTTTAAAGCATAATTCTTGAGATGATTCTAAATCTATAATCATATTTTAATGATATTTTACTCAAATAGTGTTTTGTTATTATTTCCTATTTTTAGTTAAATTTATATAAGGTTTTTTTTTAATTGCATTTTTATAATCAGTTTTGGGTGGCAAGACTTGTCATAACACATAAAATTACACAGTGCCACTCTGGGGGGTCACATTTTTCAACACATGTTTTCATGCCTTGGTTGTATTGGGGACTTTTTTGCTACTATATTGTTTGTGCTAAGTTTGTGGACTCTATTAACACTCTCTTGAGGCTAGTATCAAGCTCCTTCATAGGGCATATTAGTAAGCTCTTATGGCCATAAATCTAGGCACATTTTTGGTTTCTTTTGCACTGCTCTATTTTTTGGTTGTTTCATATTGCTCAAGGGCACACATGAACACCTAGTCCTCTACATTAAGAGATATTTTATCATAAAAACTACAGGGCCAAAAAATATAACCTCTTTCTAGTATCGTTTATGCACATATACAACTATTCATTGTTGGTATGAGTCTATACATGCTTAATTTGTGAGTGTGCCTTATTTTTCATTTCCATGATGCTTCTTGGTGAGTTATCCTTATTTGCAATGTTTTTCTAAGTGATGGATTTTTCCCTTCCATGTATGAAGTTATGTTTTGATGATTACTAGCACCTTCTTTGTTGAAGTTTTATCCTACATGAGAGTTAGATTCCTTTAACATCATCCTTATATTTTCTTCATGTAACACCCTAGTTTAACATCATGATAGGGATATTGATCATTGTGTACTACTACTTTGTTTGATGCACCATTTCTTGGTAGTTTTAAATGATGGATCAACATATCCATTCCTTGTTTATAGTTTGAGTGATGGAGCCATCCATCCATATGTATTATTATCTTGGCACTTCCAATGATGGATTGGCCATCCATGCCTCTTTTATAGCTTTGAGTGATAGAGTTTCTCATTCATGGAGATATATTATCAGAGTTGTTGCCAGGGTCTGAATAACGTGAATGCAATGGTCAAGTAATCACACGAGATGAAGCTGGTGCACACCACAAAGAAGCTAAAGCAAAGTGAAAACACTGAAAGAGATAATTTGCAAAAGGCAAATAGGAGCAAAATCCAATATTCGATTAACTTAAAATGACCAAAGTGAAGAATACATATAAGAGAGAATGTAAGTAACTCCTCCACAAAAGGTGGTCAAAGCACCCCAAGAATAGACTGTAACTCCTCCATGAAAGGTGGTGACAAGGTGCTAAGAATAGAGAAGTAACTCTCATACCTGGAATAGCCGATCAAAGGAGTTACTTATGACATTCTTATGACACCTATGACACATCGATGACACACATATCCACATAAGCTAGCCTATCCCACAAATGTAGGAAAACTCCATGTATGCACAAATATATAATATTCCCTAATTAAATAATAGGGAAAAATGAATTCCTATACTAACACCCCCCCATAAGCACAGCTTAGGTGGGCAGTGTGGAAATATAAAATGGGTCCCGACAACTAGGCCTGATGAGGTACCCATGTACAAATGCAATCTCCCATAAGATAGAGAAAAGGATAAAACCCGTAGGAAAAAACTCCCCCCCAAAAGAGAGACATAAAAGAAATGAAGAGGCTAGTGGGCCCCCTCCGAAGATGATGTTGCTGCAGATGTGGACCACACCCCAAGAAGAGCTTGTAGATGAATGAACTTGCTCTCAGTGAAAGGTTTGGTGAAGATGTCTGCAACTTGCTCTGAAGATTGGCAAACTATCAAGTCAATGACCTAACTATGAATAAGCTCCCAAATGAAGTGCATGTGAATCTCTATGTGCTTGGTCCACTGGTGCTGAACCAAATTCCTACAAATCTGGATGGTACTCTGGTTGTCACAAAAAATGATGGTGGGCTACCAGATGGGAATGCCAAACTCAGAAAGAATCCCCTAAAGCCAAATAGCCTCAGTAGCTACATTAATAGCTCCCCTGTACTCTACCTCTGTGGATGATATAGCAATAGCATTCTACTTCTTGCTAGACCAATTGATAGGACTAGAACCTAGAGAGAAATTGTAACTAGAAGTGGACTTGCGAGTCTATGAATCACCAGCCCAGTCTGAATCATTATATCCAACCAAGTCAACCTCTATGCCAAATCTGTAATGAATCTCATATTTATGTGAACTCTGTATGTAATGCAAGATCCTCTTAGCTACTTTCTAATGTAGCTCATGAGGTTCCTGCATAAATTTGGAGACAAGTCCTACTGCATATGATATGTCGGGCCTGGTGTGAGTCAAGTAGATGAGACTACCAACAAGTTGTGGATACCGAGTGGCATCAACCAATGGTGAAGAACAGTCAGCCTCAAGCTTGACTCCTGATAGAAAGGGAGTCAGAGATGGCTTGCAATCAGCCATGTGAAATTGAGCCAATAAGTCAAGAGCATACTTAGGATGTGCAAGAGAAATCCCTAAATCTTACTGTGATATCTCGATACCAAGAAAGTAGTGTAACAAACTCAAGTCTGTCATGTCAAATCTATCTTGGAGAGATGCCTTCACTGCTACAATAGCTGATGAAGAACTCCCAGTGATCAAAAGGTCACCAAAATTAGGAGCGAATCATCCTGCCACAAGAAGTAAACATTGGGGTTGGAATGGCACCTAGTGAAACCCATTGTGAGAAGGAAGGAATCCATCTTGGCATACCAAGCTTGAGGGGCCTGTTTGAGGCCATAGATATATTTCCTAAGTCTGCATACTAAGGAAGAATCCTAAACAAATCTTGGCAGCTGCTCCATGTAGATCTCCTCCTCTGGGTCTCTATGAAGAAAGGCACTCTTCACATCCATCTAGTGCACATCCCAACCATGTGATGTGGCAATAGCCAAGGTGAGTCGGATAGAAGTCATCTTTGCAACGGGTGTAAAGGTCTCTGACTAGCCAATGCCTGCCACCTATGAAAAACTCTTGGTGACCAGTCGTGCCTTGTATTTATCAACCGACCCATCTGTTGCAAACTTGGTCTGATATATCCACCTACATCAAACCATCTTCCTTCCCTTAGGAAGTGAAGTCAAGTCCCAAGTGTGATTTTTGATTAAGGAAGAATATTCTTCCTCCATAGCATTATCCCACTCAGGTACCCACAATGCCTCTCGAAAAGTCTATGGATCTGAAATAGAAGCAAAGAAGGCATGTGGATCTCTCTGATAATCCCCCTAGTGCGTCTGTCATCTGTAGGATCTCTTGCCCAAGTGCCAACACTCTCAAGTGTCTGTCTGGCCCAAAGTGGCCTAAAAGTGGGTGAGTTAGGTGCTAACTCCTCATCCTCTGACTGACTAGAGGTGGATGACTCTACATTACTATCCTCACTATCTAAACTCGAAGAAGAAGAAGATGTCTCTAGCTCAAGAACTTATTGTGGCTGATCTGAATCTGAGGAATCATCATGAAGAAGTAGATCTGATGAGAGAGAAGAAGTGCCAAGTGTTGAGTCTCTAAGACTCTCTTGAAAGTGGACATTTCTCAATGAACAACTCATGAGTGGTCAGATCTAGAAGGTGATACCCCTTAACAGCATCCAGATATCCTACAAAGATGTAAGGCTTGGACTGACATTCCATAGCTTTGCATTTCTTCTTCAGTATGCGGGCCATGGCTGGGGATTTGAAAACCCTAAGGTGCTCAACATCAGGTTTCCTTTTATGCCAAGCTTCAAAGGGTGTTATCCCTTTTAAAGCTTTGTGAGGAACCCTTTTTTGAATGTAGCAAGCACAATTGATGGCTTCAGCCTAGTACTGTGGTGCTAAAGATTTGGAGTGAATCATATAGCTACCCATCTCTTTCAAGAACTTATTTTTGTGTTCTGCAACTCTATTTTGTGAAGGACTGTAAGTGACTGTGCACTGCAAATCAATCCCCTCTGTGGTGCAAAACTGCTCAAACTTGTTGCTGACATACTCCCCTCCATTATCAGTTCGAAGAACCTTGATGGATTTCTCACTCTGTTTCTCAACAAGAGCCTTGAAGTCTAGAAATTTTTCAAACACTTCAGACTTTTGTTTGAGAAAATATATCCAAGTGTACCTAGAGAAATCATCAATGAAAGTGAGGATGTACTTGGCCCTTGTGAAAGATGGTTTGGGAAAGGGTCCCGATACATCACTGTGGACTAACTCCAAAGGTTGTGAAGCCCTCCAAGCTTTGCCTTTGTCAAATTTTTCTTCAAGATGCTTCCCAAGGGATCACCCCTCACAAAGTCCTTTTGAGAATTGGACACAAGGCAAGCCAATGACCATGTCATGTTTGCAAAGTTGCTCAAGGTAGCAGTAGTTAAAGTGTCCAAATAGCTCATTCCATAATTTGCTAACTCCATCTGAATGAGTTAGCAATGCTGTTGGAGAAGAATCAGGTGCAAAATGTGAGGTGTATAACCTTGCTTAGTGATCTGCCCTACCTACTGCCACTGTAGTATCACTATGCAACTCCCTGATAGCCACTGAATCTGGGGAAAACTCAACTCTCATGCCTTGACCAATGTGAGTGATTTGGTACACTGATAGGAGATTAGTTGAAAGAGAAAGAACACTTAGAACATTATTGAATGTTCCTCCTTCCATTTCAACTAACCCTCTCCCTACAACGAAAGCTGATGTGTCATCACCTAAACTAATTGAAGTCATGCTACAAGGCTCTAAAGATGAAAACTCAACTAAAGAAGAGCCCATGTGGTGAGAAGCACCCGAGTCGATGACCCATGAAGATGTAGAAGCTGTTGCAGCTACAAGGGCCTTGCCTTTTTCTTTCTCCTTACCCTTGCCTTTTGCCTTAGTAGAATCTTGGGTTGATGAATTCTGCTTGATGGACTCAGGAACACCTATGTTGTGCTTCTCTAGAAGATGAGTTAGGTGATCTATTTATTTCTTCATGCATTTGTGTTCATCATGACCTGTCTTCTTACAATAGGCACACTTAACCTTCTACTTCTTAGGTTTAGCATTGGAGGAGGAAGACTCAGTGTTGTTTTTGGTAGGATTGTTTTTTTCTTTCTTCTTCTCCTGATCCTTGTTCTTTTTCTTCTTCTCCTTTATTAAAGTCTTATCCTTACCATTTTCAGCTATCAAAGCTTGGGGTTGAGTAGACTTCATTGTGCCCATTTGAATTAGCTTATCTTGCTCCCTAGTCAAATCGGTAATGAATGAATCCAAAGAAGGCATTTTCCATGTAGTGCTAAGGGCATTTTTTGTGGCATGAAAAGTGGAGACAAAGACTGAATAGCTTGGACCTAACTTTGCGAGAATAGAAAGGATGAGTTGATCATCTTTCTTCTCTATCCTGCATTCTTTCAATTGCAATCTGAGGGCCTTAAACTTAGTGAAGAAGTCCTGTAGGGTGTCAAAGTTGCTAGGACTTAGACTTATGAGTTCATTTTCGAGCTCATGATCTCTCATCTCATCAAGCTTCCCAAATAAGACTTCTAAGGCATCCCATATGTCTTTGGGAGTCTTGGTGATTTCTAAATGGAAGAGAAGTTCTAGAGACATGAACAAGCTTAATAATCCATAAGCTTCATCACTATGGTTGTATTACTTGACCTTTTCAGCATCAGTGTTGGGTTCTACTTCAGTACCCATGGTGATCCTATACAACCCTTTACTTCTAAGAATGATTGACATTTTAAACTTTCATTCATGATAGTTGAAGGGTGTTAGGAGGTTAAGTTGAAAAAAATCCATTTTAAGGCTGAATTTAGGTGAAGTTGTGTTGATTGCAAGTTGTGAAATTATGCAAAAAGGAGAATGAAAGCAAAGATTGCAAGTGCTGAAAAGCAATCACACCCCCCTGAAACGTTGAGCCCTCCCCCCAAATATGCAAGTGCATGCTCAAAAGATGTTGGGCTTAGTCGAGAATGCATCTTAGAGCAATTAGTGCAAGACTTTAAGCAAACAGGACGTCGGACTCAGTCGAAAATGCATCCCAGGAGACCCAAATTTTTGGCACTTTATAAAGTAGTGCATTTTTGACAATTATCCAGCCTAAGTTATGGAAAATTAAAAACTAAGCACTTTTTCAAAAGATGGAACTTGAATTTGAGCTACCGTTTGCAGGATTTTAAAGTTTTAATTTCCCGTAAACTAGTAATTTTGCAAAAAAATAGCACTAAAACATTTTAAAAATGCCTATTTTGAGAGAGAAAGTGCCCTTCCAACCACTCATTGGACTCGACACAAAGTGAGGAATTCAAAAGAGGTCTTTGTGAGGGGGAATTGGCCTCTTGCCAACCCAGGCCTCACCCTTCGTCTTCGTAGGTTGAAGATACAAGTTTTTAAAACCTTTAAACTGCTTTTTTAAATGCTAACTTTCCAATTTGACTTTAATTCAAAAAATCAAATGACCGATTTATGAATACGAGATCAAAATAATTATGAGGAAATTAGACAAAAGCATATTTTACCAATTTTGCTTAGTAGAGAGTGGGCCCACCAAATGGGGTGTTGGGAATAGTTAGGCGCTTAAAACCAAAAAGGTCTGATTTTTGTTGTTTGTTGCTACTATGCAGCAGAGCAGATGTCCAGCAAGGATGCCAATGAGAGGCTCCTCTCTCTCACGCCCTATGCCAGTCTCCACTCCCTACGCCCGTCTTCCACGCAGCCTTCACTCCTTTGAGATTCCAATGCCCAGCAGCTAAAAGTGGTCCTTTTCTCCTTCAACATGTCTCAAATGAACCTCTGAAAAGCCAATGCCATGTGTCAAAATGTGACGCCAATGCTGGTGAAAAAAATAGAAACTACAGAGGATGCCAAGTGTAGAGCTGTCAAAAAATGGCGCCACTTCTCCAACAGTTATGCCTTAGATCTGAAATGTCATTTTGACATAGCAGATGTGCATAGTAGTTGAAAAAAAACTTGCAAATCCAAACACCACGAAGGCAGTCCACAGGAAAGATAAATGCAACACAAGAAATGATATTGAAAGGCTTTTTCAGATCAGATCTGGAAATAAGAAAAAGAACATAAAGAGAACTCCACTCCTCACGTTTTCAAAATAAACTAGTAGCATAACCAGACACACGATTATCAAACCTGCTCTGATACCATATCGGAGTTGTTGCCAGGGTCCGAATAACGCGAATGTAGTGGTCAAGTGATCACACGAGATGAAGCTGGTGCACACCACAAAGAAGCTAAAGCAAAGTGAAAACACTGAAAGAGATCATTTGCAAAAGGCAAATATGAGCAAAACCCAATATTCGATTAACTTAAGATGGCCAAAATGAAGAATACATATAAGAGAGCATGTAAGTAACTCCTCCACAAAAGGTGATCAAAGCACCCCAAGAATAGACTGTAACTCCTCCATGAAAGGTGGTGACAAGGTGTTAAGAATAGAGAAGTAACTCTCATACCCAGAATAGTAGGTCAAAGGAGTTACTTATGACATTCTTATGACACCTATGACACATCTATTGCACGCATCTCCACATAAGCTAGCCTATCCCACGAATGTAGGAAAACTCCATGTATGCACAAATATATAATATTCCCTAATTAAATAATAGGGAAAAATAAAAACCTACACTAACATATATTGTCTCATTTTAGTCATTTCATTGAGATACATAACTTCATTATAATTTCTTCTAAATATTTAATACTATTGACAACATTATCATCTCCTTATGGTGAACAACTTATGATATCCCCAACACTTATCGATTTATGTTTAATCAGGGAGTGGATTCAAACCACTCATGTAAATTTATTCCTTTTTTAATGGTCTTATTATTCTTTCACATAGGTTGGCTTATTCCCTTATAAAGAAATATTAGCAGCGCCATTGCTTATCACTAACTTCAAGATTATGCATATTGAAAGCAATTTTCATATTCACCCCCATTTCATCTTTAACTTGGCGTTTACAATATTTAGACACCCATGTATCACGACAAGATGGAATGGAGTCCATAAGGACACTTGAACTTTTAAGAAATTCTTGACACTTAGTTTTCATTATACACAGGTACCTCATTAGGCTTAGTGCAGGGACCCATTTTCAAATCCTTCAACTTCAATTTTTTAAACACCTCTTATGTTATACTTATGTGGGGTGTTATTGTAGTTTGTTATCTACACCAAACTTAAGTTTACTTAGAGTAGATATTATAACCTAAGAATATTTATATTACTCCTATTTTTTTAATTAGGAAATATTAAAATAATGCCTAAGTATGCAACCTAATACAAAATAATTAATTTACTTCATTAGTAGAATTAAAGGGTAAAATCACCGAGCTAATCATAGAAAGGTGAGGTATTATGACCAATGGGATTAATTATAGGTTTAACCTTATAAATCTCATAAATACATCTTTTTCTTGTGTGTTTCATATATTCAAGTATTTATAGAAAATCATTTGGGAGGGATGTAGTCTTATAGAAACATCCATGTGTGCCTAAGAGCACCCAAGCACTTGGAGATGCTTGTGAGAGTTTTATATATATATATATCCAAGACAACATGCAAGTGCTTGGGTGCTCTTAGGCTATATATATGTTAGTCTATTTTTTATGGATTTGTATGCTTGAAAGAAAGATCATGGTTGTTTTATGTATAAGTGACAAGAATCTTGAGAACGTCACAGATGTCCACATGGTTTTAGAATCTATATTGACATTTATAATAGACATATTTTGGATCAACATATATCTCTAATGCATTTAATTTTGTTAATTGAAAGCATGCAAATATATTCATTAAGAAAATAAAAATAAGTTCATGCCTGATCAAAAAATCAAATAAAACTAAATCACACCCTAAATTCAAAGTCTATATCAGACCAAAGCCCTAAGAAAGTGTCAAAATCAAAGGCCAAATGCCACCAAACTCACCTAAAAATAATAACAAAATATCAAAGTGCCATAGGCACACAAAACTATAAACATAACAAAGCCAATCCAATCAAGGCACACATGCTATCTAGTTTATTGTTTGAGGCAAGGGATCATTGGGCTCATCTCCCCACCTATAATCACTAGTTGAATCAATTGTATTATGCATTGGCTCCCATTACCTCTATTGATCTAATTCTTTAGTTTAATTTTCCTCTCTTTGATGTTTTCTTTCTGAAGAGATTAATAAAGTCAATTACAGGGACTTACCCTGCAAAGAGGAAACCCATCCACGTATTCCATACCCACTTTGAGGAGAAGACCATCCTCCATGACAATCCACAAGCATAGAATGTCTTTGAGGGGAGGAGTATAAAAAATAGAATGGCTTCATGAATGACACCAAGCCTTGCCATGCTCTCTCTATCCATGCCCTCGACTAGTGGAGTTATGCCAAGGGGAATACTCTACTAACCACATAAGGGGCATTTCCCAAATTTCGAATCAAAGTGTGGGGGTGGTTCGCCTCCAAGGCCACTTTATTAGCTTGAACTTGTATTTGAATCATAGATTTAGATAACACAAATTAAATTAGTCACGATAAAATATTTTTTCAAATCTTCATGATTGAATATCCATAGTTGAAATGAAATTTCAATGTGAAATATATAGCATTTTTTATTTTTGCAAGAAGTAAATCACCATCCTCTAGTAAGACTGCGTTGCAACCAAAGGGCTAGGGTCTAAAGAGTTAGAAAAAATAATGGATCTAATCCCAAATCTTTTGAGCTTGAATAAAAATCCTTAAGATGCTTTTGAGAGACTCATGTTGCCTATAAGGATGGGGTATCTGGGGTTGTTCAAGCCACTATGTAGACTCAAAGTGTGATAAATATACTAGTCTAGGTAAAAAAATAACATCAAGATTTCATTGATTGTTAATTGTCCATAAGGCATTCGCTTGAGGGAAATCCATTGATAACCAGGTTGGGGTTTATACTAGATAGTGTGAGTGTCTACGTGCCATCTCCAACCCCATATCAATAGTGTGTAAAACATCACTAAGAATTGCCATTTTAATCTCACTAATAGACTCAAAGTATCCAAAGATGAGACCACATTCAACTTTGATCTCAAGCTAAGTAAACCAAGATCTGGTGGAACTGTTGAAGAGGTTTACAATCGTGTGAATGCATATTTTGAAAAATTTGAGGGCCTTCACCCAAGGGACTTCAACAAATGGAACGCCATGAAAATTATAACAAGATACCTTCAAAGAGAATGAGTGCTGATGAAGAGTCCATTACATAATTTGTCTCCTTTCCACACAAGCTAGTGTTTGATGGCTTCCCAAGTTTTCCATATACTTTCAATAACAAAGATGTCTGCAATTTTTTAGGCATAGAAGCAATAAACATGGTGTGAAAACTAAGTCCTTTCCAATCAACATGACCATAGGGGATACCAGATGTAATGCAATGTTTGGCAAGCAATTTCCATGCCTCTTGACCTTCGATCGCTAGATGGATCCATTTAATGCACAAAACAAGACCCTTTTTTTAATGTCAACGAGGCCAATGCATCCAACTTCTATGGGATGACATTTAAGGTAAGATCAGTAAGGTTTTCATGATGTAAAATATTTGAAAAATGGATTTCAGGATTCATCGTGTGAAAATATATTCTCCAATGTTTCGAGTACCAAATGTGTACTCATCATCAGACATCAAAGGTCCTAGGACACTCAATGAAATCTTTGTTTTCCCTCAAAGTTGGCCCAAAGAAGCTTCTCTAACTTATTATACGTAACATTGGAAGGGGCCCAACAAAAAACTTCTCTAACTTAAAACTCAAAAACTACCTTTTAAAACAAGAATATTAAAATTGGCATCATATCGTTCCTTTTATAAAAGGCGTACCATTATGTATCCACATCCTCTTAAAAATAGAGCATCCCCATATTTTGTGTTTTCCCTCAAAGTTGGCCTAAAGAAGTTTCTCTAACCTATTATACGTAACATTGGAAGGGGCCCAACAAAAAACTTCTCTAACTTAAAACTCAAAAACTACCTTTTAAAACAGGGATATTAAAATTTACAGCGTACCGTTCCTATTATAAAAGGTGTACCATTATGTATCCATATCCTCTTAAAAATAGAGCATCCCCATATTTTGTGTACGTCAGGGATTGTACTAAACAAAGTATTGACTACAATTTGACCATGAAAATTATGTTAAGTATAGGGAAGCCCCGAGTTAACCTAGGTAACAACAAAACTTATTGTAAAACCCAATACAAATGAACCCAAAGTACCCTTAAACATACTCTTGACCGATTTTAAACATACATATACACAACCCCTAAATATTCAATACAAAGCTAAACTTTTTCAAAATCAAGTTTATTTTATATATATATATATATATATATATATATATATATATATTTGTATTGGCATGCTCCATCTATTATTGGCATTTATTTTTCCTCTTCCTATGTCATGAAAAATGGCTCTATTTATGGCACATTTGATGTTTGGGAGGTCAATGATTGGGATATATATATATATATATATATATATATATATATATATATATATATATATATATATATCCCAATCATTGACCTCCCAAACATCAAATGTGCCATAAATAGAGCCATTTTTCATGACATAGGAAGAGGAAAAATAAATGCCAATAATAGATGGAGCATGCCAATACAAATATATTGTTGGTCTTTGTGCTCAACCATAACTCCATGGTAAACCTGACAACTTTTGTCATATGACAATCTCTCGAGCCCATTAAAAAAGATTTATGTGCTTAGAATCCAAACTTTAGTACGCTTGTACACTATTTTTTTTTTTTTTAAATGTTATTTTAATTTTTCCGAGGAAAGAATCCAAACTTTATAATTGACTTCCATTTGTAAGGGTTTTTATCGTATTTCACGTGTCTTATAAGTTTGAACGTCGTCACATTTATTTGTAATATTTTAATAATATAAACTAAGACATTTGGATTATTTCTATAATATTTTTTATTGACATTTTTAAATGAAAATATAATTTTAATTAAAATTCATTTCTTATAACGATAGTGGAACTAATAATATTAATTTAATTTAAGTATATAACTTTAATGAAATAATCAGATAATATGGAATATATATTAGAAAGTTATATATGTATGTTATAAAGTAGATTTGTGTGGTCGTTGGTGACTTAATTTATTGTAAATGATTCATATAAAGAGGTTTTGGACTTCTCATATTGATTTCGTTGACTCTAATCAAACATTGATATGTTTATTCGATCAAATTATATATATAATAAATTAAGGCGTTTAAATTATTTTTATAATATTTTGTATTGACATTTTTAATTGAAGATATTAATTTTAATTAAAATTCATCTCTCATAATGATAATGGAATTAATAGTATTGATTTTTCTTTGGTATATAATTTTAATGAAATAATTAGATAATATCGAATATATATTAGAAAGAAATATATATGTTATAAGGTAGATTTGTGGTGGTCGTTGGTGACTTAGGTTTATTAGAGGTAACCGGTATAAAGAGGTTTTGGACTTCTCGTTTATGTCTCACGCGAGTTACGTTGACTCCAATCAAACACTCACTTGTTTACCCAATCGAATTATATATATGTATTAAAAAATAATAATTATTAAATTATTTTTTAAATAGATAATGTTATTCTTCCATAAATATTATATAAAAAAGAAAAAAGAATTGATTAGATTTATAAATAGTCAGTGTTATTTTTCTATTCGACATTATGTAATTATAAAAATATTTTTCAGGGTTTAGGTCTCACATAGGATAGTCAAGCTTCGAGATTTTTAGTTTTTTCATGTTTTTTGAATTTTCAAGGAGGGGATTTCTGATTGGGAGGTTCAAGGGTTAGGTTTCATTTTTGAAGTTTTTAAGTTTTAAGGATATTTTATAGCAATCTATTATTTGTTTATTTTAGGTTTTTCAAGGTCAAGATTTCTGAGTATTCGGTTTTAGGTTTTATAGGATTTGGGTTTTATGGTTATCAGTGTTGGATTTTTCAGGGTTTAGATTTCAAGATCTAAGTTTTAGTTTTTAGATTTCTGGTTTTCAATTTCAATTTTTCAGTTTTGGGTGTTGAGGTTTTCACGTTCAGGGTTTTCAAGATCTAAGTTTTAGGGTAATGATTTAGTTACAGTTTTGGGGGTTTTTAGGTTTCAAGTTTCATAGTCTTCAGGGTTCTCATTTCGTGATTTTTGAGTTTTCATGTTGAAGGTTTTCATAATCAAAGCTTTCAATATTTAGATTTTTAGGTTTTACACTTCAATTTTTAGATTTCTAGTTTTGGGTTTCAGATTTCAAGGACGTTATATATCAACCGATATTTATTATTTTATAGTTTCTAAGGTCATGAATTTTAGGTCGAGGTTTACAAATTTTAAATTTTAGAATTTATAGGGTTTTCAAGGTTTCAAGTTCAAGGCCTTTGGGTTTTTAGGTTTCAAGTTTTGAGTTTTAGAGTTTTTCAAATTTTTAAGTTTTAGGAACATTTTATATCAATAAAATATAATTTTTTTTTTTTTTAATCTTCAAAAAAATTACATAGAATTATTAAATTACATAAAATATCGACATTTTTATCCATGTTTTGAAATTGAAATTTTCGATATCATTTTTTTATATTTTAAATTTTTAAATTTCAATTTTTAAATCTCCATTTTCAATCTCTTTAAATTCGATATATTCTTACACCTTAAAATACTATTAATAATTAATATCTATACTCCATTTTAACACAATAATAAATACATATAATTCTATCATCAAATAATATTGAAAACCATAATGATATCTCTCAAATTTGAATTTATTATTTAATCTTTTATCACATTAACATATTGTCTTTTCTATCTCATAAACCATTCTTGACCTTTTGTGGACTTAATATTTAAATTATTTGTGGACGTTAATATATAATTTAAATTAAATTAAAGTAGGGAAATGGAACAAACGTTCTGCGCCTTAAAGTGCCTGCATGGGCATAACGTGCAGGGAAGATAATCCGAACGAAAACGAATATGCTCTAATATTAAATTATGTGGGCCCCACACAATCAGTGCCTTGACCGCCACGGCTTTTTTTATTTTTTGGGGCGGGGGGTATTTACCACACCTCGGGGGGTGGCACGTCACGGTTGTTCCGTAGTCGGTAGACTGCCAGCTGTCAAAATAGACGGCGTACATATATTGTGGACAGATGACTTTTTGTTTTAATTCCTGCAAATCGATGCATCTTTATAGCCGTACGGTGGGCTCCACTTTATGATTTGTCTTGCTCTCCTGTTGTCCAGCTGGCGGACAACCGTACCTGACGGGATGTCAACGTCAGTCAGAATGTTCGAAAAAGATGTTATGATTGCATGTGCAGCTGCCTCACATAAAATGTCAACAACAAACCCGTCTTGACTTTATAATCATTATAAAAATTAAATGGAAATTTTTAATGTTGTTGGAAAGGGCGAGTATAAAGACTCAACAATAAAAGCAGGGTTCAAATTTGATGGTCAACTTTATTAAGTTGAGGAAAGAAACATTCCAAATTATATTTATATATATATATATATATATATATATATTTTTTTTTGGGTTAATAGTTAAAATAGAAAATATTTATATTTATGAAAATATATATATTTTTTTGGGTTAATGTATGGAAGTGAGCATAGAGCAACACAACTCCAAGTCATGATATAGTAGTGCATCTAGGGCACATAAGTTAAGGTAGTGGTCATCATTATAGGGGGATAATGTAGTAGTATTAGATTGAATCTGTTGTGTAGACTTGCACCTTAACCATAAACTAGATAGCTCAGTGTCTATAGATTTCAAAGTTTATATTTTTGGTCCTTTTATCCAATGACCCATAATTCTTGTAGATTTAAAAGTCCAAGTGAATAATGTCAAAAATGAAAGTCTTAGGAAGTCATCTAGGTGCATCCAAGCCATTAAGGAGGAGACGATTATCACCTATAAACAAAGCAAATTTCAAATAGAAATGGTTACCTTGATAAAACCTAGATTGATTTGAAATTTTGTGGCTTAGGGACCTTTTGAGCAAAAGCTACAAACATGGGCATCAACACATTGGAAAGTGAAGGGACAAGTGGACATTCATTTTGGGATGAGGTTTTTTTATTATTATTTTTACTTCTAAAGAAGACCAAGATCATGTATTTGAATAAGGACCTTCTTTTTTGGGCACATTAGGGATTTTCATGGCTTTATGGAGCTCTTGTTTTGACTTCTCACAAGAACACCCTAAGGTTGCACTAGTTTGGGTACGATTATTTAATCTCTCTGCACATTTTTGGGTCAATTCCATTATTACAAAAATTGGGCACTCCCTAGAGGAGATGATATGTATTTCTTCAAAAAGTCATAGCAAAGAACATATTGCTTATGTTAATATTTGTATCCAAATGGATGTAAGTAAACTCTTACCTAATTGGTCTAGATGAAATCACCAAAAGCGAATTTATTTGAGCAAACTATAAACTATGAAGGTCTTCCATTTCAGTGTTTGAAGTGTCACTCCCATGGGCATCTAGCTCAAGACTATTCCCCTAAAGTGATGGCTAAAAAAAAGGTTGACAAAGATGACTTACAGGTAGTTGACAAGAAGGGGAAGAGAAAATCATAAACATATATCCAAAGGAAAGGAGAAATTATAAACTCAAGTTGGGTTAAACCCTAACCCTTTTGTAACTTTGAGCACACAATAAGATGAAGGGAATCCTAAGGTAATGATTGCTTTAGATCCCATGAAGGATACCAAAAATTTGATAAAGGCCCTAAGATAATGGTTGTTTTAGATCTTTCGAAGGAATCCAATACAATTCAAGTTGAAGTCAGTCCAAGAAAGGTGTGAAGAAAGGTAATACAATAAAAAATAAGCAAAGTACATTTAGAGGAGGCCGTTTTAACCCTTGTCAATCCAACTAAAAGTGGAGTAGAGCCTTTAATTAGGGTTTCTTTGGAAAGAATTGTTGTTATTGTCATTGATTGGCTTGTTGGTAATAGCTAGGATCCTTGGTTTTTAGCTTTACACTCATGGGTTGATCCTTGCATGCCAAAGGAGCAACAACCCAACTAGGGTAAGTGAATCACATGATCGTCCAAAAAATAAGGTCTTTAATATTTTTATGATGTTTGACCTTGGGCCTTGACACTTTGTACTTTATGGGGTTGCTAAACTCTTTTTTATTTTTGCTATACTTTTTACTTGAGGTGTGCTTTCATACCACCCATATTTTTTTATCAAACATGTATTATATTTTTATCTATTAAATTGTATCCATACTTTCATATTGTTTAATCCTAAAATGAAATTGTGTGGGTATGTATTTCGATTTAAGCATAGGGTTAAGAATATAGAAATGAAATGGTACAAGGGCGATAATCATATCTATAACAAATCAATTAAATTTTAAACTCAAATATAAGCATACACTCAATTTACTATGTTAAGATAGTCTAAATATGGAAAGTATAACTATGCCAGGTATAGAAATGATAAAGAAGAGAAGTACTTAACTTATTATGATGCTAATGCAGTTCTGAATTTGGAACAAGCTAAAAGAAGATGGGAAGAAAATTTTGGAACAGTTGTCAGATCTTAGATCTGGAGTCTTTGGCTATCTGGATAGTTGTGTCAGCCTTGGATGGTTATGTCGACATTACTATTTAAGTCTGATGATAGTATCATGTATAAAATATCTAGTGAAACAAGATGCGACCACCTAGATGCTTATGGGTTTGGATTCACCTTTATTCAGGTGCATTTAGATCTGGGTCATGGATTATCACTCCTTGTGAAATGGCAAAACCCTATATTTCCATCTTCAATGTGACCTTAGGGGAAAATGGGTTAGTGGGCATAAAATGTTGAGTTGACCCCAATGACCCCATTATCAAAGGAAGTTGTCTACATAGCCAATACTCCAGAGATGGCCTCAGACTAATGTAATTCTCCATTATGTGTTATCTTGTGTGTGGATCATGTAATGTTTGTGAAACAAGTACAACAGTGACCTAGCTTGTAACTTGGCAAATAGGGATCCTAGGCTGCTCATTTAGTACTTCTGATTTATCTTTTTTAGGATTATGGAATATAACCCTAAGGTTGATAAAGAGCTGAGTAATAAATCAAGGAATAAAATACTACAGTATCAACAGCCACTGATTTGTATAATAATTAACCTATTTGAATATTCCATAAATAACAATGAATTAGAAAAGATGTACTTGGCTAGAAAATATGACTGAGAGAGAAAAGTGGTAGGTAGGGAAGTGATGCAAAAATAGTGCAAAGTGTCATCAACAGAGAATAATTGTCATAACCCTCTTAGGACAATAACATGACCCTTTTTACCAATAGCATACTGTGTTAGTGACCTTTTATGTTGCATTAATGACCCTGTGTAGGTGAAGCAATGAAAATTTGGGCAGACCTTCACTCTATTTTGGAAATTATGTGCCTATATGACCAAGATCTAGATCATTGTCTATTTTGTGCATTGACTAATTTTACTATGGAAACCTAAGCCTCCATGCTTACTAGCATTTTGATGAACACAAGTGGAAAATAGATGGAGTTAGTAGGGTAGGCTAGGTGAGACCTCAGCATGCCATGTGTTGAGCATTGCTTACAAACCAATACCTTGAAATGGGATCAATCCCAATGTAGTTCTCCCGATCTAAGTGTTGGTGCAAGTGAGATTGATGCTAGTATGTCTGAGTATGAATGATAATTTGAATACTTTGTGTGTGAATTGAGATTATAAACCTAGGTAAACCTAAGCTCTAGGACGTTATAGATGGATGTATGTAGAAATTAGGGTAAATAGGGATCAATAGCCTTAATTTTTATAATTATTTTTGAGAGAGAGGAAAGGAATGAATACACCTCATTGGGTATGCAAACTAATACAAAAACCTAGTGAAATCATGTGTGCGTAAATGGTGATCAAATGATGAATAACTTGGGCTGGCTTGATGGCTTACCCAATCCCCATGTATGGGGGGATCAAGAACTCAAGCTAGACTTGACTCCATCATTGCCCACCCATGTTTGGTGGATCATAATATGTGAATAACTAGGATTGGACTGATGACTTTTCCAACCCTCTTATGTAGGTGGCTCAAGAACTTAAGTAGGCTATGACTCCATCATTGCCTACCCATGTGTAGTACAAGAAGCTAAAACTGAAACTATGTGGTGTTATGAAGCTATAAAATATGGATCTATTTTACTTGAGAATATTGAAATATAAAATGGCTCAAGGGCCACTCAAGAACTCGAGAATGTAAAATAGCTCTAGGCCACTTAGGAACGCCAACTATTGTAGATGAAATGAGGCATAAATATGATGTAATCCTGGTGCATATGGTGTTTGGAGTATACATCATGGAGAATGGCATGTATTTGTCATTCCATCTGAGAGAACTAGTGTCAAACTAAGCATAGGGAAAATAATGTGTCGTGGACATTGCCCCTAATTTCGATATTTATGCATATGGATTTTAGACTGAGTTATAGTAATCTATGTCTATGCATATCTGAAACTAAAATGAGAGTGATCATGTTGTGCATGATGCCCCTAATCTAAGCAAACCTATTTAATTCTATGTAAAACTGAGTATATACTGAGCAGATCTGATAATTTGTAACTGAGACTATAAAAATCTAAATTGCACCTACTATATCTTTCTAATAATCTTAGAATTTTATGTGTTTGAGGCTACTGGTCAATATCACAATGGGTGGACTATAGCGCATTGCACTCCTAACAGAGTACTACGCTATTATCCAAAAGTGTTGTTACTAAGAAAAACTAAGACTAGTTTGTGTATGATTGTATTGTACTATATTTTCCTGAGTCTAAGCTATGTAATATGTGTTTGCATGCTAAAAACTATGTTTTGAATGCACTCGGATGCCCTAATCTCTTTGACAAACCCCTATTAATGCCCCCTCTTTTGAATGGAATTATTGAACCTATGTAATAATTGTCCTTAAAATAAAATCTATACATCATGTGTGTTAAACTTAAAATATATGATATTTGCATGATAAACCAATATAATATGTATAAATGACATCAAAATGTAAAAGAGATTGAGCATAAGTTGGCAATGTATGATGTATGTTAGATATATCATTCACAAGGTTTTCAAGAGAAATGTAATAATGTAAGCATGTATATGAACAACAAATTTGAATGTAATCTTAGTAAACTACTTGGGGGATGGGGCATGATGTCGATCAAGGCACCCAAGAAGGAAGGGGAGATGCATTAGGTCCCTCATGACATTGCAAACTGGATGTGAAATAAATAAGAAAGAGATAAGTGTCATGGCCATGACGCATACATGAAAGCATATATATGAACACATGAGGCACACAAAGTAGGCCAAGGGGTCATAATACAAGGGACATGGGCACATGTAACTAAGTTTGAGAAAAGGAACACATACAAGGACATGTTTAAATGTCCACATACGTAAAAGAGCATGCAAGTTTGGCTTAGAGCCACATGGAAGGACATGTTCAAATGTTTACATACACAATAAAAAAGCATACACAAGAACATGAGCACATGTTCCAAGCATGAAATCAATGAAAGGATAATGGCATATTCAAATGCCCTCTAGTAGATGTAAAAGCAAAGAGACACAATCAAATCTAAACTAGTAAAGCTAGAAATGAAAGTATATAATAATCATGTGGTATGAATCTATATAAGAGCAATGTTGTACATAAATTGAGTCTATAATAGTAATAGTCATAAAAAAATTAGTGTAGTGTAGGATGATCAATATCAAGATATAATCAAAGCTAAATCTGGGATATGGAGTATAGAAGGATATAACCTTGTAGATCAGATGTTGTGTGTATGATGCCCCCAATGGGCTAATATATCAATGTTAAATCAGTGTATATGTGTATATGCCCTCAATGGGTAAGTAGTAGCAAATCTGGATATGTGTAGAGGACTGGAGTACTGCAAACACTCGAAGGGAACAAGTGAATCATGTATGTATGATAAAATTGACTATAATAACATAGATATCATATGTAATACCTCAAAAATAGAAGGAATGTAAACATGAAGATGCATATAATCTAAAATTTGTATTTTATGAGTAATATTTGAATGTTTTTGTATTTTTAACATATTATATTTTTTTTGTGTTTTTGAGTATGAGCTCTGTACAAGCAAGATGAAAATGAAACTATATACAAGGAGAAAGATAAATTAAAAAAATTAAACTATGTAAAAGTCATATTGGAAGTAAATGAGATTATGTACAAATGAAATGTAGTGAATATATAGACCTAAGAGCACATCCATAGGATGTGGATAGTCAAATGGTATATTTGGTGGGAGGTCATCTTATGTCAAATATTGAATCTACCAAAACTTGAATAAATCATTGTCATTGTGATCATCATACCATTTTGTCTATACAAGTATATCCTTATCCTTGGCATTAGTTTAGATTTTGTGCATTTGAATAGCATGTTGCTCTACTATTTATGAACCTCCTATGTGGTCCTAGGGTAGACCCCATTAGATTGTTGGATGTCTGTATGAAATCTATTATTTTTAATTAGACCATTATGTAAAATGCAAACTGTGTGTCCCTCACTACTAAAAGTCAAACATCTATATGTCTGATCGAGTGTGGAATCCATTACCTATAACCATGTACTACCAAGTGTAATATGTATGTGAATGCCTATGCTCATGATAAAATGTAGTGTGTTAACCACCTTAGGGCCACATGCAACTAGTAGTGTGATATGTCCCAAGGAGTCCTAAAAATGTATAACATGTTGTAGGTTAGTCTCTTGATGCCCTGTGTGTTGTAAGAATGCCAAAGTATAAGTGTTGGGATCATAATCCTTATCTATAGCAACATGAGGGATGTATTGGTCCTTGATGAAATCCCAGATAGTTAATGGAACATTCTTCAAATGTTGAGGTCAATGAAAAGTCCGTTGTGGTGCCTATACTAGTGGAAGCAGAAGCTGTGTAATCTAGATAGTGCCCTAACTTTTGAATTTATTCAATTTCTATTGTAATGTTGAGCATGTATCTATATCGTGTCTAGTAATCTTGTGAAAAAGATAAAAGGTTCTATCATTTGGTAGTGATAATTCGCTAACAGATCTATAGTGAACTATGGGTAATGCCATCAATCCTTTGTCAAGTAATATCTATAAAATCAATTGTGGTATGTCTTGTGTGCTACCTACTTGAATCTAGATAATTAGGTCAATATCCATAGATGTAACCATATGTATTAAGTGTATAAATAATATGCCTCTAACTACAAGTGTGTGTTTGGGCTTGTATCTAGGGTATTATGAATTGGTGGTGATACTTGTGTAGGGAAAAGTATGAGTGCTTTAGAATGATCTTTGTACTCTCCATGGTCTACTAGTGTGAAGCTCAATGCACATAAATAATAATCAATGTTCATGGGTGCTATGCTATCTTATGTGGTTATCTGGGAATCTGTATCTGAGTTTGTAATGTATATTTTCTTTGAGTTAATAATTAATGGTAATTGTGTTGTGAAGATCTCATCATCTGATGTGGGCATGGATAACTATGTTGTAGGATGGTCATTCTCCATCATGGGTGAAGATAACTCTATCGTAGGAAGATTTAAAACAAGTGCGAGAATAATGATGATAGATTCCATAAACTCATATGTATGAATTTATTCTATAAGAATGATATAAGGTAGGTACTCTATGAGAACATGAGGTGTCCCATCTAAAGATATAATCAGGGTAGTAGGCTCAGTGAATCTGCAATGTCTAAATGGTTGGTTATCAACTGGACAAGTGTATAAGTATCCATCATGTAAAAAATTGATACATCTATGAAAGGTAGAGGGAACTGCCTTGATGGCATGTATCCAAAGTCTCCTAAGTAATAAATAATAATGCAAATGGTTAGGCATCACCTGAAACTATATGGATAGGGTCTTTGGTCTGACTGTGATATCCAAAGTAATAAAACCTAATGCCTGATAGGGAATGTCATCAGAACCTCGAATGTTATTATATGTCTTCTGAATGGATGTTATATCAACCCCCATAGTGTGTAAAAATGTAAGGTTACATATGTTAAGACTTGAGCCACTGTCAATTAGAACTCATTTAATAGTGGTGGTTTTAATTTGTGCCTGAATGAAGAGTGGTATATTTTGATCGATAACTATCTATGAGATAAAATCCTCATTGGAAAAAGATATAACATCCTCAATGTCCTTTATATTATTCATGATAGATGTAAAATAAGTCATCTCTATATCATGAGACAAATATGTATGATTGAGTGTTTGAAAAAAAATATATTTGAAAATGGTTGCCTTTTGAAGTAATTCTAATATATAAATCTTGGCTAGTGTATTTCTCAACTGATCAACAATATCATATGCTCTATACTAGTCCCAAGGTCCCATTGTATTGTTTTGGGGATGAGGAGGGATTATGGGATTAAGATGTTCATGTATAGGTTGATGAGTCATCCAATTTCATCTACTAAAAACTTAAACTGCAAGATCTACTATTTTCCAAAGGTGATTAATAGAGGCAAGCTGTGAGTGAATGTAGTCAATGGTGGTAGGTGGAAGAGGAGTAAAAAGAGTCATCTGAGCTCTCTGACATTGAGTAGTAATTGGAGGTAACTTAAAATTGTCCATGCAACAATGCTCTATATATAAGGGGGGCTCAGGATGAGGTCGAACAATGTATGAAATTTGATTAGTTCTAACATGATCCATGAGAGGAGTGACATGCATGTGCATCATTCTATAAATGGAACGTAATAAGCATGCAAGTCAAACCACAAGAATTTGTACTAAAAATTAAAAAATAACTTTCGTATTGATGATCATGATGAAAAGGGTGAAATTTAGCAAATTTTATAAAATAAGAAGGGAAACCCTAATGGTGCACTAGGGTTTTTGAGTAAAATGTCTAAAGTAAGTTGGTTTTAGCAAATGATACATATTTTTTAGGATTATGGAATGTAACCCTAAGGTTGATAAAGAGGAGAGTATTAAATCAAGGAATACAATACTATAGTATCAACAACCACTAATTTATACAATAATTGACTTATTTGAATATTCCATAAATAACAATGAATTAGAAAAGGTGTACTTAGCTGGAAAATATGACTAAGATGAACAAGTGGCAAGTAGGGAAGTGATGCAAGAATAGTGCGTAGTGTCATCAACAAATAATAGGTGTCAAATCTCTCTTTAGAAAATAGCATGGCCCTCTTTGCTAAGAGTGCACTGTACTATTGACCTTCTATGATGCGCTAATAACCCTATGTAGGGCAAGTAGTAAAATTTTGGGCATACCTTCACTCTATGTAGGGAAGCCTATGCCCGTATGACCAAGACTTGGATTGTTGTCTATTTTGTGCTTTGAATGATTTCATTATGGAACCCCAAACAACTTGATAGGGTTTTGATGAACACAAGTGGAATAAGGGTGGCGTTAGTAGGGTAGGTTGAGAGAGACCTCAACACCCCATGTGTTAAGTGTTTCCTACATATCAATACCTCGAAAGGGAATTAAGTCTGATGTAGTTCCCCTGATCTAAGTACTAATACAAGTGAGAGTTATACTAGTATGTCTGAGTATGAATGCTAATTTGAATGCTTTGAGAGTGAATTAAGACTAGAAACTTGAGTAAACCTAAGCTCTAGGTTGTTATAGATTGATGTATGCAAAAATAGGGGTAAATAGGGATCAATAACCTTAATTTTCACAATTGTTTCTGAGTTTATTCATGAAAATTTCCATCTAAGGGATAAATGATTGAGAGTGGTCTTTATATAGTGTTTTGATTCTTATCGTAACATGAAACGAGTTTAGGCCAATCCTAAGATGCTTAAGGGAGCGAAAATATATCAATTAGTGACAAAGGAAGTTAAGGGTCAATAATGCTCCCCTCTTTGCCAATAGTGCACTACAATAGACTAATGGGTTCATGTTATTTTCTAAATGGCTAGAATGTGTAAAAAAATATCAAGGATGCCTAGGTGATGGCTCAATGTGCATCTTGGTATATCTGAGAATAGGCTAGATGTGCATAAAAGCTAAAAAGGGATCAAAAGATGCCCTAAGATGGGTTTAGGGCTAAGCTAAGGATATGGTGGTCTCAAGTGACACTCATTGCATTAAATGATATTTTATATGACTATAACTTCAAACCTATAAATGTGTTTTACCTATGATTGGCATGGAAATAAGGAAGCTTTGATCAATTGAATGTTTGATAGAGTGTTTTTTGATAAGTGCCTTAGCCTCCTTTTGGTCTTCTCTAGGTGAGGAATGAATGAGGGTTGATCTTATATTTCTATCAATACCTTTAGATTAATAAATCACATTAAATAACTTATTCCAACCATTAGGATATGTTTCATTTACAAAATGGATGAGTTTAGGGCACTAGACACTTACGTCAGGACATGATAAAAACATTGGCATTACAGCCTATCTTGAATATTAGTGTCTAGGGAGTAAATGTCTATAGAGGTACAAGATAAGTATATTTTAAGTATTCTAGAAAAGATAAAATGTCTGTGTCATCAATATAAGATTGGTTAGACAAAGAGATTGGCCAAGGGGCATAAGATAGAGCATATACAAGGATTGTGAAAGCAAGGTGAGTGTAGAACTAAGAGGAGAAAACAAGGTCTGAGTTTTCTAAGTGTACAAGATTGAGGTGCTACATAATCATAAAATATCCTCTACATTTGCCTCCCATTTAATATAGTAATTAAATTGCTAATTTAAAATAAATGAATAAATACCTGGGTGTGTATGCATACCTTATCTTTGCTTGAGTTAAAATTGAATACTTTGTTGATGATTGACCTACAACTAAGAGTATATTACAAGGTAAAATCAATGCATATAATATGGGTTAAAATTACTTGAAATAGATTGAAATTGAAATAGCAAGGTTTAAGAGTATACCTATGTATCAATGTAAATGCTTTGCCTATTGGCAAGTTTTGCAAGAGATGTATCATTATAAGGCTATGAAACTAAGATTAGGATAAATAAAGATAAATATTGAAAGTGCATATATCCAAGGAGATAAATATGTATATAGAGAGATAGATTAGAAGGCACGTGCCCCTAACTTTGGAGAAAAAGTGAGTTGCCACCTGACAGTTGAGGTTAGCTCAACCATGCAACCCAATGATACTTATAACCTAGTGAGGTTGGATGATCAAGTGCAACCTAAAAACTTGGAAATATTAAGTGATTTGATCACCTAAACTATACCAAAATGTGAACCAAGTATTTTGATAAATTGTCTCAATATGGTTCATAAAAGTCCACAGAGTATCAATACGTGCAATATTTTTGGAATCTAAAACTGATTTAAATTTTTCAATATTAGGCACATTTTGCATAACATATGCACCTTAGATATGTCTCATGTTGAAAATATGTTACCATAACTATGAATCTGAATCATATAATGGTGTGCTTTGGCCAATTTGCATAACTATGTAAGTGTGGAGGACATGCTTCCAAAGCATGCCCCCACTATATATATAGAAAAATATGAAAACTGATATAAGTACCAATGTGGAGGACATGTTTACAAAGCATGCCCCCACTATAAACTGGAGATGTTGAATACTAAATAAGTGTGGGGAACATGCTTCCAAAACATGTTCCCATTGGATCTATGGACTGATATAAGTACCATATATACTGAATAGATGTGGAGATATGCTTCCAAAGCATGCCCCCACTAAATATAAAAAGTATGAATGTGTGGAAGCCATGTCCATATGACATGCCCCCACTGAATCTATAAATTGATATAAGTACCAAATACTAAATGAGTGTGGAGAACATGCTTCCCAAGCATGCCCCCACTAAATTTGAAAACTAATATAAGTACCACATGTTGATTGAATTATGGAGAACATGCTTCCAAATCATGCCCCCACTATAATTTAAGAACTGTGCCAAGTGTGGAGAACGTGCTTCCTAAGCATTCCCCCACCAATATGCCCCCCACTTTGAGGAGAGGGAAATATAGGAACTAGTAGTTACCTCACCTCAAAAATGGTAAGACAACTGTATAGTCCGTGAATGTAACCATGTAGCATTTAGAAGGAACATGTCCAAGTAAATTTATCATTGAAGTGAATAGAAATAATGTGATCAGATGTAAGCCTAGGATACATGATAAAGATCATGGCAACATCTAAATAGTAATAATACAAGCTCAAAAAGCAAACAAACACACACACATAAGAGCACTCAAAAGTGAGTCAACAAGCAATGGTCCAAAGAAACCATAAATAAGGGACATGTTCAAATGTCGCACAATCAAAGGAACATGACTTAGTCAAATGTTCATGAAAGCAAGGATGACATATTCAAATGTCCATAAAACAAGCAATGACATATGCAAATGTCAATGAAAGCATACATAGGCACATGGACCACAAACAAAGGAGCATATTCAAATGCTCAAATGATCAAGACAAGACACTCAAGGAAGTGCATAAAGAAAACATAAGCAACCAACATAAACATGTCATAGTAGCCCATGGATCCAATGTGTTACAAAAGTATGTCATGTGTATAGGATATGAAGTAACCTATGTAAGATATAATCATGGATAATAGACATGCGTAAGTACATATGTAAGATCAAATATGATAATGTAGAGTGATCATTGAATCATATAACTTGTGTGTATCAAGATCGAAGAACCAAATTCTTTCAATGTCCATATAACATGAGTCGAAGTAAATCCCAACATCCAAAATAGGAGTGTGTCATGTATTTGTGTATCCCTATAACACACCCAATGTAGAAGTGTGACACATATGTGTATGTAGGAGTAACTGAGTATGTGATCCACTAATATGGAAGTACCACATGGCTGCTAAAGAGCCAATAGAATATGTAAGTGCCAACAGTTTTTTTGGATTTTGTTTTGGTATTTTTTGAGATAGGAAAGATTATTCTATGATGCTATGTAACTAATGGTCACAGATATCTATCCACTGTAAATCTGGTGCCATACCCCATGTACACAACCAAAGAGCATATATAGGTGTAATATCTATCATTTTGGTATTGATGGTGCTTTGTGTATGTAAAATAGGACTCTATAGTCATGAAGAAATAGTAGAAGTAGTCAGAGTAGGGGTTTTTGTAACCCATCATTGAGTGCTTGTTTGTTTCTTTGGAGTAGGAATAATAAGAACATGTGTAGGTGCTCTAGATATATGAACATGGTGTGTAGTGGAGGATTATGATTTTGTGAAATTCACTATATGTCTCTGATTTAATGGTCTCTTAAGTACTAGTCACCTAATAAAGGGGATTTCCCATTGATTACCCTTTTATGATGGACTATCCTTAGTAGGATCGATAACTAGTTGTTTGGGTATAAGTTCGCTATTCAAAAGGATGCTCATGTTGAATTATAGAAATTGTAATTACCTTATTGGCATGAATGTATTTGGCACACCCATGCACTGTATAAGGTACTTCTCAAAGAGTGTGTATCCAAAGCCTTCCTAATAACATATCAAAGATGCTTATGAAAGGGATAACAAAAAAGGTAGTAACCACATGTGTAGGACCAACTTGTAAAGGCAAGTCAATCTCTCTAAGAATCTTCTGATAGGTCCCATCGAATGCTCTAATTGAGTTGGTAAAGGGGTGTAAATCATGATGAGTATAACCTAAGTGCGTAAGTAATGTCATGGTGCAAATATTTTTGCTTGCACCATTATCAATCATAACACTGCTTATGGGGTGTTTGTCAAGGTATGTTTGAATGAATAGGGAATGAAGATCAGATTCATCATCATTAATTTCACTATCATCAAAGAAAATAGAAGGTATCAAAACCATAATAGGTATATGTTATCTGTAAGTACCAATAATCCAATCTAGTGGGTGTGTATAATGTGATGAAGGAGGATGTGCATTTATACCATTTAGACTTCTAGTTCCTTTTTAGAATGGTCTTGCAAATGATTGTTAAATATTTTCTATTTATAGTGATTTCTAGGTTGTGAATTTGATTCCTTTGAAGGATCCTCAAATGAAATCTTTTGGTCATAAAAAAGTTCTCAGATCTTGTACTTCAAGGTAAAACATCTACTCGTAGAATGTCTTGGTCCTTGATGATAACTCCAATAAACATTCACATCATATCCTTTGGGTAGATGTTGACTCATACGAACCTTAATAGGATGAGGGAGAGATATAAGTTGAAACTCTAGTAACCACGGGAGTAATGAAGCTAGGTACTTAGGTAAACGAGTAAATTGTCTCCTTAGTGTATTAGATAAGATAAGTTGATTAGGATATTATACAACTATGTTAACCATGGTGGTTTTTTCTTTTTAAGGCTCAGGAGTTTTTACCTTATAACTTGGTTTGATTATAAATTTTGTACTAGATGTAGATGTAGTTGGTGTTTTTGCTACATACTTGATCTTATTCAAAGATATAAGCTTCATATCATGGTCCTGTACAACATGGCATAAGTCATAGTAATATCAAAACTTCTTAAAGATAATGGACTCATGTAAAGGAGTAAGCAAACTTTGCTTGAATATGTCTTATAACTATTTTTCTACCATAGGATTGGTCATTTTGGCTAGCATTATCTTATATCTCAAGACATATTCATTGATAGGTTCATTGGTTCCTTGTTTGATTTTGGCAATTTGGGCATATGAAACCTTTTCAGAAATATGAATAGAAAAGTGTGCTAAAAACTGATCTACAAGAGGTTTGAATGATTTTATAGATTGGAGAGGTAAATCATAGAACCACCTCATAGCATAGTTTTTGAGACTTCTTGGGAATAATTTGGTCAAAAGTTTACCATTGGAGTATAGTCAAGGCATGATGCATAGAAGGTTCAAAGATGTTGTTCAGGATCACCCTTGCCATCATAAAATGTGAACTTAAGTGCAATAAATCCAATTGGCAAAGGGTGCAAAGAGAATTCAAGTGCAAGAGGGTTATTTAATACATCTTACGAATCTATAGCATGAAGGGATTTTAAATATTTTTGTTCAATGATTGTAATATTGTCTTCTAAGGTTTTTATAACTTGAAGGAATGATTGAACTGTAGGCCCAATGGGATTTAAATTAGTAAGTTGAGTACTCACCAAAGGGGATGAAAACATGTTTTGAGTAGTAATAGGCATTGAAACTGGTAGTTGTGTTGAAACAATAGGTAAGTCTATAATAGATGTATCAATAATAGTTTTAAGGAACAAAGGTTTGAACACATAATCTGTGCCCCCATTATATGTAGGTGGATAAAGGTGTTGAAGGTGAGGATATAAAGATGTTGACGGTGGAGGATTGATGGGTTGATGCCAAAATAAAGCCAATGCTAATGGTGGATGATGATGTGCTATGGTGAGATGGCTGAGGGTTAGTAAGTAGATTAAATGCCAATGTTGATTAATCTGTGCACGATGATGAAGGTTGAAGTCAACACTAATGGCAATTAGAGAATGATAATTAGTGAACTTCAGGTAGAAGTTGATGGCCAAGGATTTGGACAATGACTGCAAGGTACAATGGATGCAACAAGTGAGGCTAGGTTAGCATTTGGAATTCCTAGTTGTATGGTTGTACAATGCCTTACAGGGACCAAATAAAAATTGTAATCTATCAAAAATGTCCAAATTGGACAAATTGATAGAGCCCGTATGGGTTTTTGGGTATTTTGGACTTAATGGTGATGCATGTTTTACTCCAAAATACCTATACAACAACTTTTACCAAAATTATTACAAGAAAACTCCTTCCAAATATTTGTGAAAGAGCACAAATTATCAATGAAGAAGAGACAAAGTATTGAGTAATGGATGCTAGATCCTAAAGATCTAATATAATATTGGAGTGGAGAATACCCATCATGTAGGATCAATTCTGTGTATCATAACCAAAATGATAAGCTAGGACATTATAAACAAAAGGATTATGCATAAAACTAGGTATAAGTCTCTCATATCATGTCATGTATAATTGGCATACAAGCTACAAGGGAGTCTTGGAATATATAACTTGGAAGGTTTGTTTTCACAACAAATAGTTTGTGAGGAATGACAAAAATATGCACTCAATCAATTTTATGTGCATTGAATGTGTCACTCAAAATATCTCAACTAACAACCTCCTTAGATTAAGCTTAACCCTTATTCTAGTGTGAATCTAGACAAAGTCAAGCTAGTTAGTTAAAGAGCACTAATAACCTAGTATGAACATACTAACAAGTTAAAACTTGACATGTTTCTTATTTTATTGTTAAAAGGAACAAAGATTGCATAACAAGTAGTCCCTATCTTTATATTGTTATTATGAAATTGAAATAAATGAAGATATAAATATGATTCTAAATGAGGGTCATTTGCAACCAACACTTTGTATGGTCCAAACAATAAAAGTTACAAATGACCAATTTATTTTTTTAGTGAATTGTTTACCTTCAAAAACCTAACAATTAACTTTTTATACTAGTCAAAAGTATCTTAATTAACAATTAAAAATATTGATTTTATTAAATTGTTAAAAACACACACACACACACACACACACACACACACACACACACACACACACACACACACATATAATACTAGTACTATTAATATATGAATAAATATTATTATGAGCAACATTTGTGCATGTATATTATAGATTTTGGGAGTTATAAAAAAATATGAGAATAAGGAGATAAATTTTCAAATCATAATTTATGAATCAATAATATATATTTGATAATCCATAAATATGTCACTTATTAATGAGAAGTAATAAAATCACATTAAATTTTAATGTTTCAAAATGTACAGGATGAAAATTAAATAAAAAATAGATCAAACCTTCTTAATAATTCAAAAAACAATAATTTAATAGAAAAGTGATTTCTATAATCTTATATTAACATTGATAAGGACTAATAATACAAAAGACTTAACATATTATTTATACTCTCAACTAAATTTAAATGCTACAACATTTACCCAATGAAATACATATAATTACTCTTAATTTTAAATATAATTTATGTTATATATATTTTTCTACATTATCTCTTTTAAACTAAAATTATATATTAAAAACGTAATAAATATTAAATAAACACTATCCATATATCAATCGATACTCACATAATATATTTATCAACTTTCCAACCTAAAATGTCCCATTATTGGTATCTTCCAATTTTTTCCAAGCTTCTAATCAAAGTAATCTTAAAAACTTTTGCTTGGCATTCAAGTTGGTTTTTTAAATACTTGCTGAAAATTTAATTTTTCTATATCAACTTGGAGATGGTTTGATTTTTTTGACCTAAACATACTTATTTCATAGTGTGCATATTGCATTAGTTTTGTTTGTTGACCCCACAGAATCACCGCCACGGCTATTCAGTGTTTGTCGCAACTCGAACATCCACGCGGCATGTCACTATTGTTCCGTCATCGCTGCTAGCTGTCAAAATAGACGACGTTGATTAAACCACAGGTGACAGCGACGGATGACTTTTTGTGTCGATAAACACTGCGGTGGGAGCCTCTTCAATTCCTCCAAACATTTTATGTCGATAAACACTGCGGTGGGCCCCACGTAGGATTCCTCGGCTCAACTGTTACCCAGCTGGCGAGCAATAGCAGTTCGCGGGGTGTCAACGTCAGTCAAACTGTTGCAAAAGATGCTATGATTGCACGTGCTGTTGTCCCTTATAAAACGTCAACAACCAACCACTTGACTTTTCTTAATCATTAGAAATTTAAGATTTTTCAAAACAATTAATAGATAGTGAGCTTTTCCCTTAGGGTGCTATTTATGGTCTACCATTTTATTTATCATTAAAGTATACAAATATATTAGATATATATTATAAAATATTGGTTTAATTGTTATTGGAATGAAATAAAATAATTATTAGATTTATTAAAATATATAAGTTTATGTTTATATATATTAAGAGATATTAGTTTGGATGTTATTGGAACTATGTCAAATATTGAGGTTTGTTGTTTTTGATATTGATATTATTTAGGGACTTCAGAAATATTAAGATAATTTGATTATTAAATACAAAATGAAGGGAAGATTGCACAACTTTCACCACTTGCATAAAAACATGCGAAGATCTTTTTATAATAAAAAAACGATACAAAACATAAACCCTAAATATGAAGTTTGCATTTAAATACAATAGATGAGTCCATAACAATGGAATTTTTATAAATAAAATGAAATTTTAATTTAAAAACTCTTCCTAAACTCCTCCAATGGATTTCTATGATATTTACAATGAATCTCAAAGAAGATAAGTCTTAAAGACTTAATATGAGAGATGTAGTTGTGAAGGTTGAAAAGGTTGTGACATTCAGAAAAGGGCCACTCGAGGTGTTAAATATAGGTGGACAAGGATAAGGGGTTGTGATACCCTACTTTTGGTATTACTAAAAATAGTATTTTTTTAAAAATTAAGTAAATATAAACATACACAACTATAATTTATAATTCAGACCTACTTAAGATGGCTAAATATGGAAACAAGCCCAAGTGTCACAATCACAGGCTAACGTAATGTAATGAAATGACAAAGAGGTTAATAAATGTATGCACGTTGAATGTTTTGTAAGTACAAGATTGTATTATGACTATGTTTGACCTACTCTTGCATTTATGGACCTGTAATGTACTCTAAGATGTACCCATAGCTATATGGGCCTATCTTATACATGCCTAATTATATAAATCCTAGTGCACTAATCCTATTTGTGTGTCGTTGATCATGTATATGTGGCATTGAACCTATCTATGTAGGGTTTCATAGTCTTTTTTTGGTGTATATATCTTGTACTTTCTTGAATCTAACTATACCTTCAATTTATACATGTGTAGTGTAGAATATGTATAGACACCTAATTTGGTATTGGATGCTTTGGAAATATCAAATTTCACACACCTTGACATACTTAGACTTTACATACACATTTGAATCTTATGCACACTTTTCCCTATCTATGCATGCACCTATTATCTTGGCCAACCCAATTTATTAGTTACACATTTGGGATCACCCTAGTATGTGTAAGAACTTTTAATAATCCTAAATAGACTATTGTCATATCTTAGATCACTGATTTTCACTACTAGGACAATAGTGATAGTACTCAATTTTAATTTTATTTCAATTGTTTAATTCTACTTGTTATGTCTAGGGAAACTTAATGACTATTTTTCAAATTGGGAAGTCTCCATTACATTAGCGTACACATGTTTTATTAGTCAATCATAACATGAAATATCAAAGAGTCAGCTGTAAATACAAATCAATCCTAAGGTTGTACTCACCTAGCACATATTTAAAAGTCCCAACAAACTTGAACAATCAATTAATATTCTCTTAAGACATTATGACAAAGGCATGGATATCCCTCAAAAGAGAAACCCTAAATCCAAGTTTGAATACAAATGACTACCAAAATTACATGGTGTTGGGTATTTTCCCTTAGCTTTGTATAAATAAGTATTAGTTATGCACCCAATAGAAGGAAGATGTCAACGAGCTTGCATGCCAATATATCACATGAGGAGTAACCTCAAGCGTTCACCCAAAGAATGTAGCTTGAACCAGCCCCCATTGATTCCATTGTGCTATGGTGGTTAGATAACTCTATCTTACTTGTGCACTTAAATTACTATGTTTAGTCATTATTACTACCAACATTAGTCTAGAGTAAGTCATTTGATGAATTCATATAATGCATATAACTAATATCATAAAATCAAACTTAACACCATAGAGTTCAACACATCGCGATTTGTAGTAAAAATATTCTATTGTTTCCATTAAACAAGTTTACAAGGTGTTTCCTTCATTACACTCTCTCTTCAGTTCTATATTGATAACCATTTCACAATTATATTATTAACAACATATCTATCAATTCCAACCATGACAACAACACTTTATAAAATAAAGCTAAGGGGTATTTATACACACATAAACCCCCACCTTCAATTACAACAATAATACCAAAGTGATGACTAACCAATGACTACTAACAATGAGTCGTGGAGATCCATTATAATTAATTCATATTGACTCGAACCTAATTACCCATGTATGCCCTCTCTATGCTAGATATTTATGTTTGTGTTCCTCCTATTTCATGGACCGATGCTAGATTTTTGCTCTCATTAATCTCCACTGATTCCATGAACTACTTTGTAATTGATTTCACTCCTTGTGCTCTTGTCATAATCTTACACTTCTCTGAGTCTTGCATCTTCTTCTCATTCTTTGCTTCCTTATCTTTTGTAACTTTCCTTTCTATGCCAAAGTATTCCATGTCATTCTATTATGTTTCTCTCTTATACATCATGGTCTTGCACACCTACTCTTGTGCCCTTGATATTTTGTATTTATGGCTCCAAAATACTAAGAATATATTATTACAAAATTTGGGGTCCAACATCACCCCATACTAATTCGATAGTCCATCCTAGACTATGCTACAATTTTATTAATTGAAAAAAATATGGGATCTACATCTTGTACTTTGCATTTGAACTCCTATTGGTTGAGAGCTACTTGAAGATTGGAAGTAATAACTTCCACTTCACCCTTCAATCTTTTTAACTCTTCGGGATGCTCCAAAAACATATCAACTTGAGTTGTCAAAGTCTCAAGCTGAGTACTTGTAGGATTGTGATAATCTTCAAGGGCCCCAACCTATATCAAAACCTATCCTTGAAACACTAAAAAATAACATTTAGCTGCTACTAATGGATGCTTATTTGTGTTTCCATCTCTTTAACATCTTGGAAAATGTTTGCATGTTAAGCCCTATCCTTGATGCTCAATGCATTCTCAGTTAATTAATGGCACTATTATTTCCTAGGCCACACCAAATCCACTAAAATTTCATCTATGATGGCAATGACAGTGCTCAATTTATTCAAGAATGCATGATAGATCTTCATGACCTTAGAAAACTGCTCTATTACCTAATTTTTTCCTATCTAGGATCCACTTGGTTTTTACATTTCTTGAGCAGGTCCATGAGCATATATGGTTTATTAATAGCCTCACTAGTAATGGGAACTCCATCTGCAATTGTTGGTTTTCTTCTTAAAATTATTTGACAAAGGCCCAAAGTCCTATGTTGATATGCTTTTGCTATATTCAATTGGCACTTGAGTTCTTCAATTTACAATTCAAGCTTTCATTGTGTTTCATGCTCTTCTTTGTATATCCACATGACCTATTAATGTTTGAAGTGAATTTGGCCCATGTCATGGATATTAAGAACATTTTGCATAGAAACTTATAGGGCAAATTTGATAAGTGTCATGCCCACTTACGTTGGAGAGTAAATCATGGGACTTATCCAAAGCATGTCTAGAACACCTTCCACTTCTGGGCTTATGTTAGTACTATCCCTTGGAAGCTAAAATCATTATTCTTCATGATACACTTCCATTTCAAAAGACATCTCACATTGAGTTTGTTCTATGGAATAATGTTTATGGAATTTTTTTTACAAATACAATCACTTATTAGACGTGTTTTGTTAGAACGTGGTGTGAATGGGAGGTTCCTAGTTTACCTATTACTATTTCTACACCTTCTACATCAGTTCCTTTCCCTTTTGGGGGTTATGCTCCAAGTCTATAATCTCAAGGTTATTTACCCATTTGTTAGTGTTGGTGCCAAGGTCCTCTTCATTGGGGCCTTCTCCCCTATTTATTTATTTATTTATTTTGATGTTGGAATTTCAATGTCCACTTACTGCTTGGCCATCAAATGTTCCTCACTTGACATAGCATTATGTTATTCGATTGGATTGGGAGTGGGCTCTTATGTAAGTTAGGATTCTGGAGATGCCTCATCTGTGTTTAGAATCACCACTCTAGGCACTTCATGTTCAGCATCTACTCAGGTAGCAGGGTGTGTAGTGCCATATTTTTATTCTATAAGGATTTTGTTGGTGAGGGGGTTCACTTTAATCATTTAGGCACTACTTAAGGTCAGTCGGGATGTAGTGATGTCCTCTTACTCTTTAGGCAACCCCTAGGTCCTTAGTGGTGATGAGGCCTATCATTATAATTTTAGAATGACTCAGGGTTGGTATTGCATCCTACTAAAACAAGTAGCCTCAGGTCTTGACATTATCTCTTTTATCCATGCCTTCACCTTCGTGTGTGTCTCTAGTTGGGAGGGAAGTGGTTTTTTCTCCACCTCCTAACCTCTTTATATTTTCTTCTATGGATTGAGCATATAAAATATCACCTAGATCTTTTTTTGCACAACTATCTTATAGGGATTGAGGGTAGTCTTGTTAGATTTATGCTTCTCCACATAGGTGTGCTTTCATGGGTAAACATAAATATTACAAACTGTATGTATCTCAATGTCAATCTTTTTTGCATCAATATTTAGATGGTGCATGTGTGAAATGTGGTTTATCAAGTCTATGAAGTATCTAGAAGTGAAAGCATATGGCAATTTAAGCCACCCTAATAAGTTGTCTGTGGTTGCCATCCAGATCCATGTGAGAGAATAGTGATGCTTTAAAACAAACTGAGCATAGGATCCCATCTATATGGGCAATTCTTTGGGTATGTGCCACTCATTCCCAAATACCTCCTTCATGACATCAAAGCAACCCTTCAATCTTAGATTTTTAGGAGGGTGTGATGGCATTGGGGTAAGTGAATTATTTGAACCATTCAGTGGGGGACTTATGTTTTGGTGGGTAAACCCACTTCAATTCTTTTCCCAAGTACTCTAGGATTCCAATCTCATAAAAAACTAGAAGTAGAAAAATTATGCCCCAAAGAAACTTGATGTTGGGTAGATGATGTGCCTTCTCTATATCCTACATAATCTTTTTGACAAAGTACAATGAGTAATTGTACTATGTTCCCTTGGAAATTTGACTAATGACATAGAGGTGGGACATATCCACCTCCTTACACATGTATATGTCCCCTAGCTTGGTCATAGTCAAGTGCACAAATCCTTGAATTATGGGGTCCTCTTGGATTGTAATGTACATAGCATGGCCTTATTTATTATATTTTAATGCCACCACCATATTATTATTTTTCCCTTGATCCTCAAGGTCTATGTCGAGATCAAATACAGAACAAAGTAACCAAGTTATTCTATTGATCCAAATAGGAGTGATCCTCATTTTATGCCCATTAAAGTAGATTTAGTCTTTGTGAATGCATGAGATTAAAAATCAAATTGCCTCCTATGGTTTCCCAAAGTATAATAGGTTGAAGAGTTGGAGCACCCTAAAATGTAATTTGTAGATTGTGAAATCATAAGTGATCTCATTTTGGGTGTTCTTGCACTCCACTTAATAGTCCCATTATAAGTCAAGTTCATTTTTAGGTTGAGTATGATTTTAGTTCAAGACATGACAGGTGGAAACATTAGACTTCTAATCATCCACACATAATACTATCTCTGGATATTACATCTCTTCAATCAAAATAAGAGGAGGAGATGGTGTTATAGAAACCTTTTCCCCCATGCATGCTATTTTTGGTGTTTGTCTGATAGGGGTCTCTTATCTCAACCCTATTAGTTCCTTGCCTTGATCCTTATTATCTAATAAAAACATGGGACCTCCTTCTTTCGCACCCTCTAATTCTTCAACTTCAAATAACTGGTAATGGCTCTTTACTCTTGTTAGATTTTTACTTTAGCTGCATCACTGGTCAGGGTCCCCAAAGGTTAACATATTGTTGTCCAAATCTCCAAATTGAATATGTCTTGAATCCTCTTCCCTAGACCCAAAATGTTTCATCTCCCTACTTTACCCTCCTTTAATGGTGGACCTATTGCCTGTAATGTGTAACTTCTCTTTTCTGCTTGTGTGGATGCATTTCTACTTTCCTCTCCTTGAAATCATGCCATTTTATTCTCTATATCATTTTTTTAAATGAGAGAACTACATAATAGCCTTATTCATCATTGGTTTTTGCCTGTTTGAGCTATGCAATTCTTCAAGTTTTTAATCATAAAAAATGGAAATGAGAGGGCTTATGGACTTTTATAGGATATCCTAAATATTTGCATTAAATCTCTATGTTGCATTAATTTTCTCCATGCTACCATCTATTAATTTAGCCATTAACGCTCTAAATGACATGTTTTAATGTCCATTCAACAAACTTTCCATTTATACCACTCTATTATTAGTAACTGCATGTCCCATCCTTCATTTGAGAGTTATTGCACCTTCCCCATAGTGCATGCCAGCTATAATAATTCAAAATTTCCATTTTTATGGTAGGAACTATCTTTTATGCTTTAACCCACTTTATGAGAGTGTTTCCTTTATCATATTTATTCTATTTTCCCGGGTCACACACCACCTTTTCACATGCCTTATGCTGCCTTTTATGTACATCCCTCATGCACCTTATTTTGTTCACCTTCTCCTTATACTACATCTTGCATGCCCCATTATTTTATAAGCTCTCCAGTATATATCTATTTGTAGGCATCCAATTCTTATCACTATTATGCTTAAACTATAAATTAGAATGATATTTTGTAACAATGCACAATCTAGACCAAAAGCACTAAAATACTTAAATTTATCTACACACATCACCAATTGTTATCTCTTAATACTTGATTGGGGTAAGACATTTTACATAATTATTATATATTCCCAAATCACTTCGAGTCAAATTGTGACCACATAAAATGATGTCCTAGACCACTAAAATCTTCTAATTCAGTAGCACACATCATGTGCATGTATTATTTCATGTCTATAATACCCTAATTGGGGTATTACCCTGTACACAACTAATACCTTCTTATAACTATACTCTAGCTAAATTATGACTTAGTAAAATGACATTTTCAACTAGGTTGATTAAATGTGCAACAAATTTTCAAAGAATTGTAGAAAATTAATTAAAGTCACTTAAGTAAATCAAAACCAAATTAGGAGCTTAAATGGAAATTCCATGAAAGTTGTTGAATATATATTTACTAGAAATTCACTATTTAATATTGCATCATCTCATGACATCATCAAAAGAGTGTCATCCATAAGCCATTAATGGGATAAATATCAATATTAAGCTCTCCCATGCCTCATCAATGCCTCATTCTTCTAAATATTAATGATCATATTTATTTATTGTCCCTCCAAGATTAAATCAATCCATGGCCACAAATATTGATCTCAATATAGATGGTCATGGTTGATCCTGAACAATTAAGAATTGCTATAAATAAGAGGGCCAAGACCATAAATTTTAAGCTTTAGTTATGCAAACTTATTATGTATAAATTGTTATACATAAGCTTCATTTATTCACCCAATTAGATCAATTGAAAAAATAAATCTATTGGTGAACTAAGAGATAATGGAGGCTCATGATACTCTATTATAGGTACAATCGCTGAGAGGGGGGGATGAATCAATGATGCCAGATAATCTAATTCAATTACTAACTTTTAAACATTCAACATATACAATCATGATGCATACAAATTAACCATTGCAATGAACAAGGAAGATATATCAAGATCAAGAACATAACACATGATATATGTGGGAAACCCTCTTGGGGGATAAAACCCACTGAACCCTGTAATATGGACTACAGTTCTATAAAGATGAGATTTAACATTTAGACCAGCACCAACTGATCAAGGAACATCCATCCCTAAATTTATTGAGACACCCATCCCATAAGGAGGAACCAACCCCCTAGGCAACCAAGCACCAACCTAACTACCTTGATATGATCTCTACCTCTGATTGGATGTCTTCTACACTTGATGATGGACTTCTCTTACTTTCTCTCTTTCCCTTTTACACTCTCACAAAGTTTCACATACAAGCAATGCATCTAAAACACTCTTTTGGATCACTCTTCACTTCTTATATATACTAAAAAAAACTAAAACAACTCTATAAAAACATCAAAAACATGACCTATAATTCATTCACATAATCCTCAACTTGATCTACTCTTCAATCCATCCACTAAGCACACTCACTCAATTAACCTCTAGGGCTTACTCACTCAATTTGCCTCTTCTAGGCTCATTAAGTCTAATGACCTATGTGTTCACCTTAATTACCTTGATCAATAATTCATGACTGATCCTCTTCACTCTATATTGGTATTTAATGACCCATACCTTTTCTTTCAAAGGTTTTCTCCTTTGCTTAGCTCTAGACTGCTTCAACAATTCTCCATATAGGCCAATTATGCCTAGTATTTATACCATACACTCATCTAACCCATCTTGGTTGGCCAAGATGATTACCATACTTTTTATACCTTTAAAATAGGTCTTTATACATGTGTTACATGTGAGAACCACACTTTTCATAGGTCGGCCAATACCTCATTAGCCCCAAACCACCATTAGGTTTGGTGGGACCTAAAACAATTAGGCCTTCATACGCACACATTACATGTGAGACCAATTGGACCACATTAATCCTTTATCAATTATTATAACACATCAAAAATATCACCAATATCCATTTTATGACTTTTTTATGGCTCCGTGCCACATATAACCCCAACTCAACACTTAAACCTACCAATTAGGTCTCCTCACTCTTTAGGTCTTCATATATAGAAAACACAATCTCAAACTTCTAAAGTAAAAACTAAAATATTTCACATATACATATGATTATATCACATGGGTTAACCCTTTATGACCTATTATACACCTCCATGTTCTTTATAAATTTCAACACAATCTCTAAGCACTTAAATCAACTCTCTCAGAATGTCCACTCATACTGGTCATAAATAGTCAAAATATAATCAAGCCATTTTGACTCTCCATATCTGAAAAGGGGCATATAATAAAAAACAATGAGTTAATATAATCATTTGATAATTATACAAAATATACATACTCATTTTATTCTTCAACTCTGCTCAAAACACCTTCAACTAGCCACTGCAAGATGGTTACTCAAACTGCCAGTGTATACAATAAACATAATCAATTTATAAGCCTTTGTTCATACTAAATATGAATTGGTCAAACCTTAATAATCCAAAAAAATGTTCCTAATATAGTTTATAACACTCTTAAATAGTTACCTCATCTTGAAACATCAAAATACTATCAATAACTCTTCAATTATCTCTTGGGTCATTTGCAGAACATGGTCAAACACACAGTCAACTTTGGAGCTTAATATCCACAACTTTACAAACATTAAAATATTTTAATAAAATTTTATTGATGTTCCTTGAATTAATTTACAAATTTTATTTTTACCTCATCATCAAATTCTATATATATCAAAAGTTATGGCTCAAACACTACAGATTGGTTTTTCCTTTGTTAATTTGAATATTCAAATTCCAACAATCACTGTGTATTGCAAAAACATCAAACACATGTCTTCATCTCACTTTTCATATAAAATATATAAAATTAAATCTATAAATATATTTGGGAGTATCTTAGTATTTATCTTTCATCACTCACATTTGATCTTAGATATTTGCTTCTGAGATCAATCCACTTGGCAACCTCATGTGTCATCTACGTACCTTGCAGTCAGTATCTAATAAACTTTTGCCACTTGGCATTCCACATGCATTATAAGAATCCTATTGAACTATTTAATTAATATGAAAAATTTATTTAGATCTAATCTTTTGTGATTATGACACTTGGCACCCTCACGTGCCTTTTGAGAACATTGACTATTTGACTTTAATGAACTTCCACCACTTGGCAACCCCACATGCCTTCTGAGCATCCTTTGACATATTGATTAAATATGCACCATTGGATCAATAATAAAAATATAATGTGATCCATTATATCCTTATCTATTCATATTAAATTCTTATCATTAGATCTATGATCTGATTAAATGCTCACCGTAGATCTCCGATAATGCAAATTTGGCTAAGTATGGCAACTTAGTGAACTCTACCTAAGAAGCCAGATTTTTACCTTAATAACTTTTTCTATGCTCAACACCATGACATAAAATTTGAACCACATTATCAAATTTCATAGGGGAATCCATCCATGTATCAAAATGATCTTAAAACTTTCACATGTGTGAAATATGATGTCTTAAATATTCTCACTTAGCCTTATTTATCAAGATGACTACTTGAACCTAGACACTCATATGAGTGCTATGATGAATTAATTTCAATTTTATAAGCACTCTAGTCACTCATAACACCCCATAGGGTCTTTGAAACATGAACAAACCATCAATAACATCCATCATCTACCTATCCAAGTCAAACATTGAAGAACTATGCAAGAATACGAAAACACATTGAAACACACTTTGTTATGGTCATTCTAGCACACATGACACCTCATCGACATCCTTGGTCACTTTGGAGACATAATTTAAAAACCTAAGAAAATATACCCATTTTTAATTGATGTTAAACACTAATACAAAGCTTATGCTTAGACTCTATTTCTCTCTTTAAGCACTTTTTCCCCCTTTGACACAATGACAAAGTGGGCTCAATTTATGATCCTGCAGACCTGAAAAGACTTCAAGAAATAAAAATAGGAAGGGAACACTTCTGATAGATGATTTAGACTCCCCCTAACATTTTGTGTACCTCTTCTTACCTTGATCTTCTCAAACATGCTCCATGACTACACTCTTCTTTGATCATACATGGATTCTATGAAGACAAAACATACATGAACATCAGAAACTACTTGAACTTACCTTGAAAACATAAAGAGTGACTCCACCTAAGTCACTTGAGATTAGGCACCCTTTGAGCACCTTGTTCTTTTGGAGAAAATGACCAAAAACTCTACTTCTTCATACTAGCCTTGCTTAGAGGGCTTGTAGCCCTACATGGACCTTGTAAAGCCCATAAAGTTTCTATGTATGAACTTTCATGGCTTGAAATTTTATATCTAGAGCATTGTCATATGCCCCCTCATGCATGACAAAAATAAACACTCAGCTCTTCCTCTGTAACATACTTCATAAACCTACTAGCCAATTAACCCTCTATTTACACAAATCCTCCTCCATGGAATAAATCATGCACTTTTAGAATAATGTGAAAGAATTTTTGATCACCCATTTGGCCATTTCAACTAATTAATTATCCTTATATCTAAAATCATTAGGAAAATATTTTTTCCAACATGAGCAAAAACACTAGGTTTATAAGAGAAACTTGATCAACACACCACCTTCCATTTAGTTCCCATCTCTAAAATTTTTCTCACACCTAGAGGTCATCAATACACACTTATGGGCCGAATTTGAGCTTAGAATCCTTTGGGAACCCATACGTCATATACCATCGTTTTTTGACCTTCATACCCTTAAGCACAAACTGAGAAACCTAAGAGCAAACAAAATTTTCCAATTTCACACAAAAGACCTTAAAAAATTAAAATCATGTATAACACACTTTAATGAGGTTAACACATATTTATATCCCACTAAGACACCTTGGCAACTTGCAATTCTTCAAATGACACCTAGAAATCTACCTAGCCTACAGACCTTGCACAAATAGTAGTCAACATGCCAAAACAATATAAACTAATCATGAAAACTTTTTGACATCACCAAGCCACCTCATCCACTTTGTCAAACCAAACTTAACTGATCTCAACTCTCTTTTATCTTTTAGGACCCAAAAATCATTAGATTTGCAAGTTTGACACTCACTAGGCATTGAACACTAACAAAAATGGTCAAACTCAATAAATGACCATGATTGACTCTTTTGACCAAAAAAATACATGAAACCTCATGGATTACATTTGTGCCAATATTATTCACACTCCATAACAACCTGGCCTTCATTCTTCAACATTTGACCAACTAATCCATCCATCAAAAATTGACAAGAACTCACCTTTAAGACCAAAGTCCTTGAATACTTATGGAGCATAATACTTTTAAGCATATGAATCAATTAATCCCCCTTTGACATATACCAATCTAAACTTGGGATTCTCTAATCCTTGGACCTGTTCATCTACAGAACACACAAGCTCCCTTTGTCCATGCATGAGGATTCAATACATTGTTAAAAACACATGACTTGGTTTGATCAAGTCATTATACAAATATGATTGAAATCATAACTATAGTAGACATCTTCATATCTACACCATGACTGAGGCATATCACATATGCTCCCCCTCAGATCATGCACATCTCTCTAAGCCATTCAATCTAGTTATCTCCCCCTAACTCCTTGCTCTATGACATATTCAATAGGTCCCCTTTGGGTCTTAAAAACTAATTTTTCAAACATTGTCCACACACAATCAATGCTCTTATGGAAACACCAATAGATCTCATATCTTCAGAACAACGTGAACTCTATGGTATACATAGCTTGACATCTACAAAAATTTGAGACCATATTCATGATATCAAAAATATGAAAACACATTTTCCTCATAACCTTTCTTATCCTCCAACATCAATAAAAAACTCAACTAACATCCACCATACTTCTCTTACTAACAAGTGTCTCTTTGAAGCCTAGATAGAGACACCCCTTTGACATAGAGAGACCAAAAGTCCCAAAACTCAAGAGACTCCCATATCTTCATACCTTTATTTGACTTGCACTCCTACCTCATCACCTAATTGACTTTGAATGGATGCTTGACTTCATTCTTTAATTTAGATTTGTCAACAGATGCTAACAACAAATTTTCTTAACTTTATTTCATGTTTATCATGGCAAACAAACTATCTCTGGTCTTAGTTTGATCTCTCCTAATAGAGTTAGGTCTCTAAATCCATGTTTGACTTCTTCCTTGCATTCTATGAGCTGCATACACTTTCTTGTGACTTGAGAACCTATCAACATTTCTTGAACAAACTTTTGCAATGTGACCAGCATGATGACAACTCATTATATTTGGTTATGTGATCAGATTTATCTTTATTCTACTAGCATCTTTATTCCTTGATCGATTGCTTTTACTAACATAGTCCTTTGCCCTATGACCAATAAGATGACAAACATAACAATGTCCCATAAGAGACTTGGCATACCATGAAGCATTTGGCTTTTTCATTTTGTTCTTGACCTGATTTAGCTTGTTGACTTTCATGCTACCATCTTCTTTCTCTTGTTCTGATCTTTTTTGATCTTGTTAAAGCTTGCCTATTTTAACTATGATTTTTTCATGTTCATCCTTTAGGGAAATAATATTAGCCTTCAATTGAACACATTCATCTTCTTTATCTCTCATGCTTGAACTTGCAACTTCTAATTGAATTTTGATATCTTTAATGGTATTCTTATCCTCCTTAGCTTATTTAGTGATGTCATCCTTCAATCTATATGCTTGATCTTCAATAGACTTGATCTATTCTTGATTCTTCTTTTCCTCTTTCTCAGACTTGCCTAACAAACTTCCCTCAAGATAACTGACTTGTGCTTGATGACCTTTGATCATATTCCTCATTTTATGATTCCTCTTATTTTTCTCCTTCAGTTCACCAAGTGCACCCATGAGCTCAGATTCTAGATCAACTTATTCTTCCTTGCTATCATAGAATACTTATTCTTCTCCACTTTTATGGAAAACTTCTTTATCACACATGATGTCCTTTTCTTTTGAATAACTTTTCCTTTTAGCCATATTGTACCTTGGATCACCTTCAAGTGGTTAAAATTGCACAAAAGGTACTGATATGATACCAATTATTAGAGGTAAAATGACTAAGAGGGAGGGGGTGAATTAGTGATGCCAGGTAATCCAATTCAATTCACAACTCTTAAACATTTAGCACATATAATCATGATGCATACAAATTAACCATTGCAATGAATAAGGAAGATGTAGCAAGATCAAACACATAACACATGATATATGTGGGAAAATATCTTGGGGGATAAAACCCACTAAACCCTACAAGATGGACTATAGTCCTATAAAGACAAGATTCAACATTTAGACCAACACCAACTGTTCAAAGAATACCCATCCCTAAATTTAGTGAGACACCCATCCCACAAGGAGGAACCAACACCCTAGGTAATCAAGCACCAAAATAGTTACGATGATCTGATCTCTACCTCTGATCTACTTTCTTATACACTTGATGATGGAATTTTCTTACTTTCTTTTTCTTACTTTCTTTCTTTCTCCTTTACACTCTCACAAACTTGCACACACAAGCAATGCATCCAAAACACTCTTTTGGATCACTTTTCACTTCTTAACACATATACAATCAAAAAAATTAAAATAAATCTATCAAAAAATTAAAAAAATGACCTTTAGATCATGCATATAATCCTCAACCTAGTATACTCTTCAATCCATCCACTATGCACAATCACTCAATTAGCCTCTAGGGCTTACTCGCTCAATCTGCCTCTTCTAGGCTCATTAGGTCTGATGACCTATGTGTTCACCTTTATTACCTTGATCAGACAAGCATGACTGATTCTATTCACTCTCTATTGGTCCTTAATGAACTGTACCTTCTCTTTTAAAGGTCATCTCATTTGCTTGGCTTTGCACTGCTTCAACAAATCTCCAAATAGGCCAATTATGCCTAGTATTTATACCATACACTCATCTAACCCATCTTGGTCAACCAAAATGCTTAACATAATTATTATAATTTTTAAATATGTATTCATACACATGTTACATGTGAGAAACATACTCTTCATAGGTCATCCAATACCTCATTATCCCAAAACCATCATCGGGTCTTGGTGAGACCAAAAATAATTAGGCCTTCATACTCACACGTTACATGTGAGACTACTTGGACCACCTTAATCCTTTACCAATGTTTATAACACATAAAACCTATAAAAAATATAACCTTTTTAAATTTTTCATGGTTCCATGCCACCTATAACTCCAACTCAACTCTTGAACCTACCAATTAGAACTCCTCGCTCTTTAGGTCTTCATATATAGAAAACACAGTCTCAAAATTATGAAGCAACAACTCAAATATTTCACATAAAAATATGATTAGATCACATGAATGAACCATTTGTGACATATTATACACATAAATGTGCTTTAGACAATTCAACATAGGCTCTAATCACTTAAATCAACTCTCTTAGAATGTCCACTCAGACTGGTCAAAAATAGTAAAAATACAGTCAAGCTATTTTGACTCTCTATATATGATAAGGGGAATATAATGAAAAATAATGAATTATTATAAGAATTTTAAACTTATAAAACATATCCATACTCATTTTCTTCTTTAACTCTTCTCATAACACCTTCAACTTGCCTCTATAAGATGGTCACTCAAACTGCCAGTGTATACAATAAACACAACCAACTTCTAAGCCTTTATTCATAATAAATATGGATTGGTAAAACCTTCATAATCCACAAATATGGTCCTCATATATTATGTAACACTCTTCAATATTTATCTCATCTTTTAACATCAAAATACTATCAATAACTCTTCAATTATCCTTCTCAGGTCACTTCCGGAACATGGTCAAACACACAATCAACTTTGGAGATTAATATCTGTAACTATACAAACATTAAAATATTATAATAAAATTTTATATATTTTAATTTAATTACTTTAAATTTTTTATTTTTACTTCATCATCAAAATTTTAATATATCAAAATTTATGGCTCAAACACTATAGACTGGTTTTTCCTTTGTTAATTTGAATATTCAAATTCCAATGGTCCTGTGTATTGTAAAAACATTATCCACGTGTCTTCATCTTGATTTTATTGGAAGATATATAAAATTCACTCCATATATATCTTTAGGATTATCCTAGTATTTATCTTTCATCGATCACCATTTATCTTATATCATTGCTTCTGAGATCAAGCCACTTGGCAGCCTTGCATGCCCTCTGTGTACCTTGCAGTCCATATCCAATGAACTTATACCACTTAGAAGACTCACATGCATTTTAAGAATCATATTGAATTAATATGTACAATTTATTTTTATCTTCTCTTTCAAAATTATGACACTTGACACCCTCACATGCCTTCTAATCACATTGACTATTTGACTCCAATGAACTTTCCACCACTTGGTAGCCCCACGTGCCTTCTGAGCATCCTTTGAAATATTGAATAAATACACACCATTGGATCATTACTGAAAAGATCATATGATCCATTATATCCTTATATATTTATATTAAATTCTTTTTGTTAGATTTATGATATGATTAAACGCTCACTGTAGATCTTTGATAATGCAAATTTGGCTATGGGAACTTAGTGAACTCTCCTTGAGAAGCCAACTTTACACCTTAATAAATTTTGCTTCTCTAAACCTCATGACCTAAAATTTGAACCAAATTATAAAATTTAATAGGTAAATCCATCCATGTATTAAAATTATCTTGAAACTTTCACATGTGTGAAATATGATGTCATCAATCTATTCACTCAGCCTTATCTGTCAAGATGACTACTTGAACCTAGACACTCTTATGAGTGCTTCAATGAATTACTTTCACTTCCATAAGAACTCTAAGTATTCATAACACCCCATAGGTTATTTTAAACATAACCATACAATCAATAACATCCACCATCTACCTATCTAAGTCAAACATTAAAGAACTATGCAATAATACTGAAGCACATTAAAACACACTTTGTCATTGTCATTCTAGCACACATGACATCTCATCAACATCCTTGGTCACATTAGAGACATCATTGACAAACCTACAACATAATACTCATTGAAGAATACTTGGAACACTGAATCTATGGAAAAGCACACTTATTTACCACTTTTGAGGGTAAATAGCTACTTGGAAGGTATAGCTTGTCTTACTTTCATAATTAGTTCTTTGAATTCATTAGTACCACCCATTGAGGGAGTAGGATTAACATGGTAGTTATTTATGATTATTTTTAAATTTATTTACTAACACATGGACTAACTTGTTTCATAATCCTATTCTACACTATGATCCCATGTGTTTTTTCAATCATTTCCTTTATGTGCTTCCTTTACACGCCTCTTCTTGTGCACTTTCTTTATGAACTTCCACTTGCACACTTACTCTTACATGCTTCCTCTACACATTTTTTTGTTTCTTTAAATAGAGTATCCCTATTAAAACCCACCCCACATTTAAATTTGTGTGTGGTCTTGCATGTCATAGCTTAGTGAAATTTATGTCAATAAAGATAGAGAAAAAAGTGCCAAACCAATTATAAAAAGGTGCACAACTAATGCCACACTTATTTTTAAAATGATACAAAATCCTAAACTAACCTAGTGGCATATGCCTTATGTACTAAATTTAAGATTATATAAAATGGTAAGACCAGAGTTGACTACTATTGAATTGGCATGGTAGGAATTTGTTATCTAATATTTTTGATTTACAAGTGCCTCTATGAAAGATAACATGAACAATAGATAGACCATCCCAGTGGACCCTTAATTTATTTGAATGGCACACAAAATTTGAATCATAGATGAGTACATGCATACTAGGATAAACAACCTTTGTTCTAATATGTCGATCATGCTAGGATTTCTATTTTTGCTTTTCAACTCTTTAGATCCAATGTGCAAGGAAGCATGTTTCATCAAGTTGAAGTAGAGCGTCCATGCATGATTTTAGGGACTCCTCATCATCTAATTTGACTACATGTGTAATATGTAAAGAGGGCACAAGAAATGATACTGGTAAAACTTCTTTAACACCAAAGACAAGATTAAAAGGAGTACTCTTATTTAACCTTTTATAGGTGGTTCAATACACCCATAAGACTGCATAAACTTGATCATCCCAATCAATGCAATTGCTGTTGAAAATATTGGTTAGTGTGTTACCCAATATATTGTTTAAGGCTTTAAATCATTAGCTTGAGGGTGGTATGGATTAATTTTATGGTGAAAAATCATGAATTCAACTAAGAAGATGTGCAGTGTCTCATCGAGAAAGTGAGTGACATGATCACTTGTTAAAATTAGAGGGCATCCATACCTTGTGATGATATTTTTCCATATAAATCAAGTGGTAGTTATAGTAGTATAATCATGTGTAGGCATTTTTTCAGACTAACGTGTGATATAGTTAGTGGTAATAATGATGTATTGCACACTAGTCCATCATGTAACTGGTTGAATGGGACCCAAAAAATTAATATCCCATTTCTTAAATGGTTCATGAGAAATTATTGGATGAAAAGGCATAGCATCCCATTGATTTGGTTTACCTACATGTTGATAGATATCACATTGGTACGTATAAGCTCTGGTATATTTAAATAAGGTGGGCCACCATAATCTAATTAGTATAACTTTTCATGTTGTTGTATCACGAACATAGTGTCCTATTGTGATGCCATCATGAAATTCTTGAAGGAATTACACATTATTATGATGCATTACACACCTTTATAGTACTTAATCCAAACTGAGTTTGTATAGGTCTCTACCAATAAGCTAGAATGGGAAGGTGCATAAAATTAGTTGATTTTTATCTTGGGTAGTTAGGTTGTCTAGCATGAAATCTATTGTAAGAAAATCTATAATTTAATCTAATTATTTGGGCAAATGCAGAAATTGAAAAATATATACATTGGGTAAATCATCCTCTATGGCATGCACTAGTTCACCAAATTAAACACGTGAGAGATGGTTAGGTCTAAAATAAACTTTGCCTAGTTTTACTACCACAAAGAACTAGAATTCTTGAAAAATAACAATCCATAGACATATGTGTTTGTGCAAGATTGAATTATTTACCAAATACTTGAGTATTTCATGATCCGTATATAAGATAAATGGGGTTTCAAAAATGTATTAATGAAACATGTGAAGTGCATAAACCATAGATAAGGAATCACAGTTGATTGTGGAATAATTATGTTCCATTGGTTTGAAAAATAAATAGGATGAAAAAGGTTTCTCTCACTATGTTATGCTAGGATATCACCTCCTTCCATGCTTAAAGCATCAACATGTAAATGAAATGGCTAGTTCTAGTTTAGGAATTGAAGAATGGTGTAGTCACCAATTTTTATTTCAAGGTTTTAAGTGCTTGTTGATGTTAAGACATCCATAAGAATAGTCCATTATGCTTGAGTAGTTCTTCTATCGGGGTGACTATGTTAGCATAACCTCGAATGAAATTTTTATAGTACCTTGTGTGACCTAAGAAGGTACAGACTTCATACTAAGTGGTTGGCATTAGGACTTGGATAATGACCATAAATTTAGTCAGATCCAATAATAGGCCATCCTGATAAATGCTATGTCCCAATAAGATCCCAAATGGGGTGGAAAAGGTGCACTTCTTCATGTTTAAGGAAATCTGAATCTATCAGTAATGTTTGAGCATGAGGCATTGATTATCACATTGATCACACACTAAACCATACACAGTCTAGTCATCCAAGTATACATGAAGGAATTTGTGAATACAATCCTTGAATGCTTCCACTAAGATGTGTGGAAACATTGATGGCATGTTCTTAAGGCCAAAAGGCATAACATTATCTACAAAATAACCCCATTTAGTTGTAAAAACTATCTTTGCCTTGTCTTATTCAATAATTTATCCTTGGTGATAGCCATAAAAGCTATCAGTGAATTTGTAGATCTCTCACCCAACAATACCTTCCAAAATTGCCTTGATGAATGACATTAGGAAAGGATCTATTACACATATCACATTGAATAGCCTATAACCCAAACAAATTCAAATGCAACCATCCTTATTGATGCTTATCATCATGAGACTAACTCATTCATCCTCATCAATGGGGCTAATAACTCCATTACGTAACATGCTATCAATTTCCTCTTTAACCCAAATATGCATATTTGGGTTCATCCTATACAACCATTTCCTCATCGATCGATCACTTTAAACCAACTTGATGTGATTTTTTCATAATGATGGATGCAATCCTTTCATTTCTATGATGTTTCATGGGAAAAACATCCTAGTACTCATGTAAAAGTTCAAAGATCTTGGTTATCTCAACTTTAGACTAGTAATTCATGACCACGGCTAATTTAGGTGCATCATCCATTCAATGTTATACTAAAAATTTAGAGGGGCGAAGAATTTAATTTTTACTTGAACTGCATCATATCTCTGACATCACATGCCCTATATTTTGTATGTATATTTAGATGGTTAAATGATGGCTCTAGTTGATCAGAACTGGTACCTATTGATCAAATTTGACCTTTAGACAAATTTGAGTCAACCCATAAATTTATGAACTTTTTAGAAGTTTATTAATGTCATATAGGGGTTTCATATTGATCTAAATGTCTTACTTATCCCTAGTTTAGCCTTGGTCTAAGTCTAAACCTCTTGTACTAGTCAAGTCAATGAAAGTCAACCCTAGTCAAATAGGGTCAAACCTAGTCAAAGGTATAAAATATGTTGAAAATGTCCCTTTTATTTCTTTCAAGATGTATAAAATTCATAAATTGTCCACTTGCTTGGTTTCATGTACAAAAAAGGGTCATTTGGCCATCTTTTTTAGCCCATTTAATGACGTGTATGGACTTTCATGCAAGAAAATTTCTCACCAAGGTCAGTTTCAATGTTGAAGAGGTTAGGATCATGTTAGGAGTAGTCAAATGTCAGCTAAGAGTTAGTTGTATTCAAATATGGGAAGTTTCTCCTTGTTTTTAGGCCCTTTTGGGTACTTGTATAGAATGGATGATCTGACCATTAACTAAAAACGTGGGTGGAGTGCCTTTTCACCTCCCCAAACTATTTTACATGCTTTATTTTCAAGTATGATGTAAAAAATTCCATCTAGAACTTATTTTCCTCCATTTTCTCTTAGCAAGCAAAAAATGTTCATTTTCAAGTGCTTAGTATGGGCTGTACGAGTGGAGTTTGGAAGAGTGATTCTAGGGATGGATATTAATATAGTTTAAATTCATTTTCATAATAATAAATTGTAATTTAGTGCCTACTCCTTTATGAACAATTACTAACACTCCAGGTAGCTTTTTATGCATGTGCATCCATGAGGGGTCTCCTTTTGAGCTAGTTTCAAAATAATTTGCTTTGGTTTAATGGATTTGATGGTTTCCTATGTTTTTAGTGACCTATCCATAGGTTTTTCATTATTTTATTGGATTTTTAAGTCATCAAATGCCTAATAAAGTCTTTTCTAGGCTTGTCCTTGTTCTAAACCATGTTTTCTACCTTTCCTCAGAAAGATGCACTTACAAGTGACTTGAATGGAGGTTTTCCATGTTAATATGAAGTAATTAAATACACCCCAACTTTTTTAAGTCATAAAATTTCATTTGAGGTCTAAATAAGGGAATCTTGAAGTCTAAATCTTGTACCTTACTCACTCTTTTCCTTCACTGTCTGCATATTCAAAGGTAGTGATCAATCAGAGGGTTCCATGATTTCATCTTGCCTTGAAAATAACCTTGGTAAGGTTTTAAACCTATTGGAGACATTAAAAGTGTATTTTATGAGCAATGAAGAGACCATGAGGCCTAAATCATGCAACATTGCTCATTTTTCTCTCCATATATATGCACAAAATCCTTACTTACAGACAACCAGTAGAGAAGCAAAATAAGTCATATTGGAACATTATGAATAATGGATGAATCATCCTTTGGGAGCTTGGTATACTAAAGAGTCTATGATAAGCTTACTTCAAGATCAAATTGGAAAACAAGGTAGAAAATCACTCCCAAAAGCCTAATGATTGATACAGGGTTGTTTATCCTAAAATATGAAAATAGAGAACTTTGTGGTTTTTCAAGCATCATATATCATGGATAAGGAGCTCTTGATACCTTTTAGAGTTTTAGAATTATTGTCCCTAGTATAGACAAGGAGTTCACCAAGTTTGGGGAAGGAGGAATGAAAGGAGATATGAGTTTGAGGGTCTTGAAAGCATTCCACAACACACTGAGAAGTTTTAGTGTTACCTACAGTCTTGTGAAAAGATGAATGGTTTGACACCTCTAACAAGAAAACATGCATTGTTTTCATTCTTGAATGATTCTCATTAACCCAAACATACATTCATGACTTGAAGATCACCTCAACAAGGTTGAAACATGGCTTCTACCCCTAAACACCCTCCTCTATCTATGCATAGGCCTGGGAAAGGCCATCTACAGTAGGGGTTTCAAATAGTGATGTAAAAGGTTGAGGTTTTGGCCTTATTTTGAGTTTTTAAGGTGAATAGAGATATAAGGTGGTTTGTGATTATAAAACTTTCAATGAGAATCAAAACACTTCAAACAAGTTTCAAATGGTCTATAACACCCACCTATAGGCAGGCCTAAGGACCATGAAACATAGTTAGGTTGGAAATACAGGCAGTGAGTTGGAGTAGTATTTCCAATGAGGCTAATGCCATCCAAGGCCAATTGATGAGTTTAAACTCCCATGGAATGAAGTCTTGACAATGAGCTTAACCTTGAGGGGAGAAGGTATTTTTTCAAGCTAATAGGAGCTCAACCTTGATGAAATGATGGTTATTAAGCTCATTAAGGATGTTATGTTTTCATAGGACTATTTCAAAGGATAATGAGCCTACACAAACCCTTGAATAGACTAATATACACCTACCAGGTTAGACACGTAAGATGAGGCAGACAGTGGGTAGTTTTAGGTTTTGGATGGATCTTTTAGGTAGTTAAAGTTTTCACAAGTATTAGAGGATGTTTTATAACCCCAAGGTTGAAATAAGGACTTTTTTAACACCATGAACAAAGCCAAAACCCACTTACAGTCAAGGTAGACATAGTCATAGTCATGACAAATGTGACCATATGCATAGGAAAGAAAGAGTATATGAAGAGTAATGACCTCAATCAAGCATATGACACTGTATCATGATACACCATGCAAATAGACCTCATTAGGCTAAGGATACACATAAAAGGAACCTTTTCAAAGGCAAAACCAAATTCCAAGTTTTAAATCAAACCAAATTTCAAATACAAAGGAAATTATACTAATAATGAGGCTAAAATAATGATTAATTCAGTTTTACAACCTACTAAAAAGCTTGTCCTATCAGTGCCTCAAATGAGGCAATTGCATGATTATCAAAACCTCGGTGTTACAAAATATTCTTGAATGAAATCTCATATCTCATCCTCGACTAAGTTTTATATGGAGGTTGATATGATAAAGGCACAACATAAGGGGTTCAATATCAATGCGTACTATGATTGACATATATGCATAAAAAATCAACTAACAAATGCTTTAACTTAAGACATAAGATATAATGATTAAATGAGAACAAAATTATCAGGATCAATGATGTTAGTACACCTATGAATGATTCAGTCACACAACCTAATGTGAACCTTAATATATTCTTGTATTCATTCTTGAAAAATTCAACACAAGAAACCAAGGCTAATCTTGAGGTGAATATGACTTACAATGTGCATCCTCTTTTGACTTATTATGCTTCTAAAATTGAGGAGGCTCATCCTAGAGATGGTATTATTATTACACTTAAATAAGCACAAGTACACTAACCTACAATCATATTCAATGACCATGAGATTATTGATGATGATTATACCAATGTGACTTTGTTCATATGTGCTTTCATTGACTCACTTCATATACACATTGTTGCAGTGCATAATTGTCCAAGTAAAAACATATGCATTATATTATTACTCACTAGCTTTAGATACACACATATATATATTTGATTGGTATGACTACCATGGTAAACAAATTTAATGGAAATCAATAAAACCCATCTTGGGGCATTGTGTTACCAATTATGGTAGGGCCTACAATAATTGCTATGGAATTTGGAATGCTATTAGGACATCTATCGATACATAAGATATGTGCAATACCATCTTTGGTACATGAGTGATTGAAGTATATTTATAATAATTGAGTGGTTATAATTATGGGTATTTTATATGAGTACCCCACCCAATAAGAGATGTTTAATTTTCCACCTACACATCAACCTATTGTAAAACCCGTATAGGTTCAATATATGAAGGACAATTAGAGTCAGGTGATTGATCTTCCTCAAATACCACTTCTCTAATGTCCATTACATTAATAGTCTATTTGAGTTTAGTAAACGTTACTTAGTATATCATGTCCTAAGATAGTTTAAAAATAATCTTCTTCATGTGTTCCATAATGTACAATGACACATTATCCTGGCATACACAAAGTCCATAAGTTACTATGGATACTACATCTACACAACATATACATGATCATGTTGGCTATGATGATGATGTTGGAAATTTTATAGTGCACGATCATTTCTCCAATTTGGATAAATATACTTATGTTATTCCTTTCCTATGACATGTGACATTTACATTGATCAATATATGACCTACACATGAGAATCCCATTGATTGGATCATAGGCTAGTAGGGACATGCTTTAAAATAAATAAAAAATAAAAAAGTCAAAATTTAAATATATATTTAGAAAATAATAAATAAAGACTTATGCATGACATGCTTAATATATATGATTTATTGATGTTATTCATCATATAAATGGTGAATTGCATATATATTTTTTATACACATGTTTTTAATGGTATAAATGAGTTCGATGTAGGGCATACATGTTACATATGATACATATATATTCATGACATTATTTACATCCAGGGGAAACCTTTATACATTTGGGACATGCCTACACTAGAGGCATGGGTGGATGCAAAAAGATGGGGGACAAAAAAGTGGCCACTTTTTCAAAATTCATTCATGACTTATAAAGGGTGAGTGCCCTTTTACATAGGGTACAAATGCTTTGTAAGATGTTTTACAAGCCTAGATTTGAATTGGCTTAGCTTATCAAGCCTAAATGGTGTGTGTCATCTAAGCACACACCCTTTTTGATTATGTTTTGGAGGGAAATTAGTTTTTTCTAAAATCTAGAATAAAAGGCATACACCTTATAGGGCATGTACCTTATGCAATGCAAAGGGTGCACACCCTTTAGGATGTATGCCATATTTATTGTAATGGCATGTGCCCTATGTAGTGCAAAGGGCACATACCCTTTGTAGTGCATTAAATAATATTTTAAAGGTTTGTATTAGCTACATATTTAGTAAAATAAACATTTAAATATAAATTATTATACTTTAAATTCATTTAGCTAAATATAATAAATTAGAGCCACTATGGGTCTTAAAAAATTGATTCTAGAGCTATAGATTTTACCATTTAGAATATAGTTTTTCAAAATCCAATTTAGTTAGTACTTAGTAATTTTTCATGATTTCAATTTTGAACATAAGGTTCTCTAGGTGTAGCTTTTGCACTTGGCATATATTTCAGAGAACTAATAGGTTTTTTTAGGGATTTGGTTGTCCAGATTGATTTCTAACATTATTAAGAGTTTTAGGCATGTCAAAAATTAAATTTACAAACCTCACATCTCTCAAAGATAGTGAGAGTTGAGAGGATATTGACAATGGATTTTCATACACACTAAAACATTTAGATCATTTAAATTCTTCCTATACAGTCACCTTTAAGTCACATAGGATTTTATTTATTTAAATTAGAACCCTTGAGTTGAATTTAAAGTCACATGAGTGAGGTGTCTCTAGAGGGTGATGTTAGGGTGTCTTTAGAGCATAGAATATAACAGGTGAAATTACGATGAATTTTTAATTGACTTTATGTTGAGTTATGAGCCATCATAAATGACTCTTTAGCATATAAAATTTGCATGTCTTAATGGGTGATTTTAGGATGTATTCAGAGGTGACATTGATAATTTTTGAAAGTTAAGTGTAGTTGCATACACTTTTCATTTTCACTCCTTCACAGATTACACACAACTTAACATGGATTATTTTACACTACATTCCTTGCACGTACACATATATTTCATGAAATTTTTGTTTAGAGCCTCTTGCACCTAGTAGAACACTTATACACTACCACATTATTAAACAAAACTTCACTTTTTCACAAATCCTCTTGTGCCTAGAAAAACTTATGCCACATCTCACATACCCCATATGGAACTTATCTTCACACTGCATCCATGTGGATTTATAGATGACATTTCTAAGTTTTGCAACATGCTAAGAATTATCTCAAAGTAATCATATGATTGAACAAGTTAACTACTTCTCAATTTGAAGTTCAACCATCATTAAAGAAGAATATGAATTGTAACCATTCTCTCTGTAACTGACTTATTATATTCTATGTATATATACATAAGATATGCATCTAGCCTAAGGTTAATGATATAAATAATATTAGTGATATATAGCATGCCCTAAGTACATAACCTTTCTCATACACTTTATATTCATACCTTTAATATAGGAAAGTCATAGGAAGTGTTTTCCCTTATATCATAAGAACTTATGTTCCTAGCCTTCTTGTAGCATTGTTCATTCTATAATTTCCCCCTATTCATTACCATTGAATAGAAGTTACATTTACTACAAGTATTAAACTTATTTTTACTTGAATGTGTGTTGGTGTATTTTTTTCAAGATAACACAACACACACTCTTCATAACCTCACAACTCATCTCTAAGTGCAAGGTTGTACTTGGGTTCCATGGTGCGAGTAATTAGTATATGAGCATATATATTTCCTATACTTGTAAATACCTAAGTGTAATGAGAGAAGGATTACTAGTCAGTTAGATTTCAGCCTACCCATAAGAACATCACAACAAAAGTGATATGGATGATTCCTAATGTAGACACTAGAAACTACACACTATAGTTCTAGATGTTGAAACACTTTTAGACCATATTGGGACCCCCTAGAGACCCAACACTTACCTTTAAATCACAAACCAGACCTAACTCAAGTCATGTTTTACCCACTAACTAGCCCACCTTTTTAATCCAATTTGACCTTGACCCTCATCCATCGACGGTCACCCTAACCATCGACGGTCACCCTAACCATCGATGGTCACCTTGATCATCGATGGTCAAGTTTCACTCCCTGAACACTTAACTCAACAACTCCATTTTGATTTTATATTCTTATCCATTCATGAATTATGCATGTTAAGACTAAAATTAGAATGCACTATTGAACTACTCTTGAATCTACACTTCCACTTCTCCCTTGTTTCTATATAAAGAGAGGAGAAGGAGGTTAGAAGGGTGGGAACAATTATGAGAGAAATCATCAACAAAATTGGAGGGAAAGATGATGTAAGTAAATCATCAAGAGGTAAGACAAGGAGAGAGAACATAGATCAAGATCAATCATCAACTTCTTTTGTAGGTATCTCTTCAGCAACAATCATCTTTAGCAAGCTCTATAACTTCTCCAAGAAATCAAACATCAAATTTTAAACCATGAGATATGTATATTGTTCTTTGTTTCAAGTTTTAGTTATTTAGTTTAGAAATTGCACCCATCTACCCATAACCTCTTTTTATTCATCTAAATAATTAAACCTTGAACTAGCCACCTTTGAACATTACCCTCTATTTTGAAACCAATATCTAACCCAAACCCACCTTTCAGAACCATTTTGTAACCTCAACTAAGTAACCTTCTTGACCTGAACCAAAACTGATAGTAACTGTCGATGGTCATCCTAACCATTGATGGTCACCCTAAATTGTTAAGGCTCACCCTAACTATCAAGGTTCACCCTAACCATCAAGGGTAACCCTAACCATTGAGGGTCACCCTGGCCACTGATGGTCACTATGTAAAACTAGACACCCAAAATCAACAAGCAAAAACCACTTCTCAACCTCAACCAAAACCCTATTTTATTGACTTTTATCATAATACATACTAGAATCAACAACTTGACCATACCTAAATCATATTTTGATAGTTTGGCATTCAAATTAATGTTATATTGTTAATATAAGCATTTATTTTGAAAAATGTTTATTTCCTTTGTTTAAGTACTTTCATTTATGTTATGTGACCTCTTTTATCAATAACTTTATTAGCATTAACTTGTCTTAAAAGGTATATTGACAACCTCCAAGGAAGTTATGTACTTATTAGATATATCTTGATAGGAAATCCACCCTTATACCTAAATAATCAACCATTTCTTTAGTGCTTTCTTATTTACAGGTCATCTTCCCAAGCCAAAGAGGAGCTGTCACAACCTTCTATACCATGGAGTGCAAACCAAATCTAGGTTGTACCAACCTTACCCTTCTTTTCAATTTTAATCATTTTTATTAAATAAATAAATCAAAATTTCACTAAAACACCCAAAATAAACTTGAGGTAGCATCAGTTGTCCAAAATCTCATTTCATATATCCTTAAATCATAATGAACCAAAATCCTTGGCCAATTCTATAAGTTATTGATGTAGCTCAAATCGATGCTTTCAAACTCTCTCTCTCAGAGCATGATAAATAATATTTTTAGTATAAAACCCCATTAAAATCACATGTCAATATTGATATTCCCATGTTTAAAATAAAAATTAATAACGTAGCACTGGATTCCTAGATTTGATAGTTTGAGGCATACTTCTTAGTAAATCAATTCACTAATTTTGAGCATATCACCTTTTCTATATTAAATCTATCCATTCCAATAGTTCACTAGTGAGATAATTTTATCATGAAGTGTGTCTAATACTACGTTCTAATGTTTTATTATAATACTTTTGTCAATCCATTGAAGGAGGATTAAAATCCTATCTACCACTTTGAGGATCAATACATCAAGTTCTACCAATTTCACTAGTGCAAGGAGTAGTCAATGGAAGACTACACCAATGAGTTCCATGATTACATTACATGCCTACATGATAACTTGAATGAACAACATAAGGTGTTGAAATGCATCAATGGAATATCATATTATATCCTTGCAAAGATAGAGTTATTGAATTTTGACATCCTAGGGAAAACTTATTATAACACTACCAAGATTAAAGCCAAGGAAAATATGAAGCAAAATATCACCTCTTAATCTAATCCTATGCCCAAGAGCCAACCAAAACACAAATCCTCATCGTATCCTTCTATGTAAAACCAAAACACTTTTTTTAAAGGAGGGCAAGATAAGAAGGCTAGAAAAAACTTGAAGGCTTAAATGTGAAGGTATAAAAAACTTATAAGTCTAGAAAAATTCATGTTGGATAGTCTATGAAAGGTTTTTATACTAGGTTAAAATCCTCTAAATTATGAAAATGATGTCAATTATTTTTTTTGAATGAATAAAATGCAAAAGATGCATCTTGGATGCATAATTTAAGGTTAAGATTGATAAACCTAAAGGGAAGAAATAATGCAATGGTAAATAATCTAATTAATGCATTTAATGCAATAGGTAAGACAACTAGAAAAAATATAGTAATATAAACATATGAGTAATAACAAAGTATATAATGTGTAAGACAACATCTAGAGGCCGATTTTTCAAGTGGACCCATTTTTTAAATTTTTTCTTCAAGTAAAAAGTCACCAACAATTGTTCTTTGATTTGAGTGGGTTAACAAAATCCTATGAATAATTCAGGCCCCTAGACTAATTTTTATTATGCTTGTAGACTAGCTAATTGAAAACAATGAGCTTCATAATGGGAATAATTCTAGTATTATAAAAAACCCTAGTGTTATACAATGTGTGAGCTTCCTCCTTTCAATTATTGCTCTAACATGAATAAATGCTCTAATGATTACTTGATCTCTTAAGAATTCTTGTAATTACTTAGTAGATTTGAATGTGAATGATGAAATTATGTCTTTATGATTTTATATATGTAATTGAATTATATCTCATGTGTATTTATAGGCAATTAAAATCTAACTGGGACTCTATCAACATGGTAATTGGCAATATAAAGAATAAAATTTGAAACTTCAAGTGCACCCTAACCAAAATGGGCCACTAAAAAATATAAAATCATCACTAGTGTTATTGATAGACTCGTAAGCATTATAAATGTTCCCATCACAACATAAGATGCTTGGAAATAAGAGGAGAGAAATAAAGGGGGAGTAGAATAAGTAAGATACATGATGATAACCCATAAATGCACCAATAACATGTCCACATATTTTTACTACCAAAAAATTATACCTTGATTATATTATTCTCAATTCACTATATTTATAAACAATATTGTATTATGCCTATACTTGTGTTTTTATTTTTTAGTTCCTTTTTCCAAGCTTCTGCATTGGGTTTGATATGAAGAATAAATATACAAGCAATATTTTTTTTACCTTGCATCGTGTGTACTTAGAATTGTTATAAAATTCATGGAAAATAAAAAAACATAGAGTGATCCAATGGGGTATTTTACCTTCTTTAGAGTAATGCTTAGACACTTATAAAAAATACTAACAACTCTGATACTCATATGTGTCTTTCTTCATTCTTTAATTTTAGATCTATTGTTAAAATTGGTTGAAACTAATTTGGTATTCTATTATTTTCAGCCTATTCCTATTTTAATTATTCCAAATATCATAAAATAAATTGATAAAAATATGGTTTTTCAAGGCATGAGTGGGAAAGAGGAGGTGTAAAATTATGGGTTACATCCACTCAATTGGAAATTCTATAGGGATGGGAAGAATTTGTGCATCATTACATGTTAGAGTTTGGATATTTTATTGTTTTCAAGTATATCTATATGTCATATTTCAATGTTTGCATGTTTGGAAGAAGTGGATGTGAGAAAATATTACTTCGTTTGATTCTAAGAAGAAAATTTGTATCTTAGTGAAGAGATTCCATACTTTTAGGTTGAAGGGTTTTAATCCATTGATGGAAAGTAAATTAATCATTGATCTAGTTTATAAAGATGAAGATGATAATGGAGATGAATCAATAGTAGAAAATAAAATTTAAAAAAAAAAACCTCTACCTATGGTAACTAAATTTTTTTCCCTTTATAATATCATAGACATCTTCTAAATCTATAGGTTTCATTTCATTTATTAGAATAAAATGCTTACTATAATTGTGCATCTCACAAATATTGATTCAATTGAAGACCAACCATCTCTTGTGAAGACCAATAAAAAAAATGAGTTATAAAAAACCTTACAATATTTCTTCTAGGCTTCCTATTACTGAATTTGAAAGAGATAAGGCCCTCTAGGCTTCTCATTCTCTCACATTAGATAGACCTTTTCATTTAAAAACTATGAAGCTAATTAATATACTGATGACTTGTGATAGTAAGATCCATTTCTATCTATTTATTTTTTCTATTCTTGGTGTCTAAAAGGAATTATAAAACTATTATAATGCCATCTATTAGTCTATTAGACACATTGGGTTTCTACATTTTTCTTTGACAGGGAATTTGTGTGAAAGTTATAAGTTTAAGAAGGATGCATTAAATTAACTTAATAAAGTAATGTTTTATAATAGTTTAATTTATGTGATGATTTGAGTGTTCATTATTTCCCAAAAGGGTTTAATTATTTTCTCCAATTACCAAGAGAAAAAATGCAAGTTGCTCTTTTAGATCTTAACACTAAGAGGGAATGATAAGTACAATATATTTGGAAAACATATACAAGTTAAAATATAGATATGCTATTGTATAAGGAGTTAAATAATGGAACCAATACATATTAGGAAAGGAGACAATTACCCATTCTAATCTTAATCCACTTTAGTTTATATAAACACAAAGCAAGGTGGAGAACGCATGCCACATGAAGTGGATGATTTACTTGTAGAAAATATATCTTGTGATAAAAAAAAGAACATAAAGGATAATAATTTCAAAAAATGCCTTAGAAAACCACTCATTCACATGTTCATCATAGTGTTGGGCATGCATGACCACAAATTTGTATAAATAGAATCCTTCTACTCAGTTGACCAGGAGTTCATATATGCCTACACTAGCTTGTATAAGGTAAATAAGTTCAAGAGTTATAACTGCCTGACTAGATTATCTACAATAAAATACATCTTTATGTTCTAAGTAGTTTCACCTTACTAAATAATCATCTAGGAAGTTCACTAAACCAGTTGACATCAAGAAAATTTGGCATGACAAAGACTCTAGCCGAATTATAGTCACACATTTTCTAATTGTACATGCACATAGACATGGAACACCACATAAAGTTTAACATTATTTGTTACACCATAAAACCCATGAATAAGAATCTAGGACTTTACATGCCTATATTAATTCCTTCCAGACCATAGGAATCTATCACTATGGATTTCTTGATGGGGTTGCCTATTACAAAGCGTCATCATGGAATTATGTTAGTTTTAGTGGATAGGTTTTTAAATATGGATATCATGGTTTATTTCTGTTGTTCCCAAAACTAGCTGCGCTCATTTTGAAACAACCCCCTACCAAACTTGTCCATTTCATCTTTCGTCTCTCTAAGCCCATTTTTGAGTTAGTGTTTTTCTTCTATTCTCATGCATAGGTGGCAATTTTTGTCATCAGTGCATTTTCCCTTTCCATATGCAAGAGTGGCAATTTTTGCCGCCTCTGCATCTAGAACATGCATCCGGACCCTGTATCTGGAACTTGCATCTGGAAGATGTAGGGGCAACAATTTTTGCTGCCCTTACATCTAGAAGATGCAGGGGCAACAATTTTTGCCGCCCTTACATCTGGAAGATGCAGGAGTGGCAATTTTTTCTTCCCCTACATCTGGAACTCACATTTCTCCAACTCTAGAGAAATATTCATTCTTTTCATCTTTTGTACCTGCTCCCCTTTTCTTCTACTTTCTGACTTGCTCGCGTCTCATCCCTTTCAAGTGCATTTCCCTGATAGTGACCATCAAATGTGCAGTTTTTCTAGATTGTTGCTTTCTTCCCCTGATTGCACAATCATGTTTCCTACTGCAGTTTCTGTGAAGGGTCCCTCTTCATCGACGTCTTTTTAGCATAAGTTCTTTCAGGTCACTGAAGTTTATCTGAAGAAGTCGATGCTCATCTGAAGAAGTCTAGCGGCAAGAATTGACTCTCTCTCTCTCCTTCTCTCTTCTTCTATCTTTATGCATTTCTATTTTATGCAAAATGCATGCAATTTTGTAATATGTAATTACATGTAAATTTTTTGAAAAAATATCTAAAATTCAAAGATGAGTCATCTTTGACCTAGATATTTTATATATTTTATTATTTTCTATTTTTGAGGATTTTCTCCCTATATATAGTGGAGACCTCATTTGTAAATCATCTTGGAGAAATTAATAGCAAATACTCTGCTGAAATTGAAGCAACTTTTGAGACTTTGTGCTCAAATTTGTAAATCATATTTTGTTGAATGAATGAGAAGCAGGTTATTTTAGACTTTGTGTTGAGATTGTCTATGTTATTTAGGAAATAGTTCTTATGTCATTTTTCCTGGTAATATCTTATTCATCTGATTTAATAAGCAAAGTGGGTGTGTTTATATTATCTAAGGGCGCTTCTAGAAGGTAGAAGATAGACTTTGTGCTGTTTTTATCTTTGAGATTCAGTTATCTTTTGTAGTTTCAGGTGAAGACTTTGTGCTTCACTTTACGATTGTACTTGTTCTGAATTGGTGAAGAAGCTACGGAAGACTTTGTGCTTGCGTGAGCGTTCTTGTGGACTTTGTTACTATAGGTGATTTCTTGTTTTCTGTTTAATATCATTCCTGAAAGAAGAGGAGTGTTGTTAGCTTAAGACCAGATTTTCCCTCTTTTGTTCTTTATACATTACCTCTGAAAAAAGAGAGGTAGATGCTGTTATACCACCCCCATGTGTTATTTTCTACTTAATTATATGCATATATCTAGCATGTAAGTATTTATAGGGAACCTCCCCTTGATGAGAGGAGAGATTTACTTCATCTAGATCTGGTAAACCCATACTATTCGTGGTGTAAATCTCCCTATGCTGTGGCTGATATCCCCATTTTGTCATCAGTTAGTTGACGACAAAATATTCACCCAACAATTTCAAGGAAGACATTGATGTAGCTGATGCTAAAAAAATATTTCTTCAACCATGTATGAGTTAATTTATGATTCCCAACATCTATCATTGATAATCACAATCCACACATTATGAATTAATTTTGGAAAGCATTGTGTGACTTGATGGGTATGAAGTTGGATCATTTAACAAAATTTTATCCATAAACAAATGGGAAGTTTGAACTTTCAACCATAGGTTTCTTCATCTTCTGTGAATGTATAACCATGCACATGCTTACACATTGGGTGATAACTTGTTGTACATCCAACATGCCTAAAATAAATAACTTTATAACTCTATAGGTATAGTCCATTCCAAACATATTAGGGTGTATCAATCCCCAAATCACATTAAGTTATTTTAATGAGGCTTAAGGGGCAAAATATGCCCTAATTGTATCCCCTATTTAACTAGTTAAGTGATTGGGGGTATAATGAACTTAATTAAGACATATAATCCCCAAATCACATTAGATTTTTGAAATTAGGTTTAGGGGATGAATATGACCTAGTTGTATACCCATGTAACCAATTGAGTTAAAGGTTGTATGAGGCACTTAATTAGGGCATATCAAGTTCCAAATAACATTAGGTTTTTATAATCAAGTTAAGCTAAATATATAAATAAATATAGCTTTAGGGAAACCCCAATGTAAAACCCCAAAGATAGACACAAACTCACAATTGAAGTCAACCAAATTCAATAAATTAAGCCACAAGGATGTTAACTCTCAAAAACCAAATGCCACCACTTAAGACACACAAACATCATATTCTAAAGTGATGCAGGAGAATCAAACTAGAAGACTTCATTTTTGGTGTTTTGTCAATAACTAGTCAAGTTAGTCCATGTTGGAGTGTCAAAGTGTTTGAAGGACCTTTTAAGGTATAATTATGGTCTTATAATCCATTTTTTCCCCTTAGGATGTGTTAAGTGACTTCTTGTTAATTTCCCTCCAAAATAGGGATTTGAAAATTCAAATATTGTTAAAAGACTAAGAACGCCAAAATTGCATGTATAGGAGTGTTTAGGTGAACAAGTTGGGTTAGGAGGTAAATTAAAGTCATTAGGAATGTATTTTGATTTATTTCATGAATAATGTTTAAATCAAGTCATTTTTGAGTAAATGCAAGATTAGTCACCCTTGTATGTTGGAGGTAGTTATGCAAGGAAGTTGGTATAACCAACTCCAAAGTCTATGTTGAAATTAGAAAGAATTGTAATTGTATTGGGGAGTTGGAATAAGAGAGTTAGAGGTATCTCCAAGAGAGGAAAGGAGGATCTAAGATTGGAATATAATGCTAGAATCCTTAAGAAAGTTGATAAGCCTTGCAATTAGTCTCTAAATAGGGTATTAAATGAAGAACTTGTTTTTACTTTGTGAATCATTATATTTTGTTATGAATATTATGGTTACAAGTCAAAAATTTTGTTTGGAAAGGCCCAGAAGGCCATATCATGTTGGTTTTGAGTTGAGTTATAGGTTAGACAAGTCTATAGGTTAAACCATTGGATTATTGATCATAGTCAAAAGAATGGTATATATAGTTGTTATAAGAGCCAATAAACAATAAATAATAATTATATAAGGTGGGGTGAAGTTTCATGGAATCTTGGATGTCCTAATAAAGTATCAAGATGATTTTTAATTTAATAAATCAATTCTTTTTCTAAAACCCCTGTTCACAGGCTTGAAACGTAAGATATGCAAGTTTTGTGTCCAAAGATACAAATATTAGATATGTTGAAATGATGATGATTATTTGTTTGATTAAATAATTGTGGATAATATTATATTACTAGATTGAGGTAATAAACCCATGTTAAGAGAAGCAGATCTTGGTTGCTCAGTCATATCCAGGTTATACATATATAAGAAACCTTATTTCCATAAGAGGCCTTGTTGTATGTTAAATATCCATAGAGATAGAATGAAGGAATAAATGAGTGGATGGAATTATTTGGTTATAAAACACCCTAAAATTTTTATAGTGGATTAAATTCTCAAAATAAACCTCTTTATATAATCTTGGAGTTGACTGGTTATAGCAATATTCAGAGTGAGCACACAGTCCTACATTGGGACTTGAAAATGTTGAATGCATGAGAAACCTACTTTGATATACTGTATTATGATGGGATATTGACACAATAATGAGGGAAATAATCAAATAGTGGCCCTAAAAAGTGTTTATAGTTTTGAATGACCACAGGCTTGGGATACCATGCATAGTCTTGTCAAGAACCTATTTTTTATAATTATATGTTATTGAGTATAACAAAGAATACAAAGAAGTTTATAACATTTAGAATGATGAATATGACCAAAATAAACCTATAAAAATTCTTACGACTTGGTAAAGTGTCATGGAAATAACCATGTGATAAAATAAGACCTTACTACCTTACACAGTCAACACAGGCTTACAGTCAACCAAGATTTGGGTGTTTTAAGATGGAATGGATGATGTAAGGACTCCTAATTGTTAGGATAGTTGAGATAGGTCAATGAAAACATTATAAAGTTTGTATAAGCATTTTAAAAAACTTATAATGCAATTTATGTAATTTAAAGAGCTCTTGGCCCTGTACAGATGTTAACAACCCTATAACTAGGGTTTAGTGGAATAAAGGAGTTCTAACCATAAAAATGATCTTAAAACTTGTAATATTTCATAATTATATGTTTTATCACTTATGTAATAGGTTTGGACTTGATAGTGCATGGAATAGTATGGTTTTGACAATCATGGATTTGGAATAGGCCTTAATAAAGGGTATTTTACAAAAGAAATCATAGTTAGAAGTAGTTTCAATACTTGAGAATTTACACACAATTCAAAGTGGGTACATGGATTCTATAAAATTGGTTATAAATTATTAAAATAACCTTGAGTGACTAAAGAGAGAGAGACATTGGTTTAAGGAAGGCTACAAGCCTTGTGAGAAAGAAGTAAGGTTTATGTGTATAAAAGAAGGTAGAATGAGTTATAGGGGTCAGAAGACATTTGAATACATGGGATAATAAATTTTTTGACCTCTCATTTCAAATGACTAATCTCTTATAATATATAATAAGAATTAGCTTTTAAATCCTAAGGGGTAATTACCTAGTGAAAGCACAAAACAAGACAATAAAAGGGAAAGAGTTGAATAGAATAGATGATAAATGTGAATGTCACTAAGAGGATTATTGTAAAAAGATATGTATTAATTATTCAAGGAAACAAGGGACTTATGTTAAAATATTCCTAAGTCTATATACAAACAAAGTGAAGGATTGAGCTAGACATGATATGTTGAAGGGAAAACCATCTAATACAAGTGATCAGTTAGTTAGATAACCAAATGAGGATGATTAATGAAGACTTCTCCCCATATCTCTACATCATTTTTTATTATATAAAAGAAAGGTATGCTTGGGTAAAAATTGTGTTTTGATTTATTTTCATTTTGTTGATTTGAGAAGTATGCATAATGCCATGAGATAGGCATGAGAGATAACCTTGCATGGTATTGGTAAAAGATAGTGTTTTAGGTTTTAGCCATTGAGTTCAGCATAAAGGAATATTATATTCAAGAGAGATAAAATATACAACCCCAAAGTCCTTTGAGAAGGGCAAAAAACTAGTCAAGGAAAGACTAGAAAAGAGAGAGGAAAAGAGAGCATTGAATCTCCAAGAAAGAAGAGAGAAGAAAGAAGACTCCAAAAGAGAGTAAATAAGGTTAATAAGAGATCTCAAGAGAGGAATGAAAGAAGAGGAAAGGCCCAAAATATGTCTAAGAGGTAAAATTGATAGACTTTCTAAGAGGAAGGTCTAAAATAGGCCTAGAAAACAAGAGAATGGAGGAGATGGACATAGAAAGAGAAATATAAGACATAAGAAGAGAATTGGTGCAAGGTATAGAAAGGATAGAGCTCATGAAGAAGATCATAAAAGAACAATAAATCCAATGGAATGGTTTTCATATGAGAAAAAAGGTGAAGTGGCCACGAGAGTCACTTGTGAGATGAAGAAGGCACAAGAAAGGTGTCTTAAAGAATGAGAAGAAGAAAGAGAGAGTAGCCCAAAGAGGCATGAGAAGAGAGATGTTTCCAAGTGATAAAAAATATTTAGAGGTAGAGAAGAGAGTTATCACTTAATAGAACAAGAAGAAGAGAGATCTACCAAGAAGAGCACATGAGGGTGAAAATAAGAGAAGATGGAAGATGTCTATGCTAAGGACAATCAAAGAGACTATGTGGTCTCTCATTTTGTATGCTAACATCTATTTTGAGTTTGTGTTTTCAGGTATGAAGAAGAAAGTGGTGAATTCCAAGCATGAGGCCTCAAATTTTATGAAGGATAGGCCAAGGATGTCACCCATCAAGTGTCAATAAGATGACAAAGAGAAAGAACCTCTTGAAGAAGACAAAGTGTTGAATATCGAGAGCATGCCACATGTAGAATATGATGAGAAATAGGAATATTATGATACATTTCCAATAATATCACCTAAAACAAGAGAAAAATCATGTAAGAAAGACATGGAGGTCACCCATGAAGACATAAAGGAAGAGACAAACTTGCAACAATTACCATTGGAGGTAAATGAGTGTTTGAATGTTGAATTTGATTCCATATATGAAAAAGAAAGAGTTGATATGAAGGTTGAGAGAAATCATGATAGATTGCTGCCCTCAAAAGGATAATAAGGGCATGTATATGTATGGACTAAATGGATGAAACAAACATGTGATGAGAAGAAGTTGAACCTCAAACAAGAGGTCAAAAAAATCAAAAACATAAGTGGAAAACAAGTACAAGTATGGCAACAAAGAAAAAAAGGTAAAGCACACCAAGATGGCATAGTAGATGACCAATGTAAGAAGCATGTAAGAGATGAAAAGAGGAACAATTAGCAGCCCAAGAAGACACAAGGCAGAAAATGGGTGGTAAAGAGCATGAAAAGAGCATAAGAAGATCATGATACAAGTGTACTTCAAGAAAGCATGGAGATGGAAGAAGATGATAAGCCTACAAAACAATCAAAAGAGATGGTGAAATAAAAAAAAACAAGTGAAGGAAAGGTACAACCATGTATGCAAGAAAATTAATGCATAAAATAAGATAGGTGTTCGCAATATTTGTTATCAAATGTGGTATATGCTGATATGTTTGAATTTGACTCCAATGATGAAGATTTCTTGTATATGGAAACCATTACATTGATGAATGGATGTGTAGTAAAGAAAGAAGAGAAGGAATAAACTCAAAGAGTGATTGAGAATCATGGTATGCATACAAATGAAGTTGATATGACTCTCACCAGTGACAGAGTCTAAGGTGAAGATAAAGAATAAGTTTCCCAAAGAAGTGAAGAACTATGTGAGCCAAAGTTTGATGAAGATTTGGAAGAAGTGGATTCAAAAAAGTTTCAATAGGAATTTATGATGATAGAGTAAATGTTCAGTCCATTATAGAGGCTGAAAATAGATGAATTACAATAGGAAAAGGTTAGGGAAAGGATGGATAAGGAGCAGCAAAGATGAGCACAATAAGTTGTGTAAACAAGTAAGCAAATAAGCAAGCAAATGGAATGTGAGCAAATAAATAAGGTGAGTTATTAATTTAGATAAGCTAAATTTGAGTTTAAAATTTATAAACATCCATATGGAAGGCCAAATATTGGACAAATCATGATTTACTATAGTGAGGAAGAAAGGAAAGAGAAGTTTCTCTTGCATAGTGAGCAAGATGGTTGGAAAAGTCATCACAATGTGAAGAAGTTTGAATAAGAGGAAAAAAAGAAAGTGTAGATGAGAAAATGACAAAGTTTGAGATTCATGAGAGGCCATTATATCCAAATGAAGAAGATGATGGAAAGGTTAGGGAGCAAACATCACTTAAGAGGCAAGAATCAAGCAAGATTCATGAGGAAACAAGCTATGAAACAAGCATGAGGAAAGAGAATAAGGTCTATAAGGTTACAGCTGAGTATGAAAGGATTCAAAGTGACTTAGAAAAATAATAAATTAAAACAATTATGGTGCTAAAAAAATTGTAACACTTCATGGAATTGGAATATGAATGGACAAGGAAGCTAGACAAGACCAAGAAGAAGACAAGCAAGAGTTTGGAAAGCAAGAAGGAGAAAAAAATGAAGCATAACAAAACTATGAACGTGAAGGAGCCTCAAAGTATAAATTGGAAGGAAAGGAAAAAAAATAGTGACTCAAGTTTTCTCCCTCCTGGGAAGTATGATGTACGAGCATCAAACCAGAAGACCCTATTTTTGGTGTTTTGTCAATAACTAGTCAAGTAAGTCCATGTTGGATTGTCAAAGTATTTTAAGGAAATTTTAACCTCTAATTATAGTATTATAATATATTTGGGTCCCTTATCATGTGTTAAGTGACTTCTAGTTGATATCTCTCCAAAATAGGGATTTGAAAATTCAAATGTTGTTAAAAGGCTACGAAGGCCAAAATTGCATGTATAAGAGTGTTTAGGTGAACAAGTTAGATTAGGATGTCCATTAAATTCATTAGGAAGGGATTTTGATGTATATAATGAGTAATGTTTAAAACACATCATTTTTTAATAAATTCAAGATTAGTCACCCTTATACGTTGGAGGTATTTATGCAAGGAAGTTGGTATAACCAACTCAAAAGTCTGCATTAAAATTAGAAAGAATTGTCATTATATTTGCGAGATGGCATAGGAGAGTGAGATAGGTATCCAAGAGAGTAAAGGAGGATATGAGAATGGAAGATAATTATAGAATCCACAAAAAAGTTGATAAGCCTTGCAATTAGGCTCTAAGCAGGGTGTTGATTGATTAAACAAACAAAGAACTTATTTTTATTTTGTGCATCATTATCTCTTGTTATGAATATGATGGTTACAAGTCCAAAATTGTGTTTGAAAATGCCCAAGAGGCCATATCATGTTGGTTTTATGTTGAGTTGTAGGTTAGACAAGTCTACAAGTTAAACTATTGGATTATTGATCATAGTCAAAATATTGATCTGTATAGTTGTTCTAAGAACCAATAAACAAGAAATAATCATTGTATAAGGTGGGGTGAAGTTTCATGGAATCTTGGATGTATGAATAAAGTTTAAATATGATTGGTAATTCAATAAAGCAATTCTATTTCTAAAACCCCTATTCACAGGATTGAAAGGTAAGATATGCAAATTTTATGTCCAAAGATACAAATATTAGATATGTTGAAATGATGATTCTTAGTTGGTTGATTACAGAATTGTGGCTAAGATTATATTACTATATTGAGGTAAAAAATCCATGTTAATAGAAACATATCTTGGTTTCTCAGTCATACCTAGGTTACACATATAAAAAACCTATTTCCATAAGAGACCCTATTATATGTTCAATACCCCCAGAGATAGCATGAAGGATGAAAGAGTGGATGGAAGTATTTGGTTATAGAAAATCTTGAAATGTGATAGTGGAGTAAATGCTCAAACAATCCTCTTTAATTAATCTTGGAGTTGACTGGTTATAGTAATATTCAAAGTGAGCACACAGTCCTACATTGGGACTTGGAAATGTTAAATGCATGAGAAGCCTGATTTGATAGATTATATGATGATGGGATATTTAAAAAATAATGAGGGCACCAATCAAATAATGACCTTGAAAAGTGTTTATAGTTTTGAATGACCACAGGCTTGGGACACCATGCATAAATCTTGTCAAGAACCATTTTTCTATAATTATATGTTATTAAATATAAAAAAGAAGGAAAAGGAGTTTAAAACATTTATAAGAATATATATGAATAAAAAAGACATATATAAAGTATTACAACTTGGTAAAGTGGCATGGAAACAACCATATGATAAACTAATACCTTATACTACCTTACACAATCAACACAGGCTTACAATCAACTGAGATTTGGGTGTTTTAAGATGAAATGGATGATGTAAGGACTCCTACTTGTTAGGATAGTTTAGATAGGTAAATAAATACCTTATAAAGTTTTTTTAATCCATTTAAACAGCGTACAATGCAAGTTATGGAATTTAAAGAGCTCTCGACCCTGTACATATGTTAGAAACCCTAGAACTAGGGTATAGTGGAATAAAGGAGTTTTAACCATCAAAATGAGATAAAAACTTGTAATATTTCATAATTATATGTGTGATAACTTGTGGAAGAGGTTTGGACTTGATAGTGTATGTAATAGTATGGTTTTGACAATCATGGATTTGGAATAGGCCTCATTAGGCCTTAATAAAGGGTATTTTGCAAAGGAAATCATAATTGGAAGTAGTTTCAGGACCTGATACTTTACACACACTTAAAAAGGGGTACATGGAGCATATCAAAGTGGTTGGACATTATTAAAATAACCTTAATTTACTAAAGAGATAGAAATTAGTTTTATGAAGGCTACATGCCTTGTGAGAAGGAAGTAAGGTTTATGTGTAGAAAAGAAGGAAGAATGAGTTCTACAGGGTCAGAAGAGATTTGAATAGGTGGAATAAGACTTTTTGTGACCTCTCATTTCAAATTACTAAGCACTTATAATATATAACAATAATTTGCTTTTGAATCCCAAGGGGTAATTACCTAGTGAAGGCCCAAAACAAGACAATAAAAGGGAAAGAGCTAAATATGATAGATGATAAATGTGAATGTCACTAAGAGGATTATTGTTAAAAAATATTTAATGAATATTCCAAAAAAAAAGGGACTTGTGTTAAAATATTCCTAAGTCTATATATAAACACAATGAAGGGTTGAGCTAGACATAACATGTTGAAGGGAAAACCATCTAATGTAAGTGATCAGTTAGTTAGAGAACTAGATGAGGATGATTAATGAATACTTATCTCCATAGCTCCACGTCATTTGGTATTAGAGAAAGGAAAGGTATGATTGGATAAAAATTGTGTTTTGAAATTTTTACATTTTTTTATTTGAGAAGTATGCATAATGCCATGAGAGATAATCTTGTAGGGTATTGGGAAAAGAGGAGGTTGCAAGTCTGATCCATTGAGGTCAGCATAAAGGAATATAAAATTGAAGAGAGAGAAAAGATATAGCCCCATAAAGGAATATCATAAAGACACCCTAATGCCACCTCACAAGATAACCTAAAGTCACCCTAACATCACCTACTAAAGTCATGTGTTCTAAAGACACCTTGATGTCACCCTTTAGAGATGCCTCCATCATGTGACTTAATTTTTTTTATAAGTGTTCTAATTTAAAAAAAATCCTAGGATAGTTTAACTTGATTTTATAATGTGATTTAAATGGTTTAAATGTTGTAGTGTATATGTGAATCTATGTGCCAATATCCTCTCAACTCTCACTATCTCTGAGAGATGTGAGGTTTGTAAAATAAATTTTTGGCACACCTAAAATTCCTAAAAATGTTATAAATAAATTTTAAAGGCCCAAAAATCTATAAAACAAACATTGCTTTGCCCAAAATAGATGCTATGTAGAAAACTTACACCTAGAGAACCTTATGTTCAATAATAAAATCCTGAAATGACTAAGTATTGACCAGATTAGATTTTGAAGAACTATCTTATAAATGGCAACACCTACAACTTTGGAATTGATCTCAAAAGATCTAGAGTGGCCCTAATTTTTTATATTTAGTAAAATAAATTTAAAGTATAAGAAAATAAAAATTATTATTATTATATTAAATTTTGTATTCTTATATTTAAATGTTTCTTTTACTAAATATGTAGTTATCACAAACATAAAAAACACTACGAAGTCCAATACAAAGGGCATGTGCCCTTTGCACTACATTTGGCACACACCATTCATAATAAGTAGGGTGTACACCCTTTTTGAAGGGTTTGCACCCTTTAATCTAACTTTTTATTTTTTTTCTCATTTCCATCCAAAATAGAATTAAATTGGGTGTGTACCCTTTACATTGCATAGGGCACATACCCTTCATAAAGGATACACACCCTTTATAAAGGGCATGCACATTTTGATTTGAATTTTTAAAAGTTTCGTTCATTTCCCTCCAAAATAGCCAATGTTTTAGGATTGGAGGGTCCAAATATAACATGTAGATTTGCACTAGACTAGCCAACATGAATTTTATTAAAGTTATACTTTTTTTTTGCATTCACAGACACGTTTAAGTAAGCAATTTCATTTATTTAAAAAATAATAATATTAGTTTGTAGAGAGGAGAACGTAATTTAGGAATATATAATTTTTACAATGTTAGATAATTATTTTTAATTATTACATAATTTATACATAACATACCTTATTATGATTCATATATATATATATATATATATATATATATATATATATATATATATATATATATATATATATATATATATATATATATATATATATATATATATATATATATATATATCATTACAAATAACCAATTTATTGTAAATTTTTTATCTCAACAATCTACACATCACTGGATATGATTTCATTTTTCTTTTGAATTTTATAAAGTTAAGGTTAAAAAGTTATTTTCTTACACTTACAATTTCATTTGTATAATTTTTTTGTATTATTAAATTAATTAAAAAATATATTAATATAAAAATCAAGAAAAAATATTCTCAACAGTATTCAACATTTTATCTATTCATGTATGTGATTTCATGAAATTTTTTATTCGTTTACTCCAGAAAAATGTGTCCATACACATCAACTCTTTTTTTCACAAAAAAATTACCATGTCATTGTTATAAATGCATCAATTTTACATAATTTCCTGATATCAAAATTAAATTATATATTTAGAAATTAGATTTAAAATTCCATAATTCATCTTCTTATAATATTATAAAATTATTTATCTAAGTGTCTCTAAAAGTATCTCCAAGTTTAGGTATTTTTTTCAGAATAAATGTGGCCTCTTAAAACTCCCTTGCCCTCCCCTTTGTTCCCATCACCTTGCACCCACCCACATCATTGCACACTTTATCAGGGTATAACTTTCTACACTAGTCCATTGAGCATAGTAGACTGTTACATATTTTTTGATACATGATAAGTGTGGGGTTGGTGGGACCACACCTAATATGGGACATAAGTAGGGGTTCCATTCCCCATACCTCCACTCTACTAATATACCAATATTTTCCCCTATTTTGGGTTGCCTAATTGATGGTGGGATTTGAACATGGGCTACCACTATGAAATGGCATCTATTTTTAACTGTTGCACCATAAACAATGGAATGGAACCTAGGTCAATGATTACAAACATATTATTTCTCACCACTTGCCCAATTTGTTGGATTATAGTATATTATTACATATGAATTTATCTTGGTTATACTTTCCAAAATGTTCTTTACCATGGATATTATGCTTTCCTATATTGGATTATTACATTGATTGTTATGCATACTAACATTTTTACTCTAGTTGTGCTTGATGTTGATGATTACTATAGTGTGTGATCATTTATTTGTGATATATTACATGTTCTATGAGTGAAATAATTATTTCTTATCACATCATGAATCAATTATGTTAGAGGATCCTCTAGTCCAAGTCATGTACATGTAAGTCTATGTCAGGTCAAAGTCAAGTCATGTATTGAGTGCTTGCGTGCTTCATGACCATTATAAGACTATTATTGATATTAGTGCCATTATTTCTATCACACATAATTATATTATAGGAGAAGACATTATTTTATCATGCATTTATTGTGATGCTTATTACTGTATGACTAATTGATATATTTACTTGACATGATACTTGTGTGCCCATTGAATTGGATTACATGTTTCATACCTTCTTGAACATGTAGTCACTCAAACTTAGTCATGAATACTTGGTAATATTAATTTTGGTTCACTTTTACTTTGATTGAGTTGAGCACTCAATCTGGATGTATTTCGCCACATCACTCTATCATAAATACCTATACAGACTTATCCTATTTTAATTTATTATCTTATGCCTTAAAAATGTTCTTAATTACTAAAAACATCTCTAAGCATCTGTACCGACATCCCAAATCCTTAACTTCAAATTTTACCCTTAGAACATAATCAACGAGAATGGGACAAGACCAAAAATTGATATTGTCCATATGGGTTGATCCTATATGTCACCCCAATAATGATTATTTTCAAAATATAGACCCTTCTTTACAAGTTGGTTCATATTTTTAGGATAGTGTGAGATTTTCTTATTTTGGATTGCTATAAATGCACATCTAAGTCACTTATTCTATCACTTGAAAATTTTACTATCAAGACACACTTACACTATTACACACTGAGCAAAACTTCCCTATTATTTATAAATTTTATTATATTCATTTGAAGTAGCCTTTAACAGACTCAAGATTATTCTACCCACATCAAGAAAAACATTATCAAGTATTTAACCCATATCTATATGCATATATGAAGCAAAAGGAACACAATCACACTAAGCACTCTAAGTAAGAAAACTATGTGGACTTGATTTACCTCTTTAAAGTATTGGATACATAGGCAGTGATTAATCATCATAAGGGTTATTGGGAATATCTCAATAGATTACACTTCCCCCCATATTTTTGAAGGTTTTCACCTATTGCAAGTTTTATTAGGGTTTAAATTTTTAAGAAGTCATTTGTAGGTCATTTTCACACAATCAAAGGTCAATTTTATACACACATGTATATTTAAAGTAAGTGTAAGTAAATTTGACCTAATTTTCCTAATTTTTCATAGAGGACAAGATCAACCCATAGAGGATAGTAGTGACAGTTGATCATGTCAACTTTCATTTGATTTTAACCTTGAGTAGTGATAGTTATAGTTTGCGTTGTACACACATGATCAATTTGACTTGATAATCTTCATCCTTATTTCATTTGCACACAGTCAACACACATGCATAAAATAAATAAGTCTTATTATGTTGTTCATAGTTAATTTCTTTCATTCTTTCATGCTTTGTCCATTATAATACTTTACTTTCATTCTACTAGTTGCAAGTTATTTTACAACATTTTTTTATCTTTCTATTTATTTTATCTTAATTAGAGTTAATACACCAATTAATTCTAAATTATGATAAAACATATTGGTGAACCCAAAAATTTTATTCAAGCATTTCTTCAAAATAAAATTCTTAGGGTCTAGATAAATTCTTGAGCATTTGACACTAAAAAAACTTTCTTTCAACCTTGGATCTAATATCTATCACTAAAAGAGTTTGCTTTCAACTTTGGATTTAATACTTGACAGTGAAAGACATTTATTTTGGCATTAGATATGATATCTAACACTAAAATTACTTTGTTTTGATCCTATATTTTAGGAGAATTTACTAATTTTCATACACATAAATTTTCGTTTTCATTGGATCTAAATTTTAGATTTATGTTATTTTTTCTATATTTGCAAAGAATCTATGGCTATATTAGACAAGCATTTTTTTCTTCAAGATTTATTATTTTTCATTACATATTGTCTTCCCTTAATAAGAAATATCATTAACACTCATGTAATAAAATGAATCAAATCAAATGTTAATACACAAACATCATTAATGCAAATTTTTACAAAGACAAGTATGACATGGGAACAATGAACAATTATACATTCAGGATGCTATAAGACTTACCCTACAAACTCAAGCATTAATTAATTATTATTGCTTCAACATTCAATCATAGCTTCTACCGGTTACTACTAGATGATAAAGGCCATGTATGATTCATTTCATTATTCCTCCTCTTAGATCTCAAGGTTTTAATAGCCACCATCCCACTCCCATTATTTTCCCATGTTTTATATAGTCCACACTATTAAAAACTTAAGAGGTAGGCTACCACATCATGGAGAAAGTCAACATATTCTTATTTAAACCCCTCCACCTCCCATGAGGTAAGTAAATCAACCTAAAGGGTATGATATTATGGATCAACTAAAAACTACCCATTCCAAATATTATATTTTGGAGTTACTAAAGAGTTCATCAGTTTATAAGGATATTTTATATGTTGCATTTTGAGACAACACTATATATAATGCTACACAACTTGATACTTTTTACTGGCATAATCAACAACTTTAAGGATACTAAAAATATTATCACTTTTGAGGAATAAGAATTACTGTTGACACAACATGTAATCACACAATTTTACACTCTATATTCAGGTTATAATACAAAATAAAGGAATAAAACAAGTATTAATTGATTCTAGTTCTAGAGTGAAAATTTTTAGTAGTCATTTCTTATAATAATTGATTATCAACATTTAAAGTATCCAACAAATAGATTAAACTATAAAAGTGTTTGGTGTTTCTTCATGATAATTACTTGGAATGATATCTCTAGACGTAACAATTGGGGCCTAAAACAATGTCAAATTTATTTTATGTTATGCCCAATCATATGAATTATAATTTACTATTGGGATTACCTTAGATACATATGATATTATAAATACCATCTACATTGCACATGTGTCTTAAATTCATGCATGAAGTATACTCATATGTTTTCTTATGGATGATAATCCTTTTAGGATATTGTAAAATCGAAGCATCTCAAATATATTTAGATGACCCATCTATCATCTATCCTTATCAAGTCATTATTTAGGACCAAAAATATACATATAAAATTAGAGAGTCAAAAAATACAAATAGAACTTATAAGATTAGAAGAGGAACAAACAAGATTTCATAAGGAATAATTACAAAAGAAATAGTTAGAAAGTCAAAAGTTACAAATGGAACAACTTGAACATGACAAGTTACAAAAGGAAAAAAAAGGCTGCTAAAAAATAAGAAAAGGTACATAAGTGCAAGTGGATCAATAAAATATACATAGATAACATGAAGATAATTTGAATCAACAAAATTATATTCCTGATCTCACTTTACAGGTCAATTCAGAAGTACAAGATGACAATGTTTTAGATTATTATGACAATGATGATAATGAATCCAACATGGTTTATGATAGATGATCAACTACATAACCTAAATTTTAACCTCTTAGATGATTATTTATATCATACTTTATTCACACCCATTGGTCTAGTGGTATATCCTGATTATTCCAAATTAGTTGCTAAAGATCAATTAGATTCAAAGGGAAAGCATATTTTTGGTATGCCTAAATATGATAATGTGAATAATTATTGCAATAGTATATCTCATTTGGCATTTGTGATAAATTTAATGAATAATGTGGAAATATGTGGTAAATTTTTTTCACCATTATTAGAAATAATGCAACATAAAGATACACACACAATACTTTTGAAAATGTTTTTAGATAACAATATTATTACATTACCTACTACTAGACATTGATAAAAAACACATATTGTGAATAAAGCAGGAAAAAATATTGTGTTTATCATATAATTATAGGACAAGATGTAAAATATTGTGAAACAATACAAAATAAAATTTAGAAATACAAGCATGAAGAAATTATTAAATTAATACAAAATAAACAAATATATCTTACTACAAGGGTTTAAAAGACATTATCTATATATATGAAACACATAAAGCATCTTCAACAAGATTATATAACCATTGCAATATATATGGAAGGAGATTAGTACAAACACAATCCCATTGATACTACTAGATGGGAGATTTTTTGAGTGTGAGAGGATTACAACAAATGGGACATAATATCAATCAATTACATCATAGTGTTGACTGGGAAGAAACTATTGGATATATAATATACTCAGTATCTTGTGGACCAAAAATGGTTAATATATATGAATGTATTATTTCTCATTCACAACACATACCATTTATATTAGGACAACCATGGTTACAACAAATATGAGCTAAGTGGATAATAATAAACAATGCATCACTTTTTCACATGAAGGAAAAATAATTCACATACCACATGATGGTAACAATGAATAAGATGTTGAAATATATGAAAGAATGAGTAGGAGATACATAAGATCCATAGGATCAATCCAGGAGAAAGAACCCACAACAAGAAACCTTGAAAATAATACCAGAGAATAAAATATGTTTTTCTCTCACACCTAAAAAATAGGTGATAATCCTAAAAATTCTCTATATACTCTCTATATTCTCTCATATTATCTCTTACAATTTATTAGATTATAAATTATATATAATACAAATAGTTTGTTTTATGACAATAAACTATTTGTTGTGATTACAAAATAGAGAAAACAAACTATTTGTTTTCAAATACTATGAACAAAAATATTGTTGAGAGAATCTCAACAATAATAAAAACTATCCTAGGTAAATAAAATTAACCCTATGTAATAAATAACTTACCCTATTATCCCTAGGTAAGCTTAAATATTCATTATTCCAACACCCTCCCTTAAGCGAAACATAGGGAGAATGACAAACAAATATGGGTCCCGGCTACTAGGCCTGATAAGGTACCCATGTACAAACCAATCAAATATATGAAAAATAAAGGAAGGACTTCATGGGAAATCCCCCCCAAGTACAACTTCCTTCACCCCAAGCATCGCTCGCAACCAAAGATAATAAGGAGAAGCCAAAGGTTTAGTGAAGATGTCTACAATTTGCTCAGTTGTAGGCACAAACTCCAAAGAAAGAACTCCATCCTGAATAAGATGTCAAATGAAGTGCATGTGAATTTCAATGTGTTTGGTCTGCTGATGCTCAACATGATTGCATGAAATAGCAATCACACTTTGGTTGTCACACCAAAGAGTATTATGTGAAGCCAAACTCTCCAAGCAACTGTGCTTTGATAGCACCTCGATACTCAACCTCAGTAGAGGACAATGCAATAGCAGTCTACTTTTTGCATGCCCAAGAAACTGGACCTAAACCAAGTGTGAAATCAAATCCACAAGTGGACTTGCGAGTGTCAACATCACCAGCCCAATCAGAGTTAGTGTATTCAACAAGTTGTGTATAACTTTGTAGTGTGTAATGTATACCAAAGTGAGTGGTGCCCTGAATGTAGCACAAAATATGCTTGGCTGCTTGCCAATGACTCTCATGAGGCTCATGTGAGAATTGAGAGACAAGGTTCACAATAAATGTGATGTCGGGATGGGTATGAGTCAAGTATTAAAGACTAACTACAAGTTGCCTATACAAAGTTGGATCGACAAGAGGAGTCATACAAGTGGTAGACAACATAAAACCTGACTGATATGGAGTGGGGGAAATCTTACAATCATCCATGCCAAATCGATGAAGAAGGTCTGTTGCATACTTTTGCTATCCAATAGAGATGCCCTCAGAAGACTGAAGAACTTGAAGACCAAGAAATTAATGTAGAAGTCCCAAATCTATCATATCAAACCTATCTACCAACTTGTCCTTGATGTCATGTATCAATGAATCTAAACTACCAGTGAGGGTGAGATCATCAACATACAAAACCGAAATGACAATCTCCTCACCTTGCTTTAGGATGTATACATTGTGATCTGACTCACAATGAATAAAACTAGAACTCAAAAGAAAACTATCCATCTTCTCATACCAAGCTCTAAGAGCTTGTTTGAGGCCATAAAGAGAATGATAGAGTTTACAAACCAATGATGAGTCCTAAATAAATCTTGGAGGCTACTCCATATAGATCTCCTCATGGAGATCACCATGCAAGAAGGCATTCTTCACATCCATCTGAAAAATTGACCAAGAATGTGAAGCAGCAAGAGAGCGTACAAGCTGAATAGAATCCATCTTAGCTACAGGGGTGAAGGTCTCAGAGTAATCAACCCCTTCAACCTGTGAAAAACCCTTAGCTACTAATCTAGCTTTGTACTTATCCACTGATCCATTTGTAACATATTTGGTCTTATAGACCCATTTACATTTTACAAGTTTTCTTCCCTTAGGAAGAGGGACAAGATCCCAAGTATCATTCTTCATCAATGAAGAATACTCATCATACATTGCAACATCCCACTTGAGTATACCAATGGCCTCAGAAAATAACACTGGATCATCTATATAAGCTTGTCCCAAAAGAGCAACACCAAATGTCTGTGAGCAAGTGCAACGAGAATCAGATGGATCACCAACTAAAGAACTAGCTACCTGTAGAGTGCTCTTTGCCCACTTGGGCAAAGGTGGTGAAGAAGATGGCTATGGTGGCTAAACAAGTGCAACATCATCATCATCATCAATAGAAAGCAAATCCTCACTATCCTTTGTAGAAGGAGGGGGAGAAGAAGAACTAGATGTACACTTTTGTGGAGTGGGTAGCTCATCAACCTGAACATCCCATCAAAACAACACATCATGTGTGACAGGATCAAAAAGGTGATAGGATTTTACATCTTCACAATAGCCAAAAAAAATGAGTGGTTGGCTTTTCTTCTCCAATGCTTTGTGTTTGTCATCAGGAACAAATGCCCATGCTTGACTCCCAAAGATGCAAAAATCTGAAATATCAGGCTTGATCCCAGACCAAGCTTCTTCAGGTGTCATATTTTTCACAACTTTGTGAGGCATATGGTTTTGAATGTAGTTTGCACAATTTAATGCTTTAGCCTAATATTGTGGACCCAAATTTTTAGAGTGAATCATACAATTTGCCATCTCTTTCAATGTTCAATTCTTCCTCTTTGCTACACCATTTTGTTGAGGAGTGTGTGGTACAATGAATTGGTGTTGTATCCCATGCTCAATAAAAAATCATAGAAAGCATTACTATCATATTCCCCCCAATTGTCAGTGCATATATTCTTAAGAGGAAGAGATGATTGTCTTTCAACAAAGGCTTTGAAAGCCTTAAAAGTCTTTAAAACTTCACTTTTCAACTTGAGAAAATATACCCAAGTTTTACGAGTGAAATCATCAATGATTGTGAGTGCATATTTGGCCCCTGAAAAAGAATGAGTTGGAAAAGTCATCAAATCACTATGAACCAACCCTAAGGGTGCATTTACACATGTGGCCTTACCAACTGGAAATGGATCTTGGTGTTGTTTACCAACTAGACATCCATGACACACCCCATCAATACATGAGACCTTAGGAAGGCCTTTTACAAGATGTTTTGTACTCATTTGTTGCATATATACATAACTCAAATGCCCTAATATCTCATTCCACAATTTGCTAAGACTATTACCATGTGTTATAAGTGAAGAACCAGAAGACATAGAAGACTCAAACTTATCAAAAGTATAGAGTCTTACAGTATGGTCTGCTATACCTATAGTAACTATCTCACTAGGATCATTACATTCTCTTATTACAACATCATGTGGAGTAAACTCCATAGTTTTACTAGTACCAAAATTACATATTTGATATATAGAGAGAATATTAGAAGAGATTTGGGGTACAAGCAATACATTGTTAAAACATCCATCTTGTTTGTCAATAATACCTGATCCCAAAACTTCAATCTGTGAGGATTTACCCATAAAAATATGTGATGTACTATAATCTGTAAGAGAAGACAATAGATCCTTAGAATGTGTGAGATGATGAGAAGCACTTGAGTCAAAAATCCATTGATCATGACATGAAGATGTAGCCCTAGCTGAAAGTGCTTTCCCTTTTCCTGCAGGAGAAGTAGAAGGAGATGGAGATTGAATGGAAATTTTGTGTTGTTTGACCCCTGCCTCTAATGCTTCCATTTTATTAAAACATCTACTTTCATCATGATTAGGATCACCACAAAAATTACATGGACTAAATGTTTTCCTCTTTTGCTTAAAGGACTTTTTGGTTTTAGTAGATTTAAAATGATGAGGTGTCTGGGTGATGGACTCTGGAGGGTTATTTGAAGGTGCTTGCTTTTGCTTAGACTTTGGTGAAGGTTTTCCTTTAGAATAATTTGCAACTAGAGCATGACTAGGACTAGGTAGAGCATCTAGGGCCATTAATTTCGTTTGCTCCCTAGTCAATCTTTCACAAAAAACTTCAAAGGAAGGCCATTTGAATTCATCATCTAATGTATCCATCATGGTATAAAAAGTAGAGGAAAAAACACTATATGGTCCTTTCAACTTTGAAAAAATCATGAAAATGCACTCCTTATCACTTTTATCCTTTTCACCAGCTTTCAACTGTGACCTAATAAATTTGAAATTTGCCAAGAATTCATCTATTAAAGGAAAATCTGATGGAGAGAGAGTACTCAATTCTACATCTAATTGCAAAATTTTAAACTCATTAACTTTGTCAAATAAGTTTTTAAATTTTTCCCATACCTCTTTTGGTGTTGTAGCATCTGCAATGTGAAATTAAAGATTATCTGAGATGTTGAGGCAAATCAATCCAAGAGCCTCATCCTGCTTGCAACCATATTGCATATTTGTCCTTTTTAGTGGTGAATGCTGCAGGTGTTGTTTCAAAAAAAATTCTCCATAAGCCCTTTGATTGAAGGAGTTGTTGCATTTTTGGCTTCCAAACATGGTAATTTGTGAAGTTTAGGGGTTCAAACAATCAGGATTCCATTCTTGAAGAAGACGATGACGTTGACAGGAACAACCTAGACATTCCTTTTTCCTAAAAAAAACTCCCATTACAATTTAACATCTCCTGAAAAAATTTATTAGCCTTAGATTATATAAAGGTACCAAAAAAAATGGCTTTATGCCAAAAAAATGTATGGGGATTTGACCCCAAGACTTCCTCCCTACCAATTCCTTAACAAATAACTCTAGCCACTTTAGCAAAGTCAACTTTGTTCATTTAAAGCTAGAGACTTGCTTTTTAAACCACTAAAAATTAAGAAATTAATTAAAAAAATCCAAAATAACTCACACGTGTGAAATGGATGCTGAATAATGTTTGGATTTATTAGAAATAATTTTTTGTTCTAGCAAGGTGTGGTGATCAGGAAGAATTCTGATGAGAATTCTATAAACATTTGCCAAGGAAAAAACCTCCAAGCAATTTCAGAATGAGCTCCATAGGATCTCCTCAAAGGATAGTACGGCCAGATCCAAATCCATACTTCTCAATGAGAAATGAAATCCTAGAATGTCTACTAACTCATACAACTTTTAGATTTTAATTTTATATAGTATAAGGCATTCAAAATGAATAAAATTGTACGACTATGCTATAAAACAAAATAGATTATGAAATCCTTGTTATAATCCCCCAAAACACTGTACAACCTACAAATAAACTGTATGGATTGATCTATAATGAAAGCTATCACAATCATCTTTCATGAACAGGTGTCAGATTTCAGAAAAAGGATGCCCCTACAATCTGCCACAACAAAAAACCGTATGGGTACTGCAATCTGCCAGAAAAACTAGTTAGATGGTTTTTGTTTGGAAGAGCTGTACGGCCATGAAAGAATGAAAAAAATCAAGTCATACAGGATTCTTGATGTAATTTTCTATGCTCCTGTACCAAAAAATTTTGGTTTTGGAAATCTGTACTGTCATAAATGATCATAAAGTACAGAAATTTCTAGAAAAAACTTGTAAACAAGAACCAAAATGTGAGAGAATAACAAATATTTGGAACACATCAATAAAATAATGTTTTTGACTGTGTTAATAGATGAAATGTGATGAAAAATTGTAGGGAAGAGGATCTTCAACTATAACTCCAAGCTCTGATACCATGAAAGAATGAGCAAGAGATACACAGGATCCACATGATCAATCCAAGAGAAAGAACCCGCAATAGAAACCTGCAAAAATAATACCAGAGAATAAAATATGTTTTTCTCTCACACCTAAAAAATAGGTGATAATCCTAAAAATTCTCTGTATGCTCTCTATATTCTCTCTTACAATTTATTAGATTGTAAAGTATATATAGTACAAATAGTTTGTTTTACGACAACAAACTATTTGTTGTGATTACAAAATAGAGAAAACAAACTATTTGTTTTCAAATACTACGAACAAAAATATTGTTGAGAGAATCTCAACAATAAAACAAACTATCCTATGTAAAATATTGTTGAGAGAATCTCAACAATAAAACAAACTATCCTAGGTAAATAAAATTAACCCTAGGTAATAAATAACTTACCCTATTATCCCTAGGTAAGCTTAAATATTCATTATTCCAACAATATATTCAACAATAAAAGATAGAATAGAATATGAACATTCATAAGGAAAAGATGAATATTTCATGTATTTGCATAAATCTAAGTATTTAAAGCTTGATGAGGATGACTTACTAGAAAATTATTGATTACAAGTGAAAATTCAAAACTATTTAAATAATAAAAAAATAAAAAATTAATTGTACATAGCTTCTTGATTGATTCATCATGTTATTCTTCTAGTTCTTACATGTGATCAATTTGATCAATATTATAGACTTATCTCTCTGTGTTTTTGGCCTTTGGCCCTTTTTTTCAATTTCCAAATATGAATAGTCCAACGCAGTGACATATCTTGCCATTTAACATGTTTTCATAATATAAACAAAGCATATTACTTTTTTATATCATAGACAATATCAACCAGAATTAATCAACATTGACTACCATTATTGTCTTGAGCTAATAGATTCTATCTTGTAGTATTTTGACACAACCAAATAAAAAATTTAGCAAACAAAGCCTTAATGTAACTGATTTTTTGATATTACAATCAATTTAAATTTACACAACAATACTTTTTTCATGTAAAATCTTTATTTTGTGTACTATATTTCTCATGCATGTGCTTTACATATTTTGACAAGTGTACATTTAATGACACAAGGATGTATAATCATTCCTTCATATTCTTATTTTATCTCCCATATTGACACATATAGTGGGGGCATATTGCTAATACATGTCCATGTCATCATTTTTAGTGCATAATTTACCATTGACACATGTTTTGGATTATTCAAATCCCTTCCTTTCTTCTAATTTTAACCCATGGTTCTATCTTATATTCTCTATTATCCTAATTTTAAAATACTAAAAGTACAAAAAGCAAATATGATACAAATTTAAAAACATTCAAAATATTATAAAAATCCAAAATGAGGACATAAGCCTAATAATTTATCTATTTTACATCATTGTCATATGTTATTTATCTCATGATTAGTAGATACTATAATCTTATTTTGTTACACATGCATTTCACTAGTATTTATGAGTGCTATGTGAAACACAAAAACTTCACACATACTAAGATGTTGAACTTAACAATACCTAGTGGCCATGATAAAGTAGGGGCATCTTATCCAAAGTTTACAATATTTATAAATGTTACCATTATATGAATCATATACTCTTGATCTATATATTTTTTACAAATGTCTTTCTAACATCTCTATCTTACATTTATGTACATGGATTTGCTATTTTACAGGATACAATCACATTACACATACTTTGTGTAGAATAATTTATATTTATATGATCCATTGATGTTATTACATGTACTTATTAGATTAGAATTTTCTTTTCTACTGTGTAAGTTACCTTGTCCCTTGTGTGCAAAAATTTATTGAACATCTCTATGATATCATTGTTTGGTTTGTGTGAAATTTGACCATGTTCATTTCTTATGGCCCTTGGCCCTATATTTTGTACAACATTTGAACATGTGCCTATATGCAACCCTTGGTCTTATTACATGACATTACACTTGTTGTGTTTGTGTTATTGTTGAGATTCTTAAGCCTGATTACAACCATGATCCAAATCATGCATTAACTATTAGGTATGATCCTATTACAGAAACTAAAATGAGCTTCATTAATACATTTATATAAGCCTTGCCTCATTTGTTACATATACAATTATAATGATATATATATATATATATATATATATATATATATATATATATATATATATATATTACTATAATGACATAAATATTTCACATATGCTACAATATTCAATGATTACATCTTGATACACATGATATAAGTAAATTTTATTATGAGATGAGTGACTTTCATGATACATCCGTCACCTCAAAAGGTGGGCATTTTAGTGGGATTTTCATACATGAGATAAGACTATTTGAACAAAATCAATTTTAGGTACAGAATGTAAAAAGATTAAAAAACTCAATCATTGGTATAGATTATGGGGCATATGTCATGAACACACTCACATTACAAGAACATATTATAGATTCATACATTTTGGGTGCTTGAAATAGATTCATGCACAAACTTCAAGCAAAATTTACAAAATTTGCATCTACATACAATTACACATTTTATATCTATCACATGATGGCATGATATAAATTCATGCTATAAAAATTATTTTCTATCCATGATCATGGTAGGAGCATGGATGTCAACTATTATTTTTGATCATGCATATAAAAAGTAAAGAACAAAGTGACAAGTGAATATATATTCCATATGCAATAATTGATTCAGTTAAAGTGCATAATGCAAAATTTGGAGATTCAACACCCTCCAATAGTATAGTCTATAGATCCTTTGTGGATTTTAACCCATTTTTATCTTTGGGGTTAAAAAATACCAATAATACATGTTAAGGTTTCTGTGTCCCTCAATGGATTCTATTTTTTATACATGTTCACTTCAAATTGGGGCTTTATCACCCTCAATTCACCACTAGTTGAAATAAGGAACCAAGTCTTTCCAAGTGCTTTATGGGAAACACATTCTCCAATGCTTTAAGGAAGAATCAAATTCAATAAAAGGTACAAAAATAACATTGGTTTCAAACATACAATTGTGCTCCTCCCTTGTTTCTCTTTTCATGTTTTTCAATTTTCAAACTTCAAGATTTTTAGAACTTCAAATGAATAAAATGACTACTTAATGAGCTATTATATGGTTTTATAAGTTAAAATGCTTTGTAAAAATGAAATATCCACTAAAAGGCCAAGTGTGTTTTACACATTTAGGTATATCTTTCCATTTACTTTAGTAATTTCATTTCTATACTAAACCAAAGGCAAATGTAATCACTCAAATTTGGTCATGAATACTTGATAATATCAAGTTTGGCCCAATTTCACTTTAATTGACTTGAGAATTTAATTTGAACATATTTCACCACCTCACTCTATCTTAAATACCTATATGGACTACCCCATTTTAATTTGTTGTCTTATGCCTACAAAAATATTCTTTATTGTTAAAAACCTTAAGCTTTTGTATAGACATACCTAATCCTTAATTTAAAATGTTACCCTTGAGGAAATAATCAACTATAATGGGTCAGGATAAGAAATCGATATTGTCACTATGGGTAAATCTTATCTTTCACCCTAGTAATAGGTATTTTTCAAATTTGGACCATCCTTAACAAGTTGGTCTATAGTTTTAGGATTGGCAGCATGAGGTTTTCCATTTTTGGATTATTATAAAGGCACATCTAAGTCACCTATTTTATCATTTATAAATTCTAATTTTGAAGGACCCTTACATTGTTTCACAGTGAGAAAAGCTTTCATGTTCTTCCCATATTTGATTTTATTCATTTGAACAAATGTTTAGCAAAGTCAAGAGCCTATTCTATCTAAGTCAAGAAAAACATTACCAAAAATTCAAGCCATTTCTAGATGTAGTCATGTATCAAAAGGAGCATAATCACACTAAACATTCTAAGTGGGAGAACTATGTGGGCTTGATTTCCCTCTTTAAAGTTTGGATATATAAGAAATGATCAATCATTATGGGGGTGGTTTGGGTCAGTTCAAACCATTACACTCCCCCTCTCTATTTTCTCATTTTTAGTTATTTCAAGCCATATTAAGGTTTCAACTTTGAAGAAGTCATTTACAGGTCATTTGCACACAGCTATATGTTAAATTTTTGCATATAGGCATATTTTAAGTAGGCATAGGTACCTATGCCACAATTTTATTAGTTTTTCATATAGGAGAATATTGAACCTTAAATGAAAATAGTGACAGCTGATTTTATCCCCTTCAAGTTGTATCGAACCTTAGAGGTGAATGTTATAGTTTCTATTGCACACACATAATCAATCTGAGTTGATTATCTTCAACTATCTTTAAGTCATGCACAATAAACATACAAGCATAAAACAATGAAGTCTTATTATGTTAATAATAGTTAGTTTCTTTCATTCATTCATGCTTTGTCCATTTCAATAATTTACTTTCATTCTTCTAGTCGTAAGTTATTTTACAACATTTACTACATTTATATTCTTTTTATCTTAATTAGAGTTAATAAACCAATAAATTCCAAATTATGATAAAATAAAATAATCAAAGATTTATATAACATATATTATCATGTTTTAATATATAATTTACATGATTAAATATTTATTTATGACACATGGTGCATATAAACCTTTCTTTTGAGATGAGTGATTCACATGATTCATCCCTAATATCTAAAGAGAGGAACTATAGTGAGATTGTCTTAGAGATTCAGACCATAAAAACATATAGATCATACTTTGGGTCAAATTATGTGATTTAAATGGGATAACTTGGACATATTAAGTCATATGTGAGGTATTCTACATGATTATGAGAAATATTTAGAACATTTTATGACATTCTATGATAAATTATATGGATCCGATTGAGAAAACTTGTTATATTTATTAGATTGAAGGACATTATATGACATTGACAAATAGATGATGGAAATTATATACTAATTTAAGGTAAAAATGGATTATATTTATGACATGAATTTTGTTCTTGCAAACACTTTTTTATTTCTCTATTGTGGATCGATAGATAATGATGGTACTATGTAATCTATTTGTAGCAATTGATATAAAAATCCATTTTGACATAAGAACCTATTTCAAGGTTCAATTTTAACATACAAACCTATTTCAGAGTTCCAAAGAAATAATTATGAATATATTCAAAGTAATGCAATTGAGTTTTTGCAGTGTTTAAATTCCAACACTTTCTTTTTGGAATGGTGGCTTAGGCATTATACTCTTCAACACATGGTTTCAAAAATTGGGGAATAATCATCCCATGTAATTTTTTGATTGAGTTTATAAAGTGATAGTTTGGTTCACATACCCTTAGGTTCATGGAGACAACACTAGGCATACTTGTTAATAGTAAGTGGGGTTAATCACAGGTACCATACTTATTATTTTATCCTCTTAATCTAGCATTTTTGAAACTAGACTAAAAGGGGGGAATTTTTAGACACCTAAATTTAGTGTTATATAATTTGGTAACATCAAATTTGGCACTCTTTAACATACTTGGAATTTTCATACATAGTTGAAACTTGTGCATGTTTTCCCCTATCCATCTATACATGTTGTTTTGGCCAACCCAATTTATTAGATATACATATTTAAGATCATCCTAGTATATGCAAGAACTTTCTAGAATCCTAAACAAAATATTGCCATATCTCATATCACTATTTTTTCAATTTTTATGGTAGTGTCCAAGGACACTCAACAGTTGTATTTTTCAATTTAGAAGTCTCCATTATGTCAACCTAGACAACAAGAAATATTAGAGTCAGTGAAAAATAAAAATAAGTCTTAAAGTCATACCCATTTCGAAAAATCCTAGAAAAACTTAAAAAACTTGAGAAATAAATTATCACTCTCTTAAGACATTATCACAAAGGAATACATATCTAAATATCCCTCAAAATATTAGCCCTATATCCAAGTCTGAATATAAATGTAGGCCAAAGTTATATGGTGTCAAGTGTCAAAAGAAAAAACATTGCATTACATTTTAGACTGATCACAATGGTGTACATACACCCACATAAGTGGGAGAATTGGATATTTGAGTGCTATTTAGAGTAATGGAACATAATAAGCACTCAATCACTCAATATGCAGTGGTTGGGATACCCAACCCAACTTTATAACCCTTTTTTCAAGGGTCATATTATGTCACAATTGTGATTAAGGTTTAGAAGAAAAGAGGGGGAAAACAAAGATCAACTCATATGACTAAAATAAATCATACACACAAGAGGTATATATAGGTGTATGTACAATGGTTTGAAGTAGCATAAACCTGCACAGTTAATAGGGATATAACTAGTAGAGCCTAGTTAATACTGGTCACAGTAGGGGTTTGAGTTTCTTCTCTAGCATCAAAGCAAAGTTTGATCTTTAGTTTCATGATATGGGAAATTATAAATAAAATATATATCCATTATAGGGACAATTACAAACATAATGTGTTGAAAAAATTAGAATTAAGATAAGTGCATGTCTCCTCCATTACTTTGACCATTCCAAATATACCAATTACAATATCAATATACTCTTTTACATTTATATTAGTATGATTATTTCCCTATTTAAATTTAATATAAATATTCATATTTTTAATTATTTTGGATCACATTAATAAAAAAATATGTTATATGACTGAATCTTGACTTCGACCTAGTTTGCATAATCTAAAATAAAATAATAATAATGGAGTCAAGGAAACTGTCTATTCATTATTGCAACTATGCATCTCACATGCTTAGAATAAGACCTCCACATATTTATGTGGTGTGTGGATGGAATAACTTGAGAAAGAGTTTCAACCTCCTCTTCCCTAGAAGTAATTAATGCAACTAATGAATACTAATGACCCTCTTTTGGCATAAAGGATTGTGTAGAGAGATCAATATGGATAAGTGACACAAGTGTGTAGTATTATGAAGCATAAAATGAATGGAAAAGCATGGATCTAGGCTATACCATTGGTGTGACATATTCTTTCTCTATTGAATCCTATTCTTCCTCTCTCTTCTTAATCCCTAGATTGTTTGGCAAGGCCTTGTATTTATCGGATGATTATGGATCACCCATGTATATTAGCTGATTTTTGAAAATGTAAATGGGAAGGGCTAAGGTGTAATTTAAATGAAAATGGGTATAAGGACCCACAAAATAAAAAATAAAATAAAAAAATAGGGGTACAACCCTAACAAAGATGGGCCTGTATAGCTACAAGTTTTATAGGATAAAGTAAGGCTCAATTCTCGAGGTAGGTTTGTGTAACATGTGATAAGTAGTTTAAATGCACTAAGAGATACCTTATAGATAAGTATTGGGATGTTTTTTAGGGTTAGTGGACCAAATAAATATTCATGTGGGATTAGGGCCATCCTAGGAATAGCCTAAAAATTAAAAGTTTTCCAAATAGGTAAAATTGGGAACAAAACATGAGATCAAAAGTTTTATGCAAAATTTCAAGGTTAATATAATGCTCCCACTTTGATGTGGGTAAGTGAGCTTACTCTTGTTAAGTTTCCATCCACACTTGATTAGTTGATTTGTACCTTTAAAATTTCTAATTTATAGAGTTAGTTAAAATTATCATGATATACATGTGATTATTTAAAAAATTTGAAATTTAAAGATTTGCATTTTTGAAAATTAGCTCTTAAAATTGAAATTGAAAGGAAGAATAGGAAAAAATACATCTTTTTTTCCAAATGCCACCATAATTTATCTATCACTACAATTTTGATAGGTGTTCAAAACATATCCCAACACTTATGAAAATCAACCAGACCCAACACACACATCCTAGACTTTTAAAAAATGCAACAAACATAGCTAAAAAACTTTAAAAAGTTATGAGCACCACATCCACTTATCTATCAAGGAATTAGATAATTTATCTCATCTTCTATCATAATGAACATGTCTTGAATTTTAAAATTTACTTTATAATACCCCATTTTGAGGTGAGGGATGAATATCCTATTGTTGCATTCACTCATCTCAAAAGAACACAATAAAAACACCATATGTAAGGAGTAAAAATTAGTCATCGCTTGTTATTTTTTTCCCAAGGAAAAAAATATCAATACATATTAATAAAAATAGGAAATTACATTTTTCACATGCTACCAAGAGCATTCTCGACAAAAATCCAATATTAAGACAAACTACCAAAACCAAAGTAAGAATCGAAGCCCCAAAAACACCTTGCACAACAACCAAATGCAAAGCTCAACTGTAGGACAAAAAATATTTAGTATAAGAAGGTTCACAAACCCAAGCTAAAAAACCCCAAAAAATAACAAATACACAGATCAATAATATCACACTAACACTAACTTGAAATGAAAATTACAGCAGTGTGTGATCACAAAAAGAGTGCACACATGCAATCTTTCCCCCTCTATGGGTTCAAAAAGTACTCATCTGTATACTTCCAAAAACAATCCATCATTTGAGAGAGAGAGTTAGCCTTAATGTTTAGCTACTTGAAAACATGTTGGAAGGAAATACTGACAAAAAATTTCAGCATCTTGTTAATCTAATTTAATAAAGGTAACAGAGTCAAATTATCTAGTTAGCTGAATGCCCCATGAAATAATTATTGGGAAGGACCTAAAATATTTTAGTTCAAAATTCATATACCACATCTCAAAGCAATAGTCCACATTAGTTCCCTGCCAACCATCCATAATGCCTACCATCCCTTTTGTCTTAGCCCAAACTTTAATTATATATGGACATGTGACCAGTAAACGATTGATGGTATTGTCATCCATTTTACACAAATAACAACATCGAGGACCATGTTAACTTATTTTTTGAAACACTTCCCATGTTAAATCTTGTATTATTTAAAGCCAAACATATGAATAACCTTGTATTTAGGGGAAATTTTATTTTCTAAAGTTTTTTCAACCACCATAAGTTGGCTCTTCGATCCCCAATTTAAAACAAAGCCTTATACACCAAACTATCAATATACTCACTCGATGATGGATTTTTTGACCAAACTATCACATCCTCCATTTAACTAATTTTAACATGAATCAAATTTAGTTTCTTCACATAAGCCTTCCATTGTATAACATCTTCACTAGCCAAACCTAGTAACCCGACACTTTTCCACCCTTGGTGCCAGATGTTAGTGGAATTGGGATCTTATGCATGTGCTATACTAGTAATTCAAGAATCCTAAAATTAAGTAATAAGGTCCACATTAAATATATGAGTTACACCACACCCAACCCAAGGATCAACTTTGACCTTGACTCTTTCACCATTCCCCACCTTCCAGATCAACCAATTTCCAACAAGTGGAAAAGATTGAATATCTACCTTCCACACCAAACAAATATTATGAATAGGTTTAATGGTGATTATAATCCATTCTTTGACAGTGAGATTTTAATATAATTTGATTTCATAGCCCCCATTTGAAATAATCCTCCAAAGGCTTTTGGCAGCTAGGGTCATCCCAAATAAATGAATATTTATAAGGCACCAACCACTAACTTATTTTGTCTTGGTCAAATACTACCATTTAACTAAGGGAATACAATATTTTTCCTTCCTACATGTCCATATAAATTTGAAAATTTTCTTCCTAATGATCTCTAGTATTCCTTTTGGGATACAAGATAAAGAAAGCCAATAGAATGAAATAGATTCTAAAACAAATTTCACGAGAGTTAATCTGCTACCTAGGGTGAGCCATCTATTGCACCACACATTTATTATATTTTAAACCTTATTAATCAACCAATCCACTAAATTTTCCCTTAGTCATTTGGTTTCAAGAAAAAACCTAGATATTTAAAACCAACATAGAAATCCATTTGATGGATTGGAAAACATAACAGGACCCATGTGATCTGATCTAGCTCCATCCTATTAAAATAAATAAACAATTTTTTTTAAATTGATCTCCATCCTAGTAGCCACATAAAATAATTCAAATAACTCTTTTAACTTAGAGATATGCCTCCTAGAACCATCACAATACAACAACACATCATCCACAAAAAGTAGGTGGGTAAGAACAATGGATCTTCCAACCTTAATGCCTCTGATCATGCCTGTTCTCTTGTCTTCCAAAAAGTGTGGCTTAACCCTTCAAAAATAAAAAATAAATAGCAATGGGCATATAGGACATACCTACTTTAATCCTTAAGAAGGTCTAATAAATATATATGTATAACCGTTGATTAATATAGCAAAATATACTAAGGTTGAAAACCCCATGATCCAGTTTGCCATCTAAACAAAAACCCAATATGATCAACAATAAATGCAAATAAATCTAGTTAGCTTTATCATAGCCCTTTGAAAAATCAAGATTCATAATCGCAATAGGCAATTTCTTAGTTTTAATGGAATAGAGCCCCTCCTGAGCCACCTTAATGGCATCATATATCTAATGACCATAAAAAACCAAATTATTCATTGGAAATAGTCCAAGACAAAATATTCTTCAATATAATGGCTATGATTTTAACAATGATCTTATATATGTAATTGAATAGATAAATATGCCTAAAATAATCAAAAGAAGTCAGATTGTTCTATTTAGGAATAAGTGCAATGAAAGTAGTATTGAAAGCACCCAACACCTTTCTAGTTATCTTAGTATCCTCTACCACTCTACGCAAGTCCTTAGAGATAATGTCAAAAAAAGACAAAAAAATCAACTGTCTAATTGTGGAGGCTTGAGATTTTATCCTTTTAGAAGGATTACAAATTGACTTTATCTCTTTTTTAGTTACTTCCTCCAATAACCTCCCATTGGCATATTCATTAATACAACTAAGGAAGTGTGTGGATTTATAATAATCTTTGCAATATTGACTCTTTCTAGTTCTTTGTATATCTTCTTGAAAAGAGAAACCACCACGTTAACTATATCCCTCAAAGTCCTAGATTTCGAGCCATCTTCCTACATTTCCAAACTAATAATCTTATTTTTCCTATGATTGGAAAAGTTGTGAAAATATTTAGTATCTTTGTCACATTTGCCAATCACAAGGCTCTAATTTTGAGTTTCCATTGATCTTCTATATTTGCTAATAATTTCCTCTTCTTCTAGTCCAAACATTTGAGTTTTTTTAAGAATCCTCATCAAAATCCTTATCAAAGTTTTGGTTGTAAAAATGAGTAATCTGGTGTTCCACATTAATAATCTCCTATTCATCCTTGCTAAACTTATTGAAATCCCACCTTATAATAACTTTCTTCACCTTTTTCAGATTTGTAACTAATTGTAGGCTAGTTGACTCCCAAGAGAAAACATCAAAAGTAGTCTATTCATCTTTCATCGACTTGATAAAATCTTCTTCCTTTATCCAAGTGGGATTGAATTTGAAGGGACTTAGGGGTTTATTATCTTCCTTTTAATACAAACCACTATGGGAAGATGGTTCAATTCCATCCAGTTTCGACCCAGGATCTGATCCTATATGAGCCATTCAACATATATTTCGAGACAAAGAGCATATACAATATCTTATCCATTCTCTCAACAACAGTTCTCATATTTGTCTAATTTGGATCCAACTTGATTAGTTCCATATCCACCAACCCAACTTCCTTAAATTTGTACAAAATGTACTCCACCAGTGGGTCAAGCCTAACAATCGACCCCCACACTTCAACTCTACTAATAATAAAATTTAAATCCCCCCCTCCCCCAAATATTATTAGATCTCAAAAAGTCTTGAGCAAAAAGATCATCTTAGAATTTCACCCTCTCCTCATAAGGTCCATACATATTAACCACAAAGAAGGTTTTTCCTAACTCTATAGAGAAGAGTTCAACACCAATTCGTAAATCCAGTATGATTGAACTAACTAACCTCAAAGTAGAATTTTACCATCCAAATATCAACCCCCAGAATGCCCATTAGAATTGACAAAAATAAAATCTCACTCCTTTAAAATTTTAGACAACTCCCCAATGACATTTTTATTTTCACCCTTAGTTTCCTATATCATAACCACACCAGGTTTATGTGAATCCACTAACCTCCTTAGGGGCATTTTTTAGGTGGGATTTCCCAACCCTCTATGATCATTGGGTTAATGACACGATCGTTTGTCCTACTCTAAGGGTCCCTAATATAGTTTTTTTTGTAATATTTATCTCTTCATTTTGTTTTTTGCATGAGACAACTACAAAATCCTTCCCTTTCCCATATGAGATCCCTCTATGATCATGTCTCTACCCAAACCTCCTTCAATGCCACCATTTTCCCTGTCCTTGTCTACCATCATGGATCTCAAAGGATATCTAGGTTGTTTGGAAAAGCAAGGGACTCTTCAGCGTTATGTCTAGAAGGGATTCTCTATGACCTCAAAGAACCCCCTAAGATTAGAAGATGCTTGTTAGATTACCCAACTGATGGAGTGACTCCTCTAATTCCATGTGCATCATGTAATTCTTGGACTAGTCTATGGACATCACTCTTTTCCTTCACCAACATATTAAATACTCCTTCCTTACGCATCTCCAAATCATTTTGTTTCTCTAATGAAATTAGAAAAGGGCCTTCCTCTATCTGCAAAGAATGAAAGGTGCACTCTCCAACCTTGTTCATAGATTTTGAGTGTTGTAAGATGGTGGGATCCATCCTCATCATATCCTGCATAGAAGTGTTCTTAGATTGGGTCATCTCTTCCACTAGATCCCATTCAATTAGAAACAATATTTTTTCTTCCATTCCTTTAGTGCTTATAAGCCGAGATCCTCTAGGGACTACAATATTCTACATATTATGGGATGCCATCCACTTCTATGAATAATTAGCTATCCTGCCCCCTCAAGTTGCATATCACTATTGGCTGTTGAAAAATCATGGTTCTCCTTCACCCTCCTATTGTCTACATCCAACCATCTTCTCCACTCTTTATGGGGGAAATGTAGTTTAAAATCAGAAACTAAATAAACATAATGGTGACATATAACACAACTAAAGGGAATTCTACCATATTTCAAAGATTGTGTATGCTTCCAACAACCATACTGAAGCTCTATTTAATCATACAAACCTTCCTTCAAATCCAAATCCACCGATATTTTAGGCATTATCTAAGAGGGTTGCCTTTGGTAACTCTCATTTGCCTCGAGGAAGGTCCCAATACTATTTCCTATAGCCTTAAAAACCTCTAATGACCAAAACTATAGAGGTAAACCTTGTAGCTTAACCCAAACATGAAGAATCGAGGATCTCATCAAGAGAGGATCAAAACTTGGAATTCATTTTCTTAAAGATAATGGAGACAATCCCCGAAACCATCTCTTGTCCAAAATCTTCCCAACATCAACTTCAGTTTTAAAGATGAATGCAAGCCAACGTCTTACCAAAATATGAAAAATAAGACAATAACTCAGTATTACCTGCCAAACACAATGATCCATTATTCTAATATTCACTCTGAGATTTTCCTCTAAAAATACATCTAGTCAGAGATGTATTAGTCAATTCCAACACTTGGTCTATCCTCACATCTTCTCCCAAGACCAATCTGACCCTATTTTGTGAAGCTTGATACACTTTAGACCTTTCTTTGTAGAAACCATCTTGAGGGAACCCAATGACCCCTTTACTGGTTAAAAAAGCATCTCAAACCTTCCTCGTAACAACGAGCTTTGCAATTCATTTATTTGAAATCCCTCTATATCTAAAATTTTGAAATACCCACCAGGGAGCCTCCCGTTCTTGCCATTTCCCAAATCCATCTCTTCTTAATGAACTAGATATAGATCCAACATATCGCTTCGTCCCTCTGAATCCACTTCAAGGTTACCTTCTCATATATCTACCAACCCCTTCAAAGATGAGAATTGTTCTGCCTTATCTTTAACATAGGACTTATCTCCTACCACTCCAAAATTTGTTCTTGCCACAACCTTAGAACCACTAGCAAACTTATCACTACCACCAATAGAACCTAACATCTCCCCTGACAGAAAATAGTGATAAGGAAATCTAAGTAACACCTCCTCCCCAAGTCCTTTTCAAGAAGCTTTCCAAATAATTCTCTCAATTTATTTAATCAACAATCCAAAGTGAAGATTGCAGTACCTTCATGGGGGGTATTCTGAGTAATCCACCACTTATTATTCCCTCTCCAATGAATCCAAATGCTTGGAAAGTAGACCTATCCCATCCTCTACCTCCATGGATGAAACCAGTCGCTGCTCTATTTTGAGAAAGAATATCGATCAGATAAGATACTCAGAAGGGATGATTACCTGGGAAGAATTGTAAGAGCACGATCTCTGACAACTGTAAAATCATATCTCAGCCTCCAGTATCTGCTAGGACAGGGTTCAGACTCCGATAAGTACTTGCACAGGTCACGAGCTTCAACCACTGGCTGAGCAAGTCTCAGGCTTCGCTGACTGTCAGAGCAGCCAAAAGATTCCAAGAGTGTAAAATGGGGTTTATTACTTACCGTGCCACTGCCTACAGTGACATGTCTACTTGCATATCTTATGGTTTTCTGTACTGTAGGAAGAAAATCCTGCCTGCATTCTCTGTTTGGTACCAAACTAGAGCTCTACCAAATTCCAATGCCTGTAATGGGGGAAGCCACACCTGTTGATTCTCCTACTGAGCACTAACAAACACCTTAGACTTACCTCTATTCCCTCAACAAGGAATGCTTACCTGTTGGTTCAATGCTGCCACCATGATCTAAGCCGTGCCTGTTGCTTCTCCTGATTGAAGATCGGTAGGCTGCCACCCTGCTGTGGTTTCATCCACAGTTTTGATTCACTTCAAATATGTAAATGCTCAATGATTACATATCAATGTAGACTTTCTAAGATAAGAAAAAAAATCCTCTCGAAACTTGATAACCAATTTTCACAATATTAAAATAGAATGTTTCAAACAAAATATTAAATCCCATTACCCACACTAGAGAAATAAATCCAAGATCTTTCAGATTTAGGCCTCATATATAATCTTAATGGAATGGATAAACAATTTCTTAGAGTGAAGATTATTGAAGAATCACCTTGCCATATATTCACCTCCCCCAACATCAAGATCCACGAAGATCATCTAACATTCATATTTATCATTTATTATTATATTATTGGAACGCTTCACATGATATTAACAAAAAAATATAATTACAAAAGGTTATAAAGTAAAATAGTCGTTTTGAGCCGGAATCACTTGTTATTATCCAAAACATATGTAATTTGAAAAATAGCCCTCATATGCTAGAAAATAATGTAGCATGTTATTTTCTACCATGAAAATATTGAATTTAGATTTGAATTTTTAAATTTTTTGAACTAGCATCTAATCATGCTACCATATATCATGAAAAGTCCATTTTTTTAAATGGGAGAAACTAATATACCCATACAAGAAACACACACAAAAGGTGGGCCTAAATAAAATAATAAAAATATAATCAAGCAATATTCTCCCATAGACGCATGATAACCATTATGGTAGCATAGGCACTAAGTAAATATCACAAAATGTTAATGATTACACCCATGTTAGTGATTCAAATTAATGCACAATGAAAAAAATAAGATGACGAAAAGAACATGCACAAAAATAAAGAACATGCACACACAAGCAAAAATTCATGAGAAAGAGTTAATGTAATAGTGTAACTATAGGAATATAAAATATCCATGTGATAAGTGGCATATAAAATACTAGATGATAATGTAGTAGCCAAAGTAGCTAACTCAATGTGATAAAGGACAAACAAGAATAGATATTGTCATGGAAGAATTATCTAAAGTGAAAATGTCCCAAAGGTAGAACATGTTGTCTATGAAACTATCCCATCTAAGATGTGGGCACACCATGTGAACTTTGGTATGATGTAACTTGTGAAACTGCATAACACTCACTCCATAAAAATACTATGAAAATCTTATGCGTAAATTATGGATAATGGATAATGAAAACCTCTACAATAGATAAGCATGTGACATCTATAGAGTAAAATTTTTGATTTTTTGAAACTTTTCCAATGTTTTTGAAAATTTTGAAATTTTGCTAATGTTTTTGGATTTTTAAAAGTATGCCAATATTTTTGAATATTTGAAAATTTATACCCCTTGATAGGAAATATATGAGTCATGTGGACATTAATCAAGATAATCCTAATGTGATAAAGTGCATAAATATTGTAGTGTGTATTATGATCTATGCAATAGTGAAAGCTAATTACGTAAAATAGGTCCCAGAGTGTAATGTAAAATTAAATTGTCATGACATATGACATATCCAACTATGTGCCAAGGCCAAATATGATGTGAATTGATAGTTAAGAATATTTATGTACTTGGGGAAGACCTCCTTCCTCCCCAAAATGGAAAATGCTAAGATAATGTCATATAAAATAATGATAGTCATCATATGTCAATCTTAGTATATAAATCATAGATCCTAAAGTCAAGAATATGTAGTGCCAATTGTATATATATAGAAACATGAGGGGTCTGATGCCTTCCATTAATAAATTGTCATATTCCCTCAAATTAGAATATGTAATTAAGTGAGTAGTGTATTGATGATGAAATGATGCCAAGATGTAATAATGGATGTGTGTAATATGTCATGTTAAAGTGATACATGTATAACTAGTATAATGCGAAAGATGAAAATTAATAGTGTCAAACTCCCAAGGGAAGATTAGGCTACTATCATAGTTAAATAAAAAATCATAATATGCCAATGAGAAATGAACGCGGGAACCATGCCCCCTACATAAGAAATATAATGTAGATAGATAGGCCAACATATATTATACTTGGGTATGATACCCACATAGGCAAAATAGATATGATTGGGTATGAAACCATATATGATATTTTAGTTGTAATTTGGAAGAAAATGGAAGCTACCATAAATAAGCATAGGGATACTTAGAAAAAAGGATGAGCAAGGCTAAAAAAATATAGGAATGATATGATGATAATTCTAAGCATCTATAGGCTTCTTTCATAACTCAATGCATGGTATGAAAAAATATCCTAATAACTATGTTGTCTTCTTTGGGAATACTAGTGTAAGTTTTATGAATCGGATCAACAATCAAGTTGTTGAGGCCAATGAAACATAACAAGAAATGTGAAATAAGTGGCTTAGGAGAATGTCAATGAAAATAACATATAAATCAAGCTCAAGAAAAGGCTCAAATCAAGGTTATAGATGGTGATGTATAAAATGAACTCTTTTAGTATAATGATATGTTAAAAAATATATTGATAGTTCCATGTACACATGTAAGATATGTATACTTCATGTAAGTGAGTGAAAAAATAATATATTTAAAGGTAGTTGCATATAGCTTCATATGATTGCTTAATATAATAAGTAACTATCTCTTTCCCTTTAAAGTTGTAAATTGTACTAATACGTATATTTTATTAATATTATCCCACCCCCTACCAAAATAAAGGTATATCATTTTGAAAGAGAGTGTAAAAAATGGATGCATAAATTCTATAGTGTATGGTAAAATAGTTATGATGTGCATCATGTGACTAAGATAAAAGATTTTTTTTTTTTTTGTATTTTTATAATTTAAGAATTTTTTTGGATTTATATAATTTTGTAAAAGGAAACACTAAGAGGCACAAAAATTAGAATAATAAAAGATATGTACAAAACTATGGTACAATAAATATGCATTGATGATGATCACCAAGGCATTTAATATTTTTTGTATTTTATCAATGTTTTTGTATTTTAGAATTTAATAGAAACAATATAGAAACATGTAAAACAATAAGCAAGAATAATCTATATCACAAGAGGGTTTATAAAATTGTATGTGTGGAAGCCCTCAATGTGAGTTATTATATTACCTTATAATAGTGTCAATGTTTGAATCTAAGGTAAAATAGTTAGAGCCATAGTTTAATGGACCAGAAAATGTCTCTATAGATGTGTAATAATTGTCATCATTCTTGGGTGATTTAATTTTAGTCATTTGTATAGGTGGTTCTAAATATTATGAGGAATATGTTGTGTCCAAATTACTGTATGAGATTGTAAATTAGTCTTAATATGTGGATATTAGGGTGCAACATGTTTCAGAGGTGAAACTATGGGGATTGGAGCTAGAGAAGTTGGTGAAATAGAAGATTATGCCTTTGTTTGAAATGTCTTATGTGAATGGGAAATTTTTTATTATAGATGAATTATAACTAATTTCTTAGGATAAATAATCATTAGAATTTTGGTTGTGATAATTGGTCAATGATTAGGCTTTCATAAAGTGAACCAAAAATAGTGTGTATTTCATTGTGATACAAAAATTTAAGAGAGTTTTGAAATGTTTATGTAATTTATTTGAAATCACTTAGCCAAGGACACCCAAGTAATAGATTATATGATCTTAAATCAGGTGAAATATATAACCAAACTAAACATTATTGATGCAGGGTTATGACCCACCAAGTAGACTGATGGGAAAATTCCCTTTTGTTTTAGGATTATAAGGTGTAACCAAATGAAATAGTTTTAGGTATTTGGTTTTATAAATAACCATGCAATTAAATAGTAGTTCAGTGATATGATTGTTTCTTACAAAGATCCTTCCTGTCAGTCAATTAGCTCTACTAAATAGTTCAAAAAACTATCTTAAAATGGATATTCATAATGATATAGTTTGTACAAAAGTTATTTTGTTCAAAAGAAACATAAAATGAAAGAGTGCTAAACAAAGAATAAAATGTCCTTAACTAGTAGAGATATTTTCTATAAACTATTTAATTTCTAAAATTCATTATATGATTTTAAGCTATTGATCATGTAAATCTAGTTATTACTTAGAATTTGATGAACACATAGAGGAGTCCAAGGGAATTTTATTGCAAATATTTCTTGTGATGTTTACTTGACATTTTTTAATTTATGACAAATTTCTTGAAGACATTCATATAAAAACCAAGATTATAGAAAAAGTGTTAGTCACAAGAATAGTTACACTATTTGTTACTCAATTCAACCAATCTACAATTCATATATGTAAATTTCATATATTAATCAACTTAATCTAACACCTCATACATTATTCAATAATTGAGAGAGAAAAATACATAATAAACTCATTAAAATTTTCAAATAATTTTGAGTTTATAGTATAAAAATATTCATCTCCTTGAGAGGTAAATACAATATGTATATATAGGTCTAGTTGGGCACCACCACATTTGACAATAAAGCTACATGCAAAAGCTATTTTTTTTCTTAAACCTAGATAAAATCTATTAATCATGCACAAAGTTTAAAATGTTTTGTAAAAGTGATACAATTCAAAAAATAAATTTTCTCCCATATCACTTGGAGTTTTATGGAGCTTTGGAAGAGCCAGCTAGATAATTTTAGAAAGTTACTACACATGTCTAATAGTTAACATTTATTCTTGTTAGATTTATAATTGGAGCTTGGAACAAAGACTATTGTTTTTTACCATCAATATTACATGATTTTTAAATGGGGTGTTAAGAGTTCCTTTCATGGTTTTGGCATGTATTATTATTTCCTTGGCATAACAAATCGATTCATAACTTTATTACTTCCCCCACGGTTGTCTTCCAAAACCTTCCCCTTTGAAATATTTAATAAACTTGGCTAGCTTTAAGGAAAATTTTGCCATGGAGACTGGTTTATTTTTTGGGGAAAACAATGAAACATTCCATCCTCTTGAAACAATTCCAAAATATTATATGTTATCTTATCAATATAATTGAGGATTATAATCACATCATCTAACCATTCTTGCCAAGACGTATTCATATGCATAAAAAAAAACTTTGACATAAACAAATGTCAAAACATGTAATCATTTTGAAATGGGGAAATATATTTTTCTTTATCAATTTATTCAATTTCCCCATATTCACTTCTTTTTAGGTAATATGATCTTGATATAATTTAACCTTTTACTGCCAAGGAGAACTCTTATTTTTTCATGATAGTTATTAACCAAAAATTCATATAGTGATTCCAAATTATTTTCAATTTCATTATTTATATTTTCAAGGACTAAATCCTTTATTTGGGTTTCAAATATATACATATTTTGATTCATCCCTTACATGAATTTATAAAGATATTCTATAAATTCATCTCTTTCACTTGGTCTCACTTTTCTTTTCCTTACCAGGGTGAAAATATATTTTTCAGTCTCATATAGTGTGGGAGTTTCACCTTTGGTTATCTTACTACAAGTCACTTTCTTAATATTTCATGTGTCTTGTTGAAATTATAGTTTAACCTTAGGTTCCATGACTATTGTTATTTCCTTTCTATTAGCCTTGGCTAGCTAAATAATTTCAATCTAATATTCATCTTCTTGTGACATAGAGGCAATAGAATCTGTAGGTGGTGTGGTTAACATGGATGATGATATATGGAGAGGAGTGGACCTTGGAATGGTGAATATAGGATCAACAAGGATGAATACTATAGATGTTGTGGATGCTGGGGGTTTAAATGGTAGTGGTAGGAATACGAGGTGAAATTAAATGAGCATTGGTGATTGGTGTCAAAGGAATAGATTGAGGAGCTACAAGAGAAGCAAATTAAGATTTATCTAACATTTTATTGGGAGTTTTCGCTTTATCCTAGGGCTCAATAGGATTCAATATAGAAGAGAAATAATGCTAGGTAGTCCAACCAAAGTAACGATCTTATATGTGGGAAATATATTTATTAAATCAAATGTTGGAATTGTACCTCTTGCCTAGAGTGGTACTTATTTTGTAGGGACTTATCTACAAGTGTTTACATTATGACCAATAAAGGAGAATTTTTTTTCACACTACTGGAGAGAGGGGAAAATTATACCTGAGTTATGGATTAATTTTGACTAGAAACAAGCAACACAAACACTTGGGGTCATTGTAAATAAGTCCTTACTAACGACTACCTTGTATACATTTTAGTTATCTAAACAAACTTTTTTGGGGAAACAAAGGTAAAAATTATTCTTGGGGAAAAAATATATGAGTACCACATGGGATATCCTATAGTAGAGGAATCGAAAGAGGAGGGAGAGTCACCATTGTTTGTTCACCACTTGATACAGTAGGTGGATTATCTAAAATATTAATTGAAGGAGAAGAAAGAGATCTTTTAATAAAAGGTGGAAAAGGGGATTGATTTTCCTCTTGCATTAGAATTAATATTTTAGAAATAGTAGGAGGAACTCCCCACAACACTTTATTTATCAGGTATGCACCCAAGCTAGGAGATTCATCATAATATATTGATGCATTTAACCTCTCTTCTACTTCTTGTGGTCACTCAGGTATTGGAGGTGAGACTATAATTCTTGTAGTCTACATCTTTCTCATTCCATCCTCAGTATTGATGAATAACTAATCATGGGGATATGGATGACAATTATATATTATTTACATTTCCCCCATCAATGATTTAATGGTGTGATTTTACTTGACCCCTAGGATCCCATTTCCAGAGATCATGGTCATCCAAATTGAAGGAATATATATGGATTGTTATTGTATGTAATTTAGTATTTATCTTGAAAACACTTATTCCTATGTTATATGACATTAGGTACCATGTACCTTGCTTATTTTCCTTAAATATTCCACAAACTCTATGGAAACTTTGATAAGCAATCTCCTGCTCGACTTATTTTTTAGAAAGATATATGGGTAGCCTTAGGGGAGACATCAAATCTCATTCAATCTTGATTACAATATAGTTTGGACAATACCAATAGGTCCCCGTGTTTTTTATTAATTTTATAATTTATTTAGAAAGCCTTAGCATTGGTACTTCATTAATTACTTGTTACATTGGTGGATAGAAACATTCACATATTTATTTGATAAAAATACTAAACTTGTGTGCATATAACTTTTAAAGTTTGAAGTAAGCAATTATTCTATAGGCAGGAGTCTAATGTGGAGTCTTGTCAAATCAATTTCAACCAAGTAGGAGTTCATATAGAAAGTGTTCCCATTCCTCACTTGTAGATATCATTACTTCAAATTAAATAAAATTACCCCCTAGTGTAGGTACTTGTTTATTATTAATGATCATTGATAATATAGGAACCCATAGCTTATTGAAATGTACGATATCGGTGAATCTATATAACTAGTTCATCAAGGCCATACCAATCTAGACAACATGATTGAATAGATTGATTGTAATTTTATTGATGTCATCCTTATTGACCTAATGGTCAGGGTCTTTGGACTAATCTCTTAAACATTTCTCTTAAAATATGGATATCAAACCATTTTGACACAATTGACTGATTATACACTACCATAAGATGAGACAATTGATAATATCCTTTGAATTCCATGCTAGCCAAGGATGAAATTGATTTATTCTTCTTCAAAGATAAAACTATCATCTAGTTATATCATTCTAGAAAATACATTACATAAGAGGCTAGCACAGGGAACTACCTCAGGCTTCACTACTGAATGGTGAAGTTCTATTTTTTATAGGGCCATGATGTCATCTAAATAGTCAACATCTACAAAGGAATGGATTTCTTATTGTGGAATGAGCCTCATTCTATCCACTTCATCAAATATGGTGATGTAATTCTTTAAACCTAGGTTTAATGCATCACAGATGAACATGGTGTTGGTGATTACTTGTGGTGTACCAAAAATAATAATATAGGAATCCATTGCTATTTTTTGAATCTTTTCTCTAGTTTTTAATGTTGTAATTAATTTCCAAGCCAATTAAATTAGTTCTGAGAATTTATCTATGCTCTCTAGAAGCAATTTAGTTTTTGATAATCTCTTTGAACATGAACTTTGAGCAATGGAATCAATCTTATTTAGTTTTCACTATAAATTTTAGGATGACAAAGTCAATTTCATTGTTCATGCATATTAAATGTGAAATGTGTCCTTTTAGATTTAATTAAATGCAATTTTTTATTATGTTATGATTTTAGGTTTGGTTCACAAATTTGTATAAGAATGAACCTAAACTATCTATGTGTCCTCATCATGCCACTTGTATAGTCTTTGTATTGATTCTAATTTTCCATGTACATCTCTTTTATGCTTAGTCAAACTACGTGTGCTTCCATGTTGTCCACTTGTCATTGTTTGATTGGTTCGGAGTCTCACAGTTCTCAAATTTATAAATGAAATTATTTAGCTATGTATTGTCACGATGTCTTTAAAATTGGACATGTGTCACCCTATGGTTGTTTAAAATATCATAACTATCAATTCCATAACTATGTACTAACATTTAAAACATGTAAACTCTAATATCTAACAATCCAAACACACTGCATATAACATTTTTAGTCTAATGTGGTATGTACAGGGGTGTTATCAATTCCTCTATCATCCTTTACCATCTCCATCTATGCCACCCTCTCCAATGATGCTCTTCCTCCATCATGCTCTGAGGGATGAATTCTCATGCATCTAACTCATGACAAGAAGGTAGTTAGTCAAATACTTCATGATATAAAACAATGTTATAACAACAATGTAACATAATCATTATGTACACAATTCATAATTAGCCATCTCATAATAATGAAATCATAAAATCTAAGTAACATATATCTGTCCCATAACAACATTTGACTTAATAATTTAGTTAAAAATTAACAAATCAATTTAATAACCATATTAATCCATGAATAATTGGGTAAATCACTTTAGTGAGAGAATCAAGATGTAACAGTTTTAGTTATCACAAACCTTAGTTTGGTTTTAACCTTGAGGTTTTGGTATGAATAGGGTTATTTCCATATCTAGTTCCACTATTAGTTCTGAACAAGGTTTTTTCCCTAACCGATTTCAATATTAAGTTTTGTTCACAATCAGTCAAGTTTACATAGGGTTTTTGACATTATTTCACCTCATATGATCATGACACTTATCACAATCCTATGAATGGTAGGTGAGTGGCATTTTACATAAATACCCCCTTTGTAAGCTCATGTTGGTAATAAATTCATGCATTTACATTTATGTTGCACATAAATTCAACATCCTTGATAAGAATACAATTTTTTCTTATCAAGTTCAATATTTAGGTTAAGATTAATTTTATTAGGTGTTTAGAATCCTATTAGTTATCTTAGACAAATCTCACATGGTAGCAGAGTGGGTTAAGTGCCATTAGGTAGCCTCTTATGAGATCAAGATCAGGTATTATTTTCACATATTGAGTATGCTCTTCCCTTGCATGCTTTTAATGATGATCCTAAGAATCAAAAGGGTGTAAAAGAAGTATCAAATTTTTTTTTGGGGGTAGTTCCTCCTTGACTATCTTTTTGGAGATACGTTCTAGAGATTGTAGAAGAAATTCAGAGTTCATCATTACATCCAAGGTATCAAAGATAATGAAAATCATCTCATTATTTTTTTGAGTTGGATATCAGAGGCTAGATCTGGAGTTTTTTTTACAAAATTCCATAATTACTATGAGTGGAGATTTACTACCCATACTTATGCATTGAATTTTTTTGTCTGCTCCCATGATTTTCATGTATGCATCATATTTTCATGTTCTATAATAATAATTTGTGTCATCTGCTACATGTTGTGTCATTAATGTCAAGCTCAGTTTAGGTTTTCTTTGTAGTTTCAATTCTTTTTATGTAAAAGAAATTTCTTTTGGAAATTTTGTAGTAAATAAAGAAAAAAAATAGTTTCTCTCTTGAGATCTGTACTGTACATATATCTGAATGTTTTTGAATAAAAAATAGATCATTTTTATTTGGACTTATGACTAATAGATCTAAATTTTCTTACAGTTTGTCTAAAATATTTGTATAATATCCAAAGGAAGATTTGGTTTTGACCAAAATCCAAACCAATCTAATTATTTTTTTTTAGAAAAATAAAAAACTCATTTTATTTTGTTTGATTTTTTTGAAAAGTGAAAACAAGATAAAAATAAAAAAATATCAAAAGTCCTTCTTAGGAGATCAAGATCAGGTATTATTTTCACATACTGAGTATGATCTTCCCTTGCATGCTTTTGATGATGATCCTAAAAATAAAAATGGTGTAAAAGAAGTATCAAATTTTTTTGGGGGGAGTTCCTCCTTGACTATCTTTTTGGAGATACGTTCTAGAGATTGTAGAAGAAATTATGAGTTCATCATTACATCCAAGGTATCAAAGATAATGAAAATCATCTCATTATTTTTCCTAATTGGATATCAGAGGCTAGATCTAGAGTTTTTTAATGAAATTCCATTATCACTATGAGTGGAGATTTGCTACCCATACTTATGCATTGAATTTTTTTGTGTATGCTCCCATGATTGTCATGTATGCATCATATTTTCATGTTGTATAATAATAATTTGTGTCATCTGCTACATGTTGTATCATCAATGTCAAGCTCAATTTAGGTTTTCTTTTTAGTTTCAATTCTTTTTATGTAAAAAAAATTTCTTTTGGCAATTTTGTAGTAAATAAAGGAAAAAAATAGTTTCTCTCTTGAGATTTGGACTGTAGATAGATCTAAATTTTTTTGAATAAAAAATAGATCATTTTTATTTGGACTTACGACTAATAGATCTAAATTTTCTTATAGTTTGTCTAAAACATCTATATAATATCTAAAGGAAGATTCGGTTTTGACCAAAATCCAAACCAATCTAATTATTATTATTATTTAAAAAAAAAAAAAAAACTCATTTTATTTTGTTTGATTTTTTTGAAAAGTGAGAAACAAGATAAAAATAAATAAAAATATCAAAATTCCTTCTTAGGAGATGAAAATCAGGTATTATTTTCACATATTGAGTATGCTCTTCCTTTGCATGCTTATGATGATGATCCTAAGAATCAAAAGGGTGTAAAAGAAGAATCAATTTTTTTTTTGGGGGGGAGTTCCTCCTTGACTATCTTTTTGGAGATACGTTCTAGAGATTGTAGAAGAAATTCAGAGTTCATTATTACATCCAAGGTATCAAAGATAATAAAAATCATCTCATTATTTTTCTGGGTTGGATATCAGAGGCTAGATCTGGAGTTTTTTTTACGAAATTCCATAATTACTATGAGTGGAGATTTACTATGCATACTTATGCATTGAATTTTTTTTGTCTGCTCCCATGATTTTCATGTATGCATCATATTTTCATGTTCTATAATAATAATAATTTGTGTCATCTGCTACATGTTGTGTCATTAATGTCAAGCTCAGTTTAGGTTTTCTTTGTAGTTTCAATTCTTTTTATGTAAAAAAAAATTCTTTTGGCAATTTTGTAGTAAATAAAGAAAAAAATAGTTTCTCTCTTGAGATTTGTACTATAGATAGATCTGAATGTTTTTGAATAGAAATAGATCATTTTTATTTGGACTTACGACTAATAAATCTAAATTTTCTTACAGTTTGTCTAAAACATCTGTATAATATCCAAAGGAAGATTCAATTTTGACCAAAATCTAAACCAATCTAATTATTTTATTTAAAAAACAAAAAAAAAAACTCATTTTATTTTGTTTGATTTTTTTGAAAAGTTAGAAACAAGATAAAAATTAAAAAAATATCAAAAAACTTCTGAGATAACTAAACTTGGAGATAACTAAATTTGGAAATTCCTCCACATTTGGTAGAGTTATGTTACACTTGACAAAAGAACATAGACAATTTGGAAGTAGGATAATTAGATGGACCTCCAAACATGGTGTAGTTATGATATAGTTGGAGGCACCGCTTTGACTAACTAGACCCCCTTTCTATTGCAAGCTGTGGATTTATAGTTCAGCTTCATTGACAGATACCTTAGGTTCTTAACCTCTGATTCAAAAGCAATTTTTTTTTTTTTTTTCTATTTTTCTACACTACATAGTATGGTGAAAGAATTTTATACATTTGGTGCATGGTTTATTAAAATTAAAAAAATTTCACTGGCATTGTACAGTGACATTGTTCCTTTTGGACTGTTCAAGAATTTTTTAAGGCTCATCTAGGATATGTTTCGAGTGCAATTATTTTTAAAAAGTGCATGTTTTTTTTGTACTTTGTAGTGGTGTTATTAGAATGTATCATTGTATTCAAGAAATATATTTTATATAGCATCACATTATTTTAGAAATCCTAACACATTTTGATCATAACCACTTCATTATTATGAAAGTGGACATTGTAACCACACTAAATATAAAGTGCCAAAATCATATTTTCTTGGAGGGGGTGGGTTTCATTGAGTCATTTTTGGAGGGTTGCGTTATGAGATTACGACCAATTATTTGTGTTCTCTTTTGTGTATTTGCATCTTTACATTGGGCAATACCACATTTATTGTATTAACTCTATATAACTACACAACATTCAAATCACATGCATGCAATGCATTACTGGGTAAATGCTAGGCTCACTACATCAAGGAAATAATTCTAGAATCCATGGATTCTAAGGACAAGATAGCATGGCTAATTTAGAACATTAAAACACTTGGATATTTATGCACATTCATTTTTATTGACCTTCTTTTTCACATTGATCAGTGTAAATCACCTAAGGAGGCTTGATAAATACTTTAAAAATTATATGGTCAAATTGATGGGGTTAGGTGGAATCAAATTGACAATGAACTCACTAATCTAGATACATCTAGTTTTTACATATCAAATATTATGTAAATAAAGTGAATGAATTAAGTGTACAACTAAAGGAATGTGGTATTGAAAATAAGGATGTTCATTTATTCTTTAATACATTAGGAAAACTACCTTATGAATATGTAGTGTTTGTTTCTAGCTTTCAAACTCATCGGATGACTATGGGAAAGGCCAGTATTATGCCTTATTTTGAATCATTTTAAAAAATATTAATGTTTGAACAAGCCAAGTTGATAACTATGGGACTTCTCAATCCATTTATCACAAGCCTTAATGGCAAGTCATACACAAGATAAAAAAGGGTATTAGTAGTAGAAGAAACCATTTCTCAAGCCATGAAAAACTCACACACAGTCATTACATCATGCATTGGTGGAATCTAAATCCTCTTCAAGAAAATGGATTCCCAGAAGAAGGAGAGACCAACTTATTCATATTGCACTAAAGTTGATCATGATGAACATCAATGCCATGCTAATAAATTTTGATGAGTTGAAACATCTTATCAATAAAAATTAAATCAATTTTCTGTTATCTTACATAAAATAATCATCATATTCTACATATTCAAAATCAAGGAAAGTGAAAGGACAGACACTAGCAACAATGAGCAAATATTACTCAAGGACTACACATCATATGGGTTCTAATCGAGAGTAATTTTCTTCTTTGGAATATTTTATATTGCCTCACATTCTTATAGGTAATGATACACTTGTGGATGTTTTTGGAAAAGGTTTGGTTGACATGCATGAAGATGTATTTGAGAATGTTCTTTGTGTTCCTGATTTATGTGCCAACTTTATTTCAAACTACCAAATCACTCATCTTTGAAATGACAATAAAGTTGGGTTTCTCCTTGATTTAGTGGAGATTTAGGATATTTAGGATGATGCCTTAGTTGTAGTTGGAAAATTTTATATTGAGTCTAATATATATGCATTATCCCACTTTTTAATCCATTCCCTTTAAACTACATTACTCACTCATACAGATCTGGTGAGTAAAATATGGTATGAGCGGTTTGGCCATCTCAACTACCACCATCTTTAGCAGATCAACTCGAAGGATATGGTTACAAGACTCCCTACTATATGATTTTATAATAGTGTATATTTAAGTTTTACAAGGGGAAACATTCATAGGATAAATTCAATAAAGGGATGTCTTGGAGGATTTCAAAAGTCCTTGACTTAGTTCACAATTTTCTCATGGGACCTTTTTTTATCTTTCAATAGAACCCACTATGTCCTCACCTTTATTGATGACTATTTGTGATAAACTTGGATCTAATTAATTCATTAAAAGAGTGAAATATTTGATGGGTTTCAAGACTTCAAGGATCATACTAAGAATTAGTCTGGGTAACTTGCTTAAATTCTCTATAAAAATAATGACTGATAATATGTGAACCATTGCCTTGATAAATTCTAAACTCTTGAAGGGATCGACCTTCAATATTCCATTGTATACACACTATAACATAATGGTTTTTTTGAATGTAATAATAAGACCTTGAAGGAAATGGCTACTTGCATGGCACATGATCATTCTCTTGGTCTATCATTTTAGGTTGAAGCTATTAATTATGATACTCAAATTCAGAACCACATTCCCCACAAGTCCTTAAAAGGCATGACTCCTATTGAAGTTTGTTATGATAGGAAACTAGTTGTGTAACATTTTAGAGTTTTTGGATCCCTTGTATTAGCACACATTCTTTTAGATAAATACAAGGCTTTGAAACCACAAATTTGACCTTGCCTCTCTTTTGGATATTCTGATGGTGTTAAGGGGTATTGACTATTTGATCAGAGATGGAGTTTTTCAATGAGAGGAGTGTTCATTTTACATAATAATTTCCTCCCTTGGTATCTCATAATTTACCTCCTCCATCCATGGTGGACTCAGATGATAGTGACTCATAGGATTCATCTTCACCTCCTTCGTAGGGGTCATATTCATTAGTTGAAGACTCCACTTCAACCCCTTATTCATCCTCACTTCGATTGGTTCGATATAATCTTTAGTCAGTAGATGCATTTTTTTGGGATCCTTCAGACACTTGGTGGAATTGATCATACAATCATCATATTATTAACATATCCATTTCCCTTTATTTGGATCCACAATATTTTTGTGAAGCTATACATCTTGTAGAGTGAGATTAAACAATGGAGGAAGAGAATAGTTCCTAATGAGTAATCACACTTGGGACCTAGTCCCTCTTCCTAAGATAAATAAAATGGTTCATTGTAAATGGTTTATTATAAGTGGATATAACAAATAAAATATGCATTGGATGGAATTTATGAAAAATTCAAAGCATAACTTGTTGCTAAAGCATTCTCACATGTTCATAGTGTTGACTACACTAAGACCTTTACCCTTGTTGCTTAGATGACTTCCATTCTCTTGAATCTTATTATTTAAACATCTCATGGTTTAGGGTATACATCAAATGGATGTGAAGATTGAATTTATTCATTGGGATATTTAGGATGAGATTACATGGAGAAACTACAAGAGTTTGTGGAGGATTCTTTCTTCATTTTTAGATTGTGTAAGTCTCTCTATGGCATCAAATAGGCCCCTCAAGATTGGTATGCCAATATAGACTCCTTTATTCTCTTGGTCTGATTCTCACATTTCCATCTAGATCTTAATGTCTACATCCTATGACAAAATGAATCCAACTTACTTGAGGTCCTCTATGTTGATGACTTAGTTCTTACTGTAAGCTCTTCATCCATCATTGGGAGAGTCAAATCTACTTTGCATGATTGGTTTGATATGAATGATTTTGGATTGTTTTAATAATTTATTAGGATTGAGATCACTCACTCTTCTTCCATGATCACTCTTTCTCAAGCCAAGTATGCTCTTGATCTTTTAGCTTAATTCCACATGGATGATTGTAATCCTACATCGACTCCCTCTATGTTAGGAGTTAATCTTGAGGTAAGTGTTTAAATCCAATAGATAATGACACTTTATATCATCAAATTTTTGGGATCCTCATCTATTTGACACACACTCAACTTGAGATTTCCTTTTTGGTTGGAATGATCTCACATTTCATGCAACAACCATATGAGCTTCATTAAAATGTGGCCAAAAGCATCTTATATTACATCCAACACACTCCTTAACATGAGATTCACTATGCAATAAGGACTATTATAGACTTGGTTAGATATACAAACTTTAATTCAAATGGTGATTTTGAGGATTATAAATCCACATCTAGTTATAGATTTACACTTGGCTTAGGGCCCATTAACTAGTAGAGTAATAATCACCATGTTATCTTTGACAAGTTTGAGTATTGGTGGATTTTTAATTCCACTATTGATGCTATTTGGATTCATAATATTCTATGTAATATTGGAATCAACATTTTTTGACCATCTGTCATAATTTTTTATAGTTAGAGTACCATTAAAATCTTGGAGTTCCTAGTTCACCATTAGTGAACCAAACATATCAATATCCACATGCATTACATTAGGAAGCTAATTTAGGAGTAGGTCATTGATATATGTTATTATATTATAATAAAGTAGGTTGCTAACATATTCAATAAAAACTTCATTAAAAGTAAGTTACATCACTTTCAAATGTTATTAGGGGTGCTAAACACTACTTTAGGGGGTTCACTTGACCTTCTCCCATCATCCTTTCTTAGGGGGAGTTTTTTTATTATGGGTTTTCTCCTTTTCTTCTATTTTTAGGGGATCATTTTGTACATGGGTACTTCATCATGCCTTGTTATCGATACCCTTTATTTTTCATATTTACATTCCCTCCCTAAGTTTCACTTAAGGGGGTGTTGGTGTGATCAGGGTTATTTACCTATTTATTTCTACTATTAGGTGTGAGTAGGGTTACTTCCCTAACACTTTACCCTCTTGAGTTCCATTCACACTCAGTCAAATTAAGTTTAATTTGGGTTTTTTACTATTGTCTCTTCTCATATGATCATGACACTTGTCACATCTTATGAATGTTAAGGGAGAGGTATTTTCCATAAATATCCCCTTTGTAAATTCATTTCAGTAATCAATTTATGTATTTGCATTTGTGTTGCACATTAATTATGCATCCTTGAAAAGAATAAAGTTTATTCTTATCAATTTTGATCTTTAAATTAAGAGTGATTCCATTAAGCCTTTATAATATAATTAGGTTATCTTATCCAAATCTCACATGAATATGTAATTTATAGGTTATTCATAAACAAAATGATGTCAAAATTTTATACATAGACATATTTTAAGAAGATGTTGGTGATTGTAGCTTTAGTTCCTATTTTTACACACAAGTCAAGATAAACCCATAGAGGATAATAAAAAAATTTAAACTTGACTATTTCGAGTCAATTTTGATTCAAAATAGTGAAAGCTATTATTTTAGTGTAACACACATAATCAATCTGAGTTGGTCATCTCTAGCCATTTTTTTAGTCACCCACAATCAACCTAATGGGAAAATTTTATCTAAGTATTCTTATCTTCCTTGTGCTTTCTATAGTTTCTTTCATTAATTCTTTCTTAGTGTATTTCACTATTCTACTTTTATTATACTCGTTACAAGTCATTTACAACATTTTCTACCCTTCTATCCATTTTATCTTAATTAGAGTTAATACACCAATTAATTTCAAATTATGATAAAATAGTTTTAGATGTTTTACCAACACATTGTGTAAGAGGAGCAAACTCAAGTGAAGCACATGCTCCTCAAGTGAAGCACATAAATGTGAAAAACATGGAACCCTCCAACATCCTTTTATTTTTATTTCATTGGCATGTGCATGCTCATATTTAATCAAATTTGTATCATTTGATTCCAAAATTAGAAAAAATTACGTTAAATTAGCAAAACTTCAAAAAGGGAGGGGTTTAAACAAATTTAAAGAAAACTCAATAAAATTAAAAAAACTGGGACAAACTAAAATATTATATAATTTCATAATCATGATTTTTTTTAAATATTAGGCAAATCAAAAAAATTATGTAACTTTTGACAAATTATATAATTTTTTAATTCTTTTTAATTTTTAATTTTTTCTATTTTTTTAATAGTATGTAAATTTTTGTGGTTCCTCTATTTTTTATTTTTATTTGTTTTGTATAATCTAATTTTTTTGGATGAATTGGTTAGCTGACTTAAGGGTATAATTGGATTTTCTAACAAATTTAAAGTTGGCCTACAACAAGTGCAGAAAATTATTAGGAGTTATTGTTTTGACTTAGTCATTTTTTATTTATTTTTTTAAAAATATATTTTAAAATTATACATCTTATTTTTAAAATTTTGTAATAACAAAGTTTGCACTTTTTTTAATTGTTATTAGGATCTCTCATTACAAAGTTAATCCTTTTTAGAGGCTTATTGAGAATTGGCAGTTTTGACCTTCTAGCGAGACCAAGCCAATAAAAACTACCCGTAGACACCTGAATTCAATAGGGGAACATCATGATCAATCCCACATGTATTTTGGTATTATAATAGTAGATGTATTTTATTATTTTATTTTATGATATTTTTAATAGTAGTTTCATTTCATTTTATGTAAATGAAGAACGAAATCATTCAAGATTCAAATTCCTCTAGCAGTTCCAACTATAAATGTGATGATCTTGACTACTAGGGTTCTCCTTCTTTGGGTGATGCTCTAGGATCCAATCAAATTTAGACGATGCTTCTAGGCCCAAACTAACTTTAGGAAATGGGAGTGTTGACATTGAGATGCTTAGGGAATGTGACTGAGAGTGATTATTGGGGATATGTTATTGGAGGATAGGCTAATGTACTTGAGCATGATGACCTTGATGTTGTCTGGGATCAATCATGACTTTATGATTGCATATGACTATTAATTTTATTATATTATTATGATGTTCACTTTATTATTATATGATTTTATTTTCATATTTAATTTATTATTGTATCACGACATGTTTAATTGATTTTTGTATTCAAATTTACTTGAAAACTCATAATCACACTAATTTTTTCATTTTTATGTATAATGTTACAATTGCGATTAACATTATAATTATATATTTATACATATAATAATTATAATTGTATAATATAAGAACATTATTTTATAATTAATAATATTGAAGAGTTTTGATTAGCTAAAAACTATTATATTTTATTATAATTAATAAAATTAAAGGTGAACTTAAGTCACATTTTGATTCGACCTAGGTGTTTAGATTAATGTTTAAATCAATATTGAACTTAAATTCAAAATCAATATTATAATTAAAGTCACCTTAAATTTGGATCTAGTATCACACTTATAAATGGACATAGTGTCTCACAAAGTCACAACTAGTGTCACACTTAAAATTAGATTTAGTGATGAACTTGGAGTTGGACCTAATGTTGAAATTAGATTAAAATATAGTGAAGGAATTAAAATAAAGTAAATATGGACCATGGACCTTAAGTCACTAGGTGATATTAACAATGTTTCCAAGGATGAATTTTTAATGTCATCCTAAAGTCAATCCTAGTGTTGCCTGCAAATGCCACCTAAGTGATGTCAACAGGGGATATTAGGGTGACATTTTTAGTGACTTTATCCTAAATTGAAATCAAATTTGTATTTATATAATAATAATTTGGAATTAAGGATAGCCTTAAGATGCTTATCTGACTTTAAATTTTACTTTAGGGATTAAATTTGGCACTCAAAATTATCTTGCTTTGTATATTTTTCACTTTTATTTTTGTTTGTTTATTTTTTTGTATCTTTAAGGTGAATTAATTGTGACATATTTTAGTTATAATGTTATGGTCTTATATCATGTGGAAGAGGTAATTACCTTACGAAATATGACTCCTTTTTCCTCTTTATTTATATTTCCACAAGTTTTTGTATACACATGATCAAGAATATGCATTAGATTTTCTATTTCTTGAGATTGCTTCAATGTGAACTTATTGAAATGATCATGAATATGCTTTATTTATTCTTTAGTAATATTTTCATGATTGTGAGCTCCTAAATATTTTTTGGATTCATTAAAATATATTAGCTGAATTGCACTTTCTTCTTGATCATTTGACTCATCATTATTGTATACAATTCGTTGTTTAGTTAGGATAATGGGGTTTTTTGCCTTATTCATTTTCCTCTAATCCTTAAACATTGTAACCCATATTTTTATTCTTATTTTTTTCCAAAGTAAAAATCATAACTTTTATCCATTGAAAAAAAAATACATCATGTAAATGTATGAGGTATTGAAGTTTAAATTCCAGAAAAAAAATCCCAAATGCCAAAGAAATGATCCAAAATAATCATCAATTAACCATAAATTAGTGGGAGGTATATCCCATTATTTTTCAATCTTGCCCTTTTTACCTTTCTTATTTTTTATCTCCTACCACACCTCTTAAAAGGGTTTTAGAGTGACCATCTATAGATCTGATTTTTGATATTCTAAAGGAATGTTAGAAATCAATATTTATGGATTTAGGTATGTCATCTAATTTTTATTTGAATTTTAGTTTTCCAATTCTTGAAATCTCTTCACTCCCCTTAATAAAATCACTATCAAAAAAATCCTCAAGAAGGTATTCCAATCTTACTTTCTATCGACCTCAATATGTGTAATGGCCTACCTTGAATATCTAATTATCCAAATTTATACTTTTCTAACTTTGTGGTATGTTGACTATTCTAAAATTTTAGAAAACAATTTGCTTGCATTATTTTTAGGTCCAAGTTTGGAGTATGAATTCTAGGAAGAGATAAATGTCTTTGGAATTTTTTCAAATAGTTTCTATGCATCCTCCCAGCTATTGCACTTGGCATACATGTCAAAGATATATTTGGTGAGATTCATGGATCTATAAACAAACAAAAATGTGATGAGTATCTACATGAAATGATCATCTATTGGAAATATTGTCATTGATGTCAAAGGTCTAGCATTATTGGTGATAAAGGCCCCATTGCATTTAATGTTGTTTGTAATAAATATATCTTGGCTAATGTGAGTTAATAATTATTTAATATTCACAAATATTTTTTTGGTTGCATATGAGACAAAAGAAGGGCCCATGGAGAAGTCAAAGAGCCACGGGGTAAAGACAAAAGAAGGATGGGATGCATTTTCCCATGAAGAGTCATCTTGGGGAATTCCAAGAGTCACCAAGTGAAGACAAAAGAGGAAGGGCACAATTTCTCATGAAGGGACACTTTGAGGAATACAAAAAGTCACCAAGATAAGGACAAAAGAGGGAAGGACATTTTTTATTGTGAAGGGTCACCACATGAATTTTCAAAGGCAAGGATATGAAGGGTCATACAAGTTTGGCACCATTTACCATGAGGATTGAAGGGTCACAAAGGGGGAAGGCCAAAGGTCATTTAGAAAGCTATAAATAAAGGCTTGAGAAGCCATTTGTAAGATGTGTGTGAGAGGTTGATTTGATATTGTAATATCTAGCTTAGAAGAGCATTTGAGAGAGAAGAATATGATTTTTATTTATTATATCTAGCTTAGAAGACCAAAGGTGAGAGAGAGGAAAGAGATGTTGTAATGAACTATCATTTGTTGAGATGGCAACATTGAGAGATAGTTGTGTGGTATACACAAAGGGGTTGGTGCTCCTGTGGGTTGGTGCTCACGAATAGTTGTTGAGTTAGTGCTCGGCAAAGGGGTTGGTGCTCATGAATTGTTGCTGGGTTGGTGCTCGGCAAAGGGGTTGGTGCTCATGTGGGTTGGTGCCCATGAATAGTTGCTGGATTGGTGCTCAGCAAAGGGGTTGGTGCTCCTGTGGGTTAGTGCTCACGGATAGTTGCTGGGTTGGTGCTCAGCAAAGGGGTTGGTGCTCCTGCAAGTTGGTGCTTGTGAGTATTGTTTGGGTTGGTGCTCATTCATATACTTGAGATTGTTTTCCATGGTTTTTCCCACATTGGGTTTCCACTTTATATCTGGTGTCTCTCTCTATCTTGTGTGGTGTTTATTGTTTGAGTTTTATTGCATATCTTGAAAGTTTGATTAAGTGGAATTTGGTTAAGGGAAAGTTTTATAAGATATATGATATACTGATTCACCCCCCTCTCAGTATATCTTGTGCTTAACATCATCCTCACCCATTTAAATTACTAGGCAAGAAATATGAAACATATGGAGTAAAGTGGTAGGGTTGTAGTACCAAAGGTGTAAATTTGTATCCATTAGTGACGTCCAGCCCTAGAAAACATTTTTATTCATGCCTTCATTCATAGGAACAAAATTTAATATTATGACTTGCCCTTTGCGCCCTACCAACACTGTTACCAAAAAAATCATGACCACACTATAAACTAAAATAGTTGTATTGATGGGGACTAACTCTTATTTCACCTAATATTTTCTCTAATTATTAAATTGAGTAAAATTATTATAATAACTCTTATTTTTTGATTTTAAAACCTTTTTATAATCGTATTTGAATAAGCTATAACCTTTCTATCAATACTTAATTATAGGATAAATGTTTCACTACAAATATTAAATCTTGAACCAATATAAACAAACATATTTTTGATCCCTAAATATTTTAAGCTAACTTGAATGTAAAAAGATAAATATTAATAAATAACATCTCATGTAGGTATTTTATAATACTCAAAGGTGATTTCACTCTTACTATATTTTAAACATTTAAGAACAAAATAAAAGTGAGATCGTTTAGTATTATTTGGAAATGTTGTAACATTATAAACATTGAATCTATAAGAAATTCAAGGATAGATATCTTGGCTTGAGTATTTTACATTTGATATATAATATCATAATATTTTTCATCATTAAATTTACTCTTGCAAGATTGAGGGAGAATAAGAGGGATGTTTTAGTTATTCTCTCCTTAGATTTGATGAAGATTAAGAGGGACTGTTACATTTTTAATGTTATGCCTCTTTAATATAATATAGTTCACCTAATCATAAGTCATCTTCATTGAAGATTATCTATGTTGAACCATCACATGCCTATGTGAGGATTTAGGATTCTTCTATCAATGGAAAGGAAATAAAGACATACACATGGAGGGTTGGAGTACTATAATGAAATCCATATATGGTTTAAAAGATATTAAATATTTGTGCATTGTTATTTTTGAATACATATACTTTAATATGAATACTAGATTTTTTTACAATAATAATAACAATGTAAGGAATAAGAGACAAATTCTAGAATTGTGCTATATAGATTTGTGTATTGGAAAGCATGACATAATATAATAACATCTAAAATATTCATTAAGGATAGGAATATGACTATCCATAACAAGAAAAATTTGATACATATAGATAAATATATAATAATAACTTTTTCTAATCAACTACCAGGGTTTGGAAAATATAATTATAAATGTGATCCTAGGAATAAATCACATATGCATTCATAATTTTTCAATCATTTTAGTGTTTGAAAATAAAATTTTAGAAATATGAAATAACTTAGACTTTTGGATCGAACAAATTAATTAAAAAGGTTGTCAGAGATACCACATATGTCACAAGTAAGATCAGATTTATATCAAAATTCAATATGTTTAAATGTTTTGGGTGGAAAAAATCAGAGATTTTTTTTTCTGAAAATTTCATGGCACAAAAATGATACAACTACACATTTTTAATCGCATAACATTTCTACCACACTTATATGACTTTTATGTTACCATTTTTTTAATGACATATTAGTACCATACTAATACATTTATAGCACCAAAAAAATATATAGCTAAATCAATGTTAAAAGTACCAATTTTGTATCACATAATAAATAAAAATAAATAAATACATAAATATATATGATAGGCATCACTTGGAAATGGCACAAAACCAAAATTCAAGTTTGAAAGCCTGCGAATAAACACAAGTTTATTAATAATCTAATGTGACGCTACGAAGTAAAGCAAGACAAAGGCATTATTGAATTCATAAAGGGTTTTATTTCACCTGGTTATTGGATGTATTAGCTGATTGCACTCCTCAAAAAATAAAGCAACAAATTTTATATTTCTATTCACATGACTTGTGTACTAAGAAGGCAATGCCTAAATCCACAATTCCCTGTGTGACATCCATAAGAGTTATTATCCTAATAACATTATTCTTATATATTTAACATTAAAAATTTGTTAAAATAATGAAAATGTAAGGAAACCAATAATAAAGGTTAGCAGTTACAACTTATAAAATAGTAAACGAGCTATCCTTTATAATAATGCATCTGCCAATGATCAGAAGCTTGTTATTGCCACGAATTGATTAAGGCTGAATAAACATGTGAAAGATGCCACAAACAAGAATGCAGGAAATTTTTTCAACCTCATAGCTACAAATAAAATATAGAGCAAGATTTTTAATATGAATCCAACAAATTGATAACATGACATACTAAAGATGCATGGAATTTGAATTAATATAATCACAAGTTAATAAGTGAAGAAATCATATTTTATAAATTATGTAATTATCATTACAATAATTATATAACCAAACCAAGCTAATTTTTTTTTATCATTTAAATATAGTTAAACATCCAATTCTTGGCTGTGATTGCAAAAAGATGAGCAACATGTTCTACTTTTCAAGCCTTCAAATATAACCCAACAGAAGGATGAAATGTTCAAATCTCATTAAGATCAAATGAAGTAGGCACGCACGTGCATGTACACACACACATACAAGTTTGATCAGATGATCAAATCCTACAAGAGGATGTTTCTACTCAAGTCTAAGACTACTTTGAAAAAATGGGTCACACTTCAAAATCTCAAGTGGATCTCACATATTTTCATCTGAAAATTGATTTTTTTAACTTAAAACTAAAAAATTGATTGTTTTGACCTATAAAAAAAACTTTTAATGTCTGTACTAGATTTGTAGTAAAACCATACCAAGTGTTCTAAAAAATGATCAAATTTGTTTGTCTATGCATAAATTGAAAATACCTATTTAGGTATACAAAGTTTTGTTCAAAATTATCCTAAAAAACATAAGCAACAAATTTAGATTTTTTGAGCTTGAAAAACATGTAGATCTACTTTTCAAGAACCTATCCCTTTAATTTCTATATCACTTTATTTTACTATTTTTCTATGAATTAAGTCAAATTAATTCTTTGTAACAAAAAACATGAATAGAGATAGCATGCACAAAAAAATATGAACAAATAAGGCATACTAATAATAATAGTGAAGCAAAAACAAACAAAATATTATTGTAGGTTTAGTTACAAGTAACACACATGCATAAACACTTTCATTCATGCATTCTCTCGACTAAAATTTCTATGTGACGTGGCATGGTTGAGAACTTTTAGGTAGGTTTCTTATATTTTGGGGGAAGAGGCATGCAAAAAGTCAGGGAGAAAATGTGCTAAGTGGCACACATGGTGGCATTAACTTGCCAAATTAATGGTGAAAAGACCACTGAACCATTTGGAAAATGCTGTTGGCTTTTGCATTAATGAGCCATGCATTAATAAACATGGCACATCGTTTCATGTTAATGCCCTATGCATATTTCAATCCATGGTTTATATGTCAATATTATAAGCCAATAATAAAATAATATGTTCATTTGAAAATATATTTTGGTGATTTTGAGCCCAACTAGTCTTTGGTCTCAACAATCAGTCAAACCTCTAGAATGCAAAAAAATTGACATGTTATCAAAAAATTCATTGTATGAATTCTTAAAATATATTTTTTTTTTTATCTTAGACCACCTTTTTGAAAAAAATATTAAATTATCTAAAACCAAAATTTTATAGTGTGAGGTGTTGCAATGTGGAAGCTATGGGACCCTAAAATTAAAGGTGCAAACTACTGATCCCCTTCCCCTACTGATTAAGTTAAATTTTAGGTGCCAATTTTTATTTGACATTCTAATATGATAGAAAATTAGTGCTATGTGCATTATTAGTTAGTATCAGTCTTGTGCCATGTTAGCATAGTCAAAAAAAATGAATTATAAAAACAAAAATGTGAGCAACATCAAAGTGATCCAATTAACAGCACTAATTGCATGACATGTAATAGTATATATAATAGATTGAATCATATATATATATATATATATATATATATATATATATATATATATATATATATATATATATATATATATATATAATGTTTGACACTATGTGAAAAAGATATAATCCTAGAGAACCAGAGGTGTCAGGGAGAATGAATTTACTAAAAAATGAAATTGTAGTAGGGATTATGAAAGATAATGTGGGTTCACTAAAAATGTAATGTGTATAAATAAATTTTCACTAAAAAGTTGATAAGTCTCAAAAAACTTGACATTGTGTTTGTTTGATCTTGATCTTCAAAAAACTTGTTCAATTTTTTATGCTTTCACTTTAATCACCTAAAAATAGATTTATTTTTCTTGACCTAAATAGGCAACAATATATAAAAACATAAGGAAAACAAAATATATTTTTGGGCCTACAGTAAACTAAATAATAGTCTAACTATATTGATATTTGTTATACCCCTAGACAAAAATAATATAAAAGATAATAAACCTCGATAATTGGAGTAGCTCCAATAACATGCAAACTAACATCTTGTGGGTTGTGTCTAAATATAAAATTAGTTATTTTAATGAATTCTATAATATTTTTTTGATTTCTTCTATAATGTTTAAGAATACTTAATAGTTTCTTTTTATAATATCTCATCGTACTTATTAATTAATGACTTAAAATACATGTATACTTATAGTCAAATTGAATTCAAATTAGAAATCTATTGGTGCACAAACTAACATCAAATAATCACAAGATAAAAAAGTAGGATAAAGAAAGTAAATACAATCTAACTACAAAGGGCTACACATAAATAACTATAAGCCTATAAATATTCTAGACAAACCCAAAGAGCATATGAATGTTATATATACAAAGGAGTTAAAACATAAGAAATCAAAGGGGATGGAAGATGATAGCTAGAAAGGATTGAGAGAAGGGTTAAACATTATTAAAAATCAATAAAAAACATCAATAATAACTAATATAAATTAATAATTGATAAAATATAATTTAACTGTTACTAAATGCTTAGAAAATAATATGGACATCTATAACATACTCTAAATTTAATACTAATATCATTAAAATGTTTATTTTAAACACATCAACCCCCTCTCCAATAATAACAAATTTAAAATATGAATCTTTTATAAATTCCTTTTAATTTATTATATAAATATTATTTCAAAAATATCAAATTTATTTTATAATAATTATATAAAAAATAAAAAATATATCTAAATATATTTTTTAAAAACTCTTATACATGAATATGTGCAAACTAACATTACAAATATAAATTTTGTTATTTGAAAACTAATTACTATTTAATTATTAATATTTATTAAATTTATTAACCATATTTATATAATTTATTTTACAATAAAAATAAATAAATATATAACTAATAATAATAAAATATGTCATTTCTTACCATATGTTATATGTGTACTTACCAATGAATGTTAAAAGATGGCAATACCATTAATCTTGAAGGGATTTACATCTAATCCAACAAAAGGAATGAAACACTATAATTTCCATCTCAATGTCTTTTCTATAATTGATAGAAGGTATCCAAAGCAATGTGTGTGAAACACTAATCATTGATAGAAGGTATCCAAAGCAATGTGTGTGAAACATATCCTACAACAATTATGTGGGTGTGTATATCATTGAAAAATTGTTGAATGACAACCCATTTAGGTTGGATTTGAATAAGAGTAAAAAATAATAACTTTGTACTTTCATTTTAATGTGAATTTGATTAATTATTTTTTAAAATATAAATAAAAATGACATTTTTTAAAATTTAAAATTTATTTCTTTTTAATTTATGTTTTTAAATTTTAGTTAAATATGTTTAATTTTTTTATAATGGATAAGTATCTTTTTTTAATATATGATTAAAAAATATTGGTTCACAATGATAACAAAGTGGATGATTTTATGTGTTCTATCTAATAAGTTTATAAAGACATAAATTTTAAATTGTCTATGTATGATAGATTGAAAGTTTAAATTTAAAGTGATTAGGTTTATACGATTAAATAATATAATGTAAATGAAAAAATAATTTCTTTATAAATTTAAAAAACATACTCATATATTTTATCTAAAGATCTTGTCCACATTCAGACAAAGATCTATTAATTATTTTTATGATTCAATGATCTCATTTCACCTACTAAAAGACGTGGGTACATTTTATTCTCTTATTCAACTTATTGTGGCATTACACCTTAATTTTATTAGAAATAAACACTTATTGTACTTTTATCATGTATTTATTAATCCTTTGTTGTTCTTTAAAAATTATATCTTATAAAGATGTCACACTATTACATCAATTATATTTTATCCATGGAGTAGACACATTATTATTCTTCTGGGGGGCACAAAATTACTACTTTCGCCTATATATCCAATTAGTGGGATTTTTACCATCAAATTTAAGAAAATCCAATTTGGAACCATGTGGCAGTCTCCCAAAATTGAAGTTGTGTTCATAATTGTTGTCTAGACTAGTCCGTGATTCAGGGCCACTTAGTTCAGTGAGAGTGTCCATCATACTTGTTTATTTGACATTGATGTCGAAGAGATTGGAGGTCCTCCTTTATGACATATGTTTATAATAGAATGTTAGTAAATTGTTATTCCATATCTTCTAATCAGGGTAGTATCATATAGGACAATTTGAGGTGTTCTAGGAAGTATTATCGAGTGTATATTTCAAAATAATCAACTCGATGAGATGATTACAGGTGCCCCAACATCAAAATTAAAAAAAAAATCATAATTATTTTGTGCTTCAATTGACTAGCTACTACAATGTGTCTAAATAATTGTTTCAAAATATTCTAACCTTTTTATGACTTATGTTGTTATAGTATTTCGAAAAAATCAACTTTAGATTTGATTTTAAGAATGCCACGCTTATCACAAGGATGGATATTATATAAAAAATAACATCTAATACAAAAGAAACAAATTAAAATGAAGAGATTTTAATATTGTGAAAAAAATAAGAAACAATAAAAAATTGACAAAAAAATACTAATAATACATAATCAAATTAATAAATATATAAATAATCTAAAATAGTACAATTTATTTATTAATAAATATTTAAAAACCGATTAGTTTTTGAGTGTTTACATCTATCTTTAAATTTAAAAATACAACCACCCTCTCTCTAAGTATGAATTCCTTTTACATTATAATTATTACCATGTAATTGCTATTTCAAAAGTAACAAATTTATTTTATAAAAATTATCTAAAAAAACACAAATTATATATAATTCATGTGATGGTGATTCAAACTTATGTTAACGAAAAATTGCCTACACTTAAGTATTTATTTTTAAAAATTTAATAAGTTCATTAGTTATATTTGCATGTAAACCGTAAATTATATTTTATCCTAAAGTGAAAGTAAATATATAAATAAAAAATAAAAAATATTTCATTACTTAAAACATGGCAATACCAATATGTTTGAAGGAATTTACGCATCAAATCCAATCCAATCCATCTCTTTTGATAGGGAATAAAACATTATGATTTCCATTTCAATGTCTTTTTTAATAAAAAGGACATTAATATGATACCCTAATGATTATATAGGTATCCAAAGCAATGTGTGTTAGATAGACCTAATTTATTATTTTATTAATTATTAAATTGTTTATATTTATTAATTATTTTTATAAATCAATATTCTTATTTTATTTATTGAGAGACGTGGGTACATTTTTCACTCTTATTTGACTTTTGTGACATCAAGCTTGACTTTTATTAGGAATATACATTTGTTACACTTTTATTGTGTATTTATTAGAAATTCCTTACACTTCAACAATTATATCTTTAAGGATGTCACACTATTACATGATTTCTATTTTCTTCATATAGTAAACGCATTGTCGTCCTTCATGGGTTCATGATTTTATCATATTACCATGAGATTAATTTATTACATCTCACACTTTGTGAGGCATGTTTTACATGAGTACATTATTAGTGACTATATCCTAGTACACCTACATTGATACTCAATACAAACACATACAATTATTATGTTTATCACTTATACATAACCTTAGGCACATGATACCCATGTTTGTCTATCTAGATCCTACATTGTTTATATAATAATGGGTTCTCATGCTTGCCATCCTTCATACATCTTAGTCACATTATAGATTCCTATCTTTAGTACCTACATTGTCATATTTTATCCCTATTGGGTCATCTTGTTACAATGGGGCATATCACTTGTCTCTTTTCATAAGGTACTATCGGGAAATATCACTTCCCCCTCCCTTAATTTGTTACAACCTTACCTACCATGCTTTAATAGCGACCTATGAGTATTTGTATGGGTATTATTAATGAGCTTTACATGATGACATCTTTTTATTATCATATAAATGTCGTTACATACATGTCATCATGATGATTACTATTTTTTCTTATTTTCTATGTTACACATAGTACACATATATGTAGGGGTGTGAGTGTATGTTTTTGCAAATTTGTTGAATGACAATCCATCCAGGGGGATGGTTATTTTAAGTTTTTTTTAAAAATTATTTTAAAAAAAATATATAAGATTTTTTTTAACTTTCATTTCATTTTTTAGTTAATTTTTTAATCGAATATGTTTAACATTTTATAATAGGTAAGGGCCTTTTATTTTAATTATATAATAATATTTTTTTTTTCTTTATTTTTTCAAAGTAGTTTATATATAATAACAAAGTAGATGATTTTATGCACCTAATCTAATATGTTTATAAGGGTGTATATTTTAGATTAAATATATATAATAAGTTACAAGTTCAAATCTAAAGTGATTAGGGTTATATACTATGTAAATGGAAAAATAATTTCTTTATAAATTTCGAAAATAGATTGTATATCTTATCTAAAGACCATGTCCACATTCGAACAAAGATGACTATGTTCGTACAACCATGTCCATTTTTGAAAACAACCAAAAATTTCACTAAAATACCTAATTTTCAATTCTTAATTTTTTTTGAAAAATTAAAAAACACATAAACGTTTATATATATATATATATATATATATATATATATATATATATATATATATATATATATATATATATATATATATATAACTCACTAATTATATGTCCTCTCTTGCAATGTCCCATGTTAAAAAATGCTTCAATCATCTAGGGATTGTAAATCATCTGATGGCCATAGATTCTCTCTCAAAGCTAAAATATTGTAAATCATCAATAGCAAATGAATAATTGAATCTATTTTAAGATTGAATTTGCTTATATAACTTGTGAACTTTTTTAAATTTATTTTATAAATTATTAAATCGCTTATATCTATTAATTATTTTCATGATTTATTGATCTTATGTCACATACTAAGAGACGTGGGTACATTTTCCTTCCATATTTAACTTTTGTGGCATCAAGCTTGACATTTATTAGGAATATACATTTTTTGAACTTTTATTTTGTATTTATTAGATGTTCCTTGCACTTCAATAATTATATCTTTAAGGATGCCACACTATTACATGAATTTTAATTTCTCCATGCAGTAGATGTATTTTCATCCTTCATGGGTTCATGATTTTATCATATTACCATGAGATTCATTTATTACATTTCACCCTTTGTGGGGCATGTTTTACATGAATACATTATTAGTGACTATATCCTAGTGCACCTACATTGATACTCAATAAAAACCCATACCATTATTGTGTTTATGACTTATATATAAAGTTAGGGACATGATATACATGTGTGTCTATCTAGATCTTACATTGTTTATATACTAATGGGTTCTCATGCTTCCCATCCTTCATACATCTTAGTCAAATCATAGCTTCCTATCTTTGGTACCTACATTGTCATATTTTATCCATATTGGGGCATCTTGTTACAATGAGGCATATCACTTGTCTCTTTTCATAAGGTACTATCGAGAAATATCACTTTCCCCTCCCTTAATTTGTTACAACCTTACCTACCATGCTTTAATATCAACCTATGAGTATTTGGATGGATATTATTAATGAGCTTTACATGATGACATCTTTCTATTATCATATAAATGTGGTTACAAACATGTCATCATGATGATTACTATTTTTTATTATTTTCTATGTTACACATAGTACACATGACTTTTTATTTTGATATAAGTGATATGTAGGATCATCCTTCACCTAAAAAGGGGGAATACATTCAATGTATTCTACTTTGAAATTACATATAACATGAGATATGGAACCATATATCTAATTCTTTAGCCAAGAAGTATAATTTTCTCCTTAGTGTTGTGTCTATTTTTTAATTTCAGTTTGCTCCTTAGCACTAGATTCATTTTTTTATTTCATATTCAATTTTCTCTTTAGAGTTTTCAAAACAACATGGTTTGAGTATTTATATGGGTATTCGTTCCTTTGTTCATTTTTCACTTCAACTATTTCAATTGATTACATTGATTATCAATTTACCATGATTTTGATATATTTTTTGGCATTCTCATTTTTTGGTAGGTATATTTAAGTTATTGATATTAGAATGTAGGTGGTCCATTTATAAAAATTAAGAGTATTCTCGTTAAAAACATATCATGCATTAGTCTTTCAATTTTTTTCACTTTGATATGTATGCACACATTCACAACAAAGTACGACATTATGTAGAAACCTAATTTTGGAACAATATTTATTAAAGTAATGTTAATAAAGTGATTTTGTACATGTGGATAATTGGTTCAAATTAGGTTCCTAGGGATCCTTGTCCTTTCTCCTCTCATGCCGTTTCTCATCTTTGGCCATTTTTTATGTGGTTGAAAATAGTTAGTTTTCTTATTTGAGTCTTGTGGCCCTTCTTCATCTCTATATATTGTGTGGGTCCATGTATTTTAAACTTTTACCTCTTTTCTTGTGTTAGTTAGTATGCCAATAGGTCCCAAATTCTAATTTGAGAATTTCGTATCTCCAAAACACCTTAAATAATCTCAATTAGAAGTATTAAAGCACCATAAAATTCTTAGAGACACAATCAAGATTATGTTTTTGCTTATCAATAATTTAAATTGATTTCAAAGATTTTTTTCTCTACATACTTTTACTAAAAGAGGGACTAAGAAAATGATCATACTAGGTGCATTTGATTATCATACAAAAAGAAAGCGGAAGATTATCTCCACTCATTGGGAAGGGATCACTTGCATTCATAAAACTGTTTTGAGACATGATTCTCACACAATATTTGTAAATGTTACCCTTGAGTGGGTCGGAACACTTAACTACACATTTATTTGGCCTTTGGATGTGTTGGTAGGTGTTGAAGCCAAATAAGGTTACATCAAAAGAGAAAAGGTTCAAACAATTGTGTGACTTATTTGCATAATTGAGATATGATGACTTATTTGCATAATTGAGATATGATTTATAAGTATATATTGTTGGTAAAGAGTTTAATAAGTTTCCAAGTGTGAAGACTTATAAATCCATTTTTGGCTTAGGTTGACCACATTCATTAACTAAAACTAGTGTGACCCTTTTTGATAGGTTTGAAAGTGGTCATCAAAATATAATGTATTATGCCTATTGAGTTTGCTTTTGCACTATTCTAGGATCATCTCTTGTATATTTTTCGGCATTGTGAGTTAGTTTCAGTTGTTTATCTATCTTATTCTACTCTTTCATTTATCCTTAACATTTATCATTTGAGGTACTTTTATTCCCTTCCCTTGGCTCTAGGTACATTTGAATTATTTTTTGTTGTTTTATATAGGTATATTTTCCTTGTGCAATATTTTACCTTGATATGACTTTCTCCAAAGTCTTAATATTAAGATAGGTTGACAATAAAGTTTGTAGAAGGGACATACTTCTTTGTGTGAAAGACACTCTCTTCTAAATAAATTATGTTTACTCATGTAAATTAGGTAAACATGTAATTTGATATTTGGATACTATTCCTATAATAATTTAAGTTTTTAAGTACTTATCAATAGTTTTTTTATCGATCATGGTAAATCTATAAATAGATTTTCATTTGAATATCGAGGACATAAACACACTTTGAATCTTAATTATATTAAGATAGCTTCAATATGCATGCATAAATGCTGATCAATAACATCTCTTGAAGGTATTTCATCATCATCAAAGGTTGTTTTAGTCTCACTATCTTTAAAATATTCAAAAATAAAATCAAAGTAATATGGTTGAGTACCACTTGGAAATGATGTGTCCTCTAATGATTTGAAAATAATACTACGTATAAATGTTAGATTTGGTAAGTAAATCAAAGATGGATATCTTGGTTTGAGTATTTTATATTAAGCTTTAATATTATAATATTTCAACATGCAAACTAAGCTTGGGAGCTTGAGGGAGACCATGAGATATATTTTCATTAGTTATAGCCTTCTTTTGAATAGTATAGCTGACCTTATAATAATTAATCATACATTGAAGCTTAACTATGATGAAGCATGACATGTCTGCATAAATATTTACAATTATTATTTCAAAGAATTAAATAATTACATACACATGGAGTACCATAGAAATATAAATAAACAATAACATGTCTTAGAAGATACAAGAATTTTACAATGTTATATTGAAGATATATACTTCAACATAAATACTAAAATTTCATCCCTTAAGAATAACATGATAAGGAACAAGAGACAAATGTTAGGATTGTGACTTATAGATTTTTTATTTTGAAATTATGATACAATAAAATAATTTTTAAAATCTCTAATAAGTAAAATGAATAAAGATTTGACATATATAATCAAAGATGTAATAGTAATTCCTTATAATGAATTGATAGTGTTTACAAAATATGGCTCTAAATGTGATCCTAGGAATAAGCATGTATGTAATCACACTTTTGTAAGCACTTTAGGGTTTGAAAATAGAATTTTATAAATCTAGAATAACCTAGGTTTTTGGATCAAGAAAATCAATTGAAATAGATGCTAGGCATATTAGATTTAAGTTCATATAACATAACTAACCTTAGAAAGGTTAGAAAAAAAACACATTTCACATTATGTGGACAAGATTTAACCTTAGAGGGATATAAGAGAGCAAAAATTGACCCACAAAAATCTTAGGAAGTATGAAAGATAATGCATGTTCACTAAATGTAATATGGATAAATAATTTTTCCCTACATATTAACACAAACACTCAATAAATTTTAACTAATATAGATAATATATAACATACGTAAATAAATCTTAATTAGTTAATCTTAAATATAAAAGTATGGGAAACATATAGGGCTTAGACTTATCTAATTTTTAGGAATTATTTTTTGACACATAGGACTTAGACTTACATACTAATCTATTCTTTTGAAAATGTTCTCCATGCTATCTTTATGGATTTTCAGCTATGAATAACACCATGATAATACATAAAATATAATTACCAAGCAATGCATGTACTCACCTTGTCTGGCCTTCTTAGCTTACCTTATTGTAGCGTCTTGTTTTGTAGCTCATTCTCCATATAATTTGACTTTCCTTTTGTATTTATTACTAATTTGAGATTATTTCCACCTTGATCTATTCTTGGTCTATTGTTTCCCTATATCAAATGTACCTTATTTTCCCAATGATCTTATTCATGAGAAGTTTGAATGTTATCCTCCTTTCCTTGATCTACCTTAAGTTCTTGTGCTTGATCTCCTTATTTATTCATATGGCAATGAAGTATTTCTTTCCTTTGGTTCTCTATAGCTGCATAATCAACATTATCAACATCTATATAAAAAACATTCTTAATACAAATCAATTTACCTTTAGGAGACTCAATGGTCTCTTCAAGGACTTTATTATCCTTCATATCTTCTTTCTTATCCATTCTCTTTTCCAAATATTTTTAAAACTCTCCCGATATTCTTTCCATCTTTCTAATCTCTTCTTCATTAGCTTCATTTTTCTTCCTTAATTTGTCTTATGTTAATAACCTATTCTCATTCATAATGTGCTCAACCATACATTTTTTTATCATTGTTTGATATTAACCTAAAGTATTCTACCTTTTCTCTTTGATTTACTTGAAGTTTTTCCTCAATACAATACTTTTTATCATCATTTATTCTCTTTCCTTGAATTATTGACTACCCATACCTACATTTTTAGCTTCTTGCTTAGTTTAATGCATAGTTTGTCCTTGCCATTTGTTCTAATCTGCTAAAAACTCCAGTTGGTCCTCTTTGTTCATGGATTTTTTCATCTTATTGTTTCTTGATTGCCTATTTTTCATTTTTCCTATAATGGTTTTTAGGTTTTTTCTCATGTCCTTCATCTACCTTGCTTAATTTATGTTCATCATACAATTTGAATTTTGTCTCTTACATATCATACATATACTCTCTTTCATGTTCCTTGTCATATTTATTTCTCTTGACTATTGCATTTATTCTCTCATCATTGCTTCCATCTTCTTGACCAAGACTGCTCTTTGTTTTTATTCTTCATGCTCTACATTTATAACCTACTCTTTGCGGTGTTTTGAACACTTATTTTATTTATTTTGTTTCAAGGGTTAAGGCCTCAAATTGGACCTTCCATTCATGTATTTTTATACCTATAATCACACAGTTAAACAAATTGTTAGAATTGAAATATTGAAATTTGATGGTCTCTATAAATTCCTTATTCTTTAATCCTTCAATGAGGCTTATCAGTTGGTCTTCCTCTCTTACATCATCTTTTCCCAAAATTTTCCATCTTTTAGATCACATATGATCTCTTTTTATTTTTTCTCTTAACAACCTATTTTCTCTCCTTAAAGCAACTCTTATATTTTGCCTATTCCTTCTCTTAATTAGTAGCTTCACATGCCACTGCACCTTCTTTCCCAATATCCAGCCATAACATTGGGTTTCCTTTCCTTGCATGTGCTCCATCATGAGTCTAATATCCTTTATCATTTACTTTAAATCATTTATTTACTCTCCCTCCATCACTATTGCTTTCTCTTTCCTCATTTGGTTCTTTTTTTGCATTCCTTCCATTCTTTCTTTTTATATCCCTCTTATACCTCACCCAAAGCCTCTCTCTAGTCTAACACCTCCTCTAAGTTTGTTTTACCTTAGATTCTTTCTCTCATGAGCCTTAATGTGCTCCTTGCCTTACTTTCTTAGGCCTTAATGGGCTTTAGGATTGTTTGAACCTTCTTAACTCTTTTTTCACAAATTTATTTCAAACTTATCAATGTCCCACTTAACTTAATAAATATAACTATATTTCTTCACACATTCTTTCCAAGAGCTCTTATTGAGATTTGATACCATTCTGATGCAAGTAAACCTCTCTTAGGTCTATTTACTAGGTCATCTCGGTCTTCTTTGATGTAAATTAGCCACTTGAATACTATTTGAACCTACAAAAGTTATTAAAACATTCACAATAATTATTTAAATCAATATACTTATCCTTAACTGATGTAAATAAGGATTCCTTTAGACCTTGTCATAACTAGTCCTCTTTCATGATATAGGATTGTATATTTTTTAAGCTTGTAATTGTACTTCATCCAAAAATCTTATAAATTTATTGTAACTCTAGACATAATATTTAATATTTCCTTCTCTATAATATTTAACAATAAGTTAGAAAACACCTATAATTTTTAGGCTTATTTTATCTATCCTTGAGATTTGATGTCTCCTTCTAAACTCATACATGTACCTTCTTTTGTGGAGTATTAAATCATAAAAAAACATTAAATAATCTTAATAGGTTTTCCTGTATCTCATTGATGTTTTCTTATCTCAACATATTGGTTCATTCATTTCTTTCAATATGGTTCTATCAAAGAAACATACACATCACTCTAACTCTTAGGTTCTTGGTTTGATATGTCTCTTTAAAAGATTATAGGTCACAAATTAGAATTTAAAGGACTTATAGGAATTTAAACATTTATATACATGCTACACATGAAAAAATATAATTTATATATTTCTTTGTAACTTGAAATCAAAGGAAATTAGAGAACTTTCACTATTAGTTCTATTTTAGGTCTAAAACATAGGTCTACATACACAATCCTTAATATTTTTTATTATCATTATAAAAAGGACTTTAAAATACTTAAATAATTTATAATATACCTAAAATTATTTACCTACCAAATTTCATCAATATCTTAAGGTTCATTTAGGAGTTATTACACCTTTTGTGGATTAAGACCCTGACCTAGGGTTTTAAGCCTATAACCAACCAAAGAGCTCTAAATTGATGAAATCGAATTTACTCAATATAAAAAATTTATTTCATTTAGGTTATAACCTACACATGTTTATACTACTTAGACAAGTAATTTTTAGGCTTAAAATTAATAAAAACATGTAGAAAACTCCTTTACTCTCAGACTGTATCCTGTAATCCATGTTTTCCATAACCTATGTATGTCAATAACTAGTATATATAATAAAAAAAGATAAAATAAAATTGAGTAACATACAACTATGTAGACCCCTACAACTTATGACAAACCTAAATAATTTCACCAAACTCCTTATAATAACCTATAAATTTATTTTATCCTTGTTTTATTACTTTATTTGAATCCTTATTTGATGCTTCAAACCATATCCTTCATAAACAAATGTCTAAACTTAGTTCATGATCCCCATATATCCTTCAAAAACTTTGACTTAGACTACAACATGCCTAACTTAGTATTCTTCTATGTTGGATGTGTCTTAATTGAGATTTTTATCAAATAAACATATAATTTGTCATTTAAAGTACCTAAAACATCCATTTAGACCCTAAATTACCCACACAACTAAATCTAACACTTTACAACTTGCCAAAAGGCCTCAAACTTTCAATACAAATTTGAAATTCCAAATTTCCATTTTGGCAAGAAACCTTAGAAAGCCCCTAAATGACCTTTAATGGATAAATACAGCCTAAAAAAGGCTTATTATTGATGAAAAAAGTTTTATAAGACCTATTAAGTCCTAGAATAAGCATAGTTAAATCCATTACATTAAGTTTACATCAATTGTTTTGATGCTCTTACATGAAAAATCCTATTTCTCCTTCCTTTGAAGTGCAAGTGACTAATAATAATGATGATGTTATCTCTTCTCCTTTACAAAAATTGGATATTGAATTTATATACGCATAATATTTTCAAACTTTATCAATTATTAATGACTTCTCTCTTTTAGTAACCCTTCGAGTCTCAATCTCTTTGATTGCATGCCTTAAGGGGTGCACCGAGAAATGGGTAGGCAAACAATTAATGCTTTGTAGGATTGTTGTCCCTTTACCATCACTTGTTATCAATCCAAATATCTCCTAAAAACAATCCCCTAAGATTTAACTCCTCTTTTTCACCCTCCTCTAGTCATTTTATGCCTTCATTATCCCTTCCCTAGCCTAAAACCCTTTCCAATGGTTCACAATACAATGCCAACCCCATCCACCCTATACTCTAATTGACAAAAATCATTTAGGGTCTAGGTCCACCCCTAGCTGACCTAGAACAAGACCTAATTTATTTTTGTCAATAATGATATATAGTTGAGTGGGCTGACCCTTTCGACTAAACTTGTAGAAAGGTTTAGGATTAGATTCAACTATATATGCACATTCATTTTGCCATTCTTAGAGAGGTAAAAAGAGTTAATTATTCATTTTTAATATTCTTTACAATCTGATCTTCTGCCATTCTGCCAATCTACTCTTCTGCCATTCTACTTGCAGAAGAATGTTGTCTTGTGGAAAAGTATTAAATGCTTTGGCATTTCTTAGTGACCCTTACCAACTAAAACAATCTCTTGTGAAGCAAATTTTTCCAAGGGAGATATTGAGTCTCGATAGGTTCATCTTCAAGGTAAGTATCTTTAACTTTGCTCCTCTATTTTAGTAGATAGAAGTATCATAAGTAATGGATTATGAATAAATTTCTCTCTCCATGCATTAAGGTTTTACCTATACATAGTTTAATTAAGATTCTCTTATGCATGTTTAATTTTTATGTTTATTACCCCCACTTTGTGATACAAGCTTTGATGAGCCTTAGATTAGTATTTGTTTTGCTTTTGTCATTTATACATTGTGAATATGAAAACATAGGACCTAGTTAATGCTATTGCATAGTATTATTTGATTGAAGGATTTGAAATTCTACCTAGTGATATTATTGTGGTAAAATATCCCTTGTCTAGGTATTGTAAATCCATATTAGTCATTACCTCAAATATCTAATGTATTGACAATCAGAAGTATAAGTAAGATTTATCTTCTTTGAGTTACGATTGATTTATAAATTAGTTCAATTTCCCTTTCTATACATTCTAGTGAACCCAAAATGAATCTAATCCTTGAATGTTTTATTTCACACCATCATTTTTTTCATCATATTATATTTATCTATATTTGCATTATTGTATTGAACCAGTCAGTATATTTCCAAATTTTTGTGCACATGTTTAACACAAAGTTACTTTAAAATGACTCTATTCTATCCATGTAGATTTTCACCAATTATAGGTTACTAAATAAAATGGTTCAATAGAGTATTATTATTTAGGTCTAAATTACCATACATAGTCAAACCAGTCAACTCTATTTACTAACACTATCAAACTAGTTGACTCTGTTCATTATCTCTTCTTCAGCACACATGGCTTTTCAAACTTAGACAAACTCATTGACCCAGTAGGTAGAATTTGAAAGTAGTATTTGAGAATCATAAAATAAAAAATTTAAAGCTAAAACATATTTAATCCCACTAAGGTTCATTTATTTTCTCTCTTTGTAATTTTAGTTCTTCCTTCTGTACCATCTTTCATAAGTTTGCAGTCTATAAAACTGCAACCCTACAGCCAACTAGGTCGACCTAGTCAACTTAGTTCTATAGTCTATCTTCTATCTAAGAGACATGGTCGAGTTATTAATTTTTTTTCTTAAATACCTTACTTATACAAAACAAAAACAACCCAATAAACTCTATTCTGTACTATTTGCATACATGTTGCCTGAACTGACACTATACTATTTTCAATCAAAGAATTAACATATATTTGATAGTAATTAATTCACCTTTCCTTTTTAGTTGTCTACATACTTAGAGTAACTCACATAACTTAAAAGGTGGTTTCTCAAATTACCATTTTAGTTACATTATTTTACTCTTTTGCACACACTACCAAGTCACTTTACATTAAAAAAACATTAAACATTTGTCTTCCCAAGGCCTACCTACTTGGATTTCATCACCAAAGGGGAAGCTAACTTAGTTTTCTAGATAAGTATAAATACGTGGTTGATGGGATATATTGGTAAAACACTTAAAACCCTTATCCATATGGGAATGTGAAGTGAGGGGGTAGGCCCCAATACTAAGCTAGTAACATCACCAATATAGAGCCATTTCATCCCAAACATCTTGTAAGAAACCTTAGATTGTTTTATAGATCCATATTTTCATCCAACACTATTATCATATTAAAATTAATTTTTTTTATAACTTAATAACACTTAGGATGAATAACTAGTTAGCATTTACTTTCTAGTTGTTGCTTGCTCTTTGATCATTATTTGTTTTATTGTAAAACTTGCATTGACCAACACTGGTGCAAGGTTTGTGTTGTGGGTTCCAATTGGATCAATCACATTGATCCAATTTCTTATGTGCTTTCTTTCATTTTTTATTCAAATCGTTATTGAAAATTTTCCTCCTACTTCAAAACATTGTCATTTTAGTGGATACAGTGTTTTACAAACTATTTAGCCTTGTTATTCAATAATGAATAGTTGACCTTTATGACTATGTATCCCTATCTTCCTATTTTAGTTCCTTATTTATTAGTACACTGTTGACCCATATGACTGTATATTCACTTTAGATTATGTCTTAATAATACATTGTCAATCCATACGACTGTGTATTCTCTTCAGCTTGAGTCTAAGCACTACTCTATCGACCCATTCGATTATGTACGTATTGGCCAACTTTATTTTTTGTTAGGCTGACTCTATCCCTATTTTCCCTATTTTCCATAATCTTTGATTCTTTCATCAAACATCATAAAATCCCCTATCGGAATCTTATTGGATAACCTTAATCCATTTAGATACTATATGGGGTGCTCTTTTATTCCTTTCTATACCTCCCAAGATAATCTTCACTATTGGATTACTTATTATCCTTCCTCATCTTTGAATTGGAACATGGTTCAAATCATGCCATAAGATGAGATTGGTGGATGAGATCCTTTTCATACCTATCAAGACAATTCCTATCTTCAAACATCTGACCATAATGTTGGGGCAATTGATAGAAGTTATAACCCCGTAGGTAATCCACCACCTAATAACCCTCCCCCTAATACCAACTTGGGGAGTCCTCATACAAATACCAATCCACCAATTGATACCACATAAATTTTTGCATAGATAGTGCAATAAATGAATATAATGCAAACATATAACACCTCCCAAATGATGTAACTACAACATCATTTGATCAACATGGCCAATAAACATCCCATTCTTCTCCCTCAAATTAATGAAAAATTTATTCCTTAACCTCTTAGATATGCCACGATAAATGTCATTCCCCAGCTTATCATGAATAATAAGATGCTCCAACACATCCAAAATGAGCCTTTAGCCCCTTCATTATTTCTATTGATATTGGTAATATATCTCCAACTATTAAATATGATGGGACTAAAGACCCTACATATTTTCTTTAAGGCATTTGGAAATCTTTATAATGAATTTATCCAAACTAATACTTTCACCAAAACTAAACTACTAGTTAAAAATTACACTGGCAAATGTATTATAATGATACAATCAACTTACCCAACATTTCATATGGTAACTAGAGGATTTAGTCAATTCTTTAGTAAGGAAACGTCAAAAAAATAATGCAAATTCTTAAAAGTAAATAAAATTAATGAAAGAAATAAAAATATAGGGAAAATTTAGAAAATATATGGAAATAACAAAATAAGGAAAATTAAAGCAATTTAAAGGGGTTTTAAAATTCTAGGTAAAATTAATGAAAAATTAAAAATAGGGAAATTTTATAAAATTAAAAGAAATTCTAAAAAATATGGAGGATTACTAAAATTTAGTGCAAGTTTAGGGGAAAATTAGAAACATAACAAATTACAGTAAATTCAACAAATTTAGTGAATATTTAAAAATTTATGGAAAATACAATAGTTTTAGGGATAATACTAAAATTAGGTAAATTTAGGGGGAATATGAAAATTTGGGTAAAATTAATAAAAAATAAGTAAAATTGAGAGAAATTTCAACAAATTGAATTAAAATTACAAAAATGAAGGTAAATTACTTAAACTTAGGGCAACTTTGAAAAATTAGGTTAAATTATGAAACCTCAATAAAATCTTTCTACTATCACATGATTACTAAAAGAGTGTGTTAGCCTTGCTTGGTTTTTTGCATTTAAGGACTAGGTAAACAATGCAGTGCTTACTCTTGAAAGGCATGGTATTGGTTTCTTAGTCACAAATGGGGTATATTGCATAAGATACAACCTGGTTTTTATTTATTTGAAGTGGGATCCTAAGTTTTCCTTGTCAAATACCTGAAATAGTTATTTTTCTAACTCATGTCACTTTTGGCTCTATGTTATTGTAGATACTCAAATTTGTCCATGAATACTTGATAATGTTAGTTTTGGCCCAATTTTACCTTACTTGACTTGAGCACTTAAATTGTTCTTATTTTTCCACCTCATCTATCATAATACTTGAATAGACCTATCACATATAAATGTGTTGTTTTAGACCTATAAAAATATTCTTAATTACTAAAAACCTCTCTAAGCATCTATATGTACATTTAAATTTCTAAGATACAATGTCACCCTTCCATGGTAAAATCGACTCTAAGGGTCAGGATCACCATTTTATCTCATATTTTAAGGGTTGATCTTGTCCTTTACCTAGTAAAAACTCTTTTTAAAATTTAAACCCACCCTTATAATTCAATATGTATTTTTAGGATCGGTAGCATGATATTTCACCCATTTTTATTGCTATAAATGCACATATAAGCCACTTATTCTACTACTTGGAAATCACTGGGATATTTTACTATTGAGGCACACTTATAATATTAAAAATTGAGTAACCCCCCTCTTCTAAGTAATCTAGATATATAGGTAGCATTAAATCATCATGCATATGATTGGGGTCGGCTCAACCCATTACATTCCCCCTTTTACAATTTTTAGCTATCATAAATCCTATTATGGTTTTTATCTTTAAGAGGTTATTTGTAAGTCATTTGTGCACAAGTGAAGATAATTATTCCATACACAATCACATTTCAAGTAGGTGGAGGTGATTGTACTCCTAATTCATGTTTTTCCACATTGGTTAAGATCGACCCACAAAGGACAGTAATGGTGATTGATCCTAATTGTTTCCACTATGTTATAACCTAAATAATTATAGTTATTGTTTTAGTTTCATACACACAATCAATCTTAGTTGTTCATCTCCAACTATCTTTTAATCACACACAATCAACCTAATGGCCAAAATTTAGATAGGTCTTTTTATCTTCCTTTTGATTTACAAAGTTAGTTATGCTTAGTTTATTTCTATACTTTACTTTCATCCTGTTAGTTACAACTTATTTACATTATTTTTACCCTTCTATTAATTTTATCCTAATTAGAGTTAATACACCAATTAACTTGAAATTATGATAAAACATATTCGTGAAACCGAACCTTTATTTTCAATCCTTTACTTTTGGATTTTCCTATTAGGGTAAACTATATTATGGTTATTATTTGATTAACTTATTTTTGGATCAAAATGGATCTATTTTCAAAACTGTCAGAGGTTTTTTAGTCGTATTATAATTTATTATTTTTTAGTAAATTTGGCTTAGAGGACAAATAATGTATCTATTTTCATATCAATTTTTGGGTTTTATCTATCTACTATTTTTTTAAAAGTCAAAAACATATTTTAAATTTAATAAATAACTAATAGATCTCTTCGAGTGGTCAGTTATTTAATGTGTGGATCATATGATGGTTATATGGGTTATTCTTAGTGTATAGTTTATATCATCAACTTGTTAGGATACTCATCTATTTGACATGGACTTGAACCAAGATTTCATTTATGGTTGGAATGATCTCACATTTCATGCAACAACCACATGAGCTTCATTAGAATGTGGCCAAAAGCATCTTACATTACATCCAACACACTCATTAATATGAGATTAACTATGCAACAAGGACTAGTATAGACTTGGTCAAATATACAATATTTGATTGGGATGGTGATTTTAAGGATCATAATTCCCACATATAGTTATAGATTTAAACTTAGCTCAAGCCCCATTAACTAGTAGATTAATAATCATCATGTTATCTTTGATTGAGGTTGAGTATTGGTGGATTGTTAATGCCACTATCAAGGCTATTTAGATTCATAATATTCTATCTAATTTTGGAATCAACATTCTTCGACCATCTATCATCATTTTTTATAGTTAGAGTACCATTAAAATCTTGGAGTTCCTAGTTCACCATCAACAAACCAAACACATCAAGATCCACATGTATTACATTAGGGAGATAATTTAGGAGTAGATCATTGATATATGTTATTATCCTACAAAATAGTAGGCTGCTAATATATTAACTAAAACCTTCATTAAAAGTAAGTTCCATCACTTTCAAATGTTATTAGGGTGTTAGACACTACTTTAGGGGGTTTAATTGACCTTCTCCCATCATCCTCTCATGGGAGGAGTTTTTTTCCTATGGGCTTTCTCATTCTCTTCTATTTTGAGGGGATCATTTTGTACATGGGTACTTCATCATGTCTTGTTATCGATACCCTTTATTTTTCATATTTACATTCCCCCCACTAAGTTTCACTTAAAAGGGTGTTGGTGTGATCAGGGTTATTTCCCTATTTATTTCTACTATTCAGTGTGAGTAGGGTTGTTTCCCTAACTAGTTACACTTTTGGGTTCCATTCACACTCAGTCAAGTTAATTTTACTTAGGTTTTTTTACTATTTTCTCTTCTCGTATGATGACACTTGTTACATCTTATGAATGTTAGGTGAGAGGTATTTTCCATAAATACCCCCTATGTAAACTCATTTCAGTAATCAATTTATGTATTTACATTTGTGTTGCACGTGAATTATGCATTCTTGATAGGAATAAAGTTTATTCTTATCAAGTTAGATCTCTAAATTAAGAGTGTTTTCATTAGGATTTTATAATATTATTAGGTTATCTTATCCAAATCTCACATGAATATGTAATTTATAGGTCATTCATGCACAGGTTGATGTCAAAATTTTATACATAGACATTTTAAGAAGATGTTGGTGATTGTAGCTACACTTTTCTATTTTTACACAAAAGTCAAGATAAACCCATAGAGGATAATAATAAAATTTGATCTTGACTATTTTGAGTCATTTCTGATTCAAAATAGTGAAATATATTGTTTTAGTTTCACACACATAATCAATCTGAGTTGGTCATCTCCAGTCATATTTTAGTCATCGATAATCAATCTAACGGGAAAAATTTATCTAAGTATTCTTGTCTTCCTTATGCTTTTCATAGATTATTTCTTAGTGTATTTCACTATTTTACTTTCTTTCTACTCATTACAAGTCATTTACAATCTTTTATACCATTCTATCCATTTTATCTTAATTAGAGTTAATACACCAATTAATTCCAAATTATGTTAAAATAGTTTTAGTTGTTTTACTAACACTTTATGTAAGAGAAGCAAACTCAAGTGAAGCACACAAATCTTACAAACTTGAAACCTACAACATCCTCTTATTATTTGTTTCCTTGGCACGTGCATGCTCATATTCAATAAAATTTGTATCATTTGATTCCAAAATTAGAAAAAAATATGTTAAATTAGCAAAACATCAAAAAGGGAGGGGAGTTTTAACAAATTTAAAGAAAAATCAATAAAGTTAAAAAAATAGGGACAAAATAAAAAAATTATATAATTGTATAATCACAATTTTTTAAAATATTAGGTAAATCCAAATAATTAGGGAACTTTTGACAAATTATGTACTTTTCTAATTCTTTTTAATTTTTAATTTTTTCTTTTTTTTTAATAGTATGTAAATATTTGTAGTTCCTTTATTTTTTATGTTTATTTGTTTTGTATAATTCACAGTTTTTGATTGAATTGGTTAGCCAACTTAAGGGCATATTTGAATTTTCTATCAAATTTAAAGTTGGCCTAAGATGAGTTTAAAAAAATATTAGGAGTTTTATTTTATTTTTTATTTTTTTATTTTTTTAAAATATATATTTTAAAATTAGACATCTTATTATTTATTTATTTTTTTAAATAAAAATGTTTGCACTTTTTTTTAATTGTTATTAGGACCTCTCATTACAAAGATCATCCTTTTTAGAGTCTTACTAAGAATTGGGACAATTTTGACCTTCTAGGGAGACCAAACCAATAGAAACTAGTGGCAGACACCTAACTTCAACAAGGAAAAAGCATGACCAATCCCACATATATTTTGGTATTATAATATTAGTTGTGTTTTATTATTTTATTTTATGATATTTTTAATAGTAGTTTCATTTCATTTTATGCAAATGAAACACCAAATCATCCAAGATTCAAATTCCTCTAGCAATTCCAACTATAAATGTGATGATCTTAACTATTAGGGTTCTCCTTCATCAGGGGATGCTCTAGGACCCAACCAAATTTAGGTAGTGGGGTGTTGACATTGAGATGCTTGGGGAATGTGTGATTGAGAGTGATTATTGGGGAGATGTTATTGAAGGATGGGATAATGTACTTCAGCATGATGACCTTGATGTTGTTTGGGATCAATAATGACTTTATGATTTCATATGACTATTAATTTTATTATATTATTATGATGTTCACTTTATTATTATATTACCATATTATCACATTTAATTCATTATTGTGTCATGACAAGTTTAATTGATGTTTGTATTCGAATTTACTTAAAAACTCATAATCACACTATTTTTATTTATTTTTATGTATAATGTTACAATTGAGATTAACATTATAATTATATATTTATACATATAATAATTATAATTGTATAATATAAGAGTATTATTTTATAATTAATAATATTAAATAGTTTTAATCAGCTAGAAACTATTATAATTTATAAAATTAAAGGTGAACTTAAGTTATATTTTGAGTCAACCTAGTGTTGAGATTAAAGTCCAAAGCAATATTGAACTTAAATTCAAAATCAATGTCATAATTAAAGTCACCTTAAATTTGGATCTAGTGTCACACTTATAAATAGACCTAGTGTCTCACAAAGTTGCAACTTGTGTTACACTTAAAGTTAGATTTAGTGACAAATTTGAAGTCGAACCTAATATTGAACTTATATTCAAATTTAGTGAAGGAATTAAAATCAAGTAAATATGGACCTTAAGCCACTAAGTGATGTTACCAATGTTTCCAAGGATGAATTTTTTAATGTCATCCTAAAGTCAACCCTAGTGTTGCCTACAAATGCCACCTAAGTGATGTCAATAGAGGACATTGGGGTGACATTTTTAGTAATTTAATCCTAACTTTAGATCAACTTTGTATTTATATAATATAAATTTGGAATTAAGGATAACTTTAAGATGTTATCTAACTTTAAAATTTACTTTAGGGATTAGATTTGGCTTTCGAAATTATCTTGCTTTGTATCTTTAAGGTGAATTTAATTGTGACATATTTTAGTTAGAGTGTTGTGGTGTCAGTGGAAAAGCTATCAAGAGATTGTGTCTTATATCATGTGGAAAATTCAATTATATTAGGAAATATGATTCTTTTTTCCTCTTTATTTCTAGTTACATGAGTTTTTGTGTACACATGATCAAGAATATGCATTAGATTTTATATTTCTTGAGATTGTTTCAATGTGGACTTATTGAATTGATCATGAATAGGATTAATTGATTCCTTGGTAATATTGTCATGATTGTGAGCTCAAAAATGTTTTTTAGATAAAATAAAATATATTATCTAAATTGTACTTCCTTCTTGATCATTTGACTCATCATTATTGTATACATTGTTTAGTTAGATGAATAGTTGGGATAATAGGATTTTTATGCTTTGTTTATTTTCCCTTAATCCTTAATTATTTTAACCCATTTTTTTATTCTTATGTTTTTCCAAAGTAAAAATCATAACTTTTGTGGATTGGAAGAAAGCTACATCATGTAAATATATGAGGCATTGAAGTTTAAACTCCAAAAAAAAATCTCCCAAATGCCAAAAAAAGGATCCAAAATAATCATCAATTGACCATAAATTAGTGGGAGGTATATCTTATATATACTTCAATCTTACCCTTTTTACCTTTTTTATTTTTATCTCCTACCACACCCTTTAAGAGGGTTTTAGAGTGACCTATCTATAAATATGATGTTTAATATTCTGAAAGAGTGTTAGAAATCAATGTTTCTAGATTTAAGTAGGTCACCAAATTCTTATTTGAATATAAGTTTTCTAATTCATAAAATATCTTCACTCCCACTAACAAGATCACTATGGAAACAATCCTTAAGAAGATATTCCAATCTTACTTTCTTTCTAGCTCAATATGCGTAACGGCCTACCCTAAATATCTAATTCTCCATATTTATACTTTTCTAACTTTGTGATATGTTGACTATTCAAAAAAATTAGAAAATAATTTGCTTGCATTATTTGTAGGTCCAAGTTTGGAGTACGTATTCTAGGAAGAGACAAATCTCTTTAGAATTTTTTCAAATAGTTTATGTGCATCCTCCCAGCTACTACACTTGGCATACATGTCAAAGATAGATCTGGTGAGGTTCGTGGCTTCATAAACAAACAAAAATGTGATGAGCATCTCCATGAAATGATCATGCTCACCCATTTAAATTATTGGGTGAGCAATGTGAAACGTATGGATTAAAGTGGTAGAGTTGTATCAAAGGTGTAAATTTGCATCCATTGGTGATGTCCAACACTGGCAAACATGTTTGTTCATGCCTTCATTCACAAGAACATAATTTACTATTGTGACTTGCCCTTTGTGCCCTACCAACACCGTTACTAGAAGATTCATAGCCACACTATAAATTGAAACAATTGTATCGATGGGGACTAACAATTCGTGCCATCACTTAAAAATATAGGTGAGGGAAACAATATCCCCATCCGATCAACATTTTTTTTGCCTAATGTATGTGTGGTTATTCCTTCTTTCCTATGACTTTGAAAACTTGATTATAATGGAACACAAAATATTCATTGCAACCCATCTTTTACAAACATATAAATCCAAATCCATACTTTTCTAGTGCATTTTAAATAAGACTAGAATGTTTTCTTGGTTTTCTTGTGGCACAAAAATCATCTACCATTAGAATTTTTTCCCCATAAAATTAATTGATTCTACTTATAGAAATGGTTATGTTTGAATTGATCTTTCATAATCTAGAAGGATTATGTAAAGAGAGTATATTAAATTCATTCATAACATTTATATATTTTCTAGGGTGGGTGGGTATAAAACTTAACCCAAAAAAGTTCTCATGTCATCAATTATGGAACTGTTATCTTCTTTAACATTTGTACATTTTCCAAACTCAAACTTTGTTCATTGTCCCATTGAAATAACATGCTTAGGTGAAATGATAGTTGATCAATACTTATTTAAATGAGGCATTATAGTGTCTTTAGGATCAATTATGGAACAAAATTTAAAAAGTACATTCTCTATAAGACATATAAATGATTATTTCATGTATAAACTTCAAACATATATGTAAATTAGAGGGGCAACATTAGATAACATTCATGTTATGAATTCTAAGGATTTTCGATTAAAATATTGTAACTTACATTATTAAATATAAAATGATATATTTTTTAAATTATTTTTTCCCCTAATATTAAATTGTGTAAAATTATTCTATTAACTCTTATTTCTTGATTTTAAAACGCTTTTATAATTATATTTGAATAAGCTATGACCTTTCTATCAATACTTAATTGTAAGATAAATGTTTCACTACAAATATTCAATCCTGAACTAATGTAAACAAATATGTTTTTGATTCCTAAATATTTTAAGCTAACTTGAATGTGAAAGGATAAATATTAATAAATAACATCTCTTGTAGGTGTTTTATAATACTCAAAGGTGATTTCACTCTCACTATATTTCAAACATCTAAGAACAAAATAAAAGTGAAATCATTCAATATCACTTGAAAATGTTGTATCATCTAATAATTTGTAAATAATATCTTTATAAACTTTAGATTTGGTAAGAAATTCAAGGATAGATATCTTGGTTTGAGTATTTTACATTTGATATATAATATATAATATTTTTTATCATTAAATATAATCTTGGAAGCTTGAAGGAGAATAGGAAGGATGTTTTAGTTATTCTATCCTTGGATTTGATGAAGATTAAGAGGACTGTTACATTTTTAGTGCTATCCCTCCTTTATATAATATAGTTCACTTAATCATAAGTCTTCTACATTGAAGATTATCTATGTTGAACCATCACATGCCTATGTGAGAGTTTAGGATTCTTCTATCAATGGAAAGGGAATAAATTGATACACATGGAGTGTTGGAGCACTATAATGAAACCCATATATGGTTTAAAAGATATTAAATATTTTTACACTATTATTTTTTAATATATATACTTTAATATGAATACTGGATTTTTTTACAATAATAATAAGGTAAAGAATAAGAGAAAAATGCTAAAATTGTGCTATATAGATTTATGTATTGGAAAGCATGACATAATGTAATAACATCTAAAATATTCATTAAGGAAAGGAATATGCCTATCCATAATAAGAAAAATTTGACACATATAGATAAATATATAGTAATAAGTTCTTCTAATGAACTACCAGTGTTTGGAAAATATGACTCTTATGTGATCTTAGGAATAAATCACATATGCAATCACAATTTTGTAATCATCCTGGGGTTTGCAAATAAAATTTTAGAAATATGAAATAACTTAGAGTTTTGGATCAAACAAATTAATTAAAAAGGTTTTTAAATATACCACATATGTCACAAGTAAGATCATATTTATATCAAAATTCAATATGTTTTGATGTTTTAGATGGTAAAAATCTGAGATGTTAAAAATAAAATAAAATTGTGACTCAAAAATGATACAACTATGAATTTTTAATCGTGTAACATTTTCAACACATTATACTACCATTTTTTTTAATTTTCTGACATATTAATACCATGCTAATACATTTATACTACAAATTAAAAAAAACATTCTAAATCCATATTAAAAGCGCCACTTTTGCATCACTTAATAAACAAAAATAAATAAATACACAAATATATATGATAAGCATCACTTGAAAATGGCCCAAGATCTAACCAAAATTTGGGTTTGGAAGCCTGCGAATAAACACAAGTTTATTAATAATCTAACATGAGGCTATGAAGTAAAGCAAGACAAAGGCATTATTGAATTCACAAAGGGTTTTATTTCACCTAGTTATTGTATGTATTAGTTGATCACACTCCAAAAATAAAGCAAAAAAAATTATATTTCTATTCACATGACTTGTGTACTAAGAAGGCAATGTCTAATTCCATAATTCCTTGTGTGAAATCCATAACATTTATTAACCTAATAACATTATGCATAAGATTTATTACCCTAATAACATTATGCTTATGTATTCAACATTAAAAAGTTGTTATAATAATGAAAATTTAAGGAAACCAATATTAAAGGTTAGTAGTTACATCATATAGGATAGTAAAGAGCTCTAATTTATAATAATGCATCTACCAATGATCATATGCTTGTTATTGCCATGAATTGATTAAGGATGAATAAACATGTGAAAATGCCACAAACAAGAATGCGGGGTATTTTCACAACATCATAGCCTAAAAATAAAAAATAGAGCAAGATTTTTAATATTAATCCAACAAATTGATAATATGACATACTAAATATGCATGAAATTTGAATTAATATAATCACAAATAAATAGGTCAAGAAATCATATTTTATAACTTATGTAATTATCATTATAATAATTATATAACCAAACCAATCTTCAATTTTTTTAATGAAATATATCTATTTATTAACTTAACATAAATATACAAATAATTCACAAAAAAAATAAGGTAGTATGAGACTATGCCATGACACACTAGGTAAAGCCTAGGAGCAAAGTATCATATTTAGGTAGTGCCTAGAAGATAATCACAAAAAAGTCATAAGAGAGAAAAATATCAAGTAACAAGAGCAAGGACAAAATTATATAATCCATATCATCTAAACCCCAACCCAAACTTGGCAAGTCATTGCCATCTGGAATAGGCTCCCAACCAATAGCCTGGGTTGTGTCTATTTCATCATTTGCTTGAGTCTAAGTGGGTGAAATAACCAAAGAGAGACTAGGAAACTTATCCAACATGTCTACATGGCCTCCAGGTTGCACCCCTCAAGCATCTAGGCATAGAGGAGGAGGAGGAACATCCCAACCATCTTAACCAATAGGGAAAGGAGGTGGTGACTGCCACCCTCATTACTGCCCAAGAGGGGAAACACACTGGTATGGGGTGCCATTGTGAGAGAGGTACCTATAATAGCTATGAAAATTCCCACCATGAGGTAGTTAAGGCACTCTATCATCTAATATAGGATCCTTAGGTGGATAAATTAGAACCTAAGCTATAGTACAAACAACATCTCCCTACTAAGACAGGAGGTCTTGGAGATACCCAAGCTCATATCCACTTTATTAGCTTGGAATTATATCTAGAAAAGAACATTGGAGATAATAGAAGATTTATGTAAAGCAAAAACATTATAATCAGAAGAAACATGATTGAACATAGAATTATTTCTTTCTTTCCAAATCTAGAAGAAAATATCCACTCTTAAAGTATGCAAGGCTTGTGTAAATTTGAAGGGCATCATGAGTTTGTCTCCAAGGAGGATGTGTTGCCAAAGGAAGAATTCATACTGGAAGGGCATAAAAATATCATGCATCTAGGACCAGACCCTTTGAGCTTTGGGATAGTACTAGAAGAGATGAGGAAGCATCTCAAGGTACATAGAGAAGGGGTAAATAGGCAATTAAACTCCAAGTTAAATGAGCCTTCTGCCAATAGGTAAGCCTTGGTGTAGTACACACCAAGCAAAATGTGCAAGCTTGGGCTCCACACAAGTTCCCGAAATAGTGTTGAAGTGAAAAATTCATGTTTTCATAAACAAGAGCAACCCCTCATAGTTTTTAAGCTTGCCAACCATGGGAAAATGTAGAATGAGCTACTTATAGCCAAGCTGAGGAGCATAATTAAAAAATGGGTTTTCAACATACCATTTCCAATCCTTCCACTATGGTCTAGTAGATTTGACCAAGATTTTATGGAGCATGGAAGCTGGGACAACATTGAGGATTTTTTGGTAAGATTCCTAATATGTATTGGCAAGCTAGAATTTATCTTTCACATCCTCCTAGGGTAGCCAAGAGTGAGAGCATCTATAGAAGATATCCTAGATAGAGTGAATTCCTCTATGGTAAAGCTTGAGAGAATTGATCCAAGGGACTGCTGCTATAGGAACCCCATGTTGAGAAAATATGGGGGACCACCAATTAGAGTGGGAATTAGTAGAGAGTCTATTAAGAAAACCAGAGCCATTTCAGAGGAGCCATAGATTGATCTTTTCCCAAGCTTTCTAGATTCTTTTAGCCATGAAGGACCTAATGATCTAAATAGGAGACTAGATGAAGATCAAATTGGGGAAGTTAATCCCTTTTTAGGTTTTATTATCCTTAGACAAACTTGAGGAAATATAGTGTTTGAATAATACCTTTCAAGCTTCAGTGGACCTCACAATCCATTTGGCACATAAGGTAGATTCTTTTTGAGCTATGTCGATAAGTCCCATCCCTCCAGATTCATGTGGAAGGCAATAATATTCCTAGGCCACCCTATGGAATTTTTCTTGAAGGATCCTAGCATGATGAGTAATACACATGGGTGGACACAAGGATTTTCAAGTAGTTTTAAAATTTCCTCACTAATAAAAGAGACTTAGTCACCCAATAATCTAGCTTCTTAGTAACTATGTCAACAACATACTACCACAACAAAGGTGAAAAAACATCAAAATCAAAGGGGATGCCAATAAATTTAAAAATTTCATCATATTGGATCCACTTCCAACCAAATTTAGCTACCCATGAAGGTAGAGGGAGGTATGACTATCTATAGAAACAAGTTTTATGCCATTGGATGCTAGAGCTAGACACCAAGGATAAGGTGTCAAGACACTAAAGGGCATTGTCCACATTGGCTTCATCTTTAATGAGGGTAAGGAAGGAGTCATCAGTAAAATGGCCACTAAGAAATTGCATGTCTTCATGTGGGTTGGCTACATCAGGTGGGAGATAAATTTCCTTAATAAGGCCATTAGATTGGACTTTGCTAAGAAGATATCCTAAAACCTCAATTGAAAGCACATATAGGGCTGGAGCTAAGGGGTACCCTTGGTAGATGGAATAAGAGAGGCCAAATTTCTTAGAGTTAACTCCATTAATGGTTTGAATGAAAATGGGCTTGAAGCATGGCTAGGATAAAAGACCATTTTATGTGATCATAAGATTTTTCAAATTCAGTTTTGATGAACAAATCTTGTTTCCTAGACCATCTAGCCCATTCAATTCCTTCCTAGATGGTAATGATGTTATCCAAAATGTAGTATCTTCTAATGAATCCCATTTATTTTGGATGCATAATGCCTCTCAGATTGTCAGAGCCTTGGCTATGATTTTATAAGAAACATTCAAGAGGGTGATGGGCTACCAATTGTAAATTAACTCTAGGTCTCCCTACTTAAGTATGACCTTGATATTTCCTTTATTTATATTTTTACCCAGCGAATGTGTGCAAAATACTTCTTGGTAGACCTTGTGCAAATCATGGCTTACAAGATCCCAAAGAGTTTTGTAGAACTCATAGGGGAAGCCATCAATGCCAGGGGTTTTGTCATTAGCCATGTGAGACACTACATATAAATCATCTATAATGAGTGGTTTGTCACAAATCACTCATTGAGTGGGAGTGAGTTTGTAAGGCACAATTGAAAGACATTGTTGAGAGGAAATTTCATGTTCAACTGAGGAGGCTTGAACTTTTAACACTTATTGCTAATGGTATAAAAATGTTTGCACTATCTACAGAGTCTCTATGAGTATGTTACCAACCTCAATAATGACTTGAATTTTCTATTTTGAGCTTTTAGTTCATAGCATTTGAAATAACTCCTTAAAATCTTTGTCCCTAATCTTCAGCCAATGAATCTTGGATTTGAATTAGGCTCCTCTGGCATTGTATTTATTTGTAATCTAAATGTGGTGCCTCAAGAATGCAACTCTCACCTACAAGATCTCATTAAAGGGATATTTTTCTAGAGCTAGGGTTGTGAGACTCAGATCTGAGGAAGTAGTAGAGTAGGAATGTCTCCAAATTTTGGAAAGTTGATGGCCATAGATCTACAAAAAGTGGGAGGTCCTTTATATTACATCATCCCACTAGAGAATCCAACTAGATTCTTGGGAAGGACATGGGTCTAAATTCCAAATGCTCCTAATGTGCACCACCATGGGCCCATGTTTGAGCAGAGAGGTGTCAAGTAAAAATTGAATTTTATGGTCCTTAGGCTTCATGATCTACCAAGTCACATGACACTAAATGGGGGATTGGTAAAAAAGCCCAAAATCTAGCAGCACCTACACCAGAGGGAATAGGTCATTATCAAAAGAGAAGTGCGATTGGGTGAACATCATTACCCTATCAAGATGCTTCAAAATTTGAGTGGGGCCTTCCCTAATATTACTCCAGGTGTAACAAACTCCATCTGCAGGTTGGTGTGATGTATTGGGGTCATAAACACCCCATTTAATGCACATGTAGAACCATGCCTTCCTTTTGCTAGTTGCCCATCTCATAGGCAAGTGGCCCATTTTGTCCTTGAAAGCTACCACTATATTAAAGTCACCACATAATACCCAATGGGCATGGGTGAGATCATCAACTATCCACCACCATAAATAGGTATGATCCAAAGCATAATTTAAAGCATAAATAGTAATAAAGCCAAAAAATGGCTTTCAATGCTAAAAAGAGCCCATTTAAGCTGATTAGTGGGGTGCATGTTAGATTGCACTAAGTGTGGCCACCACATTAGAGAAATGAATATGATCACTTCTTCACATCCCATGGCATGGTTACTATGTAGAATGATACTATCATGCCAGATGGAATTACTGACAGCCATCAATAAAAAATCCACCACCTTGAATTTTTACAAGTAGCGAATTTCCATCTCGAGAAACTTCCTTTTGAAATCATGCACAAAAAACTTGTGTTTTGCGTTTGTGAGACCCCAAACATTCCATGAAAAATAATTCATAGATGATATGATTCAAGGGACATGTCCTCTGAGTCCATCCCTTCTAGGGCATCACACTGATTCTATAGAAGTTCCCACTGTTGGCACTCAAGAACTCATAGTGCTTCCTCAAATTAGGGTCAACCAAAAACTCTCATTCCTCTACCTCATCATTCCTTTGATGAGGGATATGAGAGAATTTGGGTGGATCCCACCAAGTAGGAAGTGAAAGAGTGGTGACCTATGAGTTTGAAAATTTAGGAAAGTTGGGCATAGAGGCCTTAAAACCTTAAGACAAGATGTTAGCAGCTAGAGGGGTATTAAATACCCTAGGATTCTTAACCAATTTTGGGGCTTAAACTAGTGTGGACTCTTTTTCAATAGCTACATACCACCATGGGCCATTGCTCGAAGACAAATTTCCACCTTTGGGTGTAGCAGCCATGTTAGTTGCTTTGGGAAATGAGTTCTTCTTCCCTACCATGGTCTATCTATCCTTAGCTAGTTTTTACTAACCTCAGGATAGGACTTGGATGGTGAGGATGAGTGGTTGGACGTATTATTTCAAGCCAACTAAAAGGGATAATCTTATATCTTGTGGTCTGTGTCTTGGTAGAGAAAGAAAGTATTAGGCAAGTTGATATACAAGACTTATTGAGAGTGCCTCACATAATTGACTTGGATTTATACACACTCCTTGAGGTCTTGAGATAGGTATACTTTTATATAGACCCTTTTTGTGATCTAGAAAAGAAGAACCAATTTTGTTCATGATAAACCACATGACCTATGGAGGATGCTATCTGGTGAATAAAGTGCCATCATGGGAATGGGAGGCTTGGGAATTCAACCTAGACCAAGAATTTAAGAGCAATGTGCTTTGAGATCACAAAGTCTCATGTCCAAGGGGAGAGGACCATGAGCGAGTTCTTGACATACCAAGTGGCAGACTTATGAAGGATTTCTCCAACATGGGACATGTTAGAGAAGTGAAAGAGTAAAAAACCCTTAGTCATGTTATAGATGCTCTCTAACTTGATGTAGTGAGATGCCCAGTGAGTTTGAACCTAGGACCATAACATAATCTCATATGGGATTCTCCCAAAAAAATAACTTACTAAACATAACTGCTCTAACCATTGACATGCATAATTAAATTTGAGAATAGGTAGTATAACATCAGGTTCCAAAACATTACCTTATCATAAAATTTTGAGACAAATTTATTCGGATGCTTGAATGGGGTCATTGATCAGTGATCTTCCATTCTTTTCCATAGCTAAAATAATTGAGATAGAATGGGGGAGGACACTATAAAGACTAGCCTCACTCAAAGGTGAAAAACCCTAAATGATAATTAATGCTAAGTTCTGTAGGTGACTAAGGCTATGGTATGACACAAGATAAGTTAAGAAAAAAACAAGGGCCAAATCAATGGCATGCATGGAGAAAACCCTATCAGAGTGAAAAGAAATGAAACCGAAACCAAGCAACATAAACTTATGTCTAGGTTCTTACATAAAACTCCAAGCTAGGAAATTTTTGATCATTTAAATATAGTTAAACATCTAATTCTTGGCTGTGATTTCAAAAAGATGAGCAACATGCTCTACTTTTTAAGCCTTAAAATATAACCCAATAGGAGGGTGAAGTGTTCAAATGTCATTAAGATCAAATGAAGTAGGTAAGCACATGCATGTATACACACATATACAAGTTTGGTCAGATGGTCAAATCCTACAAGAGGATATTTATACTCAAGTCTAAGACTAGTTTGTGCATCACACTTCAAAATCTCAAGTGGATCTCACATATTTTCATCTAAAAATTGATTTTTTAACTTAAAACTAAAAATTAACCTGGAGAAAAAACATGTAATGTTTGTATTAGATTTGTAGCGAAACCCCACCAAGTTTTCTAAAAAATGATCAAATTTTTTTGTCTATGCATAAATTGAAAATACCTGTTTAGTATACAAAGTTTCATTCAAAATTCTCCTTGAAAAATTGAGCAAAAAATTTAGATTTTTTGATCTTGAAAAACATGCAAATCTACTTTTGAAGAACCTATTCCTTTAATTTCTACATCACTTTATTTTACTATTTTTCTATAGATTAAGTCAAACTAATTTTTTTTAGCAAAAAACATGAACAGAGATGGCATGAAACAAAAAATATGAATATAAAGGTAAAATAATAATAACCATGAAGAAAAAATAAAACTTTGTTGTGAGTTTAGTTATAGGTAACACACATGCATGAACATTTTCATCCATGCATTCTCTCAACTGAAATTCCTATGTGATGTGGTATGGTTGAGAAATTTCGGGTAGGTTCCATATATTTTGGGGGAAGAGGTATGCAAAAATTTAGGGAGATAATGTGCTAAGTGGCATGCATGGTGGCATTAACTTGCCAAATTAATGGTGAAAAGACCACTAAACCATTTGGAAAATGCCATTAACTTCTACATTAAAGAACATGGCACATCATTTCACGTTAATGACCCATGAATATTTATATCCATGGCTTACATGTCAACATTATAAGCCAATAATAAAAGAATAGGTTCATTTGAAAATATATTTTGGTGATTATGATCCTAACTAGTCTTTGGTCTCAATGATTAGTCAAACCTCTAGAATGCAAAAAAATTGACATGTTATCAAAAAATTCATTGTACGACTTCTTAAAATGTAATTTTTTTAATCTTCGACCACCTTTTCAAAAAAAAAATATTAAATTATCTAAATCCAAAATTTTATAGTACAAGGTGTCATAATATGGAAGATATAGGACCCTGCAATTAAATGTCCCAGCTATTGATCCCCTTCCCCTACTGATTAAGTTAAATTTCAGGTGCTAATTTTTATTTGAGATTCTAATGTGAGAGAAAATCATTGATATTTGCATTATCAGTTAGTATTAGTTTTTGTGTCATTTTTCTTCCATGTTAGCAGAGTAAAAGAAGAGAATTATAAAAACAAAAATGTGAGCAATATTAAAGTGATCCAATTAGCAGCACTAATTGCATGACATGTAATAGTATATATAATAGATTGAACCATAAAAGATAATAAAAAGTTATATTTGATGCTATGTGAAAAATATATAACCTTAGAGAACTAGAGGTGTAAGGGAACATAAATTTGCTAAAAAATGAAACCTTAATAAGGACTTGTAGTCATATAAAATGCAAAATTGGATGACCTAGACATGGCTAATAGCACCCAATCTATAGGTCCTCTTTCTTGCTCACATAACCCTTCTTTGTTAGTCTTTCACTGATTCCTAGTCATCTATAGCTTTCTAGACTAAGGTTTTTTCTAGACAACCCTCTCAAGCCTAGATCTATCCCCCCAAGTCTCATCTCCTTAGGACAATAGCACCTAAATGGGACAGGAACACTGGAACCTAGGGTGTCTTATTTTTGGTGCTATTTTCCAAGTTCATTTTTACCTCAAATGGTTAGATTTTCCTGAATCATTATCTTTTTCCCTGTCAGCCTAATACAAGTTCATCTAATCCATAATCATTAATTACCCTATAAAAGGCCATTAAAAGTCAATTTATAGGGGTGGGCACTCATTTACAGTAAAGAAGTAAGAATATAAACAAGTACACTCAAGCACTCTTTCCCATTCTTTGCATACAACCTTATAAGATCATTTCAAGCCTATTCAAGCACTCATACCAATCCCTGGTCATCCAAAGTACATCCAATTTTCATTTAGTTGCATACATCACATATTATTACATCAAACACTTCAATGGGAAAACTACATTAGCTTGATCACTCTTTGGAGTATTGGTGTGTAGGCAACGTGCCTACACATGGGGTGTATCCAATGTATATTTTATACACTAACCCCTTCTATGATTTCCATATGTTTTAATTCAATTTCAAGCACTAAGAGCTCCAAAGGGTTTCAAAGATTGAATCAGACACACAGTAAGCTCTGAAGGCTTCTAGGCCTCAAAATTTCATAGACATGAAACACAGACTTGTCAGATAAAACCCAAAAAGCTTTCATCCTCAAGAAAATATCACTTGAATAAGACTATAGCACTGAAAAAGAGGGTGTTCACTTTTATCACTTCGATCCAACTCAAAAATGAATTTTAGGAACCTATTCCAACATGTTTTCTAGTCTTGCTATTCCAGTATCAGTCTCTATCTCGGTTTAGATAATCCAGAATAAGCTAAGTTCTAATTTCTCTCAAATATTACTATATTTAGAAAAAGACAAAATATTATCTATTTACACCAATTAGTTGGTTAATTAAAGCATATCTATTTGCTAATTTATATTGCTCAGACCCTTTATTTACTTAGAAATTAAACACCTAATTTCCTAAAAAGAATAAAACATTTGGTGAACCCGACTTACTTGTAATTTTTGTAAAAAAACCCTAGGGATAATTATTTTTGAATTTTTACCATAATTTCCTAATTTTTCCTAATTTAAAAATTAGAAATTTGTAAACTTATTTCAAAAATATTACATATTTTATTCCAACCCTAGTTTGCACATAATAGGTCTTTTTTTCATACAAACACATCAAACACACTAAGAAAAATATATTGCTAATTTTATAAATATTTTTATATTTTTCCTAATTTTTTCAAGCAAAATTATACAAATTTTGTCTAAAAATTTCAAATTATTGCACTAATTTTGAAAAAAATCTTTCAAAACCCTAGTTTCATCAAATACGTTCTCAGTTATTTTTAGTACTTTTTGCATCAGTTTCTAAAAATTTAGTTGCATATCAAACTTATAAAATCAATTAAAAAATCAAAAACTCATAGTATTTTTCACAAATATTTCTAAAAAATCCTTAATTGCATATACTAGCACCTACTTGTTTTTTGAGTTATCACCTTACATGTTCGGTAGCTCAATATCTTTTTTTGCACAAATTCCAAATCACTATTTTTTTTGGACTTTGCATTTCTTATATTTAGTACTTTCCCTTTATATCACATTGCCTATTACAACATATTTCAAAACATTTAAAAACATTTCAAATTGTTTTCCTACCCTATCAATGGCTCAATATACCAATTTTGATGAAACTGGTAAAAGAGAACTTCAAGGACTCTTAACCAAACACCTAGTTATGCAAGATGACATGCTTAGAATTATACAAGAAGAACAACAAAAAGTAACTAATGGGTAATCTTCTCAAACCATGGAATAAGTAGTTATTAATGACACTATGGGGGTAACTATGTCTCAACCACCCCTATAACAGCCCAACCTTCTTCTATGGCACTAGTTTTAGCAAGTACATCCCTATCTCTTGATGTCGTAGCCCTTGTGTAAGAGATATGATCTCTTCAATCCAAGGTGAAACATCTTGAGCAAGGTACCACTAGACCTACATAGAATTTGGATTTTTTTACTCTTTTGCATAAACCATTAACACATCATATTGCTTCTACACCCTTGTCACAAGATTTTGTTCAACCTAAGATTACTCTTTATGATGGTAAGGGTGATCTAGAGACATATTTTATAGATTTTCACATAGCATGATTGGATTATGTACCCAATGACTAGCTACTTACCAAGCTATTTCCATGGATCCTAAAGGATTATGCTTTACAATGGTTTTACAATCTATCAAATCAATTGGTCACAGCCTTCAATCTTTAGCAAACATATTTATCACACATTTTAGTATCAACATTGGTGACAAGGTTTCATATGCATAGATTACACAATAGAAAGAAAGGTCAAATGAGCCCCTCATTGATTATGTTCTTAGATACAAGACTATTCTAGCTAAACTAACTATCCCCATGGCTGATCAAAAGCTATAGGACATCTTCAAACAAAGCCTTCTCCTAGAATTTCATGAATCTATTATGTTTAAAATATTCTCTTCCTTCTCCCTAATTGTGTCATACACTCAAGGGAAGAGAATTCAAGCTAATTTCAATGGGCAAACTTAAGTATTCAAGTATCTTAGACATAACCAACAAGGGTAATAGAAAAGTCCCATACAAGGCCAAAATTAGTGACAACAAGAATCAAATTCAACCAATAGTCAATGCACTTTTAGATCCCCTTCATCATGCGGCTTTAACAACACCTTCTTGTCATGCATTTACCAATCTACCAGTTTCTCTAGCCAGGGTTTTATAGTAGTTATTGGAATGTAATACCATCACTTTCCCACCTATCTAGGAAATAGATCTAGTAAAGCCTCTTTTATGGGGATATGATCAACATGACTTTTATGATTTTTATAGGGTACCATGCCACACAACAAATATATGCATCAGTTTATGACATAAGATACAAGACTTGATTGATGATAATTTACTTAATATGGGCAATTCATTTGAGCCTCCAAAGACAAATCCAACACAAAATAAAGATTTGAAAATATGTTCAAATCCATTTTCACAGCATTTAAAACAAGATAAAGAGGATACATTATGTGTTAATCATACATACCATACACATCCTCCACCAACTACATACTAGGCACCTTCAGTTGAGGCACATCCTTTGAGAGGTATGATAGGTGTGTATGAGTCTAGAGTTCCATCTAGGCCTTCAATATAATTTTTAGATCAAGAGATTGTGGAGGATAATATAGACTATAATGTACTTTTTATTAGAGCACATATTCATCAACCTATTCATAGTGTACTCATTGACAATGGTTCCAGTCTTTACATTTGCACCTTCACACTACTGAAACATTTGGGTTATTCAGAGTGGAATATCATCCCAATAGACATAGTTATTAGTGGTTTTAATGAGAATATTTAGAGTTCATTGGGCACAATAATACTTCCACTATAGGTTGGTCCTACATATGTGGCAACACTATTCACTATAGTTCCAAACATAAGAGTTTTTGACATATTACCTGGTTGACCATGGATTCAAAACTTAGGTAAATCACATCTACAATTCATAGATGCATGATGTTCATTCATGCTAATCAGGTTATCATAGTCGACAAAGTTACTTATGAGTCACCACTCCCCACTTCAGAGCCATCTACTAGACTAAAGTCACTATCTTTAATTCTTCTTCTAGTTTTAGTTTCTCCTCTAGTTTTAATACAACTTCCACTTTAGATCTAGCCATAGTTGTGACATCCATTACCATTGTAAAGGGTTCATACACCGCCATAGTTTTAGGATTTTATACAACATCCAGTGATAATATTGATACATAGAGTAGTTATATTGAGATCTCATAAAGCTACATAGAGAACACATATTCAGAGAGCCCCTTTTACTTCCAAATGGGTCCCTAAGAGCCCTACAGTTGCATCCGCTTCTTAGAGTTAAATTGGGACCCCACATTTAGCTTCCACCTCACATATTTTAGAGTAGTTACAACATACATAGAGTTTTGCTTCCCAATATCAGACATACACCCTTGCCTCATGATCTCACATTATTCAATTATTTGATATAAGACACCATTATAGGGAGTCTCATTTGAGACTCATTGGTTAGTATAATTTCTTCCTAGTATTTCCTATACATAGTTTATATCAATAAATCAAAAAAATAATAGAAAACTTCAAAATACAAAAATATTAAAATATATCAAAAATACCAAAAAAAAATTGATTGTATGCATTATCCATGATTTACATTACTACTATCATGCTAGGACTTACATTCACTATTTCATGCTATTGTATATTGACTTTCTACATTACCATGCTTCACTTGATCTTCTACATTATCATGCTTCACTTGATCTTCTTTAAGTGTGTGCAGTGACATAAAACTCTTTGATTGCTTTATTCTACCCATTGAGGGGGAATTATTACTTATAAATTCAAGATACACATCAATATACATACTCACTGAGGGCATATTCTACATGAATACACCATCCAAGTTATGTCATTATTACACTACACACTCTAAGTTATCAAGCTGATTTACATTACTTTATAGCTTACACATAATATTATATCAACATTCCACTAGTATCTATTACTTGTGTATCTCTTAGCATATATATAGACTTGTTCTACACATGTTTTTCATACTCTCATATTTGATTTGATTAGTTAAATGTGCTTGTATTTTTCTAGTTCTTACATCCTTACTTTACTTACTTAGTGTAGCTTGTGTGATTACATTTTTCATTCAAAATTATCTCTTGCTTGTGATTTAGGACATTTGCCAATGTCTTGTGCTTCTATTCATGTGTGAGACTTAGGACATATGGCAATGTCATTTGTTTGTACTCTTCTATGTACCTACAGCTCTAGTGCTAACTTTGCTTGTTTAGTTATATGTGTATGTGGCATTTGAACATGTCTTCCATGTTTGGCCTCTAGTTTGAGTGACATGTATACATGTACCTTTTTTGCATGGACCCTTGGCCATCCTTGTAGGCTTCTTTCTTCTTTCTTGCTTCTTGCTTGATTGTTTGCTTCTCATTGTTTGCAATGTGATGATATAAATCATGCATTTACCTTGATTTCTTAGATGCCATGATGGACATCATGCTTCATTCCTCCAACTAACAACTAACAACCAAATAAATAACATATAGCATTTCTAGTTCAGTACTTTAGACATGATTTCCTATTTTAGGCACACCCATGTTGATTTAACAATCTCACAATACAAACATTTCTATATCCAAATATATCTTGTCAAATATAAATTCCATATCATATATCAATACAACTTAACACACTTGTAGGACTCTTTTCTTCTAAAGGGTAGTCATTGCAAGTTCATCTTTCCTACCCTCAAAAGAGGGGGCACCAAATAGGGTTTTTTTAATAAAGATCATAGCTCCAAAAAATTGAAACAATAGCAGTTAGAATACTCTACATAGAATTCAGACGTCAAACTGGTCAAATCAGAGCAAACAAATAGTGACAATTTTAGATCAATAGTTAGTTTTCACACCAGACAATAGCATAATAAATGGATAGTAGTGCCAAACATAGGGGTGTATACATTTTGGTACTCCTATATAGGCAATAAAACACTCAAGGTTTCCAAAAATAGGCAAAATGTTTAGTTTAGGGATAGTTTTTGCACTTATAGATCACTCAAATTTAATAGTTTTAACACAATTTTCTCAGATACAGGGGGTTATCATGCATGACATGATGGTTCTCATTTATAGTTCAGATTAGGAAGTTGTTATAAATTTTAGATTATAATCAATGTTATAGACATTAGTGATTGGGGGCAATGTACGTGGCACATTGATCTTCTTTTATTTATGAGTTTCAATTTATTCCAGGCATTCTCAATAGTTACGTGTCTTACTCCATCTGTAAGTGGTTGGCATCACATTCAAGATGAAATTTCATACAAGTTTAACTTTTTGAGTACTCAATTTCTCAATTTGGCTTTCATATAAGCCTAGTACATCAGTTCGGAGTGGCTTTTATAAAAGTGTAAGCTCCATCTTTAAAAATGGCCAATAGTGGCCTAGTTTCTAGTACACATTCAGCTATCCATGCCATATTGTCAATATTTCTAGCACATCCATGGGTTATACAAGCCAACTCATATGACATATATTCTATACTAGTATCACTTCATAGCTTCACTTCATGGGGCAACGATGGATCCAAAGGACCAGCCTTTGTATTCTTGAGCCACCTATTCAAAGGGATTAGACACATAGTCTAGATATTGATTAACACATGAATGATTTGTTAACTTCACTTAGTTGGAGATGATGAATCCAAAGCACCAAAATTTGCATTTTTGAGCTGCATTTTGGGGAATTGAGCACTTATCTCCATTCATGATATTACTCTTGATTCAACACATACTCAGCACAAACTAACATCACAATAGGTTTTCTATTAGTTCATGTACTTGGTGAGGTGTATTCATTCCTTTCTCTTCCTCTTACTCAGCTTTGTACATTCTTACTTTATATATAGCATATCTAGTAAGAACTGATATACTTTATGTTTTCATTTGTAGATTCACACTTCACAATGTGATCTCTTTATGCACATCCAACATCACACAACTTCATGAGTTTCTCCCTTATAGGTAAGTTCAGGTATGCTTTCTATTTTTCCTTTATCCTATTATTTCACTTTAATTCATCACTAGAATAAAGGGGGGGAAATTTAGTCATATAAAATGAAAAATTGGATGACTTAGGCATGACTAATAACACCTAACCTATATGTCCTCTTTCTTGCTTACACAACCCTTCTCGATTAGTCTTTCACTAATTCCCAAGCATCCATAGCTTTTAAGCTTTTTGAGACCCAAGTAGCCCTCTTAGGCCCATATCTATCCCCCCTAGGTCTCATCCCCTTAGGACAATAGCACCCAAATTGGATAGGAGCGTTGGAACCTAGGGTGTCTTCTTTTTGGTGTTGTTTTCCAAGTTCATTTTTACCTCAAACGGTCAGATTTATTTGAATCCTTATCTTTTCCCTATCATCTTAATACAAGCTCATCTAACCCATGATCATTAATTACCTTATAAAAGGCCATTCAAATTCCATTTAGAGGGGTGGGCATTCATTTAAAAGAAAGAAGCAAGAATACAAGAAAGTACACTCAAGCACTCTTCCCTATTCTTTGCATACAATCTTCCAAAATCATTTCAAGCCTATTCAAGCACTCATACCAATACCTGGTCATCCAAAGTACATCTAGTTTTGCATCTAGTTGCATACATCACACATTATTGTACCAAACACTTCAATGGGAAAGCTACATTAACCTGATCCCTCTTCAAAGTATTGGTATATAGGAAGTGTGCCCACACACTGGGTGTGAAGTACTTCTAGTGTATCCTTTACACACTAACCCCTTCCATTCTTTCCCTAAGTTTCAATTCAAGATCAAGCACTAATATCTCCTAAGGGTTTCAAAGATTGAATCAGAAACATAGTGATCTCTGCAAGCTTCTAGACCTCAAAATTTCATAGACAGGGTAACGCAAACCTATTGGACAAAACCTAGAAAGCTTTTAGCCTCAGGATAATAGCATCAGAATACAACTATAGCACTAGACAATAGGGTATCTAATTTCGGTGCTCCTATTTAACTCAGAAATGAAGTCCAAAAATTTGTTCCAACCTATTTTCCAATCCTTCTCCTCTAGTATCAGACTCTGTCTTAGTCTAGATCAGTCAAAATAATCTAAGTTCTAATTTCTCTCACATACTACTATATTTAGAAAAAAGATAAAATATTATCTATTTACACCAATCAGTAAGTTAATTAAAGCATATCTATTTACTGATTTATATCACTCAGACCCTTTATTTACTTAGGAATTAAACACCTAATTTCCTAAAAATAATAAAACAAGACTATGAAAGATAATGTGGGTTCACTAAAAATGTAATATGTATAAATAAATTTTCACTAAATAACAACTTAAATACCCAATAACTTTTAACTTGTCTAAATGATATGTAAAGTATAGAAATAAAGCTTAAATAATTAAATTCTATATCTAAAATTAGGATGAACACATAGGGTTTAGGCTTACTTTATTTTTGTGAGTGATACATTGACAAACCTTAGGGTATGATAGTGGGAATGCACCATTGGTAATAAAGAAAGAAACTTTTGAGGAATGTTTTATAATCTTGTAAAGGCGTAACATAATTTTGAATATTCTAAAAAAAAATAGACAAGTCTCAGACAACTTGACATTGTTTTTGTTTGATTTTGATCTTGAAAAACCTCATTCAATTTTTTATGCTTTCACTTTGATCACTTAAAAGCAAATTTATTCTTCTTGATCTAAATGGGTAGAAATATATAAAAACTTAAGTAAAACAAAATATGTTTTGGGCCTACGGTAAACCAAATAATAGTTTAACTATATTGATATTTGTTATACCCTTAGATAAAAATAATATAAAAGATAATAAATCTCGATGATTGGAGTATCTCGAATAACATGCAAACTAGTGTCTTGTGGGTTGTGTCTAAATATAAAATTAGTTGTTTCAATGAATTCTATAATATTTTTTTAATTTCTTCTATAATGTTTGTGAATACTCAATAGTTTCCTTTTATAATATCTTATTGTACTTATTAATTAATGACTTACCATGTATGTATATTTATGGACAAATTGAATTCAAATTAGGAACCTATTGGTGCACAAGCTAACATCAAATAATCACAAGGAAAAAAAGTTGGATAAAGAAAGCAAATGCAATCTAACTACAAGGGGCTACACATAAAGAACCATAAGCGTTTAAATATTTTAGACAAACCCAGAGAGCATATGAATGTTATATACAAAGAAGTTAAAACATAAGAAATCAAAGGGAATAGAAAATGACAGCTAAAAAGGGTTGAGAGAAGGGTTAAACACCATCAAAAATCAATAAAAACATCAATAATAACTAATATAAATCAATAATCGATAAAATATAATGTAATTGTTAATAAATACTTAAAAAAAATTGTGGGCATCTATAACATACTCTAAATCTAATACTAATATCATTAAAATGTTTGTTTTAAACACATCAACCCCCTCTTCAATTAATCTTCAATTATAATATGTAGATATTATTTCAAAAATATCAAATTTATTTTATAAGAATTATTTGAATATAATTATATAAAAATATAAATTATATCTAAATGTATCTTTAAAAAACTCCTATACATTAATATGTGCAAACTAATATTCCAAATATAAATTTTATTATTTGGTGGCGATTCAATTTTTTATTAAAGAAAACTAATTACTATTTAATTATTAATATTTATTAAATTCATTAGTTATATTTACATAGTTTATTTTATAATTAAAATAAATAAATATATAAATAATAATAATAATAAAATATTTTATTTCTTACCATATGTTATATCTGTACTTATCAATGAATGTTAAAGATGGCAATATCATTACGCTTGAAGGGATTTAAATCTAATCCAACAAAAGGAATGAAACACTATAATTTCTATCTCAATGTCTTTTCTATAATTATGATACTAATGATTGATGGAAGGTATCCAAAGCAATGTGTGTGAAAGAGAGCCTACAACAATTATGTGGGTGTGTATATCATTGAAAATCTGTTGAATGACAACCCATTTAGGTTGGATGTGAATAAGAGTAAAAAATAAAAACTTTGTATTTTCATTGTTGTGAATTTGATTAATTATTTTTTAAAATATAAATAAAAACGATATTTTTTTAAATTTAATTTTTTTTTTAAAATTTATGTTTTTAAATTTTAATCAAATATATTTAATTTTTGTAATGGATAAGTATCTTTTTTAATATATAATTAAAAAATATTAGTTCACAATAATAACAAAGAGGATGATTTTATGTGTTCTATATAATAAGTTCATAAAGATATAAATTTTAAATTGTTTATGTATGATAGATTAAACGTTTAAATTTAAAGTGATTAGGTTTATACGATTAAATAATATAATGTAAATGAAAAAAATAATTTCTTTATAAATTTAAGAAAAATATTTATATATTTTATCTAAAGATCTTGTCCACATTCAGACAAGGACGACTGTGTTTATATAGACATGACCATTTTTAATGACAATTAAAAACTATACTAAAAGATCTAATTTTTAGTTCTAAACAATTTCTAAAAAATCAAAAATCAAAAATATTATTATTTTTTGTTTTGATACTCACTAATTGTGTCAGCGCTGATAACCATCTATGTGCAGATGCATTACAATTAACACGGAATTAGAGATCATCTCATGGACATAACTTCTCTTTTAGAGCTAAAATCTTCTAAATCATCGATAACACATGAAATAATGATTTTTTTAAAAGTTGACTTAGATTTTAAATCTCATGAACCTTTTCTAACTTATTATTTTATTTATTATTAAATCAATAATATCTATTAATTATTTTTATGATTTAGTGATCTCATTTCACCTACTAAAAGATGTGGGTACATTTTATTCTCTTATTCAACTTCTTGTGGCATTACGCCTTAATTTTATTAGGAATAAACACTTATTATACTTTTATCATGCATTTATTAATCCTTTGTTGTACTTTAAAGATTATATCTTATAAGGATGTCACACTATTATATCAATTATATTTTATCCATGGAGTAGACACATTATTGTTCTTCATGGGGGGCACAAAAATACTACTTTGGCCTATATATCCAACTAGTGGGATTTTTACCATCGAAATTAAGAAAATCTAATTTGGAACCATGTGGTATCTCCCAAAATTGAAGTTATGTTCATAATTATTGTCTGGACTAATCCACAATTTAGGGCCACTTAGTTCAGTGAGAGTGTCCATCATGCTTGTTTATTTGGCATTGATGTCAAAGAGATTGGAGGTCCTCCTTTATGACATATGTTTATACTAGAATGTTAGTAAATTGTTATTCCATATCTTATGATCAAAGTAGTATCATATGGGACAGTCTGAGGTGTTTTAGGAAGTATTATCGAAGGTATATACCAAAATAATCAATTCGATGAGATGATCACAGGTGCCCCAACATTGAAATTAAAAAAAAATCATAATTGTTTTGTGCTTCAATTGACTGGCTACTACAGTATATCTAAGTAACTGTTTCAAAATATTCTAACCCTTTTGTGACTTCTGTTGTTATAGTATTTCGAAAAAATCAACTTCGGATTTGATTTTAAGAATGCCACACTTATCACAAGGATGGATATTATATAAAAAATAACATCTAATACAAAAGAAAAAAAATTAAGATGAAAAAATCTTAACATTGTGAAAAAGATAAGAAACCATAAAAATTTGATTAGAAAAATACTAATAATACATAATCAAATCAATAATCATACAAACAATCTAAAATAATATAATTTATTTATTAATAAATACTTAGGAGCCAATTAATTTTTGAGTGTTTACCTTTATCTCTAAATTTAAAAATACAACCACCCTCTCTAATTATAAATTCCTTTCACATTATAATTATTACCATATAATTGTTATTTCAAAAGTAACAAATTTATTTTATAAAAATTATCTAAAAAAAACACAAATTATATATAATTCATGTGATGGTGATACAAACTTATGTTAACGAAAAATTGCCTACACTTAAGTATTTCTTTTAAATAATTTATTAATTTCATTAGTTATATTTACACGTACTTAAAACAAACAATGATAACTCATGAATAATAAAAATGGAATTTATCCGTCAAATCCAATCCATCTCTTTTGTTAGGGAATAAAACATTATGATTTCCATTTGAATGTCTTTTTTTAATAAAAAGGACATTAATATGATACCCTAATGATTATATAGGTATCCAAAGCAATGTGTGTTAGATAGACCTTACAACAATTATATAAGGGCGTGAGTGTATGTTTTTGCAAATTTGTTGAATGACAATCCATTCAAGGGGATGGTTATTTTAAGTTTTTTTTCAAAATTATTTTTAAAAAAATATATAAGATTTTTTAAACTTTCATTTTGGTTTTTTAGTTAAATTTTTAATCGAATATGTTCAACATTTTATAATAGATAAAGGCTTTTTATTTCAATTATATAATATTTATATATAGAGAGAGAGAGATAGATAGATTTTTCTCTATTTTTTCAAAGTAGTTTATATATAATAACAAAGTAATGATTTTATGCACCCCATTTAATATGTTTACAAAGATGTATACTTTAGATTAAATACATATAATAAGTTACAAGTTCAAATCTAAAGTGATTAGGGTTATATATTATGTAATTGGAAAAACAATTTCCTTATAAATTTTTAAAATAGATCATATATCTTATCTAAAGACCATGTCCACATTCGAACAAAGATGACCATGTTCGTACAACTAAAAATTTCATTAAAAAACCTAATTGTCAATTCTTAATTTTTTTTTAAAAATAAAAAAATACATCAAAGTTGATATATATATATATATATATATATATATATATATATATATATATATATATATATATATATATATATATATATAACACTCTCTAATTATATGTCCTCTTTTGCAATGTCGCATGTTAAAAAATGCTCCAATCATCTAGGGATTGTAAGTCATCTAGTGGCCATAGCTTCTCTCTCAGAGCTAAAATATTGTAAATCATCAATAGCAAATGAATAATTGAATCTATTTTAAGATTGACTTGGCTTATATACCTTGTGAACCTTTTTTAAGGTTATTTTATTAATTATTTTCATGATTCATTGATCTTATGTCACATACTAAGAGACTTGGTTACATTTTCCTTTCCTATTTAACTTTTGTGGCATCAAGCTTGACATTTATTAGGAATATAAATTTGTTGCACTTTTATTGTGTATTTAATAGATGTTCCTTGCATTTCAATGATTATATCTTTAAGGATGTCACACTATTACATGAATTCTAATTTCTCCATGCAGTAGACGTATTTTCATCCTTCATGGGTTCATGATTTTATCATATTACCATGAGATTCATTTATTACATCTCACCCTTTGTGGGGCATGTTTTACATGAGTACATTATTAGTGAATATATCCTAGTGTACCTACATTGATACTCAATACAAACACATACCCTATTGTGTTTATCACTTATATATAACCTTAAGGACATGATATACATGTGTGTCTATCTAGATCTTACATTGTTTATATACTAATGGGTTCTCATGCTTCCCATCCTTCATACATCTTGGTCACATTAAAGCTTTCTATCTTTGGTACCTACATTGTCATATTTTATCCATACTGGGGCATCTTGTTACAATGAGGTATATCACTTGTCTCTTTTCATAAGGTACTATCAGGAAATATCACTTCGCCTTCCCTTAATTTGTTACAACCTTACCTACCATACTTTGATAGCGACCTATGAGTATTTGGATGGATATTATTAATGAGCTTTACATGATGACATCTTTCTATTATCATATAAATGTGGTTACATACATGTCATCATGATGATTACTATTTTTTATTATTTTCTATGTTACACATAGTACACATGAAGATTTATTTTGATATAGGTGATATGTAGGATCATCCTTCACCTAAAAAGGGGGAATACATTAAGCATATTCTACTTTGAAATTACATATATCATGAGCTATGGAACCCTATATCTACTTCTTTGGCCAAGAAGTATATTTTTCTCCTTAGTGTTGTGTCTATTTTTTAATTTCAATTTGCTCCTTAGCACTTGATTCATTTTTTTATTTCATATTCAATTTTCTCTTTAGCATTGGGTCCAATTTTCATATTTAGAGTTTTCAAAACAACATAATTTGGGTATTTATATGGGTATTCATTCCTTTGCTCATTTTTCACTTCAATTATTTCAATTAGTTACATTGATTATCAATTTACCATGATGTTTATATATTTTTTGGCATTCTCATTTTCTTGTAGGTACATTTAAGATATTGATATTGGAATGTAGGTGGTCCATTAATAAAAATTTAGAGTTTTCTCCTTAAAAACATATCATGCATTATTCTTTGAAAAAAAATTTACTTTGATATGCATGCACACATTCACAACAAAGTGGGGCATTATGTAGAAACCTAATTTTGGAACAAGATTTATTAAAGTAATGTTAATAAGGTGATTTTGTACATGTGGATAATTGGTTCAAATTAGGTTCTTCTTGGCATTATTTATTTTATTTTATTCTTATTTCTTATTTCTGTAGCCCTATGCTTCATTATTTATTTATTTCTCTCTCCTATATATTTTTTGTGCCTAGGGATCCTTGTCCTTTCTCCTCTCATGCTATTTCTCATCTTTGGCCATTTTTTATGTGGTTTTAAATAGTCATTTTTCTTATTTGAGTCTTGTGGCCCTTCCTCATCTCTATATATTATGTGGGTCCATGTATTTTCAACTTTTACCTCTTTTTTTGTGTTAGTTAGTGTGCCAATAGGTCCCAAATTCTAATTTGAGAAGTTTGTATCTACAAAACACCTTAAATAATTTCAATTAGAAGTATTAAGGCACCATAAAATTCTTAGAGACACAATCAAGATTATGTTTTTGCTTATCAATAATTTAAATTGATTTCAAATATTTTTATCTCTACATACTTTTACTAAAAGAGGGACTACAAAAAGATCATACTAGGTGCATTTGATTATCATAAAAAAAGAAAGTGGAAGATTATCTCCACTCATTGGGAAGGGATCACTTGCATTCATAAAACTATTTTGAGCCATGATTCTCACACAATATTTGTAAATGTAACCCTTGAGTGGGTCGGAACACTTAACTACATTTATTTGGCCTTTGGATGTGTTGGTAGGTGTTGAACCCAAATTAAGGTTACATCAAAAGAGAAAAGGTTCAAACAATTGTGTGTCTTATTTGCATAATTGAGATATGATTATAAGTATATATTGTTGGCAAAGAGTTTAATAAGTTTCCAAGCGTGAAGACTTATAAATCCATTTTTGGCTTAGGTTGACCACATTCATTAAGTAAAACTAGTTGTGACCCTTTTTGATGGGTTTGAAAGTGGTCATCAAAATATAATGTATAATGCCTATTGAGTTTGCTTCTGCACTATTCTAGGATCCTCTCTTGTATATTTTTAACCATTGGTAGGAACCTTGTGAGTTAGTTTTAGTTGTTTATCTATCTTATTCTACTCTTTCATTTATCCTTAACATTTATCATTTGAGGTACTTTTATTCCCTTCCCTTGGCTCTAGGTATATTTGATTTATTTTTTATTGTTTTATTTAGGTAAATTTTCCTTGTGCAATATTTTACCTTGATATGACTTTCTCCAAAGTCTTAATATTAACATAGGTTGATAATAAATTTTATGGAAGGGACATACTTCTTTGTGTGAAAGACACTCTCTTCTAAATAAATTATGTTTACTAATGATAATTAGGTAAACATGTAATTGTATATTTGGATACTATTCCTATAATATTTTAAGTTTTTAAGTAGTTATAAATAGTTTTTTTATCAATCATGGTAAATCTATAAATAATTTTTCATTTGAATATCGAGGGTTGATGGAGTAAAGATACCCTTTTCTATTTTTTAGAAAGCATTAATAAAATGCTTGTTATCTACCATAGTCAAAATAATATTAAACTCAATATCTTTATTGAGTAAATATGATTATACCCAACTAACGTAGTATTTTGAACACTTGCATGCGCTTATTTTTTAGACATAAGCACACTTTGAATCTTAATTATTTTAAGATAGCTTCAATATGCAAGCATAAATGTTGATCAATAACATCTCTTGAAGTTATTTCATCATCATCAAAGGTGGTTTTAGTCTCACTATCTTTAAATATTCAAAAATAACAGCAAAGTAATATGGTTGAGTACCACTTGGAAATGATGTGTCCTCTAATACTTTGAAAATAATACTACGTATAAATGTTAGATTTGGTAAGTAAATCAAGGATGGATATCTTGGTTTGAGTATTTTATATTAATCTATAACATCATCATATTTCAACATGTAAACTAAGCTTGGGAGCTTGAGGGAGACTATGAGAGATATTTTCATTAGTTATAGCCTTCTTTTGAATAGTATAGTTGACCTCATAATAATTCATCATACATTGAAGCTTATCTATGATGAACCATGACCCATCTACATAAGGATTTAAAATTTTTATATCAAAGAAATTGAATAATTACATACACATGGAGTACCATAGAAATATAAATAAATAATAACATGTCTTAGAAGATACAAGGATTTTACAATGTTATATTGAAGATATATACTTAAACATAAATACTAAAATTTTATACCTTAAGAATAACATGATAAGGAACAAGAGTCAAATGTTAGGATTGTGACATATATATTTTTTCATTTGAAAGTGTGATACAATAGATTAATATCTAAAATCTCTAATAAGTAAAAGGAATATACTATCCATAATTTAAAAAGTTGACATCTATACACAAAGATGTAACCGTAATTACCTATAATGAATTGATAGTGTTTGCAAAATATGACTCTAAATGTGATCCTAGGAATAAGCATGTTTGTAAGCACTTTAGGGTTCGAAAATAGAGTTTTTAAAATATAGAATAACCTAGGTTTTTGGATCAAGAAAATCAATTGAAATAGATGCTAGGCATATTGGATCTAACTTCATGTAACATAATTAACCTTAGCAAGGTTAGAAAAAACTCATATTTAACATTATGTGGACAAGATTTAACCTTAGAGGGATATAAGAGAGCAAAAATTGACCCACAAAAATCTTAGGAAGTATGAAAGATAATGCATGTTCACTAAAATGTAATATGGATAAATAATTTTTCACTAAATATTAACACAAACACTCAATAAATTTTAACCAATATAGATAATATATAAAATACATAAATAAATATTAATTAGTTAATTCTAAATGTAAAAGTATGGGAAGCATATAGGGATTAGACTTATCTAATTTTTAGGAATAGTTTTTTGACATATAGGGCTTAGACTTACATACTAATCTATTCTTTTGAAAATGTTCTCCATGCTATCTTTATGGATTTTCAGCGGTGAACAACACCATGATAATACATAAAATATTATTGCCAAGCAATGCATGTGCTCACCATGTCTTGGCCTTCTTAGCTTACCTTATTATAGCTCATTCTCCATATAATTTGACTTTCCTTGTGTATTTATTACTGATTTGAGATTATTTCTGCCTTGATCTATTCTTGGACAATTGTTGTCCTGTATCAAATGTACCTTATTTTCCCAATGATCTTATTCATGAGAATTTTGAATTTTCTCCTCCTTTCCTTGATCTACCTTAAGTTCTTCTGCTTGATCTCCTTATTTATTCATATGGAAATGAAGTATTTCTTGCCTTTGGCTCTCCATACCTACATAATCAACATTTTCAACATCTGTATAAACAACATTCTCAATACAAATAAATTTACCTTTAGGTGGCTCAATGGTCTGTTCAAGGACTTTAATTATCCTTCATATCTTCTTTCTTATCCATGCTCTTTTCTAGTTATTTTTAAAACTCTCATGATATTCTTTCCATCTTTCTAATCTCTTCTTCATTAGCTTCATTTTTCTTCCTTACTTTGTCTTATTTTAGTAACCTTTTCTCATTCATAATGTGCTCAACCATACATTTTTTATCCTTATTTGATATCAACCTGAAGTATTCTACCTTTTCTCTTTGATTTACTTGAAGTTTCTCCTCATTACAATACTTTTTATCATCATTTATTATCTTTCCTTGAATTATTAACTACCCATACCTATATTTTCAGCTTCTTGCTTGGTTTAATGCACAGTTTGTCCTTTCCATTTGTTATAATCTACTCAAAACTCCACTTGTTCCTCTTTGTTCATGGATTTTTACATCTCATTATTGCTTGACTACCTATTTTTCATTTTTCCTACAATGTTTTTAGGTTTTTTCTCATGTCCTTCATCTACCTTGCTTAATTTATGTTCATAATACAATCTGAATTTTATCTCTTGCATATCATACATATACTCTCTATCATGTTCCTTGTCATATTTATCTCTCTTGACTATTGTATTTATTCTCTTATCATTGCTTCCATCTTATTGACCACAAACTACTCTTTGTTTTTATTCTTCATGCTCTACATTTGTAACCTACTCTTTGTGGTGTTTTGAGCACTTATTTTATTTGTTTTTTCAGGTGTTAAGGCCTCAAATTGGACCTTCCATTCATTTATTTTCATACATGTAATCATACACTTCAACAAATTATTAGAATTGAAATATTGAAATTTTATGGTCTCTATAAATTCCTTATTCTTTAATCCTTCTATGAGGCTTATCAGTTGGTCTTCCTCTCTTACATCATCTTTCCCAAAAATTTTCCATCTTTTAGATCACATATGATCTCTTTTTGTTTTTTATATTAACAACCTCTTTTCTCTCCTTAAAGCAACTCTTATATTTTTCCTATTCCTTCTCTTAATTATTAGCTTCACATGCCACTTCACATTCTTTCTCAATATCCAGCCATAGCATTGGCTTTCCTTTCCTTGCATGTGCTCCATCATGAATCTCATATTCTCTATCATTTACTTTAAATCATTTATTTCCTCTCCCTCCATCACTATTGATTTCTCTTTCTTTATTTGGTTCTTCTTTTTTTGCAGTCCTTCCACTCTTTATTTTTATATCCCTCTTTCCTCTTGTACCTCACCCAAATCCTCTATCTAGTCTAACACCTCCTCATCCAAATTCTTTCTCCCATGAGCCTTAATATTCTCCTTGCCATACTTTCTTAAGCCTCAATGGGCTTTAAGACTGGTTGAACCTTCTTAACTCTATTTTTTAAAATTTATTTCACACTTATCAATGTCCCACTTAACTTAAGAAATCTAATTATCTTTCTTCACATATTCTTCCCAAGAGCTCTTATTGAGATATGATACCATTCTGATGCAAGTAAACCTCTCTTAAGTCTACTTACTAGGTCATCTGGGTCTTCTTTGATGTAAATCAGCCACTTGAATACTATTTGAACCTACAACACTTATTAAAACATTCAAAATAATTATTTAAATCAATATACTTATCCTTAACTAATGTAAATAAGGATTCCTTTAGACCTTGTCATAACTAGGCCTCTTTCATGATATAGGTTTGTAGCTTTTTTAACCTTGTAATTATACTTCATACAAAACTCTTGTAAATTTATTGTAACTCTATACATAATATTTAATATTTCCTTCTCTGTAATATTTAACAATAAGTTAGAAAACACCTATAGTTTTCAAGCTTATTTTATCTATCCTTGAGATTTGATGTCTCCTTCTAAACTCAGACATGTACCTTCTCTTGTGGAGTATTCAATAATCAAAAACATTATATGATCTCAATAGGTTTTCCTATATCTCATTGATGTTGTCTTAGCTCAACATATTGGTTCATTCCTTGATTTAAATATGGTTCTATCAAAGAAACATGCACATCACTCTAACTCTTAGGTTCTTGGTCTAATATGTCTCTTTATAGGATTATAAGTCACAAATTAGAATTTAAAGGACTTATGGGAATTCAAACATTCATATAAATGTTACACATGATGAAATATAGGTTCTATAGTACTTTTTAACTTGAACACAAAGGAAATTAGAGAACTTTCACTATTAGTTCTATTTTAGGTCTAAAACATAGGTCTACATACAAAATCTTTAATATTTTTTATTATAATGATAAAAAGGACTTGAAACTAATTAAATCCTTTATAAGATACCTAAAATTATTTACCTACCAAATTTCATCAATATATTATGGTTCATTTAGGAGTTATTGCACCTTTTGTGGATCAAGACCCTAACCTAGGGTTTTAAGCCTACAACCAACACAAGAGCTCTAAATTGATGAAATAAAAATTTACTCATTATAAAAATGTCCTTTAACTTAAGTTATAACCTACACATGTTTATACTACTTAGACAAGTATTTTTCAGGCTTAAAACCCTTTCTAATGGTTAACAATACAATGCCAACCCCATCGACCCTATACTCTAATTAACAAAAATAATTTAGGGTCTAGGTCTGCCCTTGGCTGAACTAGACCAAGACCTAATTTGTTTTTGTCAATAATGATATAGATTTTATTGGGCTGGCCCTTTCGGCTAAACTTTTAAAAAGGTTTAGGGTTAGATTCAGCTATATATACACATTGATTTTGCCATTCTTACAAACATAACAAGAGTTAATTATTCATTTTTACTTCTTTATAATCTAATCTTCTACCATTCTACTTCAGGAGTCTTAGATTAGGGTTTCTACTTAGAGAAGAATCTTCTCTTGTGGAAATGTATTAAATGCTTTGACATTTTTTAGTGACCCTTCTGAACCACAAAAATTTCTTGCAAAACACATTTTTCCAAGGGAGATATTGAGTCTCGATAGGTTCATCTTCAAGGTAACTATCTCTAACATTGCTCCTCTATTTTAGTAGATAGAAGTATCATAATTAATGGATTTTGAATATATTGCTCTCTCCATGCATTAGGGTTTTACCTATACATAGTTTAATTAAGATTCTCTTATGCATATTTAATTTTTATGTTTATTACCCCCACTTTGTGCCACAAGCTTTGGTGAGCACTAGATTAGAATTTGTTTAGCTTTTATCATTTATACATTGTGAATATGAAAACATATGACCTAGTTAATGTTATTGCATAGTGTTTTTTGATTGAAGGCTTTGGAACTCTCCCTAGTGATATTATTGTGGTAAAAGGTCCCTTGGCTAGGTCTTACAAAACCATATTAGTCATGACCCCAAATATCTTATGTATTGACAATCAGAAGTGTAAGTAAGATTTATCTACTTTGAGTTATGATTGATTTATAAATCAATTGAATTTCCCTTTGTATAAATTTTAGTGAACCCAACATGAATCTAAGCCTTTAAGGTTTTCTTTCACACCATCATTTTTGTCATCATATTATATTTATTGATATTTTTCATACTGTATCAAACCAGTTGATATAGTTTTAACTTTTTGTGTACATGTTTAACACAAAGTCACTTGAAAATGACGTTGTTCTATCCATGTAGTTTTTTAGCAATTATAGGTTACTAAATTGAGTGTTTCAATAGAGTATTCTTATTTAGGTCTAAATTAGCATACATAGTCAAACTAGTCAACTCTATTTACTAACACTATCAAACTAGTTGACTCTATTCATTGTCTCTTCTTTAGCACACATGGCTTTGCAAACTCAGTTAAACTAGTTGACCCAGTTGGTAGAATTTGAAATTAGCATTTGAGAATCACAACATAAAAAATTTCAAGCTAAAACATCTTCAATCACACCAAGGTTCCTTTATTTTCTCTCTTTGTAATTTTAGTTCTTCCTTCTGTACTATCTTTCATAAGTTTGCAGTCTATAAAATTGCAACCCTACATCTAACTAGGTCAACCTAGTCAACTTAGTTCTATAGTCTATCTTCTATCTAAGAGACATGGTCAACTTGTTTCACTTTGTTCTTAAATACCTCACTTATGTAGAACAAAAATTATCCAATCGACTATGTTCTGTATTATTTGCATACATGCTGCCTGAACTGACTCTATACTATTTTCAATCAAATAATTAACATCTATTTGATAGTAATTAATTCACCTTTCCTTTTTAGTTGTCTACATACTTAGAGTAACTCACATAAATTAAATATGTGGTTTCTCAAATTACCATTTTAGTTACATTGTTTTAATTTTTTGCACGCACTAACAAATCACTTTACATTAAAAACACATTAAACATTTGTCCTCCCAACACCTACCTACTTGGATTTCATCACCAAAGGGGAAGCTGACTTGGTTTTTTGGCCAAGTATAAATACATGGTTTATGGGATATATTGGAAAATCACCTAACACCCTTATCCCTATAGGAATGTGAAGTGAGGGGGTAAGCCCCAATACTAAGCTAGTACCATCACCAATATAGATCCATTTCATCCTAACCATCTTGTAACCAACCTTAGATTGTTTTTTAGACCCATATTTTCATCCAACACTCTTATCATATTAAAATTAAACTTTATTATAACTTAATAACACTTAGGATGAATAACTAGTTAGCATTTACTTTATAGTTGATGCTTGCTCTTTGAACATTGTGTGTTTTATTGTAAAACTTACATTGGCCAACACTGGTGCAAGGTTTGTGTTGTGTGTTACAATTGGATCAATCAAATTGATCCAATTTATTATGTGATTGCTTTCATTTTTGCTTCAAATCATCTTGAAAATTTTCCCCTACTTAAAGACACTATCATTTTAGTCAATACAGTGTCTTACAAACTATTTAGCCTTCCTATTCAATAATACATAGTTGACCTTTATGACTATGTATCCCTATCTTCCTATTTAATTTCCTTATTTATCAGTACATTGTTGACCCATACAATTGTATATTCACTTTAGCCTGTGTCTCAACAATACATTCTCAATCCATATGACTATGTATTCTCTTCAACCTGAGTCTAAGCAGTACTCTATCAACCCATTCATTTATGTACCTATTGGCCAACTTTATTTTTTGTCTGGTTGACTCTATCCCTATTTTCCCTTTTTTTTTCCATAATCTTAGATTCCTTCATGGAGAATCATGAAATCCCCTATCATAATCTTTTTAGATAACCTTAATCCATTTAGATACTATAAGATACAACCTATTTTTTATTTATTTGAAGTGGGATCCTAAGTTTTCCTTGTCAAATACTCAAAATAGTTATTTTTCTAACTTGTCACTTTTGGCTCCATGTTATTGTAGATACTCAAATTTGTCCATGAATAATTGATAATGTTAGTTTTGGCCCACTTTTACCTTGACTTGAGCACTTAAATTGGTCTTATTTTTCCACCTCATCTATCGTAATACTTGAATAGACCTATCACATATAAATGTGTTGTTTTACACCTACAAAAATATTCTTAATTACTAAAAACCTCTCTAAGCATCTATATGTACATTTAAATTTCTAAGATACAATGTCACCCTTCCATGTTAGAATCGACCTTAAGGGTCGTGATTACCATTTTATCTCATCTTTTAAGGGTTTATCTTGTCCTTTACCTAGTAAAAACTCTTTTTAAAATTTAAACCCACCCTTATAAGTCAATATGTATTTTTAGGATCGGTAGCATGATATTTCACCCATTTTTATTGCTATAAATACACATATAAGCCACTTATTCTACTAATTGGCAATCACAGGGATATTTCACTATTGAGGCACACTTATAATATTAAAAATTGAGTAAACACCCCCTCTTCTAAGTACTCTAGATATATAGGTAGCATTAAATTATCATGGGTATGATTGGGGTCGGCTCAACCCATTACATTCCCCCTTTCCTTTTACAATTTTTAGCTATCATAAACCCTACTATGGTTTTGACCTTTAAGAGGTTATTTTAAAGTCATTTGTGCAAAATTGAAGGTAAAAATTCCATACACAATCACATTTCAAGTCGGCACAAGTGATTGTACTCCTAGTTCATGTTTTCCACATTGGTTAAGATCGACCCACAAAATATAGTAATGGTGATTGACCCTAAAAATTTCCACTATGTTCTAACCTAAAATAATTATAGTTATTGTTTTAGTTTCATACACATAATCAATCTTAGTTGGTCATCTCCAACTATCTTTCAATCACACACAATCAACCTAATGGCCAAAATTTAGATAAGTCTTACTATCTTCCTTTTGATTTCCAAAGTTAGTTATGATTAATCTATTTCACTACTTTACTTTAAATCTATTAGTTACAAATTATTTACATTATTTTTACCCTTCTACTAATTTTATCCTAATTAGAGTTAATACACTAATTAATTTGAAATTATGATAAAACATATTCATGAAACCGAACCTTTATTTTCAATCCTTTACTTCTGGATTTTCCTATTAGGGTTTACTAGATTATGGTTATTATTTGATTTGCTTATTTTTGGATCAAAATGGTTCTATTTTCATAATTGTCTAAGGTTTTTTGAGTGGTATTATAATTTACTATTTTTTAGTAAATTTGGCTTAGAGGACAAATAATGTATCTATTTTCAAATCAATTATTGGGATTTGTTTATCTACTATTTTTTTTAAGTCAAAAACATATTTTAAGGTTAATAAATAACTAATGGATCTCTTGGAGTCATCAATTCTTTAATGTGCACATCATATGATGGTTATATGGGTTATTCTTAGTGTATAGTTTATATCATCGACTTGTTAGGATCCTCATCCATTTTACATGGACTCAAAGCAAGATTTCCTTTATGGTTGGAATGATCTCACATTTCATGCAAAAACCACATGAGCTTCATTAGAATGTGGCCAAAAGCATCTTACAGTACATCCAACACACTCATTAATATGAGATTAACTATGCAACAAGGACTAGTATAGACTTGGTCAAATATACAATATTTGACTGGGATGGTGATTTTAAGGATCATAATTCCCACATATAGTTATAGATTTAAACTTGGCTCAAGCCCCATTAACTAGTAGATTAATAATCATCATGTTATCTTTGATTGAGGTTGAGTATTGGTGGATTGTTAATGCCACTATCAAGGCTATTTAGATTCATAATATTCTATCTAAGTTTGGAATCAACATTCTTCCACCATCTATCATCATTTTTTATAGTTAGAGTATGATTAAAATCTTGAAGTTCCTAGTTCACCATCAACAAACCAAACACATCAAGATCCACATGTATTACATTAGGGAGCTAATTTAGGAGTAGATCATTGATATATGTTATTATCCTATAGAATAATAGGTTTCTAATATCTTCACTAAAACCTTCATTAAAATTAAGTTCCATCACTTTTGAATGTTATTAGGGTGTTAGACACTACTTTAGGGGGTTCAATTGACTTTCTCCCATCATCCTCTCATGGGGGGAGTTTTTTTCCTATGGGTTTTCTCATTCTCTTCTATTTTGATGGGATCATTTTGTACATGGGTAATTCATCATGTCTTGTTATTGATACCCTTTATTTCGCATATTTACATTTCCCCCCTAAGTTTCACTTAAGGGGGTGTTGGTGTGATCAAGGTTATTTCCCTATCTATTTCTACTATTAGGTGTGATCAGGGTTGTTTCCCTAACCGGTTACACTTTTGGGTTTCATTCGCACTTAGTCAGGTTAAGTTTACTTAGGGTTTTTGACTATTCTCTCTTCTTATATGATGACACTTGTCATATCTTATGAATGTTAGGTGAGACATATTTTCCATAACTGCTCCCTGTGTAAACTCATTTTAGTAATCAATTTATGCATTTACATTTTGTGTTGCACATGAATTATGCATTCTTTATAGGAATAAAGTTTATTCTTATCAAGTTCTATCTTTAAATTAAGAGTGTTTCCATTAGGATTTTATAATATTACTAGGTTATGTTATCAAAATCTCACATGAATATGTAATTTATAGGTCATTAATGCACAGGTTAATGTCAAAATTTTATACATAGACATATTTTAAGAAGATGTTGGTGATTGTAGCTTCACTTTCCTATTTTTACACACAAGTCAAGATAAACCCATAGAGGATAATAATAAAAGTTGATCTTGACTATTTTGAGTCAATTTTGATTCAAAATAATGAAATCTATTGTTTTAGTTTCACACACATAATCAATCTGAGTTGGTCACCTACAACGATATTTTAGTCATCAATAATCAACCTAACGGGAAAATTTTATCTAAGTATTCTTATCTTCCTTATGCTTTTCATAGCTTTTTTCTTAGTGTATTTCACTATTTTAATTTCATTCTACTCATTACAAGTTATTTAAAATATTTTATACCATTCTATCCATTTTATCTTAATTAGAGTTAATACACCAATTAATTCCAAATTATGATAAAATATTTTTAGATGTTTTACCAACACCTTATGTAAGAGAAGAAAATTCAAGTGAAGCACACAAATGTGACAAACTAGGAACCCTCTAACATCCTCTTATTATTTGTTTCCTTGGCATGTGCATGCTCATATTCAATAAAATTTGTACAATTTGATTCCTAAATTAGAAAAATATATGTTAAATTAGCAAAACATCAAAAAGGGAGGGGAGTTTTAACAAATTTAAAGAAAACTCAATAAAATTAAAAAAATTGGGACAAAATAAAAAAATTAATATAATTTTATAATTTCAATTTTTTTAAAATATTAGATAAATCCAAAAATTAAGGTAAATTTTGACAAATTATGTAATTTTCTAATTATTTTTAATTTTTAATTTTTAATTTTTTTAAATAGTATGTAAATCTTTGTGGTTCCTCTATTTTTCATGTCTATTTGTTTTGTATAATCCATAGTTTTTTATTGAATTGGTTAGCTGACTTAAGGGCATAATTGAATTTTCTATCAAATTTAAAGTTGGCCTAAGATGAGTGCAAAAAATTATCATGTGTTTTTTTTTTTACTTAGTCATTTTTTTAAATATATATTTTAAAATTAGACATCTTATTTTTTAAAAAATTTAATAACAAAGTTTTCACTTTTTTTATTGTTATTTGGACCTCTCATTACAAAGATCATCCTTTTTAGAGTCTTACTGAGAATTGGGACAATTTTGACCTTCTAGGGAGACCAAACCAATAGAAACTACTGGCAGACACCTAACTTCAACATGAAAAAACATGACCAATCCCACATATATTTTGGTATTATAATATTAGTTATGTTTTATTATTTTATTTTATTATATTTTTAATATTAGATTCATTTCATTTTATGAAAATGAAGCACCAAATCATCCAAGATTCAAATTCTTCTAGCAGTTCCAACTATAAATGTGATGATCTTAACTATTAGGGCTCTCCTTCATTAGATGATGCTTTAGGACCCAACCAAATTTAGATGATCCTTATATGCCTAAACCAACGTTAGGAAGTGGGGTGTTGACATTGAGATGCTTGGGGAATGTGTGACTGAGAATGATTATTGGGGAGATGTTATTGAAGGATGGGATAATGTACTTCAGCATGATGACCTTGATGTTGTCTGGGATCAATCGTGACTTTATGATTGAATATGACTATTAATTTTATTATATTATTATGATGTTCACTTTATTATTATATTACCATATTATCATATTTAATTTATTATTGTGTCATGACATGTTTAATTGATATTTGTATTCAAATTTACTTAAACCTCATAATCACACTATTTTTATTTATTTTTATGTATAATGTTACAATTGAGATTAACATTAAAATTATATATTTATACATATAATAATTATAATTGTATAATATAAGAGTATTATTTTATAATTAATAATATTAAATAGTTTTAATTAGCTAGAAACTATTATATTTTTTAATAATTTATAAAATTAAAGGCAAACTTAAGTCACATTTTGAGTCAACCTAGTGTTGAGATTAAAGTCCAAATCAATATTGAACTTAAATTCAAAATAAATGTTGTAATTAAAGTCACCTTAAATTTGGATCTAGTGTCACACTTATAAATAGACCTATTGTCTCATAAAGTCGCAACTAGTATTATACTTAAAGTTAGATTTAATGACAAACTTGAAGTCAAACCTAATATTGAACTTAAATTCAAATCTAGTGAAGGAATTAAAATTAAGTAAATATGGACCTTAAGCCACTAAGTGATGTTATCAATGTTTCCAAGGATGAATTTTTCAATGTCATCCTAAAGTCAACCTTAGTGTTCTCTGCAAATGCCACCTAAGTGATGTCAATAGGGGACATTGGGGTGACATTTTTAGTGACTTTATCCTAACTTCATATCAAATTTGTATTTATGTAATATAAATTTGGAATTAAGGATAGATTTAAGATGTTATCTGACTTAAAATTTTCCTTTAGGGATTAAATTTGGCTTTCAAAATTATATTACTTTGTATCTTTAAGGTGAATTTAATTGTGACATATTTTAATTAGAATGTTGCGGTGTCAATAGAAAAGGTATCAAGAGATGGTGTCTTATATCATGTGGAAAATTTAATTATCTTAGGAAATGTGATTCCTTTTTCCTCTTTATTTCTATTTACAAGAGTTTTTGTATACACATGATCAAGAATATGCATTAGATTTTATATTTCTTAAGATTACTTCAATGTGGACTTAATGAATTGATCATGAATAGGATTTATTGATTCCTTGGTAATATTGTCATGATTGTGAGCTCCAAAATGTTTTTTAGATACAATAAAATATATTATCTAAATTGTACTTTCATCTTGCTCATTTGACTCATCATTAATGTATACCTTGTTTAGTTAGATGAATAGTTGGGATAATAGGATTTTTATGCTTTGTTCATTTTCCCTTAATCCTTAATTATTGTAACCCATTTTTTTATTCTTATTTTTTTCCAAAATAAAAATCATAACTTTTATGCATTGGAAAAAAGTAACATCATGTAAATGTATGAGGCACTGAAGTTTAAACTCCAAAAAAACTCCCAAATGCCAAAGAAATGATCCAAAATAATCATCAATTGACCATAAATTAGTGGGAAGTATATCTCATATATAATTCAATATTACCCTTTTTACCTTTTTTATTTTTTATCTCCTACCACACCCTTTAAGAGGGTTTTAGAGCGACCTATCTATAAATATGATGTCTAATATTCTGAAAGAATGTTAGAAATCAATGTTTCTAGATTTAAGTAGGTCACCAACTTCTTGTTTGAATATAAATTTTCTAATTCATAAAATATCTTCACTCCCACTAACAAGATCACTATGGAAACAATCCTTAAGAAGGTATTCCAATCTTACTTTCTTTCCAGCTCAATATGCATAATGGCCTACCCTAAATATCTAATTCTCCAAATTTATACTTTTCTAACTTTGTGGTATGTTGACTACTCTAAAATTTTAGAAAAAAATTTGCTTGCATTATTTGTAGGTCCAAGTTTGGAGTACGTATTCTAGGAGGAGACAAATCTCTTTGGAATTTTTTCAAATAGTTTCTGTGCATCCTCCCAGCTACTGCACTTGGCATACATGTCAAAGACAGATCTGGTGATTTTCATGGCTTCATAAACAAACAAAAATGTGATGAGCATCTCCATGAAATGATCATGCTCACCCATTTAAATTACTGGGTGAGCAATGTGAAATGTATGGAGTTAGTGGTAGAGTTGTAGTACTAAAGGTTTAAATTTGCATCCATTGGTGATGTCAAGCACTGGCAAACATGTTTGTTCATGCCTTCATTCACAGGAACAAAATTTACTATTGTGAATTGCCCTTTGTGCCCTACCAAAGATGTTACTATAAGATTCATGGCCACACTATAAACTGTAACAATTGTATCAATAGGGACTAACAATTCTTGCCATCACTTAAAAATATAGGTGAGGGAAACACTATCCCCATCCGATCAACATTTTTTTTGCCTAATGTATGTGTGGTTATACCTTCTTTCCTGTGACTTTGAAAACTTGATTATCATAAAATATTCATCGCAACCCATCTTTTTCAAACATATAAATCCAAATCCATACTTTTCTAGTGCATTTTAAATAGGACTAGGATGTTTACTTAGTTTTCTTGTGGCACAAGAATCTTCTACCATTGGAATTTTTTCCCCTTAAAATTAATTGATTCTACCTATAGAACTAGTTATGTTTGAATTGATCTACCATAATCCAAAATAATTATGTAAAGAGAGTATATTAAATTCATTCATAACATTTATATATTTTCTAGTGTGGGTGACTATAAAACTTAGCACAAAAAAGTTCTCATGTCATCAATTATGGAACTGTTATCTTCTTTAGCATTTGTAAATTTTCCAAACTCAAATTTTGTTCATTGTCCCATTGAAATAACATGCTTAGGTGAAATGATAGTTGATCGATCCATATTTAAATGAGGCATTATAGTGTCTTTAGGATCAAGTATGGAACAAAATTTAAAAGGTACATCCTCTGTAAGACATATAAATGATTATTTCATGTATAAACTTCAAACATATATGTAAATTAGAGGTGACAACATTCGAAAACATTTATGTTATGAATTCAAAGGCTTTTTGATTAAAATATTGTAAATTACATTATTAAATATAAAATGATATTTTGTTATTATTTTTTTCCCCCTAATATTAAATTGAGTAAATTTATTCTATTAACTCTTATTTCTTGATTTTAAAACCTTTTTATAATTATATATGAATAATCTATGACCTTTCTATCAATACTTAATTTTAGGATAAATGTTTCACTACAAATATTCAATCCTGAACTAATGTAAACAAACATGTTTTTGATTCCTAAATATTTTAAGCTAACTTGAATGTGAAAAGATAAATATTAATATATAACATCTCTTGTAGGTATTTTATAATACTCAAAGGTGATTTCACTCACTATATTTCAAACATCTAAGAACAAAATAAAAGGGAAATCGTTTAATATCACTTGAAAATGTTGTATCATCTAATAATTTGTAAATAGTATCTTTATAAACATTAGATTTGGTAAGAAATTCAAGGATAGATATCTTGGCTTGAGTATTTTACATTTGATATATAATATAAAATATTTTTCACCATTAAATCTAATCTTGGAAGCTTTAAGGAGAATAGGAAGGATGTTTTAGTTATTCTCTCCTTGGATTTGATGAAGATTAAGAGGGACTGTTACATTTTTAGTGCTATCCCTCCTTTATATAATATAGTTCATCTAATCATAAGTCATCTACATTGAAGATTATCTATGTTGAACCATCACATGCCTATGTGAGGATTTAATATTCTTCTATCAATGGAAAGGGAATAAAGACATACACATGGAGCATTGGAGTACTATAATGAAACCCATATATGGTTTAAAAGATATTAAATATTTTTACACTATTATTTTTTAATATATATACTTTAATATGAATAATAGATTAGTTTTACAATAATAATAACAAGGTAAGGATTAAGAGAAAAATGCTAAAATTGTGCTATATAGATTTATGTATTGGAAAGCATGACATAATGTAATAACATCTAAAATATTCATTAAGGAAAGGAATATGCCTATCCATAACAAGAAAAATTTGACACATATAGATAAATATAGAGTAATAACTTCTTCATAACGGAATTTGAGTTAAATAAGTTCATGTTAGCAAGCTCATTATAAATACTATAATATGATATTGCATCATTACCAAGAGTCTTGTTTCTAGTCTATTCGATGAATCACTATCAAAATACATGAGGTCACCCCCAAGCGATATAAATCTGAGACCTTGATTCATGTTAGGTTTACCAGATGATAAGGGTTCCAAGATTCCTTGATATCTTGGCTTGAGGCCTTTTCCTAAATAATCAAAGTTATCCATAATCCAATTAGGGATAAGATATTTAGGATTCTAAAAATAATCAACAATGTTGTAAGAATATAACTAGTCTCCTTCAATGAAATCTTCTCGATCCTTATTTTTTGAAGTAGAAGGTACAAATACCATTAGTGGTTTTTATGTATCTTTCTTATTTTGGAAAATTATGTTAGGTTTTCAAAGTCTTTGGTAAGGTTTGGATTTTCCAAAAGATTTAAGAGACTTGGGTAACCTAGAAATATGAAAGGCATCTTTTAGATGATACATGGAAATGCCTGCATCTTCTATAGTGACTTGTTGTGTAAGGGTTACGGGAAATTGATTAACCAAAGTGGAATAAAGGTCAATTGGGTTAATGTAATTGTATTTGTGTGGATGCAAAACTATTTCCTTATTCTTCTTCATGATGAATTCATAACTAGGACAATAGTTATAATTATAAAATTCATCCTTGAGGTGTTTATAATACTAGTAAGGTTGTAGATCAACAAGAATGATGACTTCAATCCCATCATGGGGAAACTTAAGGCATTAATGCAAAGTGGAAGGGGCATCCTTTACTTCATGGATCCAAGGATAACCAAGAAGTATGTTATAAGGCAACTCAATATCCATAATATGTAATAAGGTATGATGGGACATAGACCTAATAATTATTGGCAAATAGATAGTACTAGAATATTCCATTTTAGCATTGTTGTATGCCTTGATGGTAATTATATCTAGTTGGATGTCCTTTGTAGTATAACCCAATCATTGTACTAGCTTGAGGGACATCATGTTCAGCCATGAACCATTGTCTATAAGAGCCCACTTAATTTTATGGTTTTTAATGATGAACTCAATATACAAGGGATTTTTATGGCTAAGACCAAGAGTGGACATGCCTCTTTGATCAAATATAACTTATCAGTATGAATATAAATTCCCTAAAAGTGTTTGGAATTATTTAAGCTTGATGTCTTGGGGAACAGTGGATTTTTGGAAGAAGTCATTCAAAATAGTTCTATGGACTTCAAATGTACACAAAAGATCTAAAATAAAAATTTACACAAAGGTTTTACATAGTTGGTCTGAGATACTGTACGACTTGTCAACAATAGTTTGAGAAGGTTTAGCCTTGGTTGGTACAATGTTTAACTTTGGATCCAAAGGCATAATTTTCACATTGGGACTAGTGTTGAAAGAGGTCAAAGGGCCATAAAGGGTCACTCATGAGCATCTAGTTATAATTACACAAGATAGAGGTCATAAGGAGACATTATAATTATAAGATGAAGGCAAATGGCCTTGGATGGTGACTCATGGGCGTCTAGTTGCATTTGTGTAATTTTAAGCTGGTAAGGAGCCATTATAATTAGAAGAAGGGGATCTAGTAATAGTAACCCATGAAAACTGAGGTGTAATAGAATTGTTTTTACCTAACATGATGTTACATGAAAGGGAGCGTGTTGACACTATAATGAGGGGACCAGTACTTTGAGAAGCACAAGATGGTTCATGAGCTTTGATAGTAATGGTGGTAACATGGTTTTTATAAAAATGCTCCACAATGTTATTGTAATCATAAGGCATGTTGTTGTAACCCAGGTTATTAGCATGGGTATTATGATCCTAATTATGATCATGTTGATTATGATTCTATCCTTTGGCTTGTTACCACTAATTTTATCCTTGGTTTTGATTGTTTCTTGTTGGCAGTTGATTGTGCCTAGGAAATGGATATTTGTAAATGCCCATATCATGATTAGTGTTTTATGAGGCCAATTTGATTTCAAATTCTCCACTTTTAATCAAATATTTAATGATATGTTGCAATTAAACACATCAACAATCACCATGACCAATAACTAACATGATGGAAGTTATACAACGCATCTTCTTGATACTAATTAGGTTTGAGTTTATCTTTAGGAAATGGATTTGGTATAGGCCACATAATTAGATTAGCTACTATGAGATTTTGGAACACAACCTCAACAGGGTCTCTCAATTTGTTAAAGACTTTGTATTTATTAAATGCCCTTTGTGGAGGGACCCTTTACAAAGTAGTCAGTGGATTAGGTGTAGCTAATTACACATTTGGAGCTAGCAAAACTTGTACCATTTGTACATGTCTAGATTCAGTCATGGCATTCCCTACTGTGTTCTTGTTCTTGTTAAACCCCTTAGGTTTCTTTGTTGCAATATCTTGAATAGGTGGTTAGTTCTGATTGGACATTTGAACCTATAAGTAAATATTAACATGGCCTTTACTAATATTCACCTTATCAATCTACACACCCTTGTCTATAATTTACTCAAATGTGTTTGCACAAGTGAGTCATATATTATGAGCCACCTCAGACTGTAAGTTATGTACAAAAATATCAGCCAGTTATTTGTTTAGAAAATTATGTTGAAAGCATCTAGATAATGCTCTCCACTACTATAGATATGTTGTGAAGCTTTCTCCATCTCATTATTTGGCTTTACATAAGTTGAACACAATCAACTCATGTTCAGTATTGTAAGAGAAATGGTTGATAATTTTTTAGATAAATCATCCCAATCTACCACTGATCCCTTGGGTAACTTGAGGAGCCAGTCTAAAGCTTGTCCTGCTAAACTTCGTGGAAACAAGCAAAGCAAGTAAACATTGTTGTAAGCTACCTCTTGGCATAATACAAAAAATGCTTAGATATATTCATGAGGTTCACCATTCCCTTTGTATTTGTCAAATTTGAGTGCCTCAAAATGAGGTGAAAAAGGGACTTTGAGAATACTTAAGTCAAATAGATATCAATATCACTCATCAAACTTGTATTTCTTGACTTGGTTTCCTATCTCCAATCTTGACACAATTTCCTTCATTGAATTCCACTCTTACATGTTTGGTTCATTGGTACGTGGAATATAATTTGTTGGGTTAGTATGTGCCCATCTTACATTGATTTTTTAGGAATATAAACCCTACGATCTACAAATTTGTTTTAGTTTACTCCTTGAGTTGAGTAAGTGAGTCACTGATTCTTAGGTTGATAAACATTTATTTAAATCTATCACCATGAATTATAAGTGTTTTTTTTGTTTTGAAGAGTCTATGGTCGATTCACCAATGTACGTGTTGCTTGAGAGGAAATTGCCAAAGTGTCTTGAATAATACCCTCAATATGTGCTAATTTTTTCATCTCTTGGTTTTGTGAAGGGACAAGAGTCTCTTGGTAATTGAATAATGTATGCTTTGTGTCTGGTGAAGCATGATGCAAAGCCTCTTTAGGATTGTTTTTTTCAATTAAGATGTCATGATCTACCATAGATGTGTTCTCAACTAAAGCATGTTACATTTTTTATACCACATTCTCTTATTCTTTAAAAGTGTTATTGTGTATTGAATTGGTAGCCAAAGAGTCAGTCAAGTCCATGATAAGCTGGTCTACGTATCATTGACTTATTTTCTTGATCTTGGTAGTAAGATCTTGATCATTGGGTATTGACTTTATGAGTGCTTCATTTCCTTTTCTATAAGAAGCGATGTTCGATTTTGAAATATGAGAGAGGGATTATTTTCATTGTTGCTCTTCTACACTAACCAATGTGTGCAATTATTCCATAGGGAAATTTTATGGCAACCTAGCACCTGATTCTATCAACCTTAGAAGGGCTTCATCTTTATCTTCTAAGGGTCGATGTTCAAAATAGTATTTTTCAGATCCTATAATTGTTGGGATATCTTCAAATGCCATAGAGTTATCTTATCCATCACAAAAATGCTCTTCCTCATTACTAGGGTCATAAGAGATCCCACTATGAGTATATCTTTGTGTCATGCTTAAAATATTGTTCTCTACATTTGCTAAGATGTGAAATATGTTTTGTAAATGTTAAAAAGGCAATTTTTTATTTATTCAAACAAATGACTAAGTAAGATGAGAATATAATAAAATAAGTGGCATAGTACCACATAATTAGAAGAAATGGTTATGAATTTACTCAACTTTGGTGGGTTGAAATCATCAAATTAGAAGAGGGTACGATAACTTTGAAACTTAAAGTGAAAGCTAGCACAACAAACTTAGGTCAAAGATACGTCAATACCATAAAATCTAGATACAACTATGATGATTTGTAACTATAAAATTAGAAGAGGGTCTCTCTGATTAGGAAGATAACAATGGGAACTAAGAAGATCAAAACATGAATTAACATAATAAATCCTAAGTATAAAGCTAAAACCAAATGGGCATCAGAACACTGCCACATGGTAATATGATGTAGAGTGGTACAAGAACTTAGAGCATAAATGAACATAAGATAACCTAAGTCCACAATGAGAATAAAAATATGATGAGTCTGGGTAATGACCTTCAATCCATATAGGAAATCATACCCAAGTTTACTCAAACCAAGTGCAAATGGTGAACTAATAACACCTTGGCATAGAACATAGAAATATGAGATTTTGAATTTAGATTAAAAATGAAGTAATTTGAGATTTTTTCAAAGTGGGAAAATGGTCTAGACTCCAATGGGTATCATAACAACATTGTTTATAAAATATAAAAACATTATTCTAAATGATGATTTAAGCAAGGCAAAAAGTGGTTTTGATTTGGTCAGTGTAATGCCTCCTTATTCAAATAGAATGGTGTATGAAAAAACTGTTTGGTTTTATGATGTGTTTTGGTTTTCAAATAGTTTTAAACTCAAAAATACCAAGTAAATAATAAAATTATAAAACACACCTAAGTGTAATGTCTAAAATCCTAAAATTGACAATGTTGCATGGTAATATCAAATTCCATCTATATGCATGATCTTGAGAGGATTTTAAGTGTTAATCCAAAAATAAAAGTGCATGAATAAGTAGGGTTTTTACACCCCCATTATCTCAATATATTGTATGATGACATGAAATTTGAGATACTTTCCCTACATCAATAGTATATCCATAGCAAGTGGGGTTGTTCTAAAACTAAATTTTTGCACGTTTCTAGATGGTCATAAGTGTGGCTAACACAAATTATGCTCACATAATTTGGATCCACATCAATTGACTTGTGAAAATGTCTTATCTTTTTCACAACCACTACACTCGTCACTTTCTCAGTGTAGTGTGATGTCTAAGTTACCCCTACGGTCTAAGGTAGTATCTTACTAATGGAGCTTGTTTAATTGCTCAAACAAGCATCCCAATAAGAATCAATTTGTATAACCCACTATGGAGTGGGATTAAAATTATTCTAGGAGATGAATTCTTGGGTCAAAACTTCCCTAGAGAACTTGTGAGGAGGTGATGAAATATCATCACAAGCCAAAATGCATAAATAAAAGATAAGTGAAAAGACTTTAGGGTTGCATTTGGATCACCCAACTTATAGAAATTTTGGGAGGGCCTTAATGGTGTTATTTTTATGCTTTTGGACTGAAATCAACCAAGGCAAATAAATAACACTTTTGGTCACCCGAAAAGGGAGAGGGGGAGAACATACATGGATAAATCATTTTGCAAAAAATAAATAGCGTTGAAAGAACAAGCATAAAACAAACACTCATAAGATTATGTATCCAAATGTGAGAATTTATTTTATAGAACAAAACCAAGATGTATATGAAATTCGGCCCCTTAGCCTTAGTTTTAAGAACTTGTAAAAACTTGCACAAAAACTAAGCATGAAAAACAATTAAATTCTTTTTAGGCACCAAATAAAATGTTCAAGATTTAACCACTTTCAAACTTATGCCTTTTTCCATCCTGTGACCTAAAATTTTTAGAGGTTTTATGCCTACCTATAATCCCAAAGATAAATGAGAAAACAAGATTTCAAAATAAGCTCTCAGGTGTCTATTTTCCTATCTCAGAGACTGACATCGATCTGTGCAGGGATAAATGTCAATTCACATAAATTGGTGTCAGTTGGCTCACAGAGGGTCGACAATAATTGAATAAAATTGACATTGGTTCCTATAAAAACACAAGAAAATAGAACACAATGTTTATAAAAAATATTATTAGCAAAAGAAGGATAAAACCCAAAAAACTCTCTAGATCCTACAGGAAAATAGTCAAGCAGAAAATATACAAGTTTTTAAACACAGAATAAGAATTATAAAACTTTAATAAAAATCCATCAATCACATTTTTTATTGTGGTATTTTCTTCACACAAGAATCAAGGTCATCTCAGAGGGGATCAACATGAGTCTCAAAAAATTGATGTCAATCTTTGTGTAAACTGTGTCACTTAAAAAACCAAAATATGTGAAAAGTGAAGATAAAACTTGAATTTTAAAGACTTTTAAGCATTCATTATAATATCTAAGAGTTTCATATTAGTCTCCTTTCTTGTATGGGATGTGTGGTCCCATCAGGAGTGCCAAAATGTAGATTAGGAATCTAAATCAAGTTAGTCCATGCATTAGTAGTGGAAAAACCCAATATAAGCATAAAGGACACAACGTACTAAGCCTAATCCCTCATGGGGTTTCAAAAAATAATTCTAAGAGCTATTGAAATAAGGAATACTACCATCAAACCTTCCCAAGAGAATTTATCCTTCCAATAGCATCCAATAAGCATGATTTCCCCTAGATTTGGTGCTCCAAGTCTTTACCAATAATAAGTAACAAGCTTATCCATCATTTCTCAATGCACCAATGGCTTAGGTTCATGAATTTTATCAATGTGTGCAAATAGTTGAATATTTTCTATTATAATTTTTGCATAATAAGTTTGCATGAATGAATCTTAAAAATGGTGGTTTTGGCCTTCTTATTTATAGATTTTTTGAAATGATCAGAATCAACCATGACCATCCATCTTGAGATCAAGATGTGTGGCCGTAAATCAATTTAATTTTGGAGGCTCAATACATAAATATGTGCATTAATATTTGGAAGAATAGGGCATTAATGAGGCATGGGAGGGCTTAAATTGGATATTTGTTCCACTAATGGCTTGTGGATGCCACCCCACTAATGATGTCATATGGTGATGTAGAATTGAATAATGAATTTACAATTAATAGGTTTTCAATAACTTCCATGGATTTTTCACTTAAGCCCTTGATTTGGTTTAATTTGCTTAAGTGAGTTTAATTAATTTTCAACAATTCTTTGGAAATTGGTTGTTCACTTAATCAAACAAGTTGAATGTAAGTTTACTAAGTCATAATTTGACTGGAGTATAATTAGAAGAAGTTATTAGTTGCATAAAAAAAATTCTGTATTTAGAGTATTGTGGATGCGAAATAACACATGCATATGATGTGTGCTTCTGAATTATAAGAATTCAGTGGTCTAGAGCATCATTTTTTGTGGTTACAATTTGACTTGAGTCATTTGAGAAAATATAATAATCATATAAAATACATTACCCCATTCAAGGATACCTTAGCCTAAATTATCACCTGTATGTGATAAGTTCAAACTACTTAGCGTAATTTAGTGATTTTGGCATAGATTGTGCATTGTCATAGAATGTTGCTTAGATTAACAATTTCAGCACAACAGTGAGAATAATTGGATGTCTACATATACCACCTCTTCATATCATTCATGTAACAAATTTGTTTATTAGTGATGACTTGGATGAGGTATCTACACTTCATATACATAATGATGCACATTATACTACTATGATTATTGATTTTATTCTTGATAATGGTGTGATTTTTTAAATTACCATGTCAAACCATGACCACCCCATAGATCTTATGGCCTCTTTCCTATCACTTCAAGAACCAATCAGGAAACTAATGAAGTAGAATTATTTCTTGTGCTCCTTGATTCATAAAAATGTTGCCATCATATGCTCTCTATAGAATAAATTAGTTTTCATTCAACATAAGAATGATATTTTGGAGATTCACGCCCATATTTATAGTCCATCAAGTAATATTGAATATGGCACACATTGACTTGATGCAATTTTACAATGTAAACTACTAGATCCTAAGCAACCCATTATTCTATTGCTCCTATTATTACAATTGATACTTCTAGGCCTACTAATGTTGCCAACTTTGTGTATCCCACTTGATTTTTACCTACATATATGCTTACTTAGTTTTACAAACATAGCACTACTTTTGGCTCTCACAAGCTTTGTTTCATGGGTCACTCTACTAGACTTGTGGGCATTAGTAAGCATCTACATGGCATTTCTACCCCTATCAAGCTTGTTAAGTGGATTCATCAGCATGGCATTATTTATTTAGAAAGTGTTTCATCTTTGATGGGATCATTTGATGACAAATATCTATCTTTTTTATCCAATTTTCATGGGGATATTGAGCTTCAAACTATCTCTACTACACCTTCATTCAACCCTGAAAAACCTAAGATTACACTTGTTAGTCCTAATCATCCTGACATATTTTTAGATGTTACCTCAAATTATTTTGTTGTGGAATTTACACCCACTCAAAGGCATATTCATCCACCATTCATGTTCATTTTGGGTGGATTTTTTATTGTACTTGGTTGCATTGAAAACATTCTTTGAGAGGACTCTATCAATAAGCTTCTTTCACCGCTCAACTTCTTTGAACACAAATTAATCCTCCTTCCTTTTGATGTTTTTTTATTGTTTGAACTCCTTGTTAGGTTGATTTATTTTTTGAAACATTCATCTCTCATTTCATATATGGTATCTTTGACAGCATCTATAGTTTCTTGCATCAGTTAGTGATATTATTTATTGGATGGGACCTTTTTTATAGTCACACTGAGAGTTATGGAGTCTTTACCTTTGTGTGTGTGTTTTTCATGATGGTCACTTTATCTTAAATTGCATGACTATCATGTCACCACAATGGACATCTTTTGTGAGATTTGTATTTGTATCTTTGATGTTGATAGTCTCTTTATATTTATAGTGGAGCTTATTCTCTTTCTGAAGCATGGATAGTTTGGTGTAGACTAGTGTTAGCATTAATTAATGATACTTTACCACTCATAAATTTTATTTTGATTCACTAAAAAAACTTTATAATTATTTGGTGGGGGGTGCACATATTTATTCAAGTTTCATCCTCCTTATTAGTACTTGGTGTACCACATTTTCTATTGGAGGAAGTTGATTGAGAGCACTTTTGTTCGATGGGATTCACTCCATTGATTGAACATAATGCAATGTTGTTTTGATATTTTGAGTGACTATTATTGGTATGAATTGTATTATAAGTCCTCTTCTCCACTTTCATTATGTTTTTTATTGGGTTTTAGGTACCTTGTAGTGACACATTTCATCCATGTTGACTCTTTTTACCTACATTTATGATTAGTTTTTTTACTAAGTGAGCCTTGTAAAAAGTACCAATTCCTATTTTTACTTGGTGGTTATAGCAATTCAGCATCCATGTATTTTGGTACGATGTATTGGTTACCATAGGCACACTTTATATTTCATTGTGATTTTGTACATAGGTATTTTATCAAGCCTAGTTATCATGACCCATTCAGTCTCTTTACTTTCTCTTTTATTACTCCCTATTTTGTACTTAAGGGAGGGTGTTGGAGTGGTAATTTTCACATTCACTAGTGGCTTTAGTTATTTTAAAACTAGTTTTTGTCTTATATGTGTTCACACCTAGTCATGGAATTAAGCTTAATTAGGATTTTGTTTTATTTATTGTATTTTTCTTATGTGCCCATGAATAATATATTTTGGTGCACCTATTTAGACAATCCACCTATATTTGGGTTGATCATAAAAACCATGTGGTTGTTATGAAACCAATTTATTAGCCTATTTTTTAGGCACTTCCTTTATTTTTATCCAAGTGGTTGTAGAAAGAGAAGTAATGTATATTATACATTTCATTTTGAGGAAATAATGAGAGACTAATTTTCATATTGATTATTTGTTATGTATCTTTTCTATAATGACGGAAACATTATGGTAGTGGTGTGCAAGAGAGATCCTAATATGAATGAGTGTATATTTCACTCTAATAGAAGTTTATAGAACCATCACAAAGCATAGTCTATAATTCTCATAAGAAAAACAATTATTAGTAAGCTGTCATTACATGTATACATAAACATGTTACATAGAAGTATATAAGATGTTATTTTGGGTTACATTTGCCATCAAATGGAGTAAGCTTATGTGCAATTAATCCTATAGGTAAGGGATAGTTATAAATATCTTAAGCCAAAGGGTTATGTAATAATGCTTAGGAGTTCATGGTATGGTCAAATATATTATAACCTTGTGTTATTTAATAAACATTGGCTTTTATACACCCAAATTTGGTACAAGTATGTCCTCTATCATTTATTATGACTTTGTACACATAGACTATTAATAATGAATTATAGATCTACTGGTGAATTCTACTCAAGTTATTTCTCTTTTTTTATTTTTTATTTTTGATTTTTAAATATTAGTAATTTATCTTGTCAATTTGCGATGAGGATACCTAGTTTTGGTCAATTGACATTTAGAACAAGTTAGTGGTAAATGGACAACACCAGCCTGCGACACTATCCATTTAGCATGGACTTGTCCAAGCATAACTCTTAGAACTTCTTTTAAGTCACATTTAATTTTATTCTTATTTATGTTTGTTGGGTCTTATCTTAGGTTAGATTTTATGTGACAATAGGTATAAAATTCAAAATAAAAACATCTATAAATACAAGAATTATCTAAGCTATTAAGGACAGTTCTCCTCAATCTCAAAAGCTATTCAAACATTTTTATGTTTTATCTATAGGTCTGCTAAATCTATATTCAAGGCTAAACATTCACCTATGTATTTTTTCCAATGGTAAAATAAGAGAAAGGGAATCTAGAAACACTTGGTATTTCAACAGGGATTGAGAAAGGTTACTCCAAATTAATCTCTTTCACCTCATTCTACCTATTTGATTCCCATTTTTTTATGTGCATGAAACTAGGGTTTGATAACTATAAATAATTTACATGATATTATATATTTGTAGACATGTCCATATCTCTAATCAATGCATGTGCAGGTGTTAAAATAATTAGTTCTAAATCATAGTTAATTAGGACAAGTTCATGATCAATAGGCATGAGAACATTACCCAGTTATACTCCCATAATGGATCTTTATAGAGTTTTTTTCTACCTCTATTTCTAATCTATCATCTCTAGATTTCCAATTTCTTTATCTCTGCCTACAATCTATCATAGTCAACATATTATGCCACTATCCACTTACAATGGACCTATTCATATTATATTACTTATTTTATTCCTTATATTGAGCCTACATAGTCACTTATTCTTTTAATTTTCATAGATAAATAGTTAAAACAATCAACAGGTACTCATGTATGAGTTAAGCATAGTTTATTCTTAGTACTTCCTCAAAATAAAAACTTTCCATATTTAGAAATTTGTCAAAATAAGAATAGGTGCATATTGTATATCTTTAGCATTTTGATATTTCTAGTTTTACACCTATATAAGTACAAATACAATTCATTCATTTTTATTTTCTGAAACATAGAGGAAAATAGGTTTGAAGATTAAAAAGTTATTGTATGAATAGTTTAGTTTTATGATTGGTAGCCATGTTACATAGATTAAGAATAGATGGTGTCACATGGTTTTAGGCCTAGGAGGCACATAATATAGATTATTCTACATAGGAATATCCATATATATTTTAGGATTAAATTATGTTTCCCCCATAGTAGTTATAGTAGTCATCATTTATCTAACCATAGGTATAGACATGTGAATAAAGATAGTAGGAATAATAGTTTGGATACCTAATTAGGATGTGGGATTTAAAATTTCAATTAGTATCATTGAAATTTTCATCATGTGGTTCCTCAGAAATGATTTCCTTAGTTTTTATTTTCACCTCTAGTTACATACAAAAATACTTCAATCATGTGTGGATTTATCTCAAAATATCATATAAGCTCAACCTTATCTATATCATAAAAATAATCATTAAAATCATCATTATATTATATGTTGTTATCTCTATCAAATGAATAAGTATTCACATCATGGGTATCTTTAATTATAGCCATATTAGGGTTTGTAAAGTGTGTATAAGCCAAAAATTGAAACCTTAATGGAAGATAGGAGCTAAGAATAAAGTTTAAGAGGGCATAAATATAAAACCTTAATAAATTTTTGAAACCCTAACATATAATGAAAACTAGGATTTTCATGTTCAAAGAAATCATTAGTTTGACCAAAAAAAATTAAACGTATGAAATATAAAGTAATTGAAACTATGCCCTAATTCAAATTATGGAAAATATCATAATAAACACACTAATTTGAATAGAAAGGGAATAAATGATATTTTGAATACTTAATTTATAAATGAAAAATCAAAAAAGGGATGATGTACTTAGCTAATTTTACCTACTTTTTTATCACTACATACATCACAAAAGATAAAAATGCTTTGTATGTGCTTTGTCAATTGCTCAAATAAAAAGCCACCACTAAAAACTTGCTTGGACACTATTGGTAAATTTAGATGCCTATGAAAGCTAAAACTATTAGGGTTTATTGGTAGTGTCCCTATGCATAGTGGGTTTTTTAAAATTCTGAGATCCCTTTGCATGTGCCTATAATTTTATTCTATGTGTGTGCACTTATATGCTTCTTGTTGACCAATTTTGCCCACAGGCAAAATCTTGGTCACCTTCTTCACTTGCTTTGTAAGGCCAGTTATTTTCGGGTTGCAAGGTCCATCTTCAGGTTCACGAGTTTGGTTCATTCCCTGGTTCAAGTGTTCAGCAACCTTTTGTTTTGGCTTGGTTCTTCATTTGGTTCAAACATCTTAATTCATAATAGCATTTGAACCGTCGTACCATTGAACCGTTGAACCAATTTTTGGTTCAACGGACTTGGTTCAACATATGTGGTTCAACGGCTTAAGTTCAAGTGGGTTTGGTTCATGGAAGTTCATCAACCATCGTACCATTAAATCGTTGAACCAAATTTTTGGTTCAACAGACTTGGTTCAATGTACTTGGTTTGAGACATAAAGTTCAACGCCCCAGTGGAGGGCCGACACTCTGTCATAATGGGACCCAAGTTCAATTCAGCTTGGTTCGAAGTCCAAAGTTTAAATCTATTCAATGAATTTAACCAAGTCCTATTTCCTTTAAGCACGGCTTATTAACAAAAGGCAAAAGGGGCGAGCACAGGTTAGCAAAGGCAGGCATTTCATTTAGAGCCACGGCTTAGCACAAAAGCAAAAAGGGAATTTTTGCAGACTTTTTGTCCATAGGAAATGTTCGTGGGATAGCAAAGCAACAAAACACAGATGAATTTTCATAGACTTTTTGTCCATAGGAAAACATCCATGAATGAAAGTCTAGGGGAAATATACAAAGCCCGGGGAGCAGTTTGAAGACCCAAGCGACTGCCCAAGGCAAACAAGGAGCCTGCGCACATACAGACTAAGTCAAGCTGCAAAGAAGTTATGAAGGCCCAGCAGACCAATCTAAGACAAGGGACTTTTCAAAGGCCAAAGGAATTGGTGCCAGGAAAATAATAAAGAAGACAAAGCCACGTGGACCTGACTGCCAGCATGGACCCGACTGCCACGTGGTCCGATGACAAGGACCCAAGGACGTCCCAGAGCACTTCAAATTTAACAAAGCCATTTAGCTATTGGGTTTTCAATCTGGAAGAGCACTAACATGGAAAAGGAAAAGGGCCTGAATGTAGTGACCCACCAAGTATGTTCACCTAAGGGGCTGAGCAGTCAGGTAAGACAAAATAAAGACAAGGATGCAGAAGAAGACAAAACAAAGTGACAAAGCAAGAGGAGAGAAGGTGCAAAGATGACAAAGCAGTCCAAGTGGCAGATGGTGTGAATGGAAAGAGGCATGGTCCAAGTTTTTAAAGGGGGACAAACCGCAGAACTTGACAAGAAATTTTAGCCTACTGGTAGAAAGGAGATGCAGCCTGCATTTTGACATTAATGTTAAATGCCAAAGTCAAGCTTGGCAATTACACGGCATGGTTCCAGCAGGTTCTTCTAGAAGAGGATGCATCAACTGTGTTTTCCTCTTCCCCATGAGGGACACGACTGGCCACTTGCAAAAGAAGCGTTAAGTTTCTTTCTCTTATTTTTCTCTTATATATCACAAACTTCTCATTAAAAAAAGGGGTGGCTTCCACATTTGTAAAGGGCGCAGCTCTGCAAAATTTCACCTGGATCAATAAAAATGTAGTTTTTTACCTCCATTTGGATAGACATTTTTGTGTATGCATTGAGTGTTTGCTTGTGTCCAGTCATTATCTTTTGATGCTCTCATAGGTTTAACACCAGCAGACCTGTTGTCTACAAGGTACCATTGCTGTAGCTGATAGGAAAAGAGTAGTATTTGGGAGTGAAGGACCAGAAGAAATTAATTCATAAGTGTGTGTTTCACAGCACCTTGGGTGACCTCTATTCTGGATTTTCCATTGAAGCCTTCCTGCTAGTTTCTTGTAGCCTGGTCCTTCTGCCAAGTGCATAGAGTATGTATGTATTTCCCTAATTCTGAGAGTGGATGTGTGAAGGTCAACATTTTATTTTAGTGTATCACCTCTTTTAGAGTAGGTTGTTTGTTTTCTGCCTCTTCCTCCCTTTTCCCCCAGTTTATCTATATATCTATATATCTATATTTTGCACTGCTTGAAACAAACAATGATACATCAAAGGGAGCTAGCCCTTAACTAGAGACTCTCCTCTCTTGCTTTGCCATCCCACAGGTGAGAGAGGATTTTCTATGTTGCGGAGAAAAGGCAGAAGTTTGACCTCCTTGCCCTGAGTGCAGTTTCTTACGTCAACAGTTTTGGCATGCCCGATGGGACATCAAGTTTGATAACGTAGTAGAGTTTCAAGATTGATGTTGGTCCTGTTATAGTAAATCATTTTCTTCAGCATCTGGTGACTCCAAGTTATACATGTTGGTTAAGTAGCCTGGTACCATCAAGAAGCGCATTTTTTGGTATGTGTAAATTCCATCATTTTAAGATATGGACTATATTTTTTTTGGCCAGCATGGCTATGATCCTTACCAGCCTTATGGTGATCCTTATCACACCCAATATGGCCAGTCTCAACCTTGCTATGAGCTATATCACCCTTCTACTTAGTCTTCTCAGTATGTCACTTCTCCCACTCAACCCAATCTTTTCACCAATCAACCAGTTTCTGCCTTCAAGTGAGCACTGCTGGCATACCAAAAATATGTAATTGACCTTGGCACCAGAAAGGGGTATGGCCAAGAAATTCTTGATCATATCATCCATCAAGTGAGGAATGCGTTGGATCACGTTAAGAAAGAATGGGCTCCTATTGAAGGAGTGAATTGGCATAGGCTTTCAAATGAGATGCTAGATGTGAGCAGTTTAAATGCATTTATGGAGGAGAAGCTGAGTGTGCATGAGAAGCAACCTTACCAAGTCTATCAACCTACATACTCACTACCCAAAGCATCATATCAGTAATATACAGCCCCTGCTCTTGAGCCAAGTTGACCCTGTCAAAGTCTGTTCCCCAATCATGTTGAGGAGAATTCTAAAATAGTGAATCTTGTGTTTAAGGCTAATCTTGATAGATAGATCGAATTGGCAAACCTTCAGATGTAGCAGTCCATTCTGGTAGTAGGGGAAGTGGAATCAAAATCTTTGTTGTCCTCTCACATTGAGGCCCCATCAGCCCCAAAGGAAATGCCCAGCCCAAATTTCTTGAGCTAGAATAGAGTGGTCGAGTCATGGAATAGCAAAGAGGAGAAAGACGTCATCCAAAATGAAGAAATGCAAAATGAGGATGACCTGGCCAAGTGGATTGAGGAACTAGAAAATAAGATGAGACTATTGGGCAAAAAAGAGATGGAGCTTTCAGATGTTATAGACTAACAAATGCCAAAAGGTATCCCTTTCACTAATCCACAAGCTAATTCAATATTGATGAAGTGCTGGTGAAGTGGAGGGATGAAAATCAAGAAGTTTTGGCATGGGGTCTGCCCTTTCCTATTTTAGAAAAATCTCTCCCTTGTGTGCCAAATCCTTTCTACCAGATGGTGCTTACTCATTCTGGCTCATCCAATGCATCAATCACTCATGCCCTCAATCTCGTGCACCTAGCTTTCTAGTATGCCTCTCTTCAGATAGATTTCCCTATGCATGAGCAGACCCTCCCAATTATTCCCCAGTCTCCTCAGGTCTTTAAACATGATCTCCAAATTCCAAGCTAGTAGGAGAAGCATCATAAACCAGCCCAGGACCTTCAAAATGATAAAGTTGTTGCCTGCTCACAAAAGCAAGAGTCTAATCCTGGGACCATGAGCTGGAAGAAAATAGTTGAATCTTAGACTAGCAAGGAGGAGGAGGAGGAAGGTTTTAGTCTAATTCTTAAAGAATAAGAGGATGCTTCTACCCCTGATAATGATTGTGACTTCTAGGAAAGCTTTTCTAGGAAGATTTGGATAGGCAAATTGCAAATTTGGAGTCTACAGCAGGTCTCCTCAGCTAACATGTGATGGATGTTTCAGATCAAATGACAAATTCTATGTCTGAATGCATTCCATCCATACACCTCCAAGAAAGCTATCAAGCCTTACTTGATATGGATTATGCTCAATTTATGACTAACCAGGGGGACTTCATGATTGCAACTGAGGAGGAAATCAAGCAAAGTGACATGGAAGAGCATGGGCAATCTCTTGTTCATGTTTCAAATAATTCATTTGAAGGTGTTAAGGCAGGTTGTGCTACTCTCCAGGTAGGTTGTGAGCTGGTTAAAAATGAAGAAGGTAGCATTGGGTTTCAAACAAGCATGTAAGGAGGTGACAGTTCTTTAGATTTATCCCTTCAAGAGGTTGGTGAATCTGAGGGCACTTTCTTTGAAATCATCAAGGAGGATGGTCGTACAGTGGAACCCGAGCATGAGGCAAAGGAGAACGGGCTAGTCAAGGGTGTGTATCAGGGGGCTTATGGTGATGTGCCGACAATAATCATTTTCTTCATGGGAAACACTAGCTTGAAGGACCAGCAAGAGGTGAGCTTCCAAGAGCAAATAGAGTATGTATATGTCAGAAGCATGTTCATTTTTTATCCACTCGGGTACTGGCCAACTCAGGTGACAGGTAAAAAGAGCAAGTCACCAATTATCTTTTCCATTTAGCTACTTACCTGGTGCCATAAGTCTTCTTACTAGGGAGGGGACTTAAGAAGTTTTCCATTTGATCCAGGAGGGAATAAAAAATGACTGGTTAGCTGTACATAATAATTTGTTTCAATTTCTTCTCCTACTTTCCCTAAGTGCAGTTTGCACAGTTAGTTGTTTTTAGCCTTGTGTGTTTTCCCTTTGCGTGTGGGGGTAAAGGCTTCAGGTGTGATTTTGGGATCTTGAGGGCTGTTTTGAACTCTCTTCAAAGTTATCATCTGACTCCGCACCCAATGGATATTCAAAGGCAACTAGGTCCTAAGCATAGCAGGCACGCTTCCCCTATGAGTCACCAATTTGTTGACCAATTTTGCCCATAGGCAAAATCTTGGTCACCTTCTTCACTTGCTTTATAAGGCCAGTTATTTTTGGGTTGCAAGGTCCATCTTCAAGTTCACGAGTTTGGTTCATGCCCTGGTTCAAGTGTTTAGTGACCTTTTGTTTTGGCTTGGTTCTTCATTCGGTTCAAACATCTCAATTCATAATAGCATTTGAACCATCGTACCATTGAACCGTTGAACCAATTTTTGGTTCAACAGACTTGGTTCAACATATGTGGTTGAACGACTTAAGTTCAAGCAGGTTTGGTTCATGGAAGTTCATTTAAAGCCATAGCTTAGCACAAAAGCAAAAAGGGAATTTTTGTGGACTTTTTGTTCACGAGAAATGTCCGCGGGATAACAAAGCAACAAAATGTGGATGAATTTCTATGGACTTTTTGTCTATAGGAAAACATCCATGAACAAAAGTCTGTGAGAAATATACAAAGCCCGGGGAGCAGTTCGAAGACCCAAGTGACTGCCCAAGGCAAACAAGGAGCCCGCGCACATATAGACTAAGGCAAGCTGAGAAGAAGTTATGAAGGCCCGGTAGACCAGTCTAAGACAAGGGATTTTTCAAAGGCTGAAGGGATTGGTGCTAGGAAAATAATAAAGAAGACAAAGCCACATGGACCCAACTGTCAACATGGACCCGACTACCACGTGTTTCGATGACGAGGACCCGAGGATGTCCCAGAGCACTTCAAATTTAACAAAGCCATTTAGCCGTTGGGTTTTCATTCTAGAAGAGCACTAACATGGAAAAGGAAAAGGGCCTGAATGTAGCGACCCACCAGTATGTTCACCCAAGGGGCTGAGCAGCCGAGTAAGACAAAATAAAGATAAGGATGCAAAAGAAGACAAAACAAAGTGACAAATCAAGAGGAGACAAGGTGCAGAGATGACGAAGCAGTCCAAGTGGTAGATGGTGTGAATGGCAAGAGGCATGGTCCAAGTTTTTAAAGGGGGACAAACTGCAGAACTTGATAGGAAATTTTAGCCTGCTGGTAAAAAGGAGACGCAACCTACATTTTGACATTAATGTTAAATGCCAAAGTCAAGTTTGGAAACTACACGGCATGGTTCCAGTAGGTTCTTCTAGAAGAGGATGCATCAATAGTGTTTTCCTCTTCCCAATGAGGGACACGACTGGCCACTTGCAAAAGAAGCGCTAAGTTTCTTTCTCTTGTTTTTCTCCTATATATCACAAACTTCTCATTAAAAAAAAGGGGGCTTCTAGATTTGTAAAGGGCACAACTCTACAAAATTTCACTTGGATTAATACAAATGCAGTTTTTTACCTCCATTTGGATAGACATTTATGTGTATGCATTGAGTGTTTGCTTGTGTCCAGTCATTGTCTTTTGATGCTCTCACAAGTTCAACACCAGTAGACCTATTGTCTACAAGGTGCCATTGCTACAACTGACAGGAAAAGAGCAGTATTTGGGGGTGAAGGAGCAGAAGAAATTACTTCATAAGTGTGTGTTTCACAACACCTTGGGTGACCTCTGTTCTGGATTTTCCATTGAAGCCTCCCTGCTAGTTTATTGCAGCGTGGTCCTTCTACCAAGTGCGTAGAGTATGTATGTATTTGCCTGATTCTGAGAGTGGATGTGTGAAGGTCAACATTTTATTTTGGTGTATCACCTCTATTAGAGTAGGTTGTTTATTTTCTGCCTCTTCCTCCCTTTCCCCCCCCCCCAGTTTATCTATATATCTATATTTTGCACTACCTAAAACAAACAATGATACATCAAAGGGAGTTATCCCTTAACTAGAGACTCTCCTCTCCTGCTTCACCATCCCATAGGTGAGAGAGGAGTTTTCATGTTGTAGAGAAAAGGTAGGAGTTTGACCTCCTTACCCTGGGTGCAATTTCTTGGGTCAACACTTCTATGTTGAAATACTTATTTTTTGTCTCTTTCATTCAAACTCTAATTGTGATAGATTGACCACAAGATGCCATTAAAAATGGGTTAGTATTTTGAGCTAGACTTAACTCAACCACTCCTCTCTAAATGGTTTATATTTACCTATGTTGTAATAATTCAAAGATGGCTCAAACTGCATGTAGTTTCCCTCAAATGTGTGTGCACAACATCTTGACCAATATAGAATGTAATGTAATACTTTGATATTTTGCACCATGCAACTTTGACTTTGTATATTTAGATTTGGTTTTATGGACTACTCTAGGGCTGATCCTTAAAATTATAAAATGTGTGTACGCATTTTGATAAATTTCTAAGAGAGTGTTAGTTAATTTCTCAATGTTGACAAGACTTTCCAGTTGACTAATAACCTTAAGGTTAATTTTTAGTTATAGATGAATCTTCATTTTTTATCACTATGACCTAACCATGAAACATGTTTAATCTAACCTAATGGAGACTTCCCAATTTGAAAAATAGTTTTTGATGGATCATGGACACTATTGACAAAGGAAAATATTTGTTATAATTGACATTGTCCAAGTTTACTCATACTATCTTGGAAATGGAAAACAAGGATCTAAAATATTAAGACAAACTATCTAGTATTTTGAAGGATTCCTATATAGTCTAAATTGATCATGAATAAATACATCTGGTGAATATATGTGGCTAAAATAGTAGATGGGTAGATGGGTAGAGGGAAAATGTGATCAAGACTCAAATATATGTGTAATGTCCAAGTGTGTCATGGTATGTCAAATTTGATGTCGCCAAAGTTATAAATACCAAATTTAAGTGTCTATATGTGTTTATGTATTATTTTTAGGCAATGTTTTTTGGAAAAGTATAAATAGGAGTGTGATTGGTATGATTATGCTTTTGATAATGTGCAAGTTCCTTGTTTAATAGCATTGCCTCATAAATAAGATATTTGATATATTCACAAGTATGATAAATTAATTTTTTGTTGAGATATTAAATAAGACCCTTAAAAAAATATTATTTCTATAATTTTCTTGGTTTTTATATCAAATGGTGCATACTAGACTTAAATTGTGATATATAATCATGAATAGGTTCATTTTTGCCTTGGTGAACAAATGGGAGAGTCTCAAATGTATCCTTTGGTCCTTTGTTATCAATATATCATGATAAAAATACCTCACCAACTCAATATATGCATATAGAGAACCACTAGGAAGTGTATGGATCTAACTTAAGGCATATCCCATTAAGCTCTTAGGGAAATATTTAAGTAAAATTATATCATTGGTAATATATTTCCCAAGTGAGGTTATAAAGTACTTGAGATGTAAATATGGATCACCATACACATAGAATAAATAAAGCATATGCATTTTAAAATCATAGGGAAATGGTGAATTAAGTATCTTACACACTATGTTTTGGCCATGTGTAACATTAGAGTTGGCCCTATCATTAGATGCAATAGATTTTAGAGATAACAATTGCACTTCATTCTGTAATTAAACTATTGTATGCATCATGGCTAAAATATCTTGGGAAGGCACATTGGGATTATTGGATTCATTTAAGGGTTGAATATAATCATTGATATTAATCATGGAAAATTATTGGTCATGGGTTTAGAATACAAACAATAATCACAAAGCATATAAGATGAAGGAATGTTAGTACAAATCCTAGAAGGATTTATGTGAGAATTATGAGCATCAGTTAATTCATTAACAATAGTCATAATTTCTATTGAAAAATAAGGGTTTGCTAAAATATGTGCTTTAAAAATTTTCATAATGCATTAATTAACTTTTTTCCTATCACTAGAAACAAAATTTGTATGATTCACAATCCAAAAAAACTATTGCATCAAATCCATAGTATCCATTTCATTAATGCAAACCATGATGCTAGCTAATAAAAAGCACAAATTATGGTCATATAAGGTAAAATAAACCCTAAGTATATAATATGGGAATAAAACCCTAAAAATTAAAACTAAAAATGAACGAAAAATAGTGAGCGCTAAGGGGTATGAGGGCAAGAAAACCTCGGTTGGACATAGAAGTATATAATATTTACCAATTGTTTTATCTAAAAGTGGATTAGGGTTAAAAAACCAAATAAAAATAAACTAAAATATATTCTCAAGGGATATTACTAATATGATGTTCCAAAACAACAACTAATCTACCTTATGGAATATAATAAGAATAAACTGAATAATACAAAGACATGAACAAGTAAAACTCTACAAAGTGAGAAAATAGTGATGAAACAACCACATCTTGTTAGAATATTTAGATTCTAGAATTGGATCTAGGATGTGTAGGTCTATGTTTAAATTTGAGTGAAATATGGAGTTTTACATCTATAGGGATAGATTTGGCCCTTGAATTATGTTGTTGAATGTGCCTAGGTCAGGGTTAGATGCTAAATGTATACTAATTGTTTTTTTGTTGAATTTATTTTTGGGGGTCAAATCAATATTAAGGTCATTTTATAATTTTAGTATTTGTTTTACAGGTGTGTAGAGTGATTTTTTAAAATCTTATACAATCACCTTCGAGAATTCGATTATAAATGTTTGATTTATATTCATTTATCTTTTTGACCTATTTCACCACAAATGTTTGCAAGAGGATAAATAAAAGGATTAATTGGGATAGGAAAGCATCAAAGAGTTTAATTTATATTTCCCACATGTTTAGAATCATCTCCTATGTATTTATAGTGCAATGTGAATGAATATTTTGATATTAATTATCATCTTCTTTTCTTAGGCAAATATGTGACTATGTGCACAATTCGCCTATCCTTATTTTAGCATAGGAATGTAGCTAAAATAATTTAAGTCAAGGCCTGGGTTTCCAATGAATGAAAACCAAACCACATAGTGAGTTATTCTCTCACAATTGTATCTAACATACACACTCATCCACACAATGATAAAATACTCAAAAAATCTTAAATTCTTATTTCAAAATAGAGTTACATATGATATCTCACTCAGCATGAGTTATGGGCTATATTGTAATCATGTTACTACTGTAAAATTTTGATATTATAATGACTTGGTCTTCAAACATTCATTTAAGGCAATCCCTTAAAGCCTTTAATTTTCTTCTTGCTACCTTAGTCTAAAAAAAATTGGCTGAATTCCTCTCTCTAATTAATCTTGAATCCACTATTTATAGGCCTATAAATAGGTCAAAGGATGCTTCATGAAAACTATGCAACTACTAGATTAATTAGCAGTTAATGAATAGCCTACCTAATTAGATCTAGGTTGGATAGGTGTATAGGTTACATCATCTCATGTGGATCCATATGAAATTAGGTTGAAAAAATCCCAACTAACTAATTCTGGACAGATTCACTTGCATTGAGTTTTGGGTTCCTACCTTTTATTTTGATGTGTTTCATGTCCAATTTTAGTGGTTATGTGGACATATCAAAAGTTACTTGGAATTTGGGTCAAACATGTTTCCTTCCTATTGGAATGCACCCTATTAAATTATGTGTTCTTATTCATGCAAATCATGCTAAAATTTTACTTGTGTTGTGTTATGGAAATGATTTCTTTATGCATTGAATGATGCATGTGTGCACTAAGTTGCATGCATGAATCCCATGTAAAGAACTTGAATTCTATTTTTTATTCAATTTAGATATTACTAGACTTATTATCCCTCCCTTTATTAGGTGCATTCATGTACTTATTATTTTTTCTCTAAATTATACTTGGTTATCTAAAACAATGCAAGATTGCTTTGTGCCTAGGATGTTCCTACAACAGACACCCCAAGTAATTGAAATGTGAGATCTGAATCATAAGTTGAAGTTTAAAAGGTCATATCCATAATTTCAAATCGCTATGATTTAAAACCATGATGCATCCTCTACTACATTAGTATTACACTTCACCAGGTACATTTTTTAATCTTTCTTGCACATCCTTATTATGTTAGTGTCCAAAATGGCCTTTATCTCTTCTCTTTCCTTTTTTGGTGATTGCATCTTCTATTCAAGAATATTCACCTCCTCCTCATCTTCCTCACCTTATATTTTAACCTCATAGAGTTAATACAACTATACTATATTTAATATGGGTGATATGCCATCCCTTATGGTAACTCAATTTCATAAGCATTGGATGAAATATTCTGCAACACTCTACATGGCCTTATCTTTAGTTTCAACTTATTGTAGGTACCACATGGAAATATTTCCTTATGTAAATTCACCAACATAATGTATCATAACTTGAAATCCTTCCCCATGTGCCTCTCATATGTGTGATACTTATAACTCAAGCTTTTTTTTTTGATCTTCTGCTTCACCTCTCCATGAGATCTATGCATATATTCCACATGGTATTTTACTTTTACGCTTCTCCCATGCATCTCATATAACTTCCTCAACTCAATAAATCTTTTAGGCTTAGTTACAAAAATAATCTTGAATGGCATTTTTATAGTTCTCCTATTCATGGAATTATTGTATGTTAATTTGCATTCCCACTTCATTGCCTTTTCTCTAACTAGACGTATTAACAAATTTGCAAGGTTTTGGTTGACAACTTTAAGTTGTCCATCAATTTGTGGGTGGTACATAAAAATAAATTTTTTCTTTGTTCCTAATTCATTCCAAAAAATGCAGCAGAAATAGCCTATAAACTTAGTATATCTAACCAACTCTATCTTGCATGGAAGTCCATGTAATCTCACTACTTCTATAAATAATAGGTCAGAAATGTTTGTCATATCATTAGTATTCTTACAAGCAATGAGATACACCATTTTTTATAATTGGTCTACCATAATGAAAAATAGAATCATTTCCTCTCTACATTATTTGTATTCCAAGCATAAAATCCATGCTCATGTCCTCCCATGAACTCTCTAGAATAGTTAAGGGTTGGCACAAACCTACATTCTAGCTTCTTCATTTTTCCAATTATAATATTCAACACACTTACACATATTTTCACCCATCTTTGGATAGTAATAGCTCTCAACCAATAATTCCAACAATTTTTTACCACCAAAATCTCCTCTCAATCCTCTGTTGTGATTCTCCTCGATTAATTTTTTGTGCATCAACCCCCAAAGTATATGTAATTACACTCTAAAAATCATTCCTTCCTTAATCAAATAATCTAGCCATGGTATTTGATCCATGTTTTTTAGGTCCTGCATGTTTTCCATGCATAAAAAAAATCTTTATCTTCTAGTTATAGCTCCTTTATTAAGTAAAACCCCAACACTTTGACTCTCATATATTTCATCACCAACGCTCTTTTGCTCAGTGCATCAATAATCTTATTTTATTTTATACTCATATGCTTGAGCACAAACATATTTTTCTATAGATACTCTACCCACTTCATATATATTTTGTTTAGCTTTCCTTGATATTTAATAGATTACAGTGTTTAATGTTTTATGTATAACACAAACTCTTTTGGAAACAAATAATGCCTCCACTTATTTAGCACTTTCACAATTGTATAGAATTATTGATCATAGACCAAATATTTGTTCTTCACGTCATTTATATTCTCATTAAATTAATCTATAGGCCTACCCTCTTGGATTAATACTATTCCAATTGTTTCTCCACTCATATCATAGTCCACTTTGGATACCTTTTTGAAATTTGGCAATGCCAAGATTGGCTACTCTATCACATTCCTCTTGAACTACTAGAAATTAAGTTCCTCTACCTTCATCAAATTGAATTCCTTATGATCTCATTGCATCATTTTCATGATCACTACACATGCCCCACTGAAGTTTCTCATGAACTTTCTATGGAAGCTCATGTGACAATGAAAACTTCATGCTTAAAATGCACTTATCTATGATTGTCATTAAACTATTATATTCACTTTATTAGAGTCCATTTTTAAACCCTTATCTATATGTTATGAAACCTAAGTACACTGGTTCTTCCTTCATAGAGTTACACTTATTCACATTGACCAAAAAATTCTATTCACATAACCTCAACAACACATTCCATAAGTGTGCCACATGCTATTCTCTTATTCTACTAAATATCAGTATGTCATTGAGGTACACAATTACATACTTACCCAAGAATGGTTTCAATTATTTGTTCATTAGTCTCATGAACATACTTCAATTTTTGGTTAATCCAAATGGCAAAAATAACGATTCATACAATCCTTCCTTAATATTAAATATTATCTTCCATTCATCCCCTTTGTAGATCCTAATTTGATGATATTTTATCTTCAAATAGATCTTATTGAAGTAATTCACACCACTTGAACAATCCATCCTATCATCCATGTACATAAATGGAAAGAAGTACTTGATCATGATCTTATTAATGGATTGTGATTCTATGCACATGTGCCATTCTCCCCCTTTCTTAAGTGTCATTATTGTACGTATTTTACATGAGTTCAAACTTTAGCTTATTATTCCCTTCTCTAATAACTCATGCACTTGCCTTTTTACTTATTTATTTTCCATTTTCATCATCTTATATGTGACTTTGTTTGACAAACTCGATCCTAGTGCTAGATCTATGTGATGAATAATGTTCCTTATTAGTGGTAGTTTATCTGGTAAATCACTTGATATAATGTTGATGAACTAATCTAAAAACTCCTTTACTTTACATAAAATTATCTCTTATTTTTTCATGTTGACATATACACCAAATTAGGTATTGAGCATGCAACATGCCCTCTTTTTATCTACCTCTCTCATGAATTTTTTGGCTAACACCATCAATAATCTTATGCAAACATTATTGTACCCTCTTTTATATTCATCCTTTAAGGGAATTAGGATTTATTTTATCCCATCCTTCTCTAAGTGATAGTTAGTCACATGGCCATCATGTATCACCTGTAGACACCTGAAATTAGCCACCAATGGCCTTTGACCAGACTTCAAACTGATTCCTACCAACCATTGAAAATTAAGCCTAAGAATCACTGAACATCCCAAATTTGCTTGTGCATCATTCTTCAAAGCTTAAAATCATGTTGAGATATCCCTAAGTGGGGTATCCTATTGTAAGAAATAAAAATCTCTCATGGATTCATCTCTAATCATCCTTTAGCATCATAACATGCAATTTGGCCTATAGACCTATTAAGTGGGGTAAGTGTACACATAAAATCAAATATTGAAAGAGGTAAATGGATAAGCATAATTAATTAACAAGCCAAACCAAATTAAATTCCTAATTTAATTATCCATGTGTAATTAATGAATTAATAAAAAAAAATCAAAATTATGAAATATCCTAGCTTTTCATGATTACCTTTTGTGAGTTGTCAAGCATTTGAAAATATCTCACCCATGCCTATTCCTTGAAAATAATTAATTCTTGAAACATTTTAACTAAATTGGGGTTAATTAAATCACATAATTTATGTTTAAACCTATTCCATGTTTATTCTACACTTTAACTCACCTTGAGTTGGGGTTAGTTCTTAAGCCTATAAATATAAGTTATTGCCTATTGAAAAAGAGCTTGGATAAAGTAAAGTTATAATGCAGGTTTTGTAGCATGAATTATATACATAATGTTATAATTCCAACATATTGATCCAAGCCCCATCAAGCAATCATAAGCCAACACAAGCCAATAATGGTGCCAAGGAGAAAGGGAGTAAAGAAAACTCTATTGCCCAAAAATCTTTGAGCACAAACCAAGCAAGCCATACAATGAATCATTTAGAGCATTCAAGAAAGGTAAGAGATTTTTTGTTTTTGTGTGTTCTAGTTATTTTTTCAATTATTTTTTTTCTTTAAGCTCCCCCTATGATCTAGGCTTAGATATGTTATCATATTAGTGTGTTCTTTTCATTGTTTTATGGATTAACACTTGATTAAACCTCCTCTTTATTGTCAAATTCCTATGATCATCAATAATATACATGGTGGGATGTAGAAGAATCTTACATACCAAGGAGACCAAGATGCAACTCCAAAAATTTTAAATGAACGCTTGAATAACTTAAAATTTGGAATTTTAGCTTTATTTTTACATTATTCTATTTTTATGTTAACTCAAATTTACATAAAGATCAACATTAGTTTGGCATAACTAGCATGGGTTCTTCCTAATCGACATCAGTTCTAGCCAACCATCATCGGTTAGGGTGCATGGTAGGAAATGACTTAAAAATTGATATTTTGAAGTTTCTAATTTTTATTTCTTGGTTTTATTGATTTGTAAACTCTTTATTTAATCAATTTATTACAATTTTTGTGGAGTTTTTATCATATTTTGAGCTAACTAACATTTTTCATATCATTTTGGTTTTGCCTTCGAGTTCATAAGTAGTTGATATCGATTGGCATCAGTTCATTTCCAACTAGCATTGATCACCTTCTAACTGGCATCAGTTACAGGTGATCGATATTGGTCTCTATGCAAAAAATATAGAGAAACCCAAGAGCTATCTTTTTAAAACTTGTTTGCTCATCCATGAGAGTGCTTCAAAGAAGAAGGAAACTCTCTAACATTTGTAGGACCAAGGCAGGAATAAGACTTAAATTTACAAGTTTAAACTCTTGAACACTTCATTTTGGTGTCTAAAAAGAATGGTTAAGTCTTGAACATTTGATTTTCTGTGCTTAAAAGGAACCTAGGTGCTTTGTGTTAAGTTTTTTTATGAAATTTATTTAAAATTTTGAAAATTTAAGCCAAGGGGCCAAAAATTTCTTCAAAACATTTCATTTGGTGCATAAAATTAACACTTAGATTTCAAATTCTTAAAAGTGTTTGTTTTATTACTTGTTTTTTTATTCATGCAAAATGAAGAGTGTGTGTATGCTCTCCCCCCATCCCTTATAGGGAACTTGGGTGACCAAAAGCACTTTGTTTGAGCCTAGATTTTGATGTTGTATTTGGCCAAAAGACCTAGCAACTTTTATTTTTCCTAGATTAGACTTGTTTGCATTTTGAACCTAAAGTTTGGCATGCTAGTTTTTATTCAACCACTTGATCTTTTATGTGTAAGACATTTGATGTTGGACATATGACATTAGACTATTTTATACCAAGTTTTAGAACAGACCATTTTGGAGATACAGCTCCACCCCTCAACCAAGTTAAACCAAATTTGAACCATTTGTCCTTTGGACATTATTTTTCAGAGTTTGTAGAGCTTCATTATTGATGTGGATATGTATATCTACACTTATGGTCCAGTTACGTATAATAAAATTTATGATAGAATGGTTGCACAAATTGAATTTGATCAAGACCCTTGGTAAAGAAGTTTTTGAGATAGATCCATATCCTCCTTACAATCCTTAATCAAGGGAACAAAGGTAAGTGTCAAATTTGGTGATACCTTAATTTGGCTAGTTGATGTACAATATTCATCCTCTTAACACTCATGGCATCCATTCCCCCACCTATACCAGTAACTCTCATTTGGATTATGCAATCAATCAAGTTCTACAACATCTAGTGACTAACATTACCATTCCAAGACCTCATCATTTGGCTTGTGTGAGAAACCAAGCTCCATGACACCCTACCATTTCCATTTTAGGACCAATTTCTTTGGTTCATGATAGCAACCAAGCTTCATAATTCCATACCATTTCTATTCTAGGACCTCATCTTTTGGCTTGTGTAAGCAATCAATATCCACATTGCCCTACCATTACCATTCTAAGACATCATCCTTTGGCTTGTGATAGTAACCGAGCTTCATAACACCTACCATTTATATATTAAGACCTCATCCCTTAGATTATACAAGTAATCAAGCTCCATGATGCCCTACTATTACCATTCCAAGACCTCATCCTTTGGCTTGTATGAGCAACCAAGTTCCATGATGCCCTACCATTACCATTCTAAGACCTCATCCTTTGGCTTGTGTGAGAAACCAAGCTTTATGATGCCCTACCATTATCATCATAGGACCTCATCCTTTGGTTTGTGAGATTAATAAATATCCATGATGCCCTATCATTATTAAACCACTTGACATTCTTTTATCCATTGCCAACCATTCCCCACTTTAAAAATCCCATACCAATCATCCAATCCCAACTAACCCAATTTGTACCTCTCTAACTAAGCCAATCATTCAAGGACCAAGATATATTCAAAATTGGTATTTTATAAATACTTGTAAACCAAGCCTAAGAGATCCAACCAATCCATTTTTATTTTTTTTGAACTAACCATTTGTGATGATTCAATCTATGATAAATCACCATTTAATCCTATACTTGTTATCGAGGAGTCTCACTCTGACAAGCTAGTATTTGTTGAGCCACTTCTTAATGATTATAGTTTCCTTTGGGAAAATCATTACCTTAACCATATGCCTATTTTTAAAGAGCCTCCCTCTAAAAATATATTCTTTAAGGAGTTGTCTCTTGACCTTTTTCCTATCATTGAGGAGTCTCACTTTGACAAACTAGTCTTTGTGGAGCCCATTATGCCATCACAGGCCATTATTTATCCAAAACCAAACATGGAACAAGACATCATTATAGCAGCATCCATACTAGATGAAGAATCAAAATTAGAGATTTGGGTTCCATTCTTGAACCAACATCAAATTTAGCTTCAGAAGTAGAATCAACATTAGTCTCAATAATGGATTTAGAGTCCTTTGAGTCAGAATCAACTTTAGAATTAGAATATGCTGTTAGTTGTTAAAATATTGATTATGCATGCCTTAAAAATTAGTTTTAATACATTTTTTGATCCTTATATGGTTTTTTAGGATGATTACTTTAGATTTAACATAAGTTCTCCTAGTATCTTCTATTTGGATTGTGTTACCTCTTCCCATTACATTATCATTCCACATGCCATTAAAACAAACCAACCTAGCCATTACATTGACATTCCATCTCGCACAAGTGTTGATTGGGATCTAAAAAATCACACCTTATTGAAATACATCCGTGGTGATAAATCAATTGAAAAATATTAGGGTGGCCAAGACCATGTTCATGTAGAAGAAGAATAATCTCCTAGTGAAACCTTTCTAAAGGTGTTAGGGGACAATCAAAGCTTAAACTCGGCATCTTCTAGTGAAACCTTTTTTGAGGAACTAGAAGATAATCAAATTCAAAATTCAACATTCCTTAGTTAAACCTTATTGGAGGTGTTATGGGATAATCAAGATAACTTCATTGGTGAAAACCTCTTCGAGGTGCCAATAGCTGAGCACAATAGTTCTTCACTATTTGATGAAGACATTATAAAAGATCAAATCAATATAGCTTCCAATCTACAACATAATCAGATGTTAACTACTCTTAGGGCCAAATAATATAAAGATGTGGTGGTCTTATTGAGAGCATATTCAAAAGTCTTCAACCCTATCCTAACCAAAGTTATGTCAAATCTAGAATCAACAACATTTTATGTGCCTAAAAATACTAATCTTCATTTGTCACCCAAACTTTATACATTCCATTATCATCCACCTTTACATCACCACATCAAACCTATCATCCACTATTTATCTATATTTACCATCTCTAGCCACACTTTCTTTTGTAGAGGCTATAAAGATACCTTGTCTCAAAGTTTAGAGGAAGCAAAATCAATGACCAACAAATATCATAATAACATCATGTACATCTAAATATGTAGTAGGTTCTTGATATAGTAGTAATTTAAAGTAGTTTTGGGCTAGTAATTTACATGATTGATTATTCTAGTTGTATCATTTGTTGATCAAGAATTGCATCTACACATTAGCAGGAACAACAGAATCATAACCTAGCCAAAATCATAAAACTATACCTATACCTTTTCCAAAAACCATATTTTGGCCAAAAACATTTACCTTGCATCTTTCATTTTCCATTCATATTGCCATTATTTCATACCCTGCCATTTACCTTATCACTTGGGGGCAACCCTATTACCATTAAATCTAATTTTCATACCATCATCATCCTAAAAACAACCATACCCTATACCATTTTACCATTCCATCCCTATTAGACCAAAGCCTATTTTCAGTCAACCCACCCAATCCTTTTCTATATTAGTTCCTTTGGTTTTTCCACACCTTCCATGAGGGGATTTTGATCTAGTTTTAGCAGTTTATGAATTCTATGTTTAAATGCCAGTCTATGAAATTAGTGTGTTAGTGGATTCGGCAAGTTATCTTTCATTTACACCTGACTGGTGCTATTGATTATAACCACCTATGGGAAAATTATTAGTCTACTTTGTGATATTAATTATAAGCACCTATAGTCAAATTAATATCACAAACTTATGCCATCGTTTCTTAATTATAACTACCTATGGGAAAATTAGGAACAACACCTTTTACTATTAATTACCACATCACCTTGCCATTACTATTTTGTTTGCCTAGCCATTTTCCTCAATTTTAAAATTTATTATGACTTAGTCAGTTCTCCTCATCCTTTGTGTAGGTATAACTATAGTGACTTGAGGTCCTAATGGGACTATGTAGGCCATGCTCGATTCATGTTGAGGTCAACTTAGTCCCCCTTTTCCATATGCTCTCACCATTTTGTGAGCAACATAAGACAACACTCTCACCCTTTTTTGAGTGGTATTTTGTCAATCTCTAACAAGATAAGATACCTCAAAATTCCAAAAACATTCAAAAATTTCAAAATACAAAAAAATTTATCCTATCTAAGCTTAGTTAGTCATCCTCGATCCACCCTACTAGGGTAAATCCATTATTAGGATGTTTTATTTTGCTTTTAGTTTTAGTTTTTTTGTGTGTTTATTTGTTTAGTTATTTATTTGTTTGCTTGCCTATTTGTTTAATTTTAGTATTGTGCCTCAACTTAGTCTATATGTGTTCATTAGGTGATTCCTTATGCATTATTCTTGAGTCCATCCATATTCATACGTCAACATTATCATCATGGTTTTTATCATTGGTGCCTTGTTTTTAACTATTTATTGGATTGGGAGTTAGTCTTTATGTATATTTTAATGATGTTATCATTGTGTTTTATATCATGATGCCTACCATTATGTGCTATATCAATAATCATCTCGAGAAGTCTTATAATCAATGGATCCACAAAATTTTCTCTTTGGTAACCTTGGCAACCCACCCACCTTGATCAAATCAACCCCTTGACCATTATGGTTATATCAATGCTAATAAGGATGTGCATATTTGCATCTATAGGTATAAATAAATCATATCCATTGATCAATTATTATTATTTTATTCATCTCTTTCATCACTTTTTGCATCCTCATATTCTTAGTTTTTATGGCTCTTTAGTCATTAGACCATCACATCTACATTTGTGTTCGCTCATCTTTAATTTATACAAGAGGTTATATCCTTGAGTTATGATTTCTAATCTAACCTACTGGGGCATAATAAAAAATCATTATTCAATATTGGACATCTTAATGATTATAACCACCTATAGGTAAATCATTATTTTGACTCATCAGCCCTAACTGGGGCATATGCCTGTGCCACTAATTATAACTGCATGTGGGAAAATCAGTGTCTAAACCTTTGTTATTGATAATAACCACCTTTGGTAAAATCAATAATTTTTAAATCAATGCATGCAAGCATTTTCTTATTTGGATTAATTTCACCCATGGGTTAATTTCATTGTTCTTCTTGTTTCTTTTTGAGGGACCATCCATCAATCATATGTAATGGCCACTCCCTCGAGTGGACATCATTATAGGCTTCTCAAAAATTGTTTGGAGCTTCTTATTTAATCATAATTTTTAATTTGGCATGTTTCATTATTTTAGAAGACATTCTTGTGCCTATAGCTTGTAACATCTTCCCAAATAGGGGAAAATTTTAGATACCTAAAACTAGCCTTCAATCGTACTTCAGATTGATTCCTACCAACTATTGTAAATTAAGTCTATAAATCATTATACATTCCAAATTTACTTGTTCATCATTCATCAAAGCTCAAAATTATGTTGATCCATCCTTGATTGGGGTATCCTACCATAAGCAACAAAAACCTCACGGTTTCATCTCTAATCATCTTATAGCATCATAACATCAAATTTGTCCTATAGACCTATTAAGTGGGGTAAGTGCACACATAAAATCAAATATTGAAAGAGATAAATGGTTAATCATAATTAATTAAAAATCTAAAACAAAATAAATGCCTAGTTGAATTATCCATGTGCAATTAATGAATTAATAAAAAAGGAAATTCAAAAATATGAAATATCTTAGCTTTTCATGATTACCTTTTGTGAGTTCTCAAGCCTTTGAAAATATCTCACCCATGCCTATTCATTGAAAATCATTAATTACTGATATATTTTAACTCTATTAGGGTTAATTAACTCACTTAGGTTAGGTTTGAATCCATTCCATGTTTAATCTACACTTTAACTCACCTTGAGTTGGGGTTAGTTTATAAGCCTATAAATGTAAGCTATTGCCTATTGAAAAGGAGCTTAGATATAATAAAGTTATAATGAAGGTTTTATAACATGATTTATATCCATAATTTTATAATGCCAAAATATTAAGCCAAGCCCCATCAAGCAATTGTAAGCCATCATAAGCCAACAATAGTGCCAAGGAGAGAGTGAGCAAATAAAACTCCATTGCCAAAGACTCTTTGAGCATAAACCAAGCAAGCCACACAATGAATCATTCGGAGAATTCAAGGAAGGTAAGAGATTTTTTGTTCTTTTGCATTCTAGTTATGTTTTCAATTGATTTTGTTCATTAATCTCCTCCTATGAACTAGGCTTAGAAATGTTAGCATGTTAGTGTGTTCTTTTCATTATTTTATGGACTAACACTTGATATAACCTCCTCCCTATTGTAAAATTACTATGATCACACTTATTTGTGATCAAATTACCAAGGTCTTCCTAAAATTACATGACATATGTCCATTGGTATCACATTGCACCATACCTCATCTTAGTATGCACTTGTATAGAATTACACCAAACATCGCTCATTGACCAACACCCATTGACTCTTATTCACCATGACACTCTATATGGATTTGATTATGTCACTCTCTTTAAGCCCAACTTCTTGACCATTTTTCTCAATACCATGTTGTTTATGATACCAATATATATTACCACTTTATAGCATTTACCTCTTAACTTACATATGGTCTAGAGAAGATTTTTATTTTGCTTCGATTCCTTGTCTTCCTAAGGTATTTCAATAAAACCATCTTCAAAATCAGCACTTCCCCATGCTCATGTTCTTCTAAAATTAATTCACTTTATGCCTATATGAATTCATAGGATAGATTCCCTAGTTATTTGCACCTAAAACATGTCCCTCAAAATCCTCTTCCCCTTTTTCAACCAAATTTGCCTTGTCCCCAAGATTGGTAAAATCTAAATTATCCACATGCATTTTATTGATAAAACTTATGTGTCCCACTTTGGTCTTACTATTATTATTACACATGCTTCACACTACTACTTCCATTCCTTATCTCTACAGGTTCCTACCCGCACTTCTTTTTCCTCCTCGCATGAATCTTCCCTTATCCCAAGCTTTGTTCAGTTGCCTACATGACAATTTCTCCTCCACCTTAATATACAAACTAGTAAAATTATTTAGTATTTTGGATTTGATCCATACTTAGTTCTTCTTAAATTATAAAGTGAAATCCATTTAGATATCATGTTATCTTATCCTTACCCATCTCACTGTGACTAGATTTGATGGTAATAATGTATAATTCTTTAGTGTGTTCTTTGACTGACAACTCCTACCTGAGATTTTTAATCCTCTTGAATAACTCCATCTGGTAATCTCTAAGAAATAATTTCCCTTCTAGTTTAATAACCATCATATCCCATCTTGTTATCTTATCCTTCCCTTTTCTTTGTCATCCATTTTGAACTACTTTCCACCATAGTGTTGTGTGCCCTTTTAACCTCATTTACACCATCTTGACATGTTGTAGATCATCAACATATTATTACTTGAAATACTCATCCATGTTAGTGAAACAATCAACAAGATCTTATGGATTTAGATTTCTTGAAAAATAGGGCAAGCCCATTTTTCACCCTTGCTAATCTATGAGATATCTCTTAAGAGTCTCCCCTCACCAACATAAATTTTATCCTCATCAACTTATTCACCTTATATGCTTTCTACTCCCTTGACACAATGTTCTTCCCTTTCATCATCTCCTAGGATAAATCCCCATTTTTGGTCCTTCTTAACAACATCTAGGCATTTTTACATAACACAAAATACATCTAGGATGTTGTGCATTCTTCCTAATCTGCCTATAGCTACCCCACCTCTACCAACATCTCTCCTTGGTGGAATATTTTCCTATAAATTTATGTTTTATTTTTTTAATTATTCTACTCACAATCCCACATATGAAACTTTTCTCCACACTGGATAAAGTTCAAAACCCACCCTGATACCAACTGATGCAACTGAGGCTTAGATTTCTAATGAAGATATTCCAAACCACGTAGAAAGTGATTATCTTATCATTGTATCTAATAACACACTCACACACACAATGCTAAAAAACATAGAAAATTTTAAATTCTTATTTCAAAACAAAGTTACATATGATATCTCACTCATCATGACTTATAACATATGTTATGATTGAGTTGCTACAGGAAAATATCAAAATTAGAATGACTTAGTCCTCAGACTTTCATACAAGATCCCCTCAGGCCTTGAATTTTATTCTCCCTACCTTAATTTTTAAAAAAGTCACAAAGTTCCTCTAGGATATTAATCCTCTCTATCTTTATATAATGAACCTCGATTCCCCCATTTATAGGCCTTAGAATAGGTCAAAGATTGATTCCTACCAATTATAAAAACTAATATATCAATATTAATTCATGATTTATTTTTCTATTTGGATCTAGGTTGGAAAATTGTATAGGTTCAGTCATCTCGTATGGATCCATATGCAATCAAGCCATCAAAAATCCCAACTAACTAATTCTAGATAGTTTCTCTTGCATTGATTTTTGGGTTCCCACATTTTATGTTGACATGTCTCATGTCTGATTTTGGAAGTGATGCATGTTGATGGGTCATTTAGCACACCAACTTGGGTAGGGTGAGGATTCACCCAACCTCTCTTGAAAGATGATAAAATATCCTCAAGGTCTATTAGTGTCATGTCTTGGCTTATAGGGTATCCCAATGGTTGATGTGAAACTGTACCATTTCAAGGGGCATGTTTGGAATAAATTCAAATAAATTATATATTATGTTATTCTTATGGATATATTATCTAGGAGATCAAAAAATATGGATTTGTCATGAAATACAAATAATTTAATAATTGTTCATTGCATACATTGATTCGATAATACATTAACAATAATGAAATGGGTTTGCAATCAAGATAAATCTTGTAAACATGGACTATAACTTCAAATTTATTCTGTGTACTCTAATATATTTATAAAAATAACAAAAGAGAAGGGGAAAGAGAAATATGTAAGCCTACTTTGTAGTGAAGATAAATCTGATCCAATAAATTAGATGGTATCCATGAAATCAATTTGTTGTCTAACCAGTACACACATATCCATGAACAAAGATGATGCAAGAATTTGAAGTGTTTAGCTATGAATAAAAATGGAAAAAAACACCATATAAATACACATATAATAAATGTTACACCCTTAACCTATAGTGTGTCTAGGGATATGTGTGGCCAACTTGTGGCTTATACACCTTCATATTAGTTTATGGCATTTCTTGATGTTCTTAGTATGGTCAGCTTATAGAATAACCATGGCTAAGTAGAGTATATATAAGAGGTAGTGGTTAATATTTTATTAACATAATATGAATTATATTCATATTGCATTATTGTGGAGGTTTCCCCCTTGAAGTGGCTCAGTCATGATATTCAAGTATTTTTCTCTTTTACCAATTGTTGTTATAGATCTACTTACTCTACTCTTAATTTTGTGATATATAATTATATTATTGAAAATCATCTAAGTTATTTCATTACAAGTCATATTAGAGATTCAATTTGAGTAAGTTTATATGATGTAATTTTTTTCCAGAGCATTAACAAGCCAAAAAACATAACTTTTGATTAGGGGATAATTGAATTTTTTCCTCACCATGATTTTATTCATGAGGTTTTTTTATAATAAATTAAAAAATAATAAGGTAAAAAAAGCCTAGATTTTTTTTTCTTTGGGTAAATGAAAAATCATTGAATTCATCTCTACAATATGATCACAATGGTATAGTCTATCGATACACTTTTTTGGGTCAAAATTTTCACCCTTGTGCACAATAGCAGTACTTAGATTCATCTTGTTGAGATGATCACAATGGTGTATTCCACTAGGATAATTTTTTGGGGGTTGAAACCATCTTAGGGTTTGTGTATAGATGGTTTGAACACTCATGGATGTATATAATGGAAATAAACTCTAAAAACTTCTCATAAGGATGACATGGAGTCTATAACTTCTGATCCATGTATTTCAGAGGTAGTTTAGCAACTTAAGTTAGAGTTGTATGGAATATTAAAAAAAGATGATTTTTATACAATTAAAGGGGACATTAGTGGGTTGATGGGGGACTTAGATAGCATGGTATATTAATTACAACAAATATCTAGGCAATTGACTAATTTATCAGCTCATCCACTACAAAATAACCCTCCACCACTTCAGTTTGGTTTTCTTCCTCCAAATAATACCAATACCAATTTCAGCCTTGAGTTGATGTTGCCAAAAGTGGACCTATGAAATTTTATGGTAATGATCCACTCACTTGGCTCACTAAATTTAAAATTTATTTTATCTACATCAGACTCCATGTTCACAAAAAGTGGTTATGTCCTCTCTATAGCTAGAACTTGATCCATTCATTTGGTATCATTAGTTTTGTACTAAAAATTAAAAAAAGGGTGTTATAGTTTCATGTTCAATATTTTCTAAGTTATAACTCCACTATTGCAACAATGTCTCTAAAAACTACTTTAGTTAGCTAGCCAAGTTGTGCCAAACTAAGATTGTCAAGGACTACACTCATCAATTTCATAATCTCTCCTTACATTTGATGGACATCACTAAAAAAATATGTTTGACCTATTTTTGGGTGGCCTCAAAAATAGCATCCAATTGGAGGTTTGCATGTTTTATCCTAGTACTATATTTGAGGCATACCAAAGGTACGCATGAATAAGGAAAAAGAGATAATCATATGAAGACCTTTCACCAATGTCTATGAATGTACCTTCCCAACACCATCATTTTAGTAGCCTACCAAATTAACACCTCAAAAAGTGTAAAAAAGCATGAAAAAGTTTTGTATTTTGTCTACGATATAAAATGGAGCAAAGGACATCAATGTGATGAAAATAAGTTGTTTTACATTGATAGTGCCAATGAGGAAGAAGAATATAAGGAGGATTTAAAGATAGGTTCAGAAGAACCTAAGATTGAATCTAAAGATTCTAAACCTACTATTTTTTATCATGCACTTTCAAGCATTAGTACTCCTCAAACTCTTAAAGTGGTGGATTTCTTGAAGAAATAGAATATGACTATGTTAATTGACTATGGGAGTAACATAACTTCACCAATATTAATTTGGCCACTCATTTTAATTATTTTATTTACCCAGCTCCAAAATTTTAGGTAATCATTGCAAATGGTGGTATGGTCAAGTGTTTTGTAAAATTCCATAGCATTAAGTTTACTATGGGAGAATATTTGTTAGATTCCCCTATGTTTGTTATTCCCATGGGAGGAGATGACATTGTTTTGGGAGAGTAGTGGTTCACCACTTTGGCCACTATTGAGATTAATTTTTAGGAACTATTCATAAGGTTACATTTAGAAATCAGGACCTTTGAACTACATGGATTGTGGGATAAATATTCACAACTGGTTAGTTCCCACCAGATTACAAATATTATCAAAAAAAGTGCAGATGGTTTTGTGGCATTCATATTTTCCATAGAGGTTTAACCAACCAAATATTCTACACATCCTAAATTATAAAGGGTGTTGGATGATCATTATGTTGTTTTTGGTGACATGCCAAAAGGACTTATTTCAAATCATGCACATGATCATTCCATTATACACATTCTAAGAAGTACATCAGACCCTATAGGTATCCCTATGCCAAGAAGAGTGAAATTGAAAATATGATACAAGAGAGGTTGGAGGTAGGAATCATCTAATACAGTCAAAGTGAATATTCCTCTCTAGTGGTCATGGTGCGAAATAAGGATGAAAATTGGAGGATGTGCCCAAACTACAGAGAACTCAACATCTACATCATCAAAGATAAGCTTATTATTCCAATAATTATGATTTTATAGATGAATTGCATGGTGTTATTTATTTTACCAAGTTAGACCTTCACTCTAGGTATCATCATATTTATATATATAATGAGGACATACCTAAAATAGCTTTCAAAACTCACGAAGGCCATTATGAATTTATGGTCATGCATTTTAGCCTCATAAGTGCACCATCTAAATTTTGAAGTTTGATGAATATTATTTTTAGGCCATTTTAGAAAAAGTTTGTATTAGTGTTTTTTTTATGATATCCTCATCTATATAAAAAATTTGGAAGACCATTTGAAGTATGTCAAATAGGTTCTTTCAGTTATGGAACACCATCAACTTTATGTCAAACCTTCCGAATTTGATTTTAGTGTCTGAGAGGTGGAGTAATTGGGTCATATTATTTAATATGGAGTTAAAATTTATCTTAAAAAGATCCAAGAGATGATGGAGTGGAAAGTTCCCAAGACCCTCAAAAACCCCTAAGTATTTCTAGGGTTAACTAGTTACTATCATAGGTTTGTTAAAAATTATGGTAGCATTGCAGCCCCACTCATCACTTTGTTAGAGAAAGGATCCTTTTAGTGGACTGATTTAGCTACTAAATAAATTAAATAGATAAAAATGGCTATGTACACCACTCTAGTTTTATCTACTCCTAATTTTTCAAAAACTTTTATTTTGGAGTGTGACACATCAAGATATGGCATGGGGGTTGTACTCATGTAAGAAGGTAGACCACTATCATTTGAAAGTTGCCAACTAAAGGAGGAAAATAAGCTCAAACCCATATAAGAGAAAGAGATGATGGATATTATTCATGAAATGAAGCAATGGAGACTTTATTTGATGGGTCATCACTTTCAAGTAAAGACTGATCATGATAGCCTCAAAAAAAAATTGGAATAGTGATTGTCATTTGAATAACAACAGAAATGGGTGACTAAAATGTTAGTCCATGATTTTAAAAGTGTATCAAAAATTCAAAGAGAATGTGGTGTTATATGACCTCTCCCAATGGGGTGAATAGTTGAGTCATTGTTATGCACCATGACCATGTGGTAGGTAGATTGGCTAGAGGAAGAAAGATCAAAATGGGAAACTATCAGTGCTACCAAATATTTGATTTAAAATATTCAACATGGTTCTGATGAATGTACATGGAAAGGGAACACATTATGTTATAAAGATAGATTATACCTTTACAAGCATTCTCTCCTTAAACATAAAATTATTTAATAACTTCATACCTCTCCACTTGGAGGTCACTCTGATTTTTTAAAAACATATCATAGAATCAAGCAAGATTTATTTTCGAAAGAACTTAATGGGGATGTCTAAAAACATCTGGTTGAATGCATGGTATGTCAAGAAATAAAGGTGAAACCTTTAAGACCCTAAGTCTTTTATGGCCTTTATCCATCCCTAGCCAGCGTTGGAAGGAGGTTTCTATCGACTTCATTACAAGGCTACCATAGTCGAAGGGTAAAAATGTTATCATGGTAGTTTTGGATCGACTCACTAAGTATGCTCATTTTTTCCCCTTATCACAGTCATTTTTTTATTACAGAAGCTTCTACTTTTCTTAATACATTTTAAAAATTACATGGTACTCTAAATATCATTATAAGTGAATGAGATGCTATATATACTGGTAATTTTTGGATTGAATTATTTGCATGTTTGGGAATCCATTTGGCTCATAGCTCATCATATCATCCTCAATCTGATGGACAAACAGAGGTAGTCAAAAAATGTCTTGAAGGGTATATTCATTATTTTGTTTCTAACAAATAAGACGAACAAGTTCATTGGCTACCACTTGTTGAATGGTGGTATAACACTTATTTTCACACATCTTCCAAGATGTTTCCCTTTATGTCATTGTATAGGTATCACCCCCCATCTATCACTTCAGCTTTGATAATTCATCTTAAGGTTTGACCTAATGTAGAACACATTCACCATCAACATGAAGTGTTATTTAATTTATAAGATAATTTAGCAATGGCAAAAAATTGAATGAAGTAGCAAGCAGATCAACACCACAATGAGTGAAATTTCAACATAGGTGATCGGGTCTTTGTACATTTTTATCCATATAAGTATATGTCTCTAAATAAATAAAATAATAATAACAAGTTGTCACCTAAGTATTATGTCCCTTATTATATCTTGAATAGAAATTTTAGTGTGGCTTACAAGTTAGAATTACCCCCAGCCACTCATATACATCTCGTATTCTATGTATCTGTCTTGAAGAAAGTAATTGGACATAGAGTTTCCACTTAGATTGAGTTACCTAAATTGGATGAATAATTCTTAGTCATTTTAGAGTCTAAATATATCCTTCACATGTGTACTAAGCAACTATGAACTAGAGCCATAAAATAGTATTTGATCAAATGAAAGAACCTACATTCTGAAGATGCAACATGGGAGGATGAATCATTCCTACAGTAACATCCTAGTTTGATTCAACATTGATGACAACATTATTTTGAAGGGGAGCAAAATGTTACACCCTTAACCTATAGTGTGTCTAAGGATATGTGTGTCTGACTTGTGGCTTACACACCTTCATATTAGTTTGTTGCATTTCTTAATGTTCTTAGTATGGTCAGCCTATGTAATAACCATGGTTAAGTAGTGTATATATAGGAGGTAGTGGTTAGTATTTTATTATCATATTGTGAATTATGTTCTTATTTCATTTTTTTGGATCTTTCTCCCTTGAATTGGCTCAGTCATAATAGTCAAGTATTCTACTCTTTTGCCAATTTTTGTTATAGATCTACTTATTTTGATCTTAATTCTACGATATATAATTTTATTATTGAAAATCATCTAAGTAATTTCCTTACAATAAACAACATTCTTCACAACCTTTCAATTGATATATATTTGATTGAAAAATAATGTTTGGTTTCACCATAATCAAGGGAGTACATAAAGTGCTTCATAATAACATAGCTCATAAGAAAAATAACTAGGAAAGCAAGAAATAATAAGAAAATAAAGTGTCTAGTCCTCTATTTTACTTTCTAATGTAAAACATCCAACCCCTAACTCAGTCTTATTATTGGCCTTATATAAATTTCAATCCAATCTAACCCACCCACCAAGTGGTTACAAACATTAAATAATAGGCATCAACTAAGACACAAATTCAATGTTTGTTCATATTCAAGATAATGGTGCCTCCCTTAAAGACACCTTTTTCCATTAAATGTTGGTAACACAATAGTATAAGAACAATGTATTAGTCCAATTCATATGGGTTCAAGTTAGATATTCCTCCTATTGATGGGTTATCTTTGTATTAAATATTAGAACCAAAATTATCTTCAAGCCTCAAACACTTCCCCCTAATAGTTAACCATACACTTTACTATGATGATAATGTATGTTTAAGGCATTTCTTTATCCTTTTGTGATCCTAGCTTGCCTAATCATGATGTGCTCACTATCATCTGACACAGCCCACTATCTAACTTGATTAGGAATATGTTTCCATAGTCCTTATTACACTACACAATAAGATATTACATTACTACACTGATCTTATTATACTCACAATTCAATTTCCATATCCTATGGCCTAGACGGGCAAGACAAGAATCAAGTTTATGATTTGATCATGTTCATGAAGATAAGTTATGTGGCATCTGAGTTAAACTTGTTGACTTCTTATTATATTGTGCCATGTCTTATTATACATTCATGTTTATGCATTTTATGCCAAAAAGGTTCATGTGTCATATTGGGGAAATGATTTATTCATGTGTCAGAGTGATGCGTGTGCACACTTGGTTACATGCATGACTAATGTGTCAAGAATTCACATGAGGTTGTTTTTGATATGGACTTGATTATGTTGATTATCCCTCCCTTGCTTGGGTGTGTTTGTGCACTTATGATTTTTTCTTTGCAAAATTGTATATGGTTTTCCAAAATGATGAAAGATTATTTTACACTTAGGATGATGTTGCACCATAAACCTTGATGTAAGTCTTTGAGATCAAAAATAAATAATTGTATAATGTGCCTAGAGTTGAAATGATATATGATTCCTCTTGATACGTGTCATTAAAATGACTTTATGAAGCCACACACACACACACACACACACATCTATACATACATTTATGTATATAAATATGTCTGTATGTATATCTATGTATATGTGTGTGTGTATGTATACATCTATATATGTGTATGTATGTATTTATGTACACACACACACACACACACACAAAGAGAGAGAGAGAGAGAGAGAGAGAGAGAGAGAGAGAGAGAGAGAGAGAGAGAGTGATGAGCTCCATAAATGTCCTATTCTCGGCCTCATCTTGCTTGTTAACCATGCTTTTGAACACTTTCCCATAAGTTTTCTTCCTCAAGTTGCCATAAACCTGTATATAGCATTATGTTTCTATACTCTTTTAATAATTATAATTATGTATTGAAGTTAAATATATGATATTTATCTATTGTTTTAAGATGTTTTTTCTATAATGTGTTTTAAGGATGTTTTGGAGAAATATGTCTATAGCACGGAACATCCTGTATCAACAGAATCTCATTACATAGACTATCATGTATCCACTACATGACCAAAGCCACAAATGAATAGATTTTGATTCCTCTTTCAACTGAATCATAGAAACAACCATAACCTCCTTGGAGCCCAATAAGGAAGTGGTTGAAGATTGAAATAGTTTTGTTTGTCCTACATCAATATTGCAGAATTCACATGAAAGATGACTTTAGCAAAAGGATCATATTTTGATTATCCTAAGTCAAATGTTTCTTAGATTAGAATATATATTGTTTTGTATAAAATAGTATCCTATGTGGTATATATATGTATGTAGAAGCAGAGTAGAGAGATAGTAGATGTTGATTAAAGATTATTAGAAGTACATTTTATCAAGCAACTATTATTGTAATTTCCTACAGCAATTCATTATTGCAATTTTTATTAATATGAACAAGCATTTTTGAGTTTAATTAAGTATTGTGAGAGGAAGGATTAAAGCTGGAATCAGGTGGAAGGACCCCCTTTGGAAGTCTATAGCAACAATCCAACCCATTTAATAGCTAGGCATGTTATTCAATTTCTTTATGCATTATATGTTTTATTTTTGAATTGTGTGATTTATATTCTTGCTTGTATTTTTTTAAGGAAGCTTCCAATGTATAAGCATTTATTTCAAAACATTTTGTGCATGTTTAAATTCTATCATTTCATTTATGCATGACTTTAACATATTGGATAACAATTAGTAGAAGGTCAAATTAGAAGATTGAGTGTGTACATGCAGTGACATCATCCTATCAAGTCTACATCCTCGAGTTGACATTTAAATGAAGTAGAAGGTATAGGTCTATGGCAACTCTCCTTTTTCATTTTGATCAAGAGAAGTATATCCGATTGTGAATCGACTGCTAGTCATTTTTGGTGTTGTTGCTAGGGAAGGGTGTCACACACTTTTAATCTTCAATATTGATAGCAATTATTTGTGGATGTTTAATATTTTTTATTTCCAAATATTTTTATTTTTTAGATTTAATATTTCTTGCTTTCATAGTTTAAATTTCCATTTTTGCAAGTAGGATAGTGGAAATTTTCAAAAAACTCCAAATTACTAACCCTGTGTAGGTAGGGTGGGCAAAAAAAAAAGTGGTTGATGTATGCAAAGTGAAGGGGACTATTTAGGAATATTTTTGCATAAATCATCAATTATTATTAAAAGATTAGAAATTCATCTTACAACAATTGAGGAACATGAAGGAATTCCTGAAGATCACTCACAGTTATCAATAGAAGAGGTAGATAAGGAGGAATTTTTGGCTGGACTGGTAGCACAAGCTAGAGACCTTGAGGAGGTTCATATCCCTATAAGAGACCCACATGTACCACCTTTTATAATTCTCACCTTATCACCTCATACTCAAGAATCTGAAGTTTTCTTCCCTTTATCACTCAAATTTCTTGCTAAAGAGGCATTCAAGGCTATTCTTGCTCCTAGAAGAAACACAAGGCCAATAAAATCTTTCAATTTCGAGAGACTCTTTGCCAAAACACTAGTTGAATATTTGTAAACCTCCACGCAATCTCCATTGTATAAGAATCCATACATTCCTAAGGAAAATTATAGTCTCCATCTTTTAAACCCCAAGAAATAAAAGAATTGATAGGAATTTTTAGTGGTGGGTAGTGACAACCTCTTATCTACCAACACAAAGAGTATTCATGGGGGATCACTAGGAAGAAAAAATTACCAATGAGTCAGCTACTTTCGAATTTCCTATCCTTACTTTTGACAAAAATGCACCCATGAATAATATCCCTCACTCTACCCTTCCTACTTTCAGGGGAAAAGCATCTGAGGATCTAGACACTTTTTTTTGAGTTTGACATCTTATGCTGCAACTATGATTATAATCAAGATGCTCAAAAACTCAAATTATTTCCAACAACACTCAAAGATGCATCTCTTAGATGGTTTGTGGGACTTGGAAAGGATGCCATTTCTACTTAGGAAGAAATGAAGGAGAAGTTGTTAATGAAATACCAAGACTATTGCAGGGGCAGGAACTATAGGAGAGATGACATATTCTAAATGATACAAGCTGATGATGAGTCATTGGAAGAATATATGGAAATATTTTTGTTTAGCTTACAAAAATATAAGAAGACTACAATGGACAAGAAATCAATCAAGTTAATATTCTTGAATTTAATTAGAGATGATTGTCTGGAGGCACTAGATTTAGTGTCTGGTGGTGATGTTTCTACATTGCCCTTTCATGAACTAACAGTTCTATGCAAAAACTACTCCAGATCAACCATGAAAAAAAGTTGGTGTATAACCCTTCTTGTATAATTTTCATCAAGACTATCTAAAGGTGAAGTTAGCAACCTACATTAGAACATGAAGTAGGATATTATCATCTACCTAGATACTTAGCTTGATACATTACATACATGGAAGAAGCAAGAAGAAACTAAGAAAGTCTTAGTTGCTTATTGCCCTGAATGCCAAAAGAAGAAGGTAGATTGTACATGCCATTCTATGAAAGCTTAGGTAGCCATCATAATCAAGGAAAATCTTAAAATGGTGGAGATGCATGCCATAGGAGAAGATGAGAATCAAGTGTTTTTCATGGCTAATGGAAACCATGGGTACAAATACCAAGTATGCCATCAAACTCTATGTTTGAAAATTCTCAATTCTCAAATAATCCTCAATATGGTTCTTAAATGAATATACCCAATCAAAATTAGTCTCAAACAAGTTGGCAGCTACCCCAAAATTAGTTATAAATGCAATAAAATGGACAACAACCTCAACTGGGGTAATTTCAAAACTAGCAATGGTTTTATCCCTCTAATCCATGGTAATAACAATGGAGAGGTAATCAAGGCTTTCCCTAGCAAATGAAACAACTACAACAACAAAAGGCCATAATGATAAATAATCAACAACCTATTCAAACCAATCAATTACCTGCCCATCCCATCCCTAATCCTACTAATAAGTTAGTTCAAACAACACAATCCACTAAAATAATATATAATATCTGACATACACCTTGGATATTAATCAAGTTCAACTTTTCTCAGGTCATGTTCTTCCACAACCCAACTCACCCATAATCATAGAACACTTTGAACCAGATCCACTCCATACTAATCCACAACCACCCATAGCTATTCTTGAGCCAACTCCATCTAAAAAATAAAAAGAAACTGATAATCCTCCTTTTTTGGAGAGATTAAAGATATCACATCCTGAACCAGAGCCTGAATTCGATATTTTAGGACAACTTAAGAATATGTGTGATAAATCCCACTCTTTCAAGAAATAAAGGTTGTTCCTATCTATAATAAAGTTTTTAGAGATCTATGTTTGAAAAAAATGAGAAGAAAGAAGAAGGATCCTAAAATAGTCCAGGTCATTGGCTAACTAGAAGATATTATGTTGAGAAACATAGTTCCCCTAAAATATTATGATCTGGTAAGTCCTATAGTTAATGTTAGCATCCATGTCCAACCCATATCCAATATTTTAATTTATTTTGGTGTGGCCATCAATGTGATGACTATGGAGACCATACAATAGTTGAAACTTACCACTCTTCGTCCAATACCTACCATCCTCTAGATGGCTGACAAATCAACTGTTAAACTTGAGGGGATTGTCTAGGACCTTGTTATCACTATGGACTCCTAGTAATATCCAATAGACTTTATTTTCTTGTATCTAAAGATCAATTTGGTGGGTTATACCCTCATCCTTGGGTGCCCATGGTTGGCTATTGTTAATGCTTTTATTGGCTATAGGTCAAGAAAAATGCTAATTTCCAATGGAAATGACACTAAGAAATTGCTTCTTTATCCACCAACTCAGCCTTCCTAGAATGATGGCCTAACCCATTGGATTGATGACTTTGAAGAATTTTTTTCATTGTAGACTCTTAGAAAAATTAACTAGATTCTAGCTTGGTAGGCACAATAAGAAGACACTGTCCTTACTGGTATTCTACAAAACACCTATCAATAGGATCTTATAGCCATCAACCTATTGGAATGTACATCATGCCCTCTTCAAAATACCTTTTCTGAGAATAATCTTATTGAAATTGTAAGAGACATTCGGACATTCCATCAATTGCTTTCCCATCAATGCAACTATGATCCTTTAATCACCAACATAGAAACCATGCTTTCTTTAACAAAACAAGTAGACATTCTACCAAACAAACCTCTCAACATCAGCACTTCCTTAACACCCTAGCAAGAAATTTAGTTACTTATAATGCTAAGAAAGTATCCAACAACATTTACTTGGGATTATCATGACATGAGAGGAATACCCCCAAATTTATTCATGCATCACATTTACATTAAAGAAGAATACAAACCTATTCACCAACACCAGTGAGGAATGAATCCTACAATTAAATATATTTTCAAAACTGAGTTGCTAAAACTCTTGGATGTAGGATTTGTATATCCTATTTTAGATAGCTAGTGGATCTCTCCCCTGGTCATTATCCCAAAGAAAGGGGCAAAATAGCATATTTGCATTGATTAATAAGAATTAAATGTTGCTACCAAGAAGGATCACTTTCTCCATCCATTCATTGATCAAGTATTGGATAAATTAATAGGGAAAAAGTACTTTTCCTTCCTAGATGGTTATAGTGGTTATAATCAGATATGAATTGTTCCACAAGGCCAAGATAAAACCACTTTTACTTTCCCTTGGGGAACCTATGCCTATGTTGGCTTACCATTTGGCCTTTGCAATGCTCCAACTACTTTTCAAAGGACTATTTTTAGCATATTTTTTTATCTCTCCCATGACTATGTTGAAATATATATGGATGATTTCTCTGTTTATGGGTAGACATTCAAAGAAACATTCACCAACCTAGAGAAAGTTCTTCAACATTTCTAGGACCACCAATTATATTTGAGTAATGAAAAGTGTTATATACTTATGACTGAAGGGATTGTGTTGGGGCATCACATATTCCCTGTTGGAATTCAAGTTGACCCAACAAAGATAAGTATCATTAAGGATCTACCCATACCAAAGAATTAGAAAGATGTTAGAAACTTTTTAGGGCATGTTGGTTATTATAGATGATTCATCAAACATTTTAGTAAAATTTCCACCCCTTTATTTGGATTACTTACTAAGGATATAGAATTTATATGGACTAATGATTATGAAACTACCTTTCAACAACTCAAAGACCTTCTCATAACAACTCTTATTCTGAGAGGGCTTGATTAGAAGAAGCATTTTCACATCCACATAGATGCATCTAACACCACTTTAGCAGCTATCCTTGGCCAAAAATATGAATCCCTAAGTTATGCAATCTATTTTATCAATAAGAATATTTAAGGGGATAAACTCAACTACACTGTAACAAAGAAGGAAATTTTTTCCTTCATTTATGCCATCAAAAAAATTTGATACTACATTATAGGTTACCAAGTATTCATCCACAAATATCATGTAGCAATCAGGTATTTAATGAACAAACCTACTATAACAGGTGGGATAATTCGTTGGTTGATTTTGCTGCAAGAGTTTGATATTATCATTATGGATAGATCAGGTAAGAATAATGTAGTAGTAGATTTTCTATCTTGATTGCAAAATGATGAGCATTGTCTTATTGTTGATGATTATTTTTTTGGTGAACATTTATTTATCATAACAATTCAGTCTCCTTCATTCATAGATATTGATAACTATCTTGTTGTATGATCACTACCACAACATTTATCACCTAGGGACAAATAACATTTGATCCAAAAGAGTAGATATTATTCCTGGGTTGTAGGATATCTCTTTATCACTAGACTAGATTTAGCTATGAGAAGATGTATCCAGAAGATGAATCTTATGACATTCTCATAGCCTACCATGATGAACCCTGTGGGGGTCATTTTTCTACCAAATGGACTATCATAAAAGTAATCACTACCAGATATTATTGGACTTCTTTACATAAGGATGCCATGATGTATACCCATAGATGTGACCAATGCCAACGTATGGGAAAACCCACTCACTCTGATGAAATGCCATTATAACAACTGATTCTAGAACCCTTTGACAAATGAGGAATGGATTTTTTAGGTTATATTGATCTTAAATCCAATAACAAAGAATATATACTGGTATGCATTGATTATGTCATAAAATGGGTAGAGGTCAAATCCTTAACCCATAACCAAGATGATAAAGTAGCTAAGTTATTTTATGAACAAATCTTCCACCTACTATGGAGTACCAAGATAAATAATCACAGACCAAATCCCATAGTTTACATCAAACCTCACAACTACCATGGTAAAATAATATGAAATTAGACATAAAAGTCTAATCATTACCATCCTCAATCAAATGGTTAGGTGGAAGTGACAAATAGAGAATTGGAAAGTATACTCACTAAGACTGTCAGCCTATGAAGAAAAGATTGGTCAACTCATCTTTTAGAAGCAATCTAGGCTTATAGAAACACCTAGAAAACCACAACTGGTTTCACTTTATATAAACTAGTTTAAGGTAAAAATATTATTCTACCCATTGAGTTTGAACATAAAACATTAAGGAAAACACTTGATTTGAGCTTGGATCTTTCCCAAGCTCAACAAGATAGGATCATGCAATTGAATGCACTTGATGAACTAAGAAAAGAAGCACTTTATCACACTGAAATAATGCAAAGACAATGTGTGGATTGGCATCATAGGAACATCAAGACTAAGAATTTATAACTTGGTGAGTGGGCACTCCTTTTTTACTCTAAATACAAGGATCATAAAGTAAAGATACAGTCCAAATGGCTTGGGCCTTATGAGATCAAACAAGTTTTTAATAATGGAGATGTAAAGTTCATGACCATTGAATCTATTCAGTTCTGACTGCTTGTTAATGGCCACAGGCTCAAGCTATATAAGAAACCACTTTACAATAAAAATCTCACTCATCAATGTTTTGAAGAATAACATCCATCTCTTCTTTATGAAGCAAATCAACCTATTCTTACAGCTGAAGGGTATTTTTGTCAACCTTTCTCTAATATTTTTTAAGAGTAATAAAGTTTCTTTTATCCAAGAATAAGTCATTCAAAATGGATTGGTTTAGGTTGAATAAAATCCTACCTCCTAGATCCCTGTGATTCTAGTTGAGTTTGGACCAAAAAATTTAGAAAAAAAATATAAAATTCGGCAATGAAAACCTTCGGGCATTACTAACAGATGTTGTCTCAGAAAACCAAGTCACTAGTTGATCAACATTCATTTTAAAAAAAGAAAAAAAAAGAAAGAGAAAGGGCACTACTGTAATAAAACTTTTTATTTTTAATTGTTTTTACTTGCAGATTTATTCCCTTGGAGTAGAAATACATTTTTCTCTTTGCTATAGGATGAAAAACTTACTGTTTTAGGATAAAACTTGTTGTTGTAGGATAAAACTTGTTGATACAAGAAAAATTTCTTGTTATAGGATGTATTCTTAATATTTCATCTTACATAAAGCATTTTGCTCCCAATTAAATGAAAACACATGCCAGACTACCACTTTGAATCATTATTTGTGCATTAATGAAAGGTATTCCTACAAGTACAAGATAATTATTTAATATTCATTTCATGTCATATATTTTAATTATTACTAAGATGATGGTATCTAATGCTATTAATGCACTTCCATATGTTCTTTTTATGATGCCGACTCACCATATCTTCTCCTTCACTGATTGATGTGACCTTTGATGTGTTGTTGCCAACCATCCTTTGCTATTACCATGGGTCGTTTTGTTCATGTCAGCTTTGTCCCTTGAGGACAAGTGACAGCTTAAGTTAGGGGGGATATTTTTCATATATCAAATGGATTATTTCACTCCCAAAGCAAACATTTCACAAAAGCCATAAAACCCTTGTTGCAAGAACATAGACCTACAACTCAAATTTCATCTCACAATATGGGAGGGGACTTGTTAAAACATGAACCTCTTGATATCATCCCTTTAACCAATAGCCCAAACATCCTAGCCTTATTCTTGAATGTAGGATGGGCACAATATTTTAAGAAGATATAGGCCCTAGATAATGGAATTGTAGAAGAATTCATTGGCTCATTTCATAACAACCTAGAAACACTAAGAGGAATAAATATAATGCTAACAAATACTATCATTAGCGAAGGAATAAGATTACCATGAATAGGGGAGGCATGGAAACAAAACTCTGATGCCAAAGTAGAGAGGAAAAAATTCATCAAAGGAAATGAAATCTTGAAAACTTTAAAGTAGGGCACTTCATGGTTATCTTTACTAGGAAGATGGGTCAATAACAACATAGAAACACTAAGAGGAATAAATATAATGCTAACAAATACTATCATTAGCAAATTAATAAGATTACCATGAATAGGGGAGGCATGGAAACAAAACTCTGAGGCCAAAGTAGAGAGGAAAAAATTCATCAAAGGAAATGAAATCTTGAAAATTTCAAAGTAGGGCACTTCATGGTTATCTTTACTACGAAGATGAGTTCATTTTATATATATTTTACTTATTAAGGGATGTATTCCATGTTGCATGGCATACACTTAAAATTCATGAATCATTTATGGCATGGTATAGAGATAAATGTACCTAACCTCTTGCTCCACATGATCACAAAAATGTTGGAGGCTTTTCAAAAATGTAATTTCAAAGATCTTTCCCATCATTATCTAATTCAGTTGATTATTTAAGACTATTTGCAAAGGACTAGACACAACATAATTTAGGAATAATTTTTCCAAGTATCAAGAAATGTAGAAAGTGATAGAGAAGGAAATGAAATAAAAGAGGAATTGGAGGTAGAAGAATAGAGATCAGAAGAAGCCCTTCCAACAACTCCACAAAAACCTATAGTAGAAAACCTTTTTGTAGCTCCATAAGAACCTATAAAAGGAGACCTTCCTGCAGCAACACAAGAACCTATATAATAACTTCTTGTAAAAACATAAGAACCTATAGCAAGGACTAAAGAAAAGACTTCCATGACCAAGGAATCTAGAGGAAATAGGAAGAAATGCATTCTCTAGCCTGATTCAGAGGAGTCTGAGGAAGAACTTCTACCTTCTCCCAAAAAGGCCAAGGTAACCTCTACTCCTTGTAGATCTCACAGATTAAGAATAAAAATGAGAACTAAACCTTCTTCTATTATTGAAATAAATGTAGAATTTGGAGAAAAATAGACTGCTAGTAGTGATGAATCTCTAAAGGCTAAAACAAACAAGGGAGAATGTTCTTAAGAATACAATCAGGAGGTAGAACAAGTAGAGCATAGTCTTTAAGAGTTGTAGAGGAACTAATACAAGAGAAAGTGGAAGAATTGGAGCAACCTAATGTACAAATAGAATTTCCCACCCTAGAATAATCCCTATAAGAAATTTAGTGACTAAGAAAGAAGATATAAGATCAGTTTGGAGGAGGACTGGATGCACTTGTTGTAGCAACTTTTCAGCTACAACCTTCTATTGAAGAACATCCTACAGTCATTATTTCACAACCTTTTATAGAGGTGAATAAATAAAAAAACCTACAATTACCCAAGAATTTAGGTATCATTCTTTATTTACAATATTTTCTAAATTAATGAATTGGATGGATAGTCGGTATAAAATTCTAAAGGAATTAAGAAAATAAAATAAGAAATTAAAAGAAGAGAATAAGTTGAAGGAAGAGAGAATATCCAAACTGAAGTAGAAAATTAAAGATATGGTTGGTCTTACCCAAGAGTTCATTAATTGCAAGCCTCCTGCAAGAGTTTATTCATTCTACCTTGAGGAGCAATGGCATAAGTTTAAATTTATGAGAATTTATTATGACATGCCTCATGAATTCATTGATCCCCTCTCTTTCTTTTCTATCTATAAAGAAACTTCACATGAAGAATAAGCATAATTGTGTGAGTTCTACCTTCACAATTATGTTGTTCTTTATGATAGAGAGTGGAAACCTAATCTATATGTTGAAGATATCCAACTAAATGAATTTTCATCATATTTGTTGAATGAGAAAATAAGAGGAAGAGAAGTAGTTGAATATAGGAAAAAGGAGAATGAAATCTAGCTGCTTATTAAGAGAGAATCAATGGCACCTAATGTTGTATTGACTGAATGGGATAATATCATGTTTAAGAAAGAAGTCAGAGCTTGGTTTGCAAAGAATTATGATGAAGCCCAAGATTTTTATTTAGGATTGAGAACTTATGTTGATGAATCCCAAGAGTCTTATAATGAACGATAGAATGATATCACTCCTATACTAAAAAAGAGAGCCATTTCCCCTTTTAACTTGAAGGCAACATTCAACAGGATCATAAAATATATTCTTATTGTAGTTGAAATGGTATCTCAATTGTTGAACATTAAATTCCAACCTCATCTATTATGGTATCATATTCTAGACTGGTAGGACAAGTCCCCATTGGATGAATCCATGAAGGTCCAAATCTAGTAACTATTTGAATAGAGATGTGGATTTTATGCTCACCTTGCTAGTGGTGCTATAAATCTCATGGATTTTAGAGTTCTTTATGAAATGAAAATGAACAAGTTTGTTGTTCTAGGTCGAGTAAGATCTTAAGTTGGGGGGTGTGATGAGCTCCATAAATGTCCTATTCTTTTCCTCGTCTATTACACTCATCATGCTTGTTAACTATGCTTTTGAACAATTTCTCATAAGTTTCCTTCCTCAAGTTGCCATAAACCTATAAATAGCATTATGTTTCTATACTCTTTTAATAATTAGAATTATGTATTAAAATTAAATATATGATAGTTATCTATTGCTTTAGGTTGTTTTTTCTATAATGTGTTTTATGGATGTTTTGGAGAAACAAGTATCTAGCACAGAACATCCTAAACCAATAGAATCTCATTACACAGGCTATCTTGTAGCCACTGCATGACCAAAGCTGTGAATGAATAGATTTTGATTCCTCTTTCAATTGACTCATAGAAACAACCATACTTTCCCTGAAGCCAAATAAGGAAGTGGTTGAAGACTGAAACAATTTTGTTTGTCCTACAACAATATTGTAGAATTCACATGAAAGATGACTTTAGTAAAAGGATCCACTTTCAATTATCCTAAGTCAAATGTTTCTTAGATTAGAATATATATTATTTTGTATAAAACAATCTCCTTTGTGGTATATATATATATAGCAACAAAGTTGAGACATAGTAAATGTTGATTAGAGATTATTAGAAGTACATTTTATCAAGCAAATATAGTAAAATATGCACATATAGTGACATCATCCTATCAAGTCTACATCCTCGAGTTGACATTTAAATGAAGTAGAAGGTACAGGTCCATGGTAACTCTCCTTATTCATTTTGATAAAGAGAAGTATATCTAATTGTGAATTGATTATTAGTCACATACATACATACATGCATGCATATTTCATTCTCTAATTCTAATTAGGGACCTATTTCACACAAGCCAACCTAATGAGAAATAAATAAGCCAACAAAATAGTCCCATGAAAGAAAAGGAAAAGGGGAGGACATCAAGGGCTGATAAAAATAATTAGGATAGCTTTGATGGCCCATAGAATCCACCCAAGTAAGGTTAGATAGAAATATAAATCCACCTCAAAGGCAAAATGGATAGAAATTAGAGAGAGGAAGAAGATAAAGGAAAGAGAAAGAAAAATTATAGAATCCAAAAATCCAAAATATACATAAGAGAGAAAATAGATGAAAGAGAGTAAGACGAGGCCACATAAGGAAGGAGCCAAGGAAAACACATGGGACAAGTGACAATAAGTATATAAACCAAATTTATAAATAATATGAAAAAAATGACACTAAAGGTATTACAATAAGAATCATTTACCAAATGTACATGTCTACCCCAAGAGATTTGAAGATAAAAAAGAGAAAATGTCATTTTAGCATATAGAAATTCCAATAAATTTTTAAAAATTATACAGGTATTGTTTGGAGCAAGCAGATGTTGGTTTTGAGGTTGGTTTACATTCATAAAAAATGTTTATCATTGAAAAAAAATTAGAGGGTAGTCAGGTGTAACCTATTTTATCAGATTTAGGGTTTATAGAAAACCCTAAATGATAACAATACTGTGAAAAATTAGGAGAATAATATAACAATAGCATCATTTACTAATATAATAAAACTTGTTCTCTAGGCTACTAGGGTTGTATGCACTCATAAATGGGATAAATAGGTGCTTTTTCCTCAATGTGCAAGTATGATTCTAGTGTTTTTTGATGTGGAGGCCTCCTCCTTTACAAAATGGTTTAAAAGTGTTTATATATTCATATATTTGAAATTATTTTGAATGAGCCTCATTAGGGACATATGCAAAACTTCCTATATCTTTTGATTTTATAAATGGTTGTTACTAGATGGGAAGATGAGAGAGGGAGAAAGGACACTATAGCGGTGTGTTATAATCCCATAGGGTGCTCTTGTATAATAGATGATTTCATCATTCTAAGTGTTAAGAAAGGCCTAAAAGATGTTTAAGATTTATACTAATAGGGATTAGTACATTTAGGTGTAGTTTATTAACTTAGAAGAGTGTGTAAGGTGGTTGAAAGTGATCAAAAAGGACCCTAAGATAGGTCTAGAGGTAAGTGTGTAAGAGAGTGGTCAAAAGTGCATGGTTTTAGCTTAAAGTGTCTAAAATTTCTCCCATTTTATTCTATTAATGCAACAAATTTAAAGTACTATAGTAAAGGTAAAAGGAGTGCATACTTGAAGTTACCTATGAAGAAGAGTATTGGATGTAGGCCACAACGTTGAACTATGATCCATGCAAAAACCTATATTGAAACATATGTAATATTAGTCTTTGCTTAAGATTAATATCAAAAAGTGAAATATAATGAAATATAAAGTGATAAGTAACAAATAAATTTGATTGAGTACTTGAACTATTGTGTTTTTTTAGTGTAAAAATGAATAAAAATCTGTGACTATGTTAGGTTGTACACTTGTAATTTCATTAATGTTAAATAGCTTGGATTGGACTGTGCATGCCCAAATCCTCATCAATAAGTGGGTGTTCTTAATAACTCAATGTGTGCTTGACTCCATCATCACACATCAAAGGTAGTAAAAGTAAATTTGTAATCCTTGTATGAATCCCAATAGACATTTTTGGTGTAATAACTAGTGTAAATACTGGTGCAAATAGTGAAACAACCAATGCATATGGAATAAGGTTTAATTATAGTGTAAAACTAGTGTAAATTTGGTGTAAATAATGATTATAATCTTGATCTAGTGTATATATCAAGGAGAATGACATGAATTTTTCATTCCACCTATAAGACTGGTACAAAAAATTAAGCCATGAGGAAATAATGTGTTGCACACATGCCTCAAACTAATATCTAGTGCATATATATTCTAATATTAAGTAAAATAATTTTGATTTTGATTAACCCTATGTGCTAACTTGAAACAACATGCCATGCAATATTGCCCTTAAACTAAGCAAATATGAGACAAACTAAGTGATTTTGGAAATTGAGACTATGAAACTGTTGAGTACTATTCTGGGGTAAAATGAGGTTCTTAAAAATCATGGAAATGCCTATTTTTTAGGCATTTGAACAACATCACTAATAAGGACACTAGAGCAGTGTTCTCCAATCCAATATGGCACTTCTATCCATGGTGATTTTTTATGTATTTTTTTAGTCTAAAATTATGTTAACTGTGTAATCTTGTTAAATCATGATTATTTATTGATCTGGGAAGTTTAGTTTATAAGATAAACCTCTATGAATTTCCCCTCTTTTGAGGTGAGTTGTTGAGCCTACGCAAGAAATTAACTCAAAAGAAAAAGTTATGCAATAGGTTGTTGTGATGTAAAAATGGAAATATAAGCAATATTGAAAACATGTAAAAGCATGGCACATTATGTATGTAAAATAAGCATAGTAATAATGTTATATGCATTTAGAAACAAGCATTCACAGTAAGTGTGTCTAGATATATGTGATAATGAAACATATAAATAATTAAACAACTAAGTATATAACATTGATTATAAGTACTCAGGGAGGAATGCATGATATCCTTGATGGCATTAGAATGGTTGGGTGGATGCATGATGTCCATCATGGCATCAAAATCTGAGAAAAAAATAAACAAGGTGTCATGTCCATGATGAACACAATCAAAGGGTGCACACATAACACATAGAACACACAATAGGAGGCCAAAGGTCCATATAAAAAGGAAATGTTTAAATGCCACTCACTCAAATAGAAAGTACATATGAATCACATGTATATAAGCAAACAATGGAGGCTTAGAGCCACATAGAAGGAAGGACATGTTCAAATGTCCACACACATGAATTTAAGATACACATAAGGACATGTTCAAATGTACTTAAAGGCATACAATTATAAATATGAAGTCTTAGATCCACTATGTAATGGCATATTCAAATGTCCTTAAAGCAAATAAAGAATGCATGTAATATGTGAAGCTAGAAAAAATAATATAAAAACATGCATGATTAAGTAATATTATCAACATGAGTTAAGTTTTAGCCTGAGTTTCTTCAATAACTAAGATAAAAATTAGTATATCACAATGTTAGTGAGTGATAAATATTGAAAGATGCAATATTATGTAAAGATATGGGTTATGAGTAAGATAATATGGGCAAAAAAAGATAAAACATGTGTATATTATACCCCTAATGAGATAAACAATGAATGTACATGTTGTATGAATCATGTGTATAGTCTAAAACTGAGTGGTGATAGTCTGAGCTTGTTGGGAAAATAACATGGTGAGGGATACTAGATCAGTGTGCTCTTGATGCAGAAGCAATCAATCTAGAAGATAACATTTTTGTGTTTTTTGTCAATAAGATGTCAAGTTAGTCAATTTTGCTTGTCTATTTATGTGAGGGACCTTATAATTTCCATTTGTGTCTTAGAGTCCATTTGGATTTCTCAAGGTGTGCTATATAGCTTCTAGGAGTTTTCCCTCCAAAATAAGGAATTTGAAAATTCAAATATTTAAAAATAAGGTTTGAGTGGTCAATGCAAGGTAAATGTGGTTAATTGAGAGAATGATGGTGTAAGAGAGTCAATAAACCTTTTAAAAGGTGTTTTAAGTCATATATAAGTCATAAGGTTAAGAGTCATATTTTGGTAATGTGACCTCAAAACACCACATTGAAGTTGATGTGTAAGAAGATCTTATCATGTAACTACCTAAACCAACATTAGAGTTGGTGGAATAAATAATTTTGTACATAAATCTTGGTAGAGGAGAGAATAGGTAGAGAGGGATAGATCTCCAATAAGAGGGAGGAAAAATAGAGAATGGAGAATGTCTTAAAAAACCCTCATAAATGATGACAAGTCCAAGTGGGACTGCAATGTATTATTACTTGATTCCAAAATGAATAAAAGAAATTTTTATTGATATAAATTCCCCATTCAGTGTGTTTGATTATATTAGTTTAATGTTATTCTTGATAGCTCCTAAAGGCCATGAATCTTGTTGATGTTTTGTAAAGGTTGCAAGTTTTGACGAAATAATATGGTAATAGATTTAAAAGGGTATTGAGTATTTCCTACAAGTTGGTGAAATGAAACTCATAAATAGAATATATATTTGTGTATGTTGAAATTTTTTATGCCTATAGATCATTGGGAGAACCTATGCTAAAGGAAAACTCAGAATAAAATACCATTGAATCTATTAAACCCTACAAACTATTATCACAGCCAAGAAATGTAAGTAGTTGCTTGGGTCTTAAGTCACAGACCATAAATATGATTAAGAAATGGTTGGTAAGAAAAACTATTTTTTGCATTAAATTTTTTTGAATGACAAATGAATAATGGAGTCCAATATACAAGAGTTGAGAAGTTATTATTTCTATTATTACATTCATACCTTATGTCATAGTTATAAAACCTATGTTTTGGGTGGTCAATCCAAGTAAACAAAGAGAGAATTAAGGACCTAAGTGAATCAATTGGTTTGATAAGTTATTGTCATATTGAAATTTTATCATATATCAAACAAACCCTATAATTAGTCTTTAAATTTGTTTAGTCACAATCATCTGAGATGTTACATAGTCCTGTGTTAAGACTCAAAATGTTGAGAATTGAGATGAAGAATCTTTGATATGCTATAAGAGATAATATTTGAGCATGGGTAAAGAGATATAGTAGTTAATTAGACCTATTAAATTTATTTAAACCTTATTAAGTTACTTATACCTAAATATGTTGTGATTTGTAACCTATTTTGCCTTACACAGTCAAGTGTGGAGCATAAAGTTTTGTGTTTGGAATCATTCTAAGAAAATTAAGATTAACCAAGGGTTATGACTAGATGGATGATATACATGATGTAAAAAAAAACTTTAGGGAGGTTTTTTGTCTTTAAAACTCATTATAACATAGGATATGGAATTTGTTAGGCTCTTGGGCTTGTGCAGGAGAAGGGAAACCCTATATTAGGGTTTTGGAGTTTAAGATAGTTTTAACCATTATAAAATCCTAAAAACTTGTGATCCTAAATAATTTTATGTTAGGAAAGTGAAAAAAAAATTGGTTTGATTGGAGACCATACAGTATAGTTTCTAGACCTATGGGGATGTTTAAGGGTTAATTAGGCCTAATAATAAGATGGGTTACAAAGGAAGTGATAGCTATATGTGGACCTAGACCTTGAAATTTGAAAAACACCTAAAGTAATACATATGGTGATAATAAATATATTCATATTCTCAAATTATAGAATTACACAACTATACAATACAAATTACTCAGAAAAAAGGCTACAAGCCTTAGGAGATCAATGTGATCTTGAGGTGTGGAATGAGAGTATGGGGATTGTTTGAGAACTTAAATAATGATATAATAAATATAATAATGCCTTATAATATTATTTATTATAGGAGGTTTATTCCTAATACTTATACTAAGTTTTGGTCCTTGAGACATAGGAAACTTGCCTATTGAAAAGCTAGTAAAGATAGAAAAGTTTGTGAAGGGAATGAATTGGATGAGGTAGGAAATGAATGTGACTATCATTGGAGAAGTAAATTAAATTGAGAGGTTATTCTAAATTTTAAATAAATAGGGCTAATATAAGGATACTAACAAGCATAGTGATCAAATTTAGTGAATCTAGATTGGTGCTAGACAGTTCAAGACAAGCATGACATGCCAATGAAATCTTTTTCAAGACTAGAGATAGATAATGATGTTTTGTAGAATTATCCCCCTTACCTATGAATCATTTGGTATCAGATCAAGGTCAATTTTTGGGTGCATTTAATTTTATTTATTTAAGCTTGTTGATTTGAGATTGATAAAACATGTTATAAGGGATGCTTGAGATGACACCTTACATGGTATTATGGGAGAAGAGAAAGTTACAGGTCTAATCTATTGAGGTTATAATAGAGGATTATAATATTGATAAATATAATATTATAAAGCCCCAAATTCCAATAAAGAGGACTTGAATCTATTCAAGAGAGGACTAGTGAAGGATAAGTAGAACAAGCCTTGGAGCTCCAAGAGAGAAAAGAGAAAGTAAAGACTCCAAGAAAGAGTCAAGAAGGATAAGGAGAGGTACTAGATATAGGACTGAAAAAGAGGAAAGACCCAATATATTTCTAAGAGGAAATATTGATAATATTTATAAGAGGAAGGTCCACATAGGCCTAGAAAGAAAATAAAGTGAGAGAAGATGGATATAGAGAGAGAAGTGGAAGACATGAGAAGAGAATTGGGGTAAAGTATTAAGAAGATAGAGCTCATGGTGAAGTTATTAAGAGGACAAGGAAGCAAATGGATTGGTTTTAATGTGATAATAAAGGTGAAGTAGTCATTAGAGTCACTTGTGAAAGAGAGAAGGTACAAGAAGAGTGTCTTGCGAGATGAGAAGAAGAAGGAGAAGATAGCCTAAAGAGGCATGAGGGATGAGATGTTTCCAAGTGAGCAACTAGATAAAGAGATTGAAAAGAGGGTTATCATTGAAGAGAAAAATAAGAAGATATAAGTACCAAGAAGAGTACATAAGAGTTAAGATAATAAGAAAATATGGAGAGTTTCTATGCAAAAGACATTCAAAGAGACTATGTGGTCTTTTATTTTGTATGCTAAAGTTGCTTTTAAGTTTGTGTATGCAAGTGTGAAGAAATAATTATTGAAGGCTAATCATAAGACCTAAAAGTTGGTGAATTAAGGGCCAAGAACATCACCCATCAAGTGGAAAGAGGATGACAAAGAAAAAGAACCTCTTATAGAAGACAAAGTGATGAAAGTTAAAAGCATTCAACATGTTGAAGATGAATTTGAAGAGGAATATTATGATGCATTGCCAAGTGTAGTAGTTGAACAAAGGAGATAATTCACCAAGAAGACATTAAGGTCACCCATGAATACATGAATGAATATTTGAGATTGAAAAATCCATCTTTGTGGTAAATGAAGGTATAAACATTGATTTTTATTGCATCTATGAAGAAGAAAAGGCTAATATGTAGATTGGGAGGAAGAAGGACAAGGTGCAGCCCTTAAAAAGAGAACAAGGGCATGGATATTTATGGCCTAAGTGGCTGAAATAAATAGGTATTGAGAAGGAATATTTGAACCTCAAACAAGAGTTCAAACAAGGCAAAAGCATATATGGAAAACAAGAATAAGTGTGGAAGCAAAACACAAAGGACAAAGAACACCAAGTTGGCATGGTACATAACCAAGGCATGAAGAATGAAGTAGATGCAACGAGAATAAAGTGGAAATCCAAGAAGGTAAAATGAAGAAAATGGGTGGAAAAGAGAATGAAAAGAGCACAAGAGGATCATACTGCACTTATATCCCAAGGAAGGATGAATATTAAGGAAGAGTACAAGCCTCCAAAGCAAACAAAAGAGATAAAGCAAGAAAACCAAGCTAAATAAATGAAGGTAAATCAAGAAGATGAATGCATAAAAGAAGATAAGTGTTTTCAAGATTTTTTTTCAAATATTCTTTATGATGAGGTATATTAATTTGATTCAAGTAATGAGGATATTGTGTACATGGAAATAATTGCATTAATGAATGAGTGTGTAGAAAGAAAATTTGAAGATGAAACACCTCAAATAATGATTGAGAAACATGGTATGCAGCATGAGGAGATTGATATGTCTCTAATTTATGAAGTCCAAAGAAAATACAAGGATCAAGTTGCCCAAGAGGATGAAGAACAATGTGAACCAAGATTTTATGAGGATTGTGAAAAGATAGATGCACTCAAGTTGCAAGAAGAGTTGGAGATGTTGGATAATATGTTCAATCCATCCAAGGGGATGAAATTAGGTTACTTATAGTAGGTAAATTTCAAGGATGAACCCCAAGAAACATCAAAAGAAGAGAAGTATAGAGAACCACAAAGAGTTGTGAAAACAAGGCCACGAGCAAACAATAAAATGGAATATGAGCAAGCCAATAAGGTGAGCTATTCAATTGGAAAAGATAAATCTGAGCTAATATTTGATAAAAATTAATATGGAAAGTCAAATATTATTCAAATCATATTGTACTATGTTGAAGATGAATGGAACAATAAGTTGTTTTTGCACAATGAGCAAGATCATAGGAAAAGGCATCAAAAAGAAGAAAAATGTGAAGAAAAGGTAGAAAAAAAGGGTACATATGAGAAAATTACAAATAATAAAATGCATTTAAATCCATTAGAGCCTAAATAAGAAGATTCTAGCATGATCAAGGAGCAAAAATCACTAAACAAGTAAAAAATCAAGTGAAAATAATGAGAAAGAAAGCTATAAAACAAGCATAAGCATGAAGAGGAAGAACCATTTGGTTGCAGATGAGTATGATGAATCTCAAAGTGAATTATAATATGTGAAATATGTATCAAACATAGAGGTATAAAATTTGGAACACCTTATAGAGGTAGAAGATGTATGGACAAGAAGACTAGACAAGACCAAGAAGAGGACAAGCAAGAGTTTAACAAAAAGAAAGGAGCAAGAAAGGAAGAATAACTTGACAGTGTGTATGAAAGACCCTAAAATTTATAATTTTAAGGAAAGAAATAAATTTGATTTTGTAATTTTTCTTCCTTTTGGGGAGTATGATACATGAGCATTAAGCTAGAAGACAACATTTTTGTGTTTTTTTTCAATAGGAGGTCAAGTTAGTCAATTTTGGGTGTCAAAGTGTGTGAGGGACCTTATAAGGTCCATTTGTGTCTTATATTCCATTTTTATTCCTCAAGGTGTGTTATATAGCTTCTAGGAGTTTTCCCTCCAAAATTGGGAATTTGAAAATTTAAATATTTGAAAACACGGTTTGAATAGTCAATGCATGGTAAAGGTGGTTAATTGAGAAAATAATAGTGTAAGAGAGTCAATAAAACTTTTAAAAGTTTTTTTAAGTCATATATGTATAAGTCATAAGGTTAAGAGTCATGTTTTAGTTATATGACCTCAAAATACCACATTAAAGTTGATGTATAAGACGATCTTGTCATGTAACTACCTAAACCAATGTTGGAGTTGGTTGAATAAAGAAGGTTGTATGGCATTCTCATAAAAGGAGAGAATAGGGAGAGATGGAGATATATCCAAGAAGAGGGATGAAAATTAGAGAATGGAGAATGTCTAAAAAAACCCTCATTAATGATGACAAGTCCAGATGGGACTGTAATGTATTTTTGCTTGATTTCAAAATGAATAAAAGAAAGTTTTGTTGATATAAATTATCCATTAAATGTGTTTGATTATATTAGTTTCATGTTATTATTTAGATCCCCTGGAGGCCATGAATCTTGTTGATTTTTTGTAAAGGTTGCAAGTTTTGACCAAAGACTGTGGTCACAATTTTAAAAGGAAGGGTATTGAGTATTTCCTAAAAGTTGGTGAAATGAAACTCATAAGTATCATATATACTTTTGTATGTTGAGATTTTTCAGGTATACAGATGATTGGGATAACCTATGAAAAGGGATAACTCATAATAGAGGACCACTGAATCCATAAAACCCTACAGACTATTGTTACAGTCAAGAAATGGAAATAATTGCTTGGGTTTTAAGTCACAGACCATCAATATGATTGAGAAATTGTTAGTAATTAAAATTATTGTTTGAATTATAGTTGTTTGAATCACAAATTAATAATGGAGTCCAATATATAGGCATTGATAAGGTAGTAGTTCTATGATTATATACATACCTTGTGTCATAGTTATAAAACCCCTATTTTGGATGGTCAAGCCAAGTAGATAGAGTGAAAATAAAGGACATAAGTGAATAATGTTGGTTTTATAATTTATTTTCATATTCAAAGGTTAATATATATCAAAAAAACCCTAGAATTAGTCTTTAAACTTGTTGTTTAGTCATAGTCATCTGAGATGTTACAGAGTCCTGTGTTTAGACTCAAAATGTTGAGAATTGAGATGAAGAAGCTTTTATATGTTATAGGAGAGAATATTTGAGCATGGGTAAAGAGATATATTGGTTAAAAATACATATTAAAGGTCTTTAAACTTTGTGAAGTGACCTAGACCTAAACATGTGGTGATTTTTAACCTATTATGCCTTACACAATTAAGTGTGGAGCACAAAGTTCTATGTTTGGAGTCATTCTAAGAAAATTAATATTGAATAAGGGTTATAACCAGTTGAATGAGATAAATTACATGAAAACATACTTTATGGAGGTTTATTTGTTCTTTGAAACTCATTATAACACAATATATGTAATTTATTAGGCTCTCAGGCCTGTGTAGGAGAAGGGAAACGCTAGATTAGGGTTTTAGAGTTTGAGAGAGTTTTAAATATTATAAAATCATAAAAACTTGTGATAATTAATAATTTGATGTGATTAAAGTGAAAAAAAATGTTTTGGTTTGATTGGATATTATACAGTATGGTTTATAAACCTATGGGTGTGTTTAAGGGATAATTAGGCCTAATAATAAGATGGGTTACAAATGAAGTGATAACTATATGTGGACCTAGACCTTGAAATTTGACACACACATAAAGGAATATAAAGGGTGATAATATATGTCTTTAGATTCTTAAGGTATAAAATTACACATCTGTACAATACGGATTACTTAGAAAAAAGGTTACAAGCCCTAGGAGATCAATGTGATCTTGAGGTATGGAATGAGAGTATAGGGATTATTTGATAACTTGAAGAAGGATAGAACATATTTAATAATTTAATATATGATTATTTATGATAGGAAGTTGATTCCTAATACTTATATGAAGTTTTGGTCCTTGAGACCTAGGAAATTTGCCTAATGAAAAGCTAGTTAAGATAGAGATGAAGTTTGTGAAGGGAATGATTTGGATGAGGTAGTCAATGAATGTGATTGTCATGGGATAAGTAAATAAAATTAAGAGGTGATTCTAAATTTTAAATAAATAGGGCTAAGAGAAGGATACTAACAAGCATAGTGATCAAATCTAGTGAATCTAGATTGGTGATAGAAGGTTCAAGACAAGCATGACATGCCAATGAGATATTTTTCAAGACTAGGGCCAGATAATGATGTTTTTTAGACTTATCCCCCTTACCTCTACATCAATTCTTCTCCTCCACATCATCCTATCTAAATTCATGTTATGAGTGTGTAACAATGAAAGTGCCTATAATTGAATCTGTAAATGGTGTTATGTGTAATCTGTAATCACTCATATACACTAGTGAAACATGTATGATATATTGGCTAAAACATGTATAGAATATTGTGTACAACTGAACTAGTGTATGAAAAAAGTATATTTGAAAATGCGTAGGTATTGAATTTTTATTTTCTAGAATATTTTACTATTTTTATATTTTTTGCTTATATAAACTGAGAAAGAGAAAGAAGGATACTAACCAATGACTCCCTTAAGATTCTTTCCATAAATAGATCATGTATTTAATAAAAGAATGGTGATCTCTTAAAAATTAATAGTGTTATGAAACTATGTAGGTTATGTAGCATTTACATATTCATATTTTGTATAATCAATATCATCAAGATCATACCAATTTGGATTTTGTTATAATCATCATCTAGATTTTGCACTTGTGAAATGCCACTCTTTTATTATATTGTATCTTGATATGAATAAGGAACTTCCACATACTATGTATTTAAATTTTTTATTTCTCCTTTGTAATATGTATTGTGTCATGTGCCTTTAGTGATATGCCATTACTTGTATATGTTTGTATGTCGGCTAAAAGTATGCGTTATGTTTGTTGTTATTGCTTTGAAAAAACAATATCTTCTCTTGAAAATATGATCATTGAACTTTCATGTGAAAATGTAACATGTTTGGCATATCTACCCATTATTTCCCCCATTTTTATCATCCATGATCTTCTTAATTTGGTGTTATATTGTGCCAAACTAGGATATACGTGAAATATTGTTAAACATGTTTTGGGCCCAACAGTGCAAGATAAATTAATAGATATAATAAATGATTTAGATAAAGTAATTTCACAAATGTTCCATATCATATCCAATAAATTTTAAGATTTTCATGCTACAAAAATTCATTTCAATACTTTTATTGATCACCACATTGGTACATTACTTGCCATATATCAGGAGATTAAGAATCAAAGGCTCTAGAAAAGATGAATGTTTTTAATTCAAATCCTTTGGAACCACACTTGAAAATGTATCTTTTGTCGGTATTTCATGATTTTGAATATATTTTTTTAATAAATCCTCTTTTAATATTCTTTTTTTGTTTATCTTGACTTTGATTTTGTAACTTCTCTTATAGTAATTTCACTTTTTTTCTTTTTTTAACCCATGTTTTTCAAATTGTTCCCTTTCTAATTGTTCTCTTGCATCTTGTGCCTTTTGTACTCTTGATTTTTCATCTTGATCATTTTTTACTCTTACTTTCTCTAATTTAGCTTGTTGAATATTTTTTTGTTCTAATTGGGCATTTTGAACCTTGTCTTGCTCTAAATTATCATTTGGTATCCATTTTTATAAAAATTTTATTTTGTCACTTATGCTTTAATAGGTGCACTCATAAGGTGAGTGGGTTGCTTAAATGATGTATCAATGGTAGTATCACCACCATCAATTATCTTTTGTATTTTATACTTCAAATCTAAACAATGATTTGTATGATGCCCATGCATTCTTTGATATGTATAATAGTATTTTGATCTCCTTAGAGGATGTAGAGGAGGTAGTTTGATCAAATTATTTCTAATCATTGCCATTAGAACCTCATTGGAACTCTTATTATCCATTTTAATACTTTTTGAATCACTTATTTTAGATGTATTTTATTTTAGTTTCTCATTTTCACATGAAACCTTGTTAGGTTCAATAGTGCTAGATGGAGATGCACATGCATGATTAATACTAGCATATTCTAAATTCTTTGCACATGTAATCTAATGTTCCAATAATGTGATATTTGCATTGAAAAAATGTTTTTTTATTTTAAAAAATTTCTATTAACTTCCTAATATTAATTATTTGATCATTTATAGCTTCACAAACATAAAACTTGGGTGCTTCAGATTGAGCATGCATATGTACACCCTGAATATGATATGTGGTAGATGGAGGGATTTGAGGAAGGATGGGTTGATTAGGTTCATTTTTAAGTATAGGATGGGATACCTTACCTCTTGGTATAATGATATCTTAGACCTAGTTAGATATAAAGTAGTTATCACAACCTTGAGGGTTAGGAAGAGGAGGATGAATAGCAAATTTAACCTTGCATTGTTTGGTCACCTTGATGTCTAAACCTTTCTTTACCCAATCCAAATAAATGGGCTTGGATGATTGTAAGTTTTAAATCCTAATTTATCTACCAACTCCTTGCTTATTAAATTTTCTTGTAAACAAGGTTAAAAAAAAACATCCACTTTTATTTTCTTCATTTGAATCTTAATATGGAAAAGTTTAGAAAGTTCACGTTCTTGATAACTACTACTACCGAAGAATACCTCTCTATTGAGAGATGTACAACACAAATAATCATCCACCTTAGAGCTAAAACCAATATTATCACCTTGAAAATAATACATAACCTTTTTATTCTTATTGTTTTTTAATGAATGCAATTCCAAATGGAGCTTCCAACACTTATCCTCAGAATTATTATCAACATTACATTCACCACAATGTTTCTTACTAAACATTTTATAAATGAAATTAACTTTTTGATTACTTTTCCATTTACCTTTCCCCTTTTTCTTGGATTTGCATTTTTGTTTTGAATTGTTTTGAGAGGTAGATAAAGCCTTTTTCTTGTCCATATATAAGTAGTGATCTTGAGAACAAGCCTCATCTACATCCATAGGCTTGTCCAAGAGGGTTGGTCTCCTAAAATGAATATGGAGTCCACCCATGTACTTCATCAAGAGATTGTGATCCACTACATCTTTTCCCATTTGGACAACCTTCTTATGGAACTTGTTGGTGTACTTATGCACACTTTAGCCTTGATTTTGCCAATGCATGGACCTCTCTTCCTTATAACAAATAAGATAAAATTACTTATTAACTAGCATCTTAAAATCATCCCACTTAATAATAAGAGGAAGCTTTTTAACAACTAAATAATAAACATATCTCTCAAACCAATTCAAATCACGATTGGATAACTTTAACCTTGTAAAATAAATTTATTAGATTTCATTAATCTGATGTAACCTGAAATATACCTCAAGTTAGTCTAACCAATGGTATAGCCTCTTCGCGTTCACATCCCCATCATACAGTGGAATTTCAATCTTTATATCAACCTTGAATGGAGGTGGAGTTGGGTCGGCATGGGACTGCTCTTCCATCCTCTCATGGATTTTGAGAGCATCCTCCTTATTCTATTTTAATGTCTTCATGGAAACACCAATATTCTCCATAAGAAGCCCCATGATGGACTCTAACCAATCAAGCTTACTCATAGAAAGAGAGATATTACCTACTCCTTATTCAATCTTAAAAAAACACTAATTTTTTGTTCAAGCATCTTCTTCATCAACATGGACTATACTTGTGTAATACCTACTTGAAATAGAACTAAGACACATCGACCACTAGCACTACTAACTATAGTGATAGGCATAAACTTGTAATGTAGTCAAAACACACACATAAAAATTTAAACTAAACCAACTATGATACTAATCTGATCTATTAGCTTGGTGGATATTCCACTCTAAGCTTCATTAAAATATATACTAAATAATTAGCTCACTGGCAATTGGTTATATAACTGTATATGTTCCTAAACATGCCAAAAAAAGAGATGAATAATTATAGGAAATGAAATGTACAGTTTTTTAAACATGAACATGAAGTAAAGTAATGATAAAAACACAATTTAAGCACATAATTTTATCCTCGAGAAACCCAATGTGGGAAAACTCTAGTGGGTAAGTGAATGCACTCCCATTCCACTATGAAATTTCAATAAGTATACAAGATATTACATGTTATGGCCTTCATGGATATAAATTTCACTACCATCCCATCCATACTCATATAAAATGAATGGTATACACTTATAGAACTTTTTATGTACTCACACATACCTAAACCAATCAATTACAACTAACACCAATGAGAAATTTATGAACCAAGACTCAAACTCACAAAAACTATGTGATCCAATTACACACATCTCACTAAATTTTTTTGATGCCTTCTACCTTTCTCAAACTTGTATTTATGCCCTCTATTATCTTAGAATTCACAAATAATCTCAAATGAGTCATCGGTATAATTGGAACATTTGTAACCATTCAATTCTTCACTTTTTTTAAACTATGAGAAAACCTTCAAGATATCTAGACAGGTAGTTATGGAACCATTAGGTAAATTATGCAATAACCTACTACATTAACACCAGCAATGCCATTCTTGTCTTCCCATAAATGTGTATGTCATAATTTCATAACCACTCAAGATGATTATGGAACTATCGAGGTGGTTACATAACTGCCACTCTACTAAAAGTAGTGTTTTCATTATATTACAAAACACCCTTAAATTTGAGAGATGAAAACCAATTTTATGATTAGGATAAGAGTATCTAGATCACCCCTATGGTGATTCTACCACTAAAACACCTCTGAACTAATGTTTTTAATACAAGGTATCTTACACAAATGTCTTGAAGTTGTGTTTACATATAAGTGGGCATAGTATATACGTTTAGTACATATGAATAACTACATCAAGATCCATATTGGGATCAACATAACCGCTAGTAGTGGTTTCATTATATTATAAAACCCCCTTAGATTTGAGAGATGAAAACCAATTGTATGATTAGGATAAGACTATATAGATCACCCCTATGTTGATTTTACCACTAAAACACCTCTGAACTAATGTTTTGATTACAAGGTATCTTACACAAGTGTCTTGAAGTCATGTTTACATATAAGTGGGCATAGTATATACATTTAGTACATATGAATAACTACATCAAGATCTATATTGGGATCAACATAACCACTAAGACCATATTAGAAAACTATTATGATCAAAAAAATAATTATTGTTGGTGTGATTGTTTCAAAACCTTGTAAAGGGTAAAGGGGATATTGATGACTTGGGTGGGGTTTCCAAAATGGGTCAATGTGACACAAGACACTGTTTATCTTGTAGTAAAATCCTTAGCTAAGTAATGGAACTCTTTGATTAGAGGGCCTAATGTTGATAAGGATGTTTTAACCTCTAAAATATTTTATAACAATTTTTATATTAATGAAAATTAAAAGTAATTAGGAGGGTTTCTAAGGCTAAAACTTATTCTCTCACTCAGAAACATGAGTCTATTTATACTTATGAATATTTTACATACTTTGATTTTTTCATTAGGTAATTTGGTATAAGCCCTTAGGAGATTCAAAATGGAGTGATTTAATCTCCTACCAAAAAAATATTCTAAGAAAATTAAATAAAACTCAGTATGATTGTTTTGGAGACCTAATGTCTAGGAAGTAGGGTACTACTTGTTTTTCATTTAACCATTTGACTCTAAATTTAGTTAATGTTTTGTGTTTTGTTTACAAAATATATCAGTATGAAAAAGAATCATGCTTTTACAAATGTATTTTGCTTCTGAATTTTGACAAAAGCCAAGTTATACTCTAATTGTTATTGATCTTGGAATAACATGCAACTGTGTTCACGCTTACATTACCCCTGAACTTTTATCAAGGAAACAATATAATCACAAGGTAACTCATTTCCCATTCTATAAACACAAATAGTAAACTGCCAAATTCTAGATGTGAAAAAATCTATTGTGTTAGCTTCTTAGCTCATTACCATAATTGGTTATGCCTAGCACTGATCTATCTTCTCTTTTTTGTGCAGGTCACCTTGCAAGCAATTCTATAAGCATTTAATAAGGTTTTATTATATCTTCAATGATTGTTTATGGTTTTTCAATCTCTATAATTATTCATATTTCTAAACTCCACCTTGCATACATATGTATACCATTCTATCTTCAAACCATCAAAGCCAATAAGAAGAAGAATTACCATATGCTTCTCAGTCATAAGGCTTGCAATTACTCAGATCAATATCAGATTTGACACAATTGGTACTAAGTTCAAATGTGTCTTTGCATATTCGATTACAATTTTGGACTTGATAGGCTCGTCAAGTTCTCTTACATGCTTTAATATGGCATACACATAAGGTACTTGAGTCCCACATAATTACAATTTAAAATTAAAGTGGATCAAAAGTCAATCTTTATAATAAAACTTTATATAATATATTTGTTATCATCAATTTTATTCTTATGAATTCCTTACTAACTTATGAAGTTCAATAAATGATTTTCAAAATCATTCTCATAAATTTATAGATTTACTTTAGTAACAAATTCTTCAGATAGGATACTTCTGAGCCACTAGTATACCTTATCTCTACTTGAGAAACAAATTGGGAGAATTGACAACTAGATGTCATCCATTCACTAAAATATAAATCAAGAAGATTAAAAAATTCCATGTAGATTTAATTGACCAACAAATTCAGATCATTCTGGAAAGGGATATTATGAGCACATGCATACCTAATGTTATAATTTATTGCAAAACTTTTTGTTAATGGATCTTATTTTATATTTCACTTGAGGGGGGGATATCTGGGAGAGATATATTAATAATGAAATAAGACCTAATAATTAAGATAATATCATCATAATTTAATAACTAATAATTGTTATAGTACATAATCCTTTTACCATGCAATTTTTATCCCATAATAATGTAAAATAGTCATTCATATCATCACATATAATATTCAAAATTATTAATTACCCAAAAAGATGTTGGTGTAAGTTGTTATTCACACTAAACTTAAGTTTACTTAGGGTAGATATTATAACCCAAGTTAGATTATTTATATTATTCTTATTTTGTTGGTTTGAAATAGAAATATTATGTCTGGGTAAAGATGTGAATAGTAAACAAGTGACTCACTTGATCAATAGGATTGAAAGATGAAGTCATCAGGTCAATCAAAGGAAACATTAGATATTTTGGCCAATACAATTATTGCTAGGTTTAACCTTATAAAATCCTATAAATACATATTTCTCAAGTTTGTTCCATAATCTCTAGTATTCAAATAAAATCATTTAAGAGAGATTTAGGCTTGTAAAAAGACTTATGCCTACTTGAGAGCAACTAGGCACTTGTATGTTGACTTAAAACAACCTATGAGAATATTGTTTATGTATAGTGTTTCATTTGTTTTTCTCTTCATATCTTTGTTAGGAGTTTTATGCTTGATAGAAATATCATGTATTATTTTTTATACATGTGTTAGGGATTTTGAGGTTTTCTCAATTGTCTACCTATTTTTAGAACCTCCATCAGATTCTACATGGTATTAAAGTAATTTTCTTGTATTCTCCAACATTTAATAGAATAAAATATATTTTTGGTTGAAATGTTGCCCATTTCTCTCTTTCTTTGAAAAAACACTCACTTTTTTTTGTAAACAACCATTATATTTTCAAAAAATGATCTTAGCAGTATTTAGAGTATTTCAAGGAGTTCTAGATCTTTTTAAATAAAAATTTGTGAGTGTTTTGACTTTGCTTTTAAAAATAAATTCAAGGCTCACCTTTTTTCAAAATCTTCTAAAATTTCATATAATTTAAGAAAGTATAAATTCAAGCTTTTAGAGAGCTTGATGGGACTAGCCAAACCTATGTGTTTTCATTTATATTTTAATTTTATAAAATTCACATTTTTATAAAAGGGTTATCCTTTTTTTAACAACATATGCATAAAAATAACCATTTTAAGATTTTCAAGCAATTGGTGGATTCCCTCGACATCACATTTGCACAAAAAGCATGAAATATTGAATTTTTTTATATTTAAAAAACTTTGAAGTCAGATCGACCTATGGTTGAAAGTTGTCCTGACCTCCACAATCCTTAAAATTTTACTACAACCCTTTTTAAGGTTTTTTGCATAACTCCACCCTCCACCAAGGTCCTATGTGAACCTTTATTGCCCTAAAACTTTGATAAATTTGTTTAACCCTAAATTAGATGTGGATCTTACTTGGGTAGATAGGGTTAAGAATAAAGAAATGACAATGCACAAGGGTGATGATTAGATCTACAGTGGAATTAAATGCTAAACTTAGAGACAACATATATTAAAATATTAAATTGAGATAGACTAAAAATAGAAAGCATAACTATGTTAGATATGGAAATGATAAAGAAATAATGTAATTAGTTGGTTATAATGTTGATATAGTTCTATATCTAGAATAATTAGGAAACAAATTGGAAGAGGATTCTATAACAGTCACCAAATTTTGGATTGAGTGCCTATGAAGCCATGGACACTAGCGTGAGCCTTAGATGTTAGCATCGATGCTACTATCTGAACATAATGCAAGTGTCATATATGGAATACTTTCTAGAAAAGGATGAAACCACCTAGATGTTTCTAAGCTTTTCTTTGCCTTCACTCTTATGTATTCAGATCTGGGTCATGGATTGTTACTCCTCATGAAATGGCAAAACCATAGTTCTTGATCTTTATTTAGTGGGATCATGGTGTCGAGTCAACCCCAAATACCCCTCTATTAATGCATGTTACCTACATAGTCACTACTCTATAAAGGGCCTCAAACTGATGTAATTCTTCCTTAATTTGTTGCCTTATGTGTGCACAAGGGTGAAATATGTGGAAAATAAGTACAACAGTGACCTAACTTGTAACTTGGAAAATCGAGCTCTTGGGATAATCTTTCAATAATTTATATTTGTAGATGTGTATTCCCTATGACTGATATAGAAATATAAATACATAGGGAAGCTTTGCATAATTGAATGTTCTTTGAATGTTCTTTGAATGCTCTTTGGTATGAATACTAGGTGAGGAATAAATGAGAAGTGATTGTGAATATATACCATTCCTATAAAGAAATATCTTACATTAAATCACTTAGGCTGACCATTAGGATGTATTTCATTTACAAATTAGATGACTTTAGGGTACTAAACACCTACATCAGGGTAGGACACTAGTGTCAACACAAGGGTCTGAGATTAATGCTTGTGTCCTAATAGTTAGAAAATAGGTACAAGCTTAAAACTTGTAGGGGTATAAGATAAGCATAATTTAAGAATTTTGGGAAAGATATAAGTTCTGAGTCATCAACATAAGACTATTTAAACCAAGAGATAGGCCAAGGGGCATAAAATAGAGTAGATACAATACTTATAAAAGTAGGAAAGGTCCAAAACTAAGAAGAACAACCAAGGTCTAAGTTTTCCAAGTGTAAAAGACTAAGGTGATATATAATTCATAAATATAATTTACATTTACTCCTCCATTTACTCTAGTAATTAAATTTTTGGTTTACAAGAGAAGAAATGTGTACCTAGGTGTGTATAACACACCTTGCCTTTGTGTGAACCTAACTTGAGTGTTTTGATAGTGATTGATTTGCAATCAAGAGAAAGTTATAATATATAATCAATGCACATAATCTAAAATTGAAAGCATTAAAAATATTAAAATTAAAAGAGCAAGGTTTAGGAGTACACCTATGTATTGATGCAACTACCTTATCTATTAGCAAGTTGATTTGAAAATATGTATCATTGTAAAGCTCTAAAATTGAGATTAAGAAAATATATATAAATCTATAAAGTGTATTTATTAATATGGATAGAGAGATATTATAAGGCACATGCCCCCAACCTTAGATAAAATGATTTATCACATAAGAGTTGAGATTAGCTCAACCATGTAACCCAATCATACTTATAACCCAGTGAGCATGAGTGAACAAATTCAACCCATACCATATATTTGGTGAGATTGGATTATGTAATTAAGTCCAACCTATAAACTTGGAAATATTGAGTAATTTAATCACCTCAACCATATCAAAATCAAACCAATTATTGTCGTAGATTGGCTCAATATAGTATGTAACAGTCCAACTTGGTGGGTGATGATAGTCCATAGAAGAGTTTTAAAATCTGAAATTGATTTGAATTTTGAAATATTAGGCTCACATTGAATAGCATATGCACCTTAGATATGTCTTATATTGAAAATATGTATAATAATAGTAATAATGTATAGAATTTTACCACAAATGTGTATCTAAATCATATGACTATGTGCTTTGGCCAATCTAGAATTCTACAAAAGTATGGATAGCATGTTACCATAACATGCCCCCACTATATATGGAGAAATCTAAAAACTGATATAAGTGTCATTATGGATGACATGTTTCAAATCATTCCCCCACTAAATTTGGGTTTGTCAAATACTGAATAAGTGTGGAGAACATACTTCTAAAGAATGCCCCCATTTAATCTAAAAATTATGTCAAATGTGGAGAACATGGCTCTATGACATGCCCCCACTAATATACCCCCATTTGAGGTGAGGGAAGATAATAAAATGATAATTACCTCACCTCAAAAGGAGAAGACAACTAAATAATTTATGAATGGAACCATGTAGCATATAGAATACCATGTCTAGGTAAATGTACCATTGAAACACATAGAACAATGTGATCACATGAAGGCCTAAGATGCATGATAAATATCATGGCAATGTTTAGTTAACAATAGGACAAACTCAACAATCAAACAAGCACACATACAAGAGCACTCAAAAGTAAGTCAACATATAATGGTCCTAAGAGACCGCAAATAATGGGCATATTCAATTATTGCACAATCAAAGGGACATGACTTAGTAAAATGTCCACATAAGTAAGAATGACATGTTCAAATGTCCATACAAAAAGCAATGACATATTTAAATTTAAATTAAAGCACATGTAGGCATAGGGGTTGTAAATAAAAGAGCATATTCAAATGTTCGAACAAGTATGACAATATCAAGGTAAGACACTCAAGGAAGTGCATAAAGGAAAGCATAAGCAACTAGTATAAACATATCATAGTATTCCATGGATCAATTGTGTTAGCAATGTAATAACCCCTCAAGTTGTACTTAGAATAATGCAATATTTTTATTTTAAATAATTCACTTAACATTCATTCCAGATAATAATACATTACAACATATCTAAACTATAACTTAGAATAATAGTATTTCTAAATTCAAATATTGAATACAATAATTATGCTAGGTTAAATTAAAATCCAGATTTATCCCCAAATCACATACAAGATAAACTATGAAACAAATTAAATAAACATAAACATGCACAAAATAAGAGACACAAAATTTAACATGGTTCATCCAAGATGGGCTACATCCACCAAACTTGTCCAGTATATTATTTCTATCAATACAAGGGAGAAACAAATCCTATAACAAACCCTGTTACACCTCTCTACCTTTTCTGCCTCCACTCTATGTGTAATCTATTTTATTTTTTATCTCAGCCATGTAACAACACATTTTAGGGTAAAAAATACCTAAACATAACCTCTACCATCAGATCTGGAAACCCTTAATCAATGGCTCAAATTGACTATGAAATTAAAATTTTACGAAGCAATTTAAATAAAAAATTTGCACCCCACAGACCCCACAATGGGGGTTCCCCCTTTCAACCCCCCACACCATCGGGGATATAAAGAATGGGATCTAAAACCTGGCTGAAATAGCATCAAAATTTTAACCTATGATCTTGAAAGACAATCAAGATCCACACCTAATAAATTATCTTATACAACTCTAAGGAAAGTAAATATAATAAGACACATCTATGGTTGGTCTACTAATACAACAATTATTGTCCAAATATAACAAATATATATTACAATTACATTCCCTTCAATCATTCAACCTAATATAATAAATAAATACCAAGCACTCTAGAGCTCAATTTGAACCACTCATGTATTGTTGATAATCTCAAGTGTTGTCTCTAGGTAAGTACTATAGTAAGGAAAGAAGCATCATCTGAGCACTTTTCCACACCAACCATGGATCAATGATCCCTCACACAATCCCCTATCAAGGAATGACCCTCTCTTCATTGATAGGTAGATAAAATAGTATGAGAATCCAGAGAGGCATGCTAGTACCCCATGTGCTATAAGATTTCTACTACATGAGGTGTATCATAAAGAAAATACATGTCTAACATGATATCACACAACATGCAAATCAGATATATGAAATGATAATATATATCTAATATTACTTTGGCTAAAGTTTTTAAATAACATACAATCATCTAGATTGGTCAATTTCATAACACACCACTTGATCAGATTATCTACTTCCAACATTGATGGTGCTACCTATGCTACTAGAGTCCATCTCACTACCTATTAGCATCATCAATGTGAAATCTTTAATAAACATAGATAACATAGTATAAAACTTAAAGATTCATTCAAATTTTTCCTTATAAAAAGAATAAAACAATCTTAAATATTCATACTATTACATCCTCATAGCAATCATATCACATTACATGTTATATATAGGAGTAATCAAAGTATACTTTTATTCCATCAATGCATGATTGAATCATACATAATTATTTAGCTCATACAAAAATAATGCCTACAATTTATAGATACCATAAGTAACATTCATATTAAACTATAGTTTCTCAACTACTATAATAAGATCCATACAACTACACCCCATGATATCCTATATTATCATAGTCTAGTGTTCTAAGACATAACTATTAGTTTTCTCCTAGTCAGTCATACAAGGTAGTCATAAATACATGGAATTATAAGCTTTTATTCGAGCAAATATATACAACAAAGCAATTCATACAAATACATAAAAGTCTAACCCAATATTAGTTTAGTCTCTCAAGGTTATATGCACACATACATAATGTCATATTAGTTGTTTCAAAACATACTATTCAAGTAATAACCAACACATACATTTAATCAGTCGACGTAGGTGAGAGTCTAGACATACAACTATAGTGTGTACCATCTAGGCATATATATTTAAGCTAAAGTATTCTATGATATCCCATAATATCATATCTCATTGTGCTGGAGCACCCTACTAAAACATGAATAATCAACCTTACACTATAATTATTAAACAAGCAAGCACAGGACTATACCACTCGAGTATACCCTAGGTTATACTACATAATAATAATCAGATGAAAACATAATATCTAGGCACACATCACAATGCACTAATTTATTCAATAAATGTCTAAACACTTACTCGTAAAATACTCTAATAGATATAATACATACAAGTTTTTATCTTTACATGACACTATAAAATTTGACCATGTTGACATGTTGCATAACACTTTTGTGCTTACAAAAATACTACTTGACCTCTATAAGCGTTCTAAGCAAATCCATGGTATAGATGTAGATCATATAATTATATACATCTAGGATAAAGTATTAATCAAATAAGAATATAATAATATTACCATAGAAATATCTAACTTTGTTATAGATTACCCAAATCATAGTGTTATATAACTCTAAGCACAGTCATCATATGTAAATGGCTTATAAGGATAAATAGTCGCATCAAATCATTGATTGAATAAAGGTCATTAATTCATTTAATACATATTAGAGGATGAAAATAATCATGTTGAAAATTCATTATTGACATCATCATCATCATGAGAACACAACATAATCTAAAACGGATTATCTTCATTTAGTTTTGATCATGATATAACAACAAATATAATAGAGATATCTTAATAACACAAGGCAACTCTAATTAGAAGGTATAAATATGATGGTTGGCCTCAACATTCAAGGCATATATTACCTTCATAATTCTTAATTTATATGATCAAGTCCAGTATTCTAAAGGGAAGTTATGAGTATGACATTATATTAATGAACACATGATTTATTTATTAAAAGTAGGTATTTATGATTCTAAAAGTAGTTGTGTTTCTTTATCACCATGATTTAATTATTTATCACAACATTTAATATATAAAACTTAACATTCCACCATATAAAACTCAGTTGATCATAAATCAACATGCAGGTTTTATTTCATTTTACCTCAGTATTTATTTTCCTTAAACTTAGCATTTTTATTTTAATCTCAACTTGTATTTCTATACACAATGATTTCATCATTATGGCATAGCTATCTATTAGCATTATCATTCAGTGTTTTCATTTATATAATGGCATTTTAAATTTGTATTGGGTGTTTCAATCCATATGCTCAGTGTTTCAATTCCCATGCCTAGTGTTTCAATTAAATGATGCCACATTTTCAAACATTTACTTAGTATTTTTTAATTAAATACACAACCATATAAAATATATACACAATGTCATCAAATATATATACATTACATTTTATTTACAGTGCTCCTTTTATATATATTACATTTCATATAAATATAACCTTAGCATTTTATATATATGACAAAGTGCTTATTACAAGGTTATTTAATGATGTATGTATAATTTTAAGATGGTATTCACCTAACATTTCAATATGTATAATGTTCTCTATTTTTATTAAAACATAATGTGTCTGATAGTGAATTATGATTTATTATTTAAAATTGTTGCAATCATAATTATGCCTATTAAAACATATATTAATATTATAAACATAGGATTGCATTTTTCCACATAATTATTTTATGTTATATATTTATTTTATTTAAACAGAATCAAATCTCTTCGCTTTACTATTTCTAAATGATCATGCAGGCTACTAATTGGAGAATACCCTATTTGTTGAAGGACTTGAACAAATTTTGCATTATGTAATAGCTAAGGTATATACATACATGTATTTAGAACATTATACAAAGATCCAAAATCATCTAGGAAGATTACAAAACCCTATCAAAAAATATATTTAACTTAGATGTTGCCCTAACATTTGTTTAAATTGCAGTCTTATTTCTACTAGCATTCTGAAATTAGTGAGATGCAGACCAATTAAAATATAAAATAATCCAAACAATATAAGATGAACCTATAATTTGGAGTTGTTTCCCATATATATATCAATAAATTTAGACTCATTGTCCAAAATAATACTCTATAAAATCATACACAAAAATATAATTTACTGAAACAACCTTGTTTAAGTTTGCTTGGAAAGAATATACTTGGCTATATCTTGCTCTCTCCAACTCTCTAAATCCCCCTACCTGCTCCTTCTCTCTCTATGTCTCTATGTATTTTTTTTAATTTTAATAGGATTAATTTATAGAACTAATCCTCTCTTTATCTATTATGCCATTCACTTTGCATGCATTTTCTCTTTCGGTTTGCCATCCATGTGTAGCATTCTTTTATTAATTTAACTTTTTTAACTAATATTAAATCTCTCAATTTGTTCAACAATATGACACTTTTCTCAAGTTATCTAAAATAATAGACTAAGTTGACCAAATTAAATAAAGATATCTAAAGTTATCTTCTAATGCAATTTCATGCATGCTTTAAAAGACAACTTAATTTGTCTTTACTCATCGTTAGTTCATTAGGATAACTCAAGCTCTTGAAAGTAAATAAATAAAGATAATTGTTTATTAAGAAATGGATAAATAGTTTTCTAATTTTTTTCAAAATAAGATAACTAAATAATTAACTATTATTCTCATGTAGCAATTAATTATCTAATTCTTGAATTATTCTTGAAAATCAAGATATTTAAATTAAAAGAATCTAATGCATATTAAAAACTAAATTTACATGCTAATATAATCACATACAAGATTTCCTTAATTATGTAGTAGCATTTAAAACATATAATATTTTGAAATCTAATGTGCATGTGTCTAGGGTCACTAGCAATTCCTCTATCGTCATCCAATCGTACCATCTAGCCCATCCTCTCTGATGATGCTCTCCCTCGTCAAGCTCTGAGGGTAGGATCTCTCCTACACCCACCTCACAACAAGTAGGTAATTAGTTTGAGTCATCATAAATATCAACCAATGATGTAAAAATAATAAATATACATCTTTAATGTATAGAATAATAAAATATAGCTATCACATTATGTATATTAATTGACAATATTACTACTCCATTATAGTATATGTCAAAATGCTCAAATCAAAGTAATTATAATTAGTTAATAACCATACTAATCCATGGATTTAAAGGTTATAAATCATAGGATAGAAATTAGGATGTGACAAGCAAAAAATGTCCAGTGCATAGCATATCAACTACCCTATGAAAGATATAATCATGTATAAAGGCATGTGTAAGTATGTATAAGTTCAAACATGATAATGAAAAGTGATCATCGAACTATATAACCTATGTATATCAAGATCAAAGAAGTGGATGCCCCTAATGTCCACATGACACGAGTAGAGAGAAGGCCCAACATCTGAAATAGGAATAGATCATATATTTGTGTATGCCTATATCACACTTGAGTAGAATCATGACACACATGTTTATGTATAAGTAATTGATATGTCATCCATCAACATGGAACTAACACATAGATGCCAATAAGCTAATAAAATATGTTTATGTTGAAAATATTTTTTGATTTTTGTATTTTTTTTTTTGTGGGAGGTATTTTTGGAATATATGAAGAGGAAAGATCATCCTATCAAGTATTGTTTACCTAGTAAAGGGATTGCCTATTGCTTACCCCTTTATGGTGGATTAAACTTAGTAGGTTTGATAATTAATTGCCTGGGTATAATTTTTTCTTGTTTAAGAGGATGTTCATATGGAATTATAGAAACTATAATTACCCGATTGACATGAATGTATTTAACACGCCTATGCACTATATAAGATACTGCTCAAAGTGTAAGGATCCAAAGTCTTCCCAATAACATATCAAAGTTTTACATGGAAGGTATAACTGAAAAGATAGTAACCACATGTGTTGGATCAACCTGTAAAGGTAGGTCAATCTCATCAAGAACCTTCTAGGAGGTCCCATCGAATTCTCTAACTAATCTAGTAGAAGGATGAAAATCATGATAAGTATAACCCAGATGCACAAGTAATGTCATGGTATAAATACTTTTACTTATACCATTATCAATCATAACATAGTGTATAGGCTAGCAATCAAGTAATGCTTGAATGAATAAAGAATGAAGATTAAAGTCATCATCCTTAACCTCATTGTCATCAAAAGTAATAGAAGTTCTTTGAACCATAGGAGGTGTATGTCATGTATAGGTACCAATAATCCCATCCAATGGGTGTTCATAATGTGAGGGAGGAGGATGTGTGTTATATGCCATTTGTACTTTTAGATCCTTCTTAAAATGATTTTACAAAGGATTGTTAAATATTTTCTATTTCTAGTGATCACTAGGTTGTGAACTTGATTCCTTGGGAGAATCATCAAATGTAATATTTTGGTCATCAATGAGGTCTTAGATCTTATGCTTCAAAGTAAAGCATTTATTTGTAGAATGCCCAAATCCTTGATGATAATCATAATAAGCATTTTCATCATATCATTTGGGTAGAGGATGACTCATATCAACCTCTATAATATGAGCGAGAGATATAAGATTACACTCTATTAACCATGGGAGTAATGAAGCTAGAGACTCAGGTAAATGTAAAAACTATATCCTCAGTACACTAGATAAAACAAGCTGATTAGATTGTTATGACATTGTGTTAACCATTGTGATTGATTCTTTTTTAGGCTCAGGAGGTTATACCTTATAACTTGGTTTGATTTTAAACTTGGTATTGTATGTAGATGTAGTTGATTTGTTTATTGCATACTTCAGCCTATTCAATGAAATAAGATTCATTTCATGGTCTTGTCCAACATGGCATAAGTCATCAAAAGATTTTAACTTCTTGAAAATGATAGACTAATGTAAAGGAGAAAGCAAACTTTGCTTGAATATGTCTTTTAACTCTTTATCTACCATAAGATTAGTCATTTTAGCCAACATTGTCTTGTACCTCAAGATATATTTATTGATAGGTTCATTTGTTCTTTTTTTTATTTTGGCAATTTGAGCATAGTAAACCTTTTCAAAAATATTAATGGAAAATTGTACTAAAAATTGATTTGTAAGAGGTTTGAATGTTTTCACAAATTGGAGTAGTAAATATTACAACTACCTCAAAACATGTTCCTTGAGGCTTCTTGGGAATAATTTGGTAAAAATTTCATCATTGGATGCATAGTCAAGGCATGTCATATAAAAGGATTGAAGATGCTCTTTAGGATCACCTTTGCCATCATAAAATGTGAACTTAGGTGCAATAAAACCAGTTAGTAAGGGGTGCAAAGATATCTCAGGTGTAAGCGGATTATGTAACACATCTTTTGAATAAATAGTATGAGTACACCTTATTACCTTTTTTTTAATGTTTATAACCTTGATCTCCAAGATATTTATAAATTGAAGTAGAGTTTGAACTATAGACCCATTTGGATTTGGATTAGCAAGATAAGTAGTCACCAAAGGGGATGTAAACATGGGTTGAATAGGCATAAAAATCGGTATTTGAGTTGAATTTGTTGATAATTCCATGGTAGATGTAAGAATAGTATTCTAGTTTTTAGGAAACAAAAGTTTAAAAACATAACTCATGCCTCTACTAGATGTAGGAATCGATGAAGTATCTAAGGGGAGGGATGTTTCAACTATAACTTTTGATTTTTTCATTTCTAATATAGTTATGAGGATATCATCAAGGTCCTCAGGGTTTTAACAAATACACTCTCAAAACAAAGCAAGAGATTTTACTTGATCTTGATCTATTTGTTCATGTGCATTGTTATCATTGGATTCATGGTTTTCATTATCAAAATCTTTAGTTATAACCACATCATCAATATTGTGATCATTCTGAACATGGGCATCATTATGGACTATAGGATTAAGCTCTTCATTAGTTTGAGACATCTTAGGTGGTAGGAGAGCAAGTTTAATGTGTTAAATAGGCACACCACCTAATCTAGGGCTACACCTAGGTTGCATACAAAATAATGCAAAAAGTAATTTAAAAAGGATAGTAATCTAAAACCCTAGTAGACTAAAAACCCTAGGAATCAAAAAAATTGCATTCACACAATTAAGGTTCATCAAATGTTTAACCCTAAAATAGATGTGGATCCTACTTGGGTAGATAGGGTTAAGAATATAGAAATGATAATGCACAAGGGTGATAATCAGATCTACAACATGATAATTAAATGCTAAACTAAAATACAATATATGTTGAATTTATTGAATTGAGATAGAATAAAAATAGAAAGTACAACTATGTTAGATATGGAAATGACAAAGCAACATAGTTTTGGATCTGGAATCGACAAGAAGTAAATTGGAATAGGATTCTAAAATAGTCACCAAATTCTGTATTGAATGTATCTAGATATGCAAAAAATAGCATCATCCTTGGATGTTAGCATCGATGTTACTATGTGAACTAGACATAAGTGTCCTATATGAAATACTTACTAGAAAAGGATGTGATACCTGCTGGAAAAGGATGCGACCACTTGGATGATTCTAGGTCTATTTTCACCTTCGTTCTAGTGCATTAAGATCTAGGTCATGGATTGTCACTCCTCATAAAATGATAAAACCCTAGGTCTTCATATTCATAGTGACCTTGGAAAAAATGGGTTAATGAGCTCATAGTGTCGAGCTAACCCCAAAGACCCCTCTGCCAATGGGTGTTTCTTACATATCCACTACTTTAAAGAGGGCCTCAGACTAATGTATTTATTTAGTAATGTGTTGGGTTGTGTGTTCATAAGGGTGCAATATGTGAAAAACAACTACCAAAATGACCTATCTTGTAACTTGTCAAATCAGGATCTTACGTTACTCCTTCAATTATTTATACCTATATATGTGTAGTCCCTATGACTGATATGGAAATAAGACTTAATAGGGAAGCTTCACTCAATTGAATTCTCTTTGGTATAAATTATAGGTGATGAATGAATGAGGAATGATTATGAATATATATCACTCCTATCAGGAAATATCTAGCATTAAATCACTTAAGCCAACCACTAGGATATGTTTCATTTACAAATTACATAAATTTAGGGCACTAGACACTAGCGTCAATGCAGGGGTCTAGGACTGACACCTACATCCTAGTAGTTAGAAAATAAGTATAGACTTGGAACTTTTAGGGGCATAAGATAAGTTTATTTTTAAGAATTTTAGACAAGATAGAAGGTCCAGGTCATCAACATAAGACTGGTGGGACAAAGAGATAAGCAAAGGGGCACAAGATAGAACAGATGTAAGACTTCCAAAAGTGGGAAAGGTCCAGAACTAAGAGGAACAACTAAGGTATGAGTTTTCCAAGTGTACAAGATTGAGGTGCTATATAATTCATAAATATCATCTACAAGGTTATTTTTTTGACTCGTAGCTTAAAATCATGTTCCATTTTTAAAAAAAGCATAATTTTTGAGATGATTTTAAATCTATAATCATATTTTAGTGATATTTTACATAAATGGTGTTTTTTGTATTTCCCATTTTTAGTTAAATTTATAAGTTTTTTTTTTAATTGCATTTTATAAGCATTTTTAGGTCGCAATACTTGTCATAACACACAAAATTACAAATTGCTACTCTGGGGGGACACATATTTTTTAATGCGTGTTTTCATGCCTTGGTTGTATTGGGGACTTTTTTTGGTATTAAATTGTTTGTGCCATATTTTTGGACTCTTTTTAAGACTCTCCTAAGGCTTGTATCGAGATCCTTCATAGGGCATCTTAGTAAGATCTTATGGCATTGCCTTTTTCTTGTGTGTGAACAAATCTAGGCACTTTTTTGGTTTCTTTTGCACTACTCTATTTTTTATTGCTTCACATTGATGGAGGGCACACATGAACACCTAATCCTCTACATTAAGAGATATTTTATCACAAAAACTACAGGGCTAAAAAATATAACCTCCTTTATAGTAACGTTTATGCACATATACACCTATTTAATGAATGGTATGAGTATGTGCTTGCATAATTTGTGAGTGTGCCTTATTTTTCATTTCCTCAATGCTTCTTGGTGAGTTATCTTTTTTTGCATTGTTCATCTAAGTGATGGATTTTCCCATCCATGCATGAAGTTATATTTTGATGATGACTAGCACCTTCTTTGTTAGAGTTTTATTCTATATAAGAGTTAGATTCCTTTAACATCATCCTTATATTTTATTCATGCAACACCCTAGTTCAACATCACAATAGGGATCTTGAGCATTGTGTACTACTAATTTGGTTTGATGCACCATTTCTTGGTAGTTTTTAGTGATGGATCAACATATACATGCCTTGTTTATAATTTGAATTATGGAGCATCCATTCATATGTATTAATATCTTGGCACTTTCAATGATAGATTGGCCCATCTATGCCTCTTTTACAACTTTGAATGATAGAATTTCCCATCCGTGGAGATATCTTGTCTCATTTTAGTCATTTTATGGATATACACAACTTCATTATCATTGCTTCTAAATATTTGACACTATTAACAACATTATTATCTCCTTAAATGACTTAGATGACTTTATGGAAGTAGACACATGTGTTAGGGTGGGACACTAGTGTCGATATACGGGTCTAGGACTGACGCTTATGTCCTGGTAGTTAGAAAATAAGTACAAACTTAAAACTTGATGGGGCATAAGATAAACATATTTTAAGAATTATAGGAAAGATAGAAGGTCTGGGTCATCAACATAAGACTAGTCCAACCAAAAGATAGGCCAAAGGGCATAAAATAGAGTAGATGCAAGACTTCTAAAAGCAAGAAAGGTCCAAAACCAATAGGAACAACTAAGGTCTCAGTTTTCCAAGTGTATAAGATTGAGGTGCTATATAATTCATAAATATCATCTACAAGGTTATCTTTTTTAACTCGTAGCTTAAAATCATGTTCATTTTTTTTTTAAAGCATAATTCTTGAGATGATTCTAAATCTATAATCATATTTTAATGATATTTTACTCAAATAGTGTTTTGTTTTTATTTCCTATTTTTAGTAAAATTTATATAAGTTTTTTTTTTTAATTGCATTTTTATAACCAGTTTTGGGTGGCAAGACTTGTCATAACACATAAAATTACACAATGCCACTCAGGGGGGTCACATTTTTCAACACATGTTTTCATGCCTTGGTTGTATTGGGGAATTCTTTGATACTATATTGTTTGTGCTAAGTTTGTGGACTCTTATTAACACTCTCTTCTTGAGGCTAGTATCAAGCTCCTTCATAGGGCATATTAGTAAGCTCTTATGGCATTGCCTTTTTCTTGTGTGTGCATAAATCTAGGCACATTTTTGGTTTCTTTTGCACTGCTCTATTTTTTGGTTGTTTCATATTGCTCAAGGGCACACATGAACACCTAGTCCTCTACATTAAGAGATATTTTATCACAAAAACTACAGGGCCAAAAAATATAACCTCTTTTCTAGTATCGTTTATGCACATATACAACTATTCGTTGATGGTATGAGTCTATATGTGCTTAATTTGTGAGTGTGCCTTAGTTTTCATTTCCACGATGCTTCTTGGTGAGTTATCCTTATTTGCAATGTTTGTCTAAGTGATGGATTTTTCCCTTCCATGTATGAAGTTATGTTTTGATGATTACTAGCACCTTCTTTATTGAAGTTTTATCCTACATGAGAGTTAGATTCCTTTAACATCATCCTTATATTTTCTTCATGTAACACCCTAGTTTAACATCACGATAGGGATATTGATCATTGTGTACTACTACTTTTTTTGATGCACCATTTCTTGGTAGTTTTAAATGATGGATCAACATATCCATTCCTTGTTTATAGTTTGAGTGATGGAGCCATCCATCCATATGTATTATTATCTTGGCACTTCCAATGATGGATTGGCCATCCATGCCTCTTTTATAGCTTTGAGTGATAAAGTTTCTCATTCATGGAGATATATTATCGGAGTTGTTGCCAGGGTCTGAATAACATGAATGCAATGGTCAAGTGATCACATGAGATGAAGCTGGTGCACACCACAAAGAAGCTAAATCAAAGTGAAAACACTGAAAGAGATAATTTTCAAAAGGCAAATAGGAGCAAAATCCAATATTCGATTAACTTAAAATGGCCAAAGTGAAGAATACATATAGGAGAGCATGTAAGTAACTCCTCCACAAAAGGTGGTCAAAGCACCCCAAGAATAGACTATAACTCCTCCATGAAAGGTGGTGACAAGGTGCTAAGAATAGAGAAGTAACTCTCATACCCGGAATAGCCAGTCAAAGGAGTTACTTATGACATTCTTATGACACCTATGACACATCTATGACACACATCTCCACATAAGCTAGCATATCCCACGAATGTAAGAAAACTCCATGTATGCACAAATATATAATATTCCCTAATTAAATAATAGGGAAAAATAAAAACCTACACTAACACCCCCCCATAAGTGCAGCTTAGGTGGGCAGTGTAGAAATATAAAATGGGTCCCGACAACTAGGCCTGATGAGGTACCCATATACAAATGCAATCTCCCATAAGATAGAGAAAAGGAGAAAACCCGTAGGAAAAAACTCCCCCCAAAAGAGAGACATAAAATAAATGAAGAGGCTAGTGGGCCCCCCTGAAGATGATCTTGCTACAGATGTGGACCGCACCCCAAGAAGAGCTCGTATATGAATGAACTTGCTCTCGGTGAAAGGTTTGGTGAAGATGTTCACAACTTGCTCCGAAGACTAGCAAAATATCAAGTCAATGACCTGACTATGAATAAGCTCCCGAATGAAGTGCATGTGAATCTCTATGTGCTTGGTCTACTGGTGCTAAACCAGATTCCTACAAATTTGGATGGTACTCTGGTCGTCACAAAAAATGATGGTGGGCTACCGGATGGGAATGCCAAACTTAGAAATAATCCCCTGAAGCCAAATAGCCTTAGTAGCTGCATTAATAGCTCCCTTGTGCTCTGCCTCTATGGATGATAAAGCAATAGCATTCTGCTTCTTGCTAGACCAACTGATAGGACCAAAACCTAGAGAGAAACTGTAACTAGAAGTGGACTTGCGAGTCTATGAATCGCCAACCCAGTCTGAATCTGTATATCCAACCAAGTCAACCTCTATGCCAAATCTGTAATGAATCTCATATCTATGTGAACTCTGTATGTAATGCAAGATCCTCTTAGCTACTTTCCAATGTAGCTCATGAGGTTTTTGCATAAATGTAGAGACAAGTCCTACTATATATGATATGTCAGGCCTGGTATGAGTCAAGTAGATGAGACTACCAACAAGTTGTCAATACCGAGTGGCATCAACCAATGGTGAAGAACAGTTAGCCTCAAGCTTGACTCCTGATAGAAAGGGAGTCAGAGATGGCTTGCAATCAGCCATGTGAAATTGAGCCAATAAGTCAAGAGCATACTTAGGCTATGCAAGAAAAATCCCTAAATCTAACTGTGAGATCTCGATACCAAGGAAGTAGTGCAACAAACTCAAGTCTGTCATGTCAAATATATCTTGGAGAGATGCCTTCACTGCTACAATAGCTAATGAATAACTCCTGGTGATCAAAAGGTCACCAAAATTAGGAGCGAATCATCCTGCTGCAAGAAGTAGATATTGGGGTCAGAATGGCACCTAGTGAAACCTGTTGTGAGAAGGAAGGAATCCATCTTGGCATACCAAGCTTGAGGGGCCTGTTTGAGGCCATAGATATATTTCCTAAATCTGCATACTAAGGAAGAATCCTGAACAAATATTGGTAGCTACTCCATGTAGATCTCCTCCTCTAGGTCTCTGTGAAGAAAGGCACTCTTCACATCCATCTAGTGCACATCCCAACCATGTGCTACGGCAATAGCCAAGGTGAGTCAAATAGAAGTCATCTTTGCAATAGGTGCAAAGGTCTCTGAGTAGTCAATGCCTGCCACCTGTGAGAAACCCTTGGTGACCAGTCGCGCCTTGTATTTATCAACTGACCCATCTGCTGCAAACTTGTTCTGATATATCCACCTACATCGAACCATCTTCCTTCCCTTAGGAAGTGAAGTCAAGTCCCAAGTGTGATTTTTGATTAAGGAAGAATATTCTTCCTCCATAACATTATCCCACTCAGGTACCCCCGATGCCTCTCGAAAAGTCTATGGATTTAAAACTGAAGCAAAGAAGGCAAGTGGATCTCTCTGATAATCCCCCTAGTGTGTCTGTCATCTGCAGGATCTCCTACCCAAATGCCAGCACTCTCAAGTGTCTGTCTGGCCCAAAGTGGCCCAAAAGTGGGTGAGTTAGGTGCTAACACCTCATCCTCTAACTGACTAGAGGTGGATGACTCTGCATTATTGTCCTCACTATCTGAACTCGAAGAAGAAGAAGAAGTCTCTGGCTCAAGAACTTGTTGTGGCTGATCTAAATCTGAGGAATCATCATGAAGAAGTAGATCTTATGAGAGAGAAGAAGTGCCCAAGTGTTGAGTCTTTAGGACCCTCTTGAAAGAGGACACTTCTCTCAATGAATAACTCATGAGTGGTCGGATCTAAAAGGTGATACCCCTTAACACCATCTAGATATCCTACAAAGATGCAAGGCTTGGACTGACATTCCATAGCTTTGCATTTCTTCTTTGATATGCAAGTCATGGCTGGGGATTCGAAAACCCTAAGGTGCTCAACATCAGGTTTCCTTTTATGCCAAGCTTCAAAGGGTGTTATCCCTTTTAAAACATTGTGAGGAACCCTTTTTTGAATGTAGCAAGCACAATTGATGGCTTCGGCCTAGTACTATGGTGCTAAGGATTTGGAGTGAATCATATAGCTACCCATCTCTTTCAAGAACCTATTTTTGTGTTCTACAACTCCATTCTGTGAAGGACTATAAGTGACTATGCACTGCAAATCAATCCCCTTTGTGGTGCAAAATTGCTCAAACTTGTTGCTAAAATACTCCCCTCCATTATCAGTTCAAATAACCTTGATGAATTTCTCACTCTATTTCTCAACAAGAGCCTTGAAGTCTAGAAAATTTTCAAACACTTCAGAGTTTTGTTTGAGAAAATATATTCAAGTGTACCTAGAGAAATCATCAATGAAAGTGAGGATGTACTTGGCCCTTGTGAAAGATGGTTTGGGAAAGGGTCTCGATACATCACTGTGGACAAACTCCAAAGGTTGTGAAGCCCTCTAGGCTTTGCCTTTGTCAAATTTTTCTTCGGGATGCTTCTCAAGGGAGCACCCCTTGCAAAGTCCTTTTGAGAATTGGACACAAGGCAAGCCAATGACCATGTCATGTTTACAAAGTTGCTCAAGGTAGCGGTAGTTAAGGTGTCCAAACCGCTCATTCCATAATTTGATAACTCCATCTAAATGAGTCAACAATGCTATTGGAGAAGAATCAGGTGCAAAATGTGAGAAGGTGTATAACCTTGCTTAGTGATCTACCCTACCCACTGCCACTGTAGTATCACTATGCAACTCCCTGATAGCCACTGAATCTGGTGAAAACTCAACTCTCATGCCCTGACCAATGTGAGTGATGTGGTACACTGATAGGAGATTGGTTGAAAGAGAAAGAACACTTAGAACATTATTGAATGTTCCTCCTTCCATTTCAACTGACCCTCTCCCTACAACAGAAACTGATGTGTCATCACCCAAACTAATTGAAGTCATGCTCCAAGGCTCTAAAGATGAAAACTCAACTAAGGAAGAGCCCATGTGGTGAGAAGCACCTGAGTCGATGACCCATGAAGATGTAGAAGCTGTTGTAGCTATAAAGGCCTTGCCCTTTTCTTTCTCCTTACCCTTGCCTTTTGCCTTAATAGAATCTTGGGTAGATGAATTCTGCTTGATGGACTCAGGAACACCTATGTTGTGCTTCTCTAGAAGATGAGTTAGGTGATCTATTTGTTTCTTCATGCATTTGTGTTCATCATGCCCTGTCTTCTTACAATAGGCACACTTAACCTTCTCCTTCTTAGGTTTAGCATTGGAGGAGGAAGACTCAGTGTTGTTTTTGGCAGGATTGTTTTTTTTTCTTTCTTCTTCTCCTAGTCCTTGTTCTTTTTCTTCTTCTCCTTTACTGAAGTCTTATCCTTACCATTTCCAGCTATCAAATCTTGGGGTTGAGTAGACTTCATTATGCCCATTTGAATTAGCTTATCTTGCTCCCTAGTCAAGTCGGTAATGAATTAATCCAAAGAAGGCAGTTTCCATGTAGTGCCAAGGGCACTTTTTGTGGCATGGAAAGTGGAGACAAAGACTGAATAGCTTGGACCTAACTTTGCGAGAATAAAAAAGATGAGTTGATCATATTTCTTCTCTATCCTACATTCTTTCAATTGCATTCTTCTCTGTAGGGTGTCAAAGTTGCTAGGACTTAGACTTATGAGTTCGTTTTTGAGCTCATGAACTCTCATCTCATCACACTTCCCAAATAAGACTTATAAGGTGTCCCATATGTCTTTGGGAGTCTTGGTGATTTCTAAATGGAAGAGAAGTTTTGGAGACACGAACAAGCTTAGTAATCCATATGCTTCATCACTACGATTGTACCACTTGACCTTTTCAGCGTCAGTGTTGGGTTCTACTTCAGTACCCATGGTGATCCTATACAACCCTTTACTTCTAAGAATGATTGACATTTTAACCTTCTATTCATGATAGTTGAAGGGTGTTAGGAGTTTAAGTTGAAAAGAATCCATTTTAAGCTAAATTTAGGTGAAGTTGTGTTGATTGCAAGTTGTGAAATTATGCAGAAAGGAGAATGAAAGCAAAGATTGCAAGTGTTGAAAAGCAATCACACCCCCCCCAAAATGTTGAGCCCCCCTCCCAAATATTCAAGTGCACGCTCAAAAGATGTCAGACTCAGCTGAGAATGTGTCTTAGAGCAATTAGTGCAAGACTTTAAGCAAACAGGACGTCGGACTCAGTCGAAAATGCGTCTCGAGAGACCCAAATTTTTGGCACTTTATAAAGTAGTGTATTTTTGACAATTATCTAGCCTAAGTTGTAGAAAATTGAAAACTAAGCACTTTTTCAAAAGATGGAACTCAAATTTGAGCTACCGCTTGTAGGATTTTAAAGTTTTAATTTCCCGTAAACTAGTAATTTTACAAAAAAATAGCACTAAAACATTTTTAAAATGTCTGTTTTGAGAGAGAAAATGGCCTTCCAACCACTCGTTGGACTCGACACGGAGTGAGGAATCCAAAAGAGGTCTTTGTGAGGGGGAATTGGCCTCCTGCCAACCCGGGCCTCACCCTTCGTCTTCGTAGGTCGAAGATACAAGTTTTTAAAACCTTTAAACTGCTTTTTTAAATGCTAATTTTATAATATGACTTTAATTCAAAAAATCAAATGACTGATTTATGAATACGAGATCAAAATAATTATGAAGAAATTAGACAAAAGCAGATTTTACCAATTTTGCTTAGTAGAGAGTGGGCCCACCAAATGGAGCGTTGGGAATAGTTAGGCGCTTAAAACCAAAAAGGTCTGATTTTTGTTGTTTGTTGCTACTATGCAACAGAGCAGATGTCCAGCAAGGACGCCAATGAGAGGCTCCTCTCTCTCACGCCCTATGTCAGTCTCCACTCCCTACGCCCTTCTTCCACGCAGCCTTCACTCCTTTGAGATTCCAACGCCCAGCAGCTAAAAGTGGTCCTTTTCTCCTTCAACATGTCTCAAATGAACATCTGAAAAGCCAACGCCATGTGTCAAAATGTGACGCCAATGCTGGTGAAAAAAATAGAAACTACAGAGGATGCCAAGTGTAGAGCTGTCAAAAAATGGCGCCACTTCTCCAACAGCGACGCCTTAGATCTGAAATGCCATTTTGACACAGTAGATATGCATAGTAGTTGAAAAAAAACTTGCAGATCCAAACACCATGAAGGCAATCCACAGGAAAGATAAATGTAACACAAGAAATGATATTGAAAGGCTTTTTCAGATCAGATTTGGAAATAAGAAAAAGAACATAAAGAGAACTCCACTCCTCACGTTTTCAAAATAAACTAATAGCATAACCAGACACACGATTATCAAACCTGCTCTGATACCATATCGGAGTTGTTGCCAGGGTCCAAATAACGCGAATGCAGTGGTCAAGTGATCACACGAAACGAAGCTGGTGCACACCACAAAGAAGTTAAAGGAAAGTGAAAACACTGAAAGAGATAATTTGCAAAAGGCAAAGAGGAGCAAAACCCAATATTTGATTAACTTAAGATTGCCAAAGTGAAGAATACATATAAGAGAGCATGTAAGTAACTCTTCCACAAAAGGTGGTCAAAGCACCCCAAGAATAGACTGTAACTCCTCCATGAAAGGTGGTGACAAGGTGCTAAGAATAGAGAAGTAACTCTCATACCCGGAATAGTAGGTCAAAGGAGTTACTTATGACACCTATGACACATCTATGACACACATCTCCACATAAGCTAGCCTATCCCACGAATGTAGGAAAACTCCATGTATGCACAAATATATAATATTCCCTAATTAAATAATAGGGAAAAATAAAAACCTACACTAACATATATTGTCTCATTTTAGTCATTTCATTGAGATACATAACTTCATTATAATTTCTTCTAAATATTTAATACTATTGACAACATTATCATCTCCTTATGGTGAACAACTTATGATATCCCCAACACTTATCGATTTATGTTTAATCAAGTAGTGGATTCAAACCACTCATGTAAATTTATTCCTTTTTTAATGGTCCTATTCTTCTTTCACATAGGTTGGCTTATTCCCTTATAAATAAATATTAGCAGCCCCATTGCTTATCACTATCTTCAAGATTATGCATATTGAAAGCAATTTTCATATTCAACCCCATTTCATCTTTAACTTGGCGTTTACAATATTTAGACACCCATGTATCACGACAAGATGGAATGGAGTCCATAAGGAGACTTGAACTTTTAAGAAATTCTCGACACTTAGTTTTCATTATACACAGGTACCTCATTAGGCTTAGTGCAGGGACCCATTTTCAAATCCTTCAACTTCAATTTTTTAAACACCTCTTATGTTATACTTATGTGGGGTGTTATTGTAGTTTGTTATCTACACAAAACTTAAGTTTACTTAGAGTAGATATTATAACCTAAGAATATTTATATTACTCCTATTTTTTTAATTAGGAAATATTAAAATAATGCCCAAGTATGCAGCCTAATACAAAATAATTAATTTACTTAATTAGTAGAATTAAAGGGTAAAATCACCAAGCTAATCATAGAAAGGTGAGGTATTATGACCAATGGGATTAATTATAGGTTTAACCTTATAAATCTCATAAATACATCCTTTTCTTGTGTGTTTCATATATTCAAGTATTTAGAGAAAATCATTTGGGAGGGATGTAGTCCTATAGAAACATCCATGTGTGCCTAAGAGCACCCAAGCACTTGGAGATGCTTGTGAGAGTTTTATATATATATAACTCTCATAAGCATCTCCAAGACAACATGCAAGTGCTTGGGTGCTCTTAGGCTATATATATGTTAGTCTATTTTTTATGGATTTGTATGCTTGAAAGAAAGATCATGGGTTGTTTTATGTATAAGTGACAAGAATCTTGAGGACTTCACAGATGTCCACATGGTTTTAGAATCTCTATTGACTTTTATAATAGACATATTTTGGATCAACTTATATCTCTAATGCATTTAATTTTGTTAATTGAAAGCATGCAAATATATTCATTAAGAAAATAAAAATAAGTTCATTCCTGATCAAAAAATCAAATAAAACTAAATCACACCCTAAATTCAAAGTCTATATCAGACCAAAGGCCTAAGAAAGTGTCAAAATCAAAGGCCAAATGCCACCAAACTCACCTAAAAATAATAATAAAATATCAAAGTGCCATAGGCACACAAAACTATAAACATAACAAAGCCAATCCAATCAAGGCACACATGCTATCTAGTTTATTGTTTGAGGCAAGGGATCATTGGGCTCATCTCCCCACCTATAATCACTAGTTGAATCAATTGTATTATGCATTGGCTCCCATTACCTCTATTGATCTAATTCTTTAGTTTAATTTTCCTCTCTTTGATGTTTCCTTTCTGAAGAGATTAATAAAGTCAATTACAGGGACTTACCCTGCAAAGAGGAAACCCATCCACGTATTCCATACCCACTTTGAGGAGAAGACCATCCTCCATGACAATCCACAAGCATAGAATGTCTTTGAGGGGAGGAGTATAAAAAATAGAATGGCTTCATGAATGACACCAAGCCTTGCCACGCTCTCTCTATCCATGCCCTCAACTAGTGGAGTTATGCCAAGGGGAATACTCTACTAACCACATAAGGGGCATTTCCCAAATTTCCAATCAAAGTGTGGGGGTGGTTCACCTCCAAGGCCACTTTATTAGCTTGAACTTGTATTTGAATCATAGATTTAGATAACACAAATTAAATTAGTCACGATAAAATATTTGTTCAAATCTTCATGATTGAATATCCATAGTTGAAATAAAATTTCAATGTGAAATATATACCATTTTTTATTTTTATTTTTGCAAGAAGTAAATCACCATCCTCTAGTAAGACTGTGTTGCAACCAAAGGGCTAGGGTCTAAAGAGTTAGAAAAAATAATGGATCTAATCCCAAATCTTTTGAGCATCAATAAAAATACTTAAGATGCTTTTGAGAGACTCATGTTGCCTAATAATGGATCTAATCCCAAATCTTTTGAGCATCAATAAAAATACTTAAGATGCTTTTGAGAGACTCATGTTGCCTATAAGGATGGGGTATTTGGGGTTGTGCAAGCCACTATGTAGACTCAAAGTGTGATAAATATACTAGTCTCGGTAAAAAAATAACATCAAGATTTCATTGATTGTTAATTGTCCATAAGGCATTCGCTTGAGGGAAATCCATTGATAACCAGGTTGGGGTTTATACTAGATAGTGTGAGTGTCTACGTGCCATCTCCAACCCCATATCAATAGTGTGTAAAACATCACTAAGAATTGCCATTTTAATCTCACTAATAGACTCAAAGTATCCAAAGATGAGACCACATTCAACTTTGATCTCAAGCTAAGTAAACCAAGATCTGGTGGAACTGTTGAAGAGGTTTACAATCGTGTGAATGCATATTTTGAAAAATTTGAGGGCCTTCACCCAAGGGACTTCAACAAATGGAACGCCATGAAAATTATAACAAGATACCTTCAAAGAGAATGAGTGCTGATGAAGAGTCCATTACATAATTTGTCTCCTTTCCACACAAGCTAGTGTTTGATGGCTTCCCAAGTTTTCCATATACTTTCAATAACAAAGATGTCTGCAATTTTTTAGGCATAGAAGCAATAAACATGGTGTGAAAACTAAGTCCTTTCCAATCAACATGACCATAGGGGATACCAGATGTAATGCAATGTTTGGCAAGCAATTTCCATGCCTCTTGACCTTCGATCGCTAGATGGATCCATTTAATGCACAAAACAAGACCCTTTTTTTAATGTCAACGAGGCCAATGCATCCAACTTCTATGGGATGACATTTAAGGTAAGATCAGTAAGGTTTTCATGATGTAAAATATTTGAAAAATGGATTTCAGGATTCATCGTGTGAAAATATATTCTCCAATGTTTCGAGTACCAAATGTGTACTCATCATCAGACATCAAAGGTCCTAGGACACTCAATGAAATCTTTGTTTTCCCTCAAAGTTGGCCCAAAGAAGCTTCTCTAACCTATTATACGTAACATTGGAAGGGGCCCAACAAAAAACTTCTCTAACTTAAAACTCAAAAACTACCTTTTAAAACAAGAATATTAAAATTGGCATCATATCGTTCCTTTTATAAAAGGCGTACCATTATGTATCCACATCCTCTTAAAAATAGAGCATCCCCATATTTTGTGTTTTCCCTCAAAGTTGGCCTAAAGAAGTTTCTCTAACCTATTATACGTAACATTGGAAGGGGCCCAACAAAAAACTTCTCTAACTTAAAACTCAAAAACTACCTTTTAAAACAGGGATATTAAAATTTACAGCGTACCGTTCCTTTTATAAAAGGTGTACCATTATGTATCCATATCCTCTTAAAAATAGAGCATCCCCATATTTTGTGTACGTCAGGGATTGTACTAAACAAAATATTGACTACAATTTGACCATGAAAATTATGTTAAGCATAGGGAAGCCCTGGGTTAACCTAGGTAACAATGAAACTTATTGTAAAACCCAATACAAATGAACTCAAGATACCCTTAAACATACTCTGGACCAATTTTAAACATACATATACAGGACCCCTGAATATTCAATACAAAGCTAAACTTTTTCAAAATCAAGTTTATTTTATATATTTATATATATCCCCCCAATCATTGACCTCCCAAACATCAAATGTGCCATAAATAGAGCCATTTTTCATGACATAGGAAGAGGAAAAATTAAATGCCAATAATAGATGGAGCATGCCAATACAAATATATTGTTGGTCTTTGTGCTCAACCATAACTCCATGGTAAACCTGACAACTTTTGTCATATGACAATCTCTCGAGCCCATTAAAAAAGATTTATGTGCTTAGAATCCAAACTTTAGTACGCTTGTACACTATTTTTTTTTTTTTTAAATGTTATTTTAATTTTTCCGAGGAAAGAATCCAAACTTTATAATTGACTTCCATTTGTAAGGGTTTTTATCGTATTTCACGTGTCTTATAAGTTTGAACGTCGTCACATTTATTTGTAATATTTTAATAATATAAATTAAGACATTTGGATTTTTTGTATAATATTTTTTGACGTTTTTAAATGAAAATATAATTTTAATTAAAATTCATTTCTTATAACGATAGTGGAACTAATAATATTAATTTAATTTAGGTATATAACTTTAATGAAATAATCAGATAATATGGAATATATATTAGAAAGTTATATATGTATGTTATAAAGTAGATTTGTGTGGTCGTTGGTGATTTAATTTATTGTAAATGATTCGTATAAAGAGGTTTTGGACTTCTCATATTGATTTCGTTGACTCTAATCAAACATTGATATGTTTATTCGATCAAATTATATATTTAATAAATTAAGGCGTTTAAATTATTTTTATAATATTTTGTATTGACATTTTTAATTGAAGATATTAATTTTAATTAAAATTCATCTCTCAAAATGATAATGGAATTAATAGTATTGATTTTTCTTTGGTGTATAATTTTAATGAACTAATTAGATAATATCGAGTATATATTAGAAAGAAATATATATGTTTTAAGGTAGGTTTGTGGTAGTCGTTGGTGACTTAGGTTTATTAGAGGTAACCAGTATAAAGAGGTTTTGGACTTCTCGTTTATGTCTCACGCGAGTTACGTTGACTCCAATCAAACACTCACTTGTTTACCCAATCGAATTATATATATGTATTAAAAAATAATAATTATTAAATTATTTTTTAAATAGATAATGTTATTCTTCCATAAATATTATATAAAAAAGAAAAAAGAATTGATTAGATTTATAAATAGTCAGTGTTATTTTTCTATTCGACATTATGTAATTATAAAAATATTTTTCAGGGTTTAAGTCTCACATAGGATAGTCAAGCTTCGAGATTTTTAGTTTTTTCATGTTTTTTGAATTTTCAAGGAGGGGATTTCTGATTGGGAGGTTCAAGGGTTAGGTTTCATTTTTGAAGTTTTTAAGTTTTAAGGATATTTTATAGCAATCTATTATTTGTTTATTTTAGGTTTTTCAAGGTCAAGATTTCTGAGTATTCGGTTTTAGGTTTTATAGGATTTGGGTTTTATGGTTATCAGTGTTGGATTTTTCAGGGTTTAGATTTCAAGATCTAAGTTTTAGTTTTTAGATTTCTGGTTTTCAATTTCAATTTTTCAGTTTTGGGTGTTGAGGTTTTCACGTTCAGGTTTTTCAAGATCTAAGTTTTAGGGTAATGATTTAGTTACAGTTTTGGGGGTTTTTAGGTTTCAAGTTTCCTAGTCTTCAAGGTTCTTATTTCGTGATTTTTGAGTTTTTGTGTTGAAGGTTTTCATAATCAAAGCTTTCTATATTTAGATTTTTAGGTTTTACACTTCAATTTAAAATATTACATAGAATTATTAAATTACATAAAATATCGACATTTCTATCCATATTTTGAAATTGAAATTTTCGGCATCATTTTTTTATATTTTAAATTTTCAAATTTCAATTTTTTTTTTATAATTATTCTTCTATCGATATTATATTAAAAAAGCAAAAAGAATTAATTAGATTTATAAATACCCAATGTTATTTTTCTATCGATATTATGTAATTATAAAAATATTTTTCAGGGTTTAGGTCTCACATAAGATAGTTAAGCTTCGAGATTTTTAGTTTTTTCGTGTTTTTCGAATTTTCAAAAAAAGTATTTCCGATTGGAAGGTTCAAGGGTTAAGTTTTGTTTTTAAAATTTTAAGTTTTAAAGATATTTTATAATAAATACATATAATTCTATCATCAAATAATATTGAAAACCATAATGATATCTCTCAAATTTGAATTTATTATTTAATCTTTTATTACATTAACATATTGTCTTTTCTCTCTCAGAAACCATTCTTGACCTTTTGTGGACTTAATATTTAAATTATTTGTGGACGTTAATATATAATTTAAATTAAATTAAAGTAGGGAAATGGAACAAACGTTCTGCGCCTTAAAGTGCCTGCATGGGCATAACGTGCAGGGAAGATAATCCGAACGAAAACGAATATGCTCTAATATTAAATTATGTGGGCCCCACACAATCAGTGCCTTGACCGCCACGGCTTTTTTTATTTTTGGGGGCGGGGGTATTTACCACACCTCGAAAATCTAGGTGGCACGTCACGGTTGTTCCGTAGTCGCTAGACTGCCAGCTGTCAAAATAGACGGCGTACATAATCTATAAAATATATTGTGGACAGATGACTTTTTGTTTTAATTCCTGCAAAACGATGCATCTTTATAGCCGTACGGTGGGCTCCACTTTATGATTCGTCTTGCTCTCCTGTTGTCCAGCTTGGGGACAACCGTACCTGTGGGGATGTCAACGTCAGTCAGAATGTTCGAAAAAGATGTTATGATTGCATGTGCAGCTGCCTCACATAAAATGTCAACAACAAACCCGTCTTGACAATTTTTAATGTTGTTGGAAAGGGAGAGTATAAAGACTTAACAATAAAAGCAGGTTTCAAATTTGATGGTCAACTTTATTAAGTTGAAGAAAGAAACATTCCAAATTATTTATATATATAATATATATATTTTTGGGTTAATAGTTAAAATAGAAAACATCTATATTTATGAAAAATGTAATTTACAATTTACAAATTTATTAATTTACAATATAATATATAATAAAATAATTTTATGCTAATTATATGTAACACTTGTTTCCTAAAATCTTGTTTTTGTCTAAAATATATTTTAAAATGCAAATACTACATTATCAACTCAAACTAATTTGATTTAAAAAAATCAATTAATAATTATGTAAAATCATTAATAATAATGCATTCATGTTCATCATTAAAGATGAAAAAATTAAACGCATGCAAAATCACAAATTTTAATTATCAATAGATTTATATTTTTCAAAACTTTACCCATTGTGTATGGAAGTGAGCATAGAGCAACACAACTCGAAGTCATGATATAGTAGTGCATCTAGGGCACATAAGTTAAGGTAACGGTCATCATTATAGGGGGATGTTGTAGTAGTATTAGGTCAAATCTGTTGTGTAGACTTGCACCTCAACTATAAACTAGTTAGCTCAGTGTCTATAGATTTTTAAGCTTATATTTTTGGTCCTTTTATCCAATGATCCATAATTCTTGCAGATTTAAAGGTCCATGTGAATAATGTCAAAAATGGAAGTCTTAGGAAGTCATTTGGTTGCATCCATGTCGTTAAGGAAGAGACGATTATCACCTATAAACAAATCAAAATCCAAATAGAAAGGTTTATCTTGATAAAACTTGGATTGATTTGAAAGTTTGTGGCTCAGGGACCTTGTGAGCAAAAGCTACGAACATGGGCATCAACACATTGGAAAGTGAAGGGACAAGTGGACATTTGTTTTGGGACGAGGTTTTTTTAATTATTGTTTTTACTTCTAAAGAAGACCAAGATCATGTATTTGAATAAGGACCTTAGTTTTTTGGCACATTAGGGATTTTCATGGCTTTATGGAGCTCTTGTTTTGACTTCTCACAAGAACACCCTAAGGACTGGTTTGGTTATGATTATTTAATCTCTTTACACATTTTTGGGTTAATTCCATTATTACGAAAATTGGGAACTCCTTAGAGGAGATGATATGTATTTCTTCAAAAAGTCATAACAAAGAACATATTACTTATGTTAATATTTGTATCCAAATGGATGTAAGTAAACTCTTACCTAATTGGTCTAGATGAAATCACCAAAAGGGAATATATTTGAGCAAACTATAAACTATTAAGGTCTTCCATTTCAGTGTTTGAAGTGTCACTCCCATGGGCATCTAGCTCAAGACTATTCCCCTAAAAGTGATGGCCAAAAAAAAGGTTGAGAAAGATGACTTGCAGGTAGTTGACAAGAAGGGGAAAAGAGATCATAAACGTATATCCAAAGGAAAGGAGAAATTATAAACTCAAGTTGGGTTAAACCCTAACCTTTTTGTGAGCACACAATAAGATGAAGGGAATCCGAAGGTAATGATTGCTTTAGATCCCATGAAGGATACCAAAATTTTGATAAAGGCCCTAAGATAATGGTTGTTTTAGATCTTTCGAAGGATTCCAACACAATTCAAGTTGAAGTCAGTCCAAGAAAGGTGCGAAGAAAGGTAGGACAACAAAAAACAAGCAAAGTAGATTTAGAGGAGGCCGTTTTAGCCCTTGTCAATCCAAGTAAAAGTGGAGTAGAGCCTTTAAGTAGGGTTTCTTTAGAAATAATTGTTGATCTTGGCATTGATTGGCTTGTTGGTAATAACTAAGATCCTTGGTTTTTAGCTTTACACTCATGGGTTGATCCTCACATGCCAAAGGAGAAACAACCCAACTAGGCTAAGTCAATCATGTGATCCTCCAAAAAATAAGGTCTTTAATATTTTTATGATGTTTAACCTTGGGCCTTGACTCTTTGTACTTTATGGGGTTGCTAAACCCTTTTTTATTTTTGCTATACTTTTTACTTGAGGTGTGCTTTCATATCACCCATATTTTTTATCGAACATGTATTATATTTTTATCTATTAAATTGTATCCATACTTTCATATTGTTTAACCCTAAAATGAAATTGTGTGGGTATGTATTTCACTTTAAGCATAGGGTTAAGAATGTAGAAACGAAATGGTACAAGGGTGATAATCATATCTATAACAAACCAATTAAATGCTAAACTCAAATATAAGCATACACTTAACTTACTATGTTGAGATAGTCTAAATATAGAAATTATAACTATGCCAGATATAGAAATGATAAAGAAGAGAAGTACTTAGCTTATTCTGATGCTAATGCAGTTCTGAATCTGGAACAAGCTAAAAGAAGATGGGAAAAAAAATTTGGAACAATTATCAAATCCTAGATCTAGAGTCTTTGGCTATCTGGATAGTTGTATCAGTGTTAGATGGTTACGTTGACATTACTATTTGAGTCTGATGATAGTGTCATGTATAGAATATCTAGTGAAACAAGATGCAACCACTTAGATGCTTATGGGTTTGGATTCACCTTTACTCAGGTGCATTTAGATCTGGGTCATGGATTGTGACTCCTTATGAAATGGTAAAACCTTAGCTTTCCATCTTCAATGTGACCTTAGGGAAAAATGGGTTAGTGGGCATAAAATGTTGAATTGACCCCAATGACCCCATTGTCAAAGGAAGTTGCCTACATAGCCAATACTCTAAAGATGGTCTCAGACTAATGTAATTCTCCCTGATGTGTTTTCTTGTGTGTGGATCATGCAATGTGTGTAAAGCAAGTACAATAGTGACCTAGCTTATAACTTGGCAAATAGGAATCCTAGGCTGCTCCTGTAGTACTTCTGATTTATCTTTTTTAGGATTATGGAATGTAACCTTAAGGTTGATAAAGAGCTGAGTAATAAATTAGGGAACAAAATACTACAGTATCAATAGCCACTGATTTGCACAATAATTAACTTATTTGAATATTCTATAAATAACAATGAATTAAAAAAGGTGTACTTGGCTAAAAAATATGACTGAGAGAGACAAGTGGTAGGTAGGGAAGTGATGCAGGAATAGTGCAAAGTGTCATCAACAGAGAATAGTTGTCATCACCCTGTTTGGACAATAACACGACCCTTTTACCAATAACATATTGTGTTATTGACCTCCTATGTTACATTAATGGCCCTGTGTAGGTGAAGCAATGAAAATTTGGGTAAACCTTCACTCTATTTTGGGAAGCCTGTGCCTGTATGACCAAGACTTGGATCATTGTCTATTTTTTGCTTTGATTGGTTTCACTATGAAAACCTAAGCCTCCATGCTTACTAGCATTTTGATGAACACAAGTGGAAAATAGATGGAATTAGTAGGGTAGGCTAGGCAAGACCTCAACACCCCATGTGTTGAGCATTGCTTACATACCAATACCTTGAAAGGGGATCAATCCCAATGTATTTCTCCCGATCTAAGTGTTAGTGCAAGTGAGAGTGATGATAGTATGTCTAAGTATGAATGACAATTTGAATACTTTGAGTGTGAATTGAGATTGTAAACCTAGGTAAACATGAGCTCTAGGATGTTATAGATGGATGTATGTAGAAATCAGGGTAAATAGGGATCAATAACCTTAATTTGTATAATTATTTTTAAGAGAGAGGAAAGGAATGAATACTCCTCATTAGGTATGTAAACCAATACAAAAACCTAGTGAAATCATGTGTGTGGAAATGGTGATCAAACGATGAATAATTTGGGTTGGGTTGATGGCTTGCCCAATCCCCATGTGTCGAGAGATCAAGAACTCAATCTAGACTTGACTCCATCATTGCCCACCCATGTTTTGTGGATCATAATATGTGAATAAATAGGATTAGATTGATGACTTGTCCAACCCTCTTATGTAGGTAGCTCAAGAACTTAAGTAAGCCATGACTCCATCATTTCCTACCCATGTGCAGTACAAGATGCTAAAACTAAAACTATGTGGTGTTATGAAGCTATAAAAGATGGCTCTATTTTACTTGAGAATATTGAAATGTAAAATGGCTCAAGGGCCACTCAGGAACTCGAGAATGTAAAATAGCTCTAGGCCACTTAGGAATGCCAACTATTGTAGATGAAATGAGGCATCAATATGATGTAATCCTAGTGCAAAATTGGTGCATATGGTGTCTAGAGTAGACAACATGGAGAATGGCATGGAGTTGTCATTCCATTTGAGATAACTTGTGCAAAATTAAGCATAGGGAAAATAATGTGTCATGTACATTGCCCCCAATTCTGATATTTGTGCATATGGATTCTAGACTGAGTTATAGTAATCTATGTCTATGCATATCTAAAACTAAAATGAGAGTGATTATGTTGTGCATGATGCCCCTAATCTAAGCAAACCTATGTAATTCTATGTAAAACTGAATATATACTGAGCATATGATAATATGTAACTGAGACTATACAAATCTAAATTGTACCTACTATACCTTTCTAATAATCTTGGAATTTTATGTGTTTAAGGCTACTGGTCAATAGCATGGTGGGTGGACTATAGCACATTACACTCCTAACAGAGTACTACGCTATTGTCCAAAAGTGTTTTTATTGAAAAAACTAAGAATGGTATGTCTATGATTGTATTGCACTATATTTTCCTAAGTCTGAGCTATGTAATATGTGTTTGCATGTTAAAAACTATGTTTTGAGTGCACTAGGATGCCCTAATCTCTTTGACAAACCCATATTAATGCCCCCTCTTTTGAATGGAGTTGTTGAACCTCTGCAATAACTATCCTTAAAATAAAATCTATACATCATGTCTATTCAACTTAAAATATATGATATTTGCATGATAAACCAATATAATAAGTATAAATGGCATCAAAATGTAAAAGAGATTGAGCATAAGTTGGCAATGTATGATGTATGTTAGATATAGCATTCACAAGTTTGTCAAGATAAATATAATAATTTAAGCATGTTTTTTTAATAAAACACCAGGGGTAAAAACTTTATTAAAACTCGGAAAACCAAAGTACAAAGCAAGAAACAACAAACACCCAAAACAACCAAAAACAACCCCAACAAGCCAACATCCAACCTCACTCGTCTATACCATTCTTGTCTTCGAGAAGAATTCTCACCATATTATCCCTGATTTCCGCCAGTAGCGAAGCCTCCTCAGCAACCAGGCATTCCTCAGTTATCTCCGAAGCCCGCTTTGCCAAACAATCAGCAGCTCTATTCCATTCTCGCGAAATATGATCAAAAATCACAGAGTCCATAAGCCTACTAACCTGCCAAATCTGTTGAACAATCAAGGAAAGTTGCCAGCTAACTCTTGACGTCGTACCATCTCGGATCATATTAATCATGATAAGCGAATCGGCCTCACAAACCACACTTCGCCATCCTAGCTCATATGCTTTTCATATCGTGAATAAGATGGCCAAACCTTCCATTTGGTTGACTGTCTGAATACCCCTGTGGGTCGAAAACATGAAAATCACCGAACTCGCCGCGTCCCTAGCAACCCCTCCAATACCCGCCAGACCCGGGTTACCACGAGACAAGCCGTCCGTGTTAAATTTCAAAAAACCTGCTTGGGGGGGTGTCCATCTCCCCTCTCTCTGAATTCTCTGCCTCCCTACACCCCTTCTCCTCCCAAACTCATCATCTTGACAAAAGAATTTCAAATTCAACCTACCTGCCAGCACCGAGTCCCTCTGCCCCAATGGCAAAGTCGCCTCCCCTTTGGCACGAACGGTCTCTTGTATCATGCTTAAGATTCTCTGCCAGACTTGGTTGGCCTCCTTCCGCGTCTCCCTAAAAATCTGTCGATTGTGTTCCAGCCATACCTGCCAGAGCACAAAGGTGGGGCCAGCGAACCAAACGTTTTGTAGGAAATGCGCCACAGGGGGAGGTCTCCCAATCTTCGCACAGAATTCGCTCCATGAAGAGACATGAAGACAGCTTCCTCCCCAAACACTCCACCATGCATTCCACAGTCAGTTAGTATACTGGCATTGAAAAAAAATATGAGCAGAGTTCTCCTCTTGAGCGCCACACAGAACACAACAGGATGGTCCAGCAAATCCCCTTCTTCTGATATTGTCCCAGGTCAAACAATGATTCCATGCAAGAGTCCACATAAAACACTTGCACTTTGGCCAGGCAATGCTGTTCCATATCCATTTCCACCAATTAACCTCTCTGACCCCCCTGAAGTTCTGCACAACAAGTTCCTGATACCCAACTGAAATAGTGTACTTACCTTTAGGGTGAGGATACCACGCAAGTTCATCCATTCCCCTAAGGGGACAATAGGTGCGGCTGGACAGAATCCCTTTCAGCTCCTTGCAATCCACCCCCAGACCCCTAATGGGCCACTCCTCCACATTTTTCCATCTCGCTTCCAATAGCTGATTTTGCTGTCCAACAACTTTAAAGTCACTCACTTTACACCAGCCAGCCTCACAGAAAGTTTGAGCCAGAACCTGAAGGTGTGGGTACTACGACACAATGGGAGGAAACCCATCCCACGAGTCATACCAAAACTGCACCTCCTGCCCACTTTTGCAAATCCAAAACAACCCTTTTTTTATTAGGTCGGCTCCTTTCTTCAGCGTGTCCCATATCACCGACCCCATTCCCATCAGCGTGTATCTAGGAATGTCTTCCAGAGACTGCCTCAAAAAATATATGTGCGACAAAATTTTAGCCTAGCTCTGCTCCTGCTCGGTGCACCACCTCTAATATAACTTAGCCACAAGTGCAGTACCTGCCAGCGTGGATTGTCTTAATCCCAATCCGCCAAGCCTCTTCGGACTACAAACCACCTCCCATTTGATGAGGCTCCACTTAGTTCTCGACAGGTTCCCCGCCCACAAGAATTGACGTGCCAAGATATCCAACTCCCTAACAAAACTGGCCGGTGCCACCTGAAGCATACATCTGTATAAGGGAAGCGCCTGAACAACAGCCTGGATCAGCTGGACCCTACCTGCAAATGATAGCCACCTATGAGTCCAGTGGTTAACCTTAGCCCTAAATTTGTTCAAAATCCCCAACCAAGACTCCTTAGATAGTCTTCCCGAGGAGATCGGGATGCCGAGATACATAACCGGAAGGCTACCAATTTGGAATCTAAGAATTTCAGCCACTCTCCTTTGAATAGCAATAGGGGTATTAAAGAAGTAAATTGAAGATTTATCTTCATTGATAGCTTGCCCCGAAGCTGATAAATAGGTATCCAAGCATCTACGAAGACTGTTGGCCTCCCTTAAGGTAGCCCTTCCCATCAACGCTACATCATCCACGAACTGTAGGTGGGAGAGAACCAGCAGTCCACCTCCCCACATCCACCCTTGGATCTCTCCAACTCTAGTGAGATCCCTGATTTTCCTCCCCAACCCTTCTGCCATGAGAAGAAACAGATATGGGGAAAGAGGATCCCCCTGCCGTAGTCCTCTCTCAGCGCTGAAAAGGTTAGAGTTTTCACCATTGACCAACACCAAAAATGAGGTCGAGGTAATACAACTCATAACCCACTCAATCCATCCCTCTCGAACCTAAAGGCCTCCAGCACCTTCCGCAGAAAGGACCACCTGACCCTATCGTACGCCTTAGACATGTCCAGCTTCACAAACATGGCCTTCTCTTTGGAATTGTACATCGAGTGTACCACTTTTGTAGCTATCACAATGCCATCCAAAATCTGCCTGCCTTCCACAAAACTGCTTTGCTCTTCTGAAACCAGCTCCTTCAAACACCGCTTTAACCTTTCGGTGATCAGCTTCGAGAGGATTTTGTAAATAACATTACATAGCGAGATGGGTCAAAATTGACTTAAGTAGTCAGCCCCTTCCCCCTTAGGAATGAGGGCCAAGAAAGTGGAGTTCAGTGCCCTCAGCATTTGTTTGCTATCCTGGGATTCCCGTACCACCGCTAAGAGGTCCTCTTTGATAATTTCCCAAAACTCTTGATAAAACTCTATCGAGAATCTGTTCGGTCCAGGAGCTTTACCCTTCTTCATCTGAAAAACTACTCTCCTCAATTCCTCCTCCGTTATCGGGCTCCTCAATTTAACCTTCATGTCCTGAGAAACCAAAGAAGGAATACTAGCCAGGATCGAGTCCTCCACACCCTCCATTCGCTGTCCATCCTCCTGGAGAGGGCGCTAAAATACTGCTCAGCCTCCCAGCACATATCTCTGGTTGAAGACAAAACCTCTCCTCTCTCTGTGACCAACGAGCTTATGACATTACCGTGGCACCTAGCTTTAATCGTGTTGAAGAAGAAAGCAGTATTTCTGTCTCCTTCCTGCAACCAATCTATCCTGGCTTTCTGCTTCCAAAAAATCTCCTCTCTCAATTCCCACTCCTCCAACATTTTGGCCGCCCTTGCTTCCTCTTGCAGCAGTGCATCAGTTAAGACATCCTCCCTGATCACTCTGGTAATGTCATTTAATTCCTCCAGCACCCTTTTCTTTTCCTGGAAAATATTCCCAAAGCTGTGCCTATTCCATCTTTGGAGCCTATATTTCACATGTTGGAGAAGCTTAGCGAACATAAACATTGCTGTCCCATTCGCTGGCCATCCTTCTCTCCACCAATCCGAAATAAGGCCAAACAAGTTCTGATCCCGCAACCACATAACCTAAAATCTAAACGACGGCTTTTTATGCCTAAAAGCAGATGAGATGTTTAGCTTGATTGGCCAATGGTCCGAACACCTCCAATCCAGAATCTCAAACCTGAGAGTCCACCAACCCCCCACCCAAAAGCAAGATGCTAAAAATCTGTCAATTTGTTCTGCTATGAAACTATCCCCCGGTCTTCTGTTATTCCATGTAAATCTGCCATTACTCAGCTTGATGTCCACTAAATTTAGTTTCGAGATCTTATCTCTAAGCAGAAATGCAGAAGGCTCCATTCTTGTGTTTCCTCCCATTTTTTTTGATAAGTCCATAATAGCATTAAAATCTCCTGCTAGAATCTAAGGCATATAAGGAAATTCATTACGAGCCACCTTAATATTATTTTAGACCAGAATCTTACCTTGCAAATCATTCAGAGCGTACACATTTGTCAGAAGTACATACTCTCCCGAATCCGTACAAAGGGTGACCACTGATAATGTCAATTTGAATGCCAACCAAACCACTAGCTTAACCTTGCTCGGATTCCAAAAACACGCCAATCCTCCTGCTGTCCCCTGTGCCCTATGCATTGGCATGATCCTTGACCCCATATCCTCGGTGTTATATCCAACATATACTCCACTGCCACTTTTGTTTCTTGTAGAAAAAGGAAATCTGGATGTTGACTCCTCACTAATTCATGAATAGCCTTTTGTCTGAGGGCACTGTTCAATCCCCTCACATTCCATGATAACACAATCATTTAGATGGTGGCAAAAAATGGGCATCCAGGGGCCTCACAGCCCCTGATTCCACTAAATTCTCTCCAATCAATTTCATCCTATCTATGTCCTTTCTTCTTCCACCTTGACACTTCTTTCTGAAGGACCTTTCTTGTTGTCTTTTTGAAGAATTCCCAGACTAGGCTGGGCTTTTCCCTGCTGTTCTGCCCCTTCACGCCCCTCCCTTACCACCTTCTCCACAACCCCTGCACCTTGCTCTCCAACCTCCACTTCCCCAGTGAGACCCACACCTCTCCCTTGTCCATCCAAGTGCATGGGTAAGGCTGCTTCTGCTGTGTGCTCTGGAGAAGTAAGCGCTGCCTTTACAGCTCCCTCATCCTCTTCCATTCTCACCTCTTCAATGACCAAGCCCGGATTCACCTCCTACTGTCCTAGTTCCTCTAGCACTTCAAATTTGTTGTAGGAGTCTTCTTCCTGTCTCTCCCAAAATGTCCTCTTATACCCTTTATTTCTACCTCTACTCTTAACTTGCACAAAGCCTTCTGAGTCCTTGCCTCCCCCACTTCTTAATTTCTTACCTATACTCTCTTCCCCTAGCTTATTCACAAGAGTGGAAGGAGATTGCTGCTGCCTCTCTGGCTTATTTTTTGGACACCTCCTTACCAAGTGGCCATATTCATGGCAGAGACGACATCTAAAGGGCAAAGTCTCATAGTCTAATTGCTGTACCCACGAGTATGATCCAGCACACATTTCCACCGCATCAGGCAACGGTCTACTCAGGTCAATTTCAACACATATCCTTGCATATGTCATAATTCTTCTCCCAAGAGTTTGTGAAGATGCTCCCACCGGTTTTCCTATCAATGATGCTATCATGAGCAAAACATCCTCCCGACAGCATTCGATCGGTATTTGTGGTAGACGTACCCAAACAGGAACTCTGTTAGGAAGTTCCTACGCGGGATTGAACCCAGCCTGCCAAGGCTTCATAAAAAGGCCAGCCTGGTTGAAGAAGTAAGGTCCACCCTCGAACACCCGACTTCTATCCTCCAAGCAGTTAAAAGTAACCATAAAAAAATTGTTTGCCAGCAGCACCAATTCCATCTCCCCCGATGGCTCCCATGTCCTACGCGCCCAATTCTCCAAGAAAGGTAAGGACACTTTTAGCCCCAAGAATTTACAATACAGAGAGTGATTAGTGTAGTACTCCACATCTTCAGATATTAATTCAAACGGGATCACCAATTTTGGTCTTTCTATGCAATGCTCCAAACAACCATTTACCTTACTGATTCTTGTCCCACTGCTTGAGTTCAAAGCCTGCACCTCTGCCTCCTGATTAGAAACCACAACTCCCTTCATTCTATCCCCTTGCCCCTGAGGTCCCTTGCCTACCACATCCCTGAAGCTTATCCTTTCCTTTGGACCTGAATGTCCCATCTGCTCCATAGCCCCTGTTAGCCAGCAGCTCGGCTCCCCCGCACTTGTCCACTAAACACAAACTCGCCACCAAAAAGGAGCCTACACAACCCCTAACTCCATCCCAGCCACAACACACTTCCTACCCACGCCCTCTCTATGCAACCTTCAAAAAAGCCGAACAAAGTTAGGGCACGGCTACCCTCGCTTTTCCGCGAGTTGCAGCACCCACCATCGCCCATCCTCTCCTATTACAATTTCAAAAAATTAATAATTTAAGCATGTCTATGAACAAAAAATTTGAATATAATCTGAGTAAACTACTTTGGGGGATGGGGCATGATGTCCATTAAGGCACCTAAGAAAGAAGGGGAGATGCATGAGGTCCCTCATGACATTGTAAACTGGATGTGAAAGAAACAAAAAAGAGACAAGTGTCATGGCCATGACGCATACATGAAAGCATATATATAAACACATGAGGCACACAAAGTAGGCCAAGGGACCACAATAAAAGGGACATGGGCACATGTCATTAAGTCTAAGAAAAGGAACACATACAAGGACATGTTAAAATGTCCACATACGTAAAAGAGCATGTAAGTTTGACCTAGAACCACATGGAAGGACACATTCAAATGTTTACATACACAATAAAAAAGCATACACAAAGACATGGGCACATGTTCAAAGCATGAAAGAAATGAAAAGATAATGGCATATTCAAATGCCCTCGAGTAGATGTAGAAGTAAAGAGACACAATCAAATCTAAACTAGTAAAGCGAGAAATGAAAGTATGCACTAATCATGTGGTATGAATCTGTATAAGAGCAACACTGTATATAAAATGAGTCTATAATAGTACTAGTCATAAAAAAAAATAGTGCAGTGTAGGATGATCAATATCAAAATATAATCAAAGCTAAATCTGGGATATGGAGTATAGAAGGATATAACCTGGTAGATCAGATGTTGTGTGTATGATGCCTCTAATGGGCTCATATATCAATGTTGAATCAATGTATATGTGCATATGCCCTTGATGGGTAAGTAGTAGTGAATCTATATATTTGTAGAGGATTGGAGTCCTGTAGTAATCTATAAACACTCGAAGGGAACAAGTGAATCATGTATGTATGATAAAATTGACTATATTAACATAGATAGTAGATGTAGTACCTCACAAATAGAAGGAATGTAAACATGAAAATGCATACAATCTATAATTTGTATTTTATGAGCAATATTTGAATGTTTTTGTATTTTTTACATATTATATTGTTTTTGTGTTTTCTGAGTATGAGATATGTACAAGTAAGATGAAAATGAAACTATGTACAAGGAGCAAGATAAAGGGAACTTTGTGAAAATAAATTAAAAAAATTAAGCTATATACAAGTAATACTGGAAGTAAATGAGATTATTTACAAATGAAATGTAGTGAATATATAGACCTAAGAGCACATCCATAGGATGTGGATAGTTAAATGGTAGATTTGGTGGGAGGTCATCTTATGTCAAATACTAAATCTACCAAAACTTGAATAAATCATCATCATTGTGATCATCATGCCATTTTATCTATACAAGTATAACCTTGTCCTTGGCATTAGTTTGGATTTTGTGTATTTGAATTGCACGTTGCTCTACTATTTAGGGACCTCATGTTCGGTCCTAGGGTAGACCCCATTAGATTGATGGATGTCTGTATGAAATTTATGATTTTTAATTGGGCCATTATGTAAAATGTGAATTGTGTGTCCCTCACTACTGAAAGTCAAACATCTATATGTTTGATCGACTATGGAATCCATTACCCATAACAATGTACTACCAAGTGTAATATGTATGTGAATGCCTATGCTCATGACAAAAATTAGTGAGTTGACCACCTTAGGGCCACATGCAACTGGTAGTGTGATATGTCCCAAGGAGTCCTAGAAATGTATAACATGTTGTAGGTTAGTCTCTTGATGCCTTGTGTGTTGTAAGAATTCCAAAGTACAAGTTTTGGGATCAGAATCCTTATTTATAGCAACATTAGGGATGTATTGGTCCTTGATGAAAGCCTAGATAGTTAATGGAAGATTCCTCAAATTTTGAGGTTAACAAAGAGTTTGTTGTGGTGCTTATACTAGTGGAGGTAGAGGTTGTGTAATCCAGATAGTGCCCTAAGTTTTGAATTTATTCAATTTCTATTGTAATGTTGAGCATGTATCTATATCATGTCTAGTAATCTTGTGAAAAAGACAAAAATGTCTATCATCTGATTGTGATAATCTACTAACAGATCTATAGTGAACTATGGGTAATGTCATCAATCCTTTATCAAGTAATATCTATAAAATAAGTTGTGGTATGTCTTGTGTACTACATACTTGAATCTAGATAATTGGATTAATATCCATAGATGTAACCATATGTATTGAGTGTATAAAGAATATGCCTCTAACTACAAGTGAGTGTCTGGTCCTGTATCTAGGGTATTATGAATTGGTGGTGATACTTGTGTAGGGAAAAGTATGAGTGCCTTAGAATGATCTTTGTACTCTCCATGGCCTACTAGTGTGAAGCTCAATCCACATAAATAATAATCAATGTTCATGGGTGCTATGTTATCTTATGTGGTTGTTTGGGAATTTGTATTTGAGTTTTTAATGTATATTTTCTTTGAGTTAACAATTAATGGTAATTGTGTTGTGAAGATCTCATCATCTGATGTGGGTAAGGATAACTATGTTGTAGGAGGGTATTTTTCCATCATGGGCGAAGATAACTCTACTATAGGAGGATCTAAAACAAGTGCGAAAATAATGATGCTAGAGTCCATGTACTCATATGTATGAATTTATTCTATAAGAATGATATAAGGCAAGTACTCTATGAGAACACACGGTGTCCCATCTAAATATATAGTTAGGGTAGTAGGCTCAATGACTCTGCAATATTTGAATGGTTGGTTATCAATTGGACAAGTGTATAAGTATCCATCATGTAAAAAATTGATACATCTATGTAAGGTAGAGGGAACTACCTTGATGGCATGTATCCAAGGTCTCCTGAGTAATAAATTATAGTACAAATGACTAGGCATCACCTGAAACTATATGGATAGGGTCTTTGGTCTGACTGTGATATCCAAAGTAATAGAACCCTATGCCTAACAGGGAATGTCATCAAAACCTCAAATGTTATTATATGTCTTCTGAATGGATGTTATATCAACCCCCATAGTGTGTAAAGATGTAAGGTTTCATATGCTAAGACTTGAACCCTTGTCAATTAAAACTCATTTAATAGTGGTGGTTTTAATTTGTGCCTGAATGAAGAGTGGTATATTTTGATCGATAACTATCTATGAGATAAAATACTCATTGGAAAAAGATATAACATCCTCAATGTCATTTATATTATTCTAATAGATGTAAAAAATTCAGTTCTATATCGTGAGGCAAATATGTATGATTGAGTGTTTGAAAAAGAATATATTTGAAAATGGTTTCCATTTGAAGTGATTCTAATATATAAATCTTGGCTGGTGTATTTCTCAACTGATCAACAATATCATATGCTCTATGCTAATCCCAAGGTCCCATTATATTATTTTGGGGATGAGGAGGGATCATGGGATTAAGATGTTCCTATATAGGTTGAGGATGCATCCAATTTCATCTACTAACAACTTAAACTGTAGGATCTACTAGTTTCCAAAGGCAAGTAATAGAGACAGGATGTGAACGAACGTAGTCAATGGTGGTAGGTGGAAGAGGAGTAAAGGGAGTCATCTGAGGTATTTACCATTGAGTAGTAATCAAAGGTAACTTAAAATTATCCATGAAATAATGCTCTCTATATAATGGGGCTCAGGATGAGGTGGAACAATGTATGAAATAAGATTAGTTCTAACATGATCCATGAGAGGAGTGACATACATGTGCATCATTCTATAAATGGAAAGAAATAATTATACAAGTCAAACCACAAGAATTTGTACTAAAAAATAAAAAATATCTTTCGTATTGATGATCATGATGAAATAGGTGAAATTGAGAAAATTTTATAAAATAAGAAGGGAAACCCTAATGGTGCACTAGGGTTTTTAAGTAAAATGTTTAACATAAGTTGGGTTCACCAAATGATATATATTTTTTAGGATCATGGAATGTAACCCTAAGGTTGAAAAAGAGATGAGTAGTAAATCAAGGAATAAAATACTATAGTATCAACAACCACTGATTTATACAACAATTGACTTATTTGAATATCTCATAAATAAAAATGAATTAGAAAAGGTGTACTTAGCTAGAAAATATTACTGAGATGAACAAGTAGTAGGTAGGGAAGTGATGTAAGAATAGTGCATAGTGTCATCAACAAATAATATGTGTCAAATCCCTCTTTAGACAATAACATGACCTTCTTTGCCAATAGTGCATTGTATTATTGACCTTCTATGATGTGCTAATAACCTTATGTAGGGCAAGTAGTAAAATTTTGGGTAGACCTTCACTCTATTTAGGGAAGCCTATGCCTGTATGACCAAGACTTGGATTGTTGTCTATTTTGTGCTTTGAATAATTTCATTATGGAACCCCAAATAACTTTTTAGGGTTTTGATGAACACAAGTGAAATAAGGGTGGCATTAGTAGGGTAAGTTGAAAGAGACCTCAACACCCCATGTGTTGAGTGTTGCCTACATATCAATACATCGAAATGGGATAAAGCTCGATGTAGTTCTCCCAATCTAAGTACTAATGCAAGTGAGAGTTATACTAGTATGTCTGAGTATGAATGCTAATTTGAATGCTTTGAGAGTGAATTGAGACTAGATACTTGGGTAACTTGAGCTCTGGACTGTTATAGATTGATGTATGCAAAAATAGGGGTAAATAGGTATCAATAAACTTAATTTTCACAATTGTTTATGAGTTTGTTCATGATAATTTCCATCTAAGGGATAAATGAATGAGAGTGGTCTTTATATAGTGTTTTGATTCTTATCGTAACATGAAATGAGTCTAGGCCAACCATAAGATGCTTCAGGGAGTGAAAATATATCCATTAGCGACAAAGGAAGTTAAGGGTCAATAACGCTCCCCCCTTTGCCAATAGTGCACTACAATAGACTAATGGGTTCATGTTATTATTGAAGTGGCTAGAATGTGTGAAAAAATATAAAGGATGCCTAGGTGAGGGCTCAATGTGGATCTTGGTATATCTGGGAATAGGCTAGATGTGCATAAAAGCTAAAAAAGGATCAAAAGATGCCCTGAGATGGGTTTATGGCTAAGCTAAGGCTATGGTGATCTCAAGTAACACTCATTGCATTAAATGATATTTTATATGACTATAAATTCAAATCTATAGATGTGTTGTACCTATGATTGGCATGGAAACAGGGAAGCTTTGATCAATTGAATGTTTGATAGAGTGTTTTTTGATAAGTGCCTTAGCCTCCTTTTGGTCTTTTCTAGGTGAGGAATGAATGAGGGTTGATATTGTATTTATATCAATCCCTTTAGATTAATAACTAACATTAAAGCACTTAGTCCAACCATTAGGATATGTTTCATTTACAAAATAGGCGAGTTTAGGGCACTAGACACTTACGTCAAGATAGGATAAAAACATTGACATTACAGTTTGTCTTGAATATTAGTGTCTAGGGAGTAGAAAAATAGGTAAATGATTAGAACTTGTAGAGGTACAAGATAATTATATTTTAAGTATTCTAGGCAAGATAAAATGTCTATGTCATCAATATAAGATTAGTCAGACTAAGAGATTGGCCAAGGGGCATAAGATAGAGCATATGTAAGGCTTATGAAAGCAAGGCGAGTGTAGAACTAAGAGGAGAAAACAAGGTCTTATTTTTCCAAGTGTACAATATTGAGATGCTACATAATCACAAAATATCATCTACATTTTCCACCCATTTAATATAGTACTAAAATTACTAGTTTTAAAAAAATGAATAAGTACATGGGTGTGTATGCATACCTTATCTTTGCTTGAGTTAAATTTGAATGCTTTTTTGATGATTGACCTACAACAAAGAGTATGTTAAAATGTAAAATCAATGCATATAATAACGGTTAAAATTGATTGAAATAGATTAAAATTGAAATAGCAAGGTTTAAGAGTATACCTGTGTGTCGATGTAAATGCTTTGCCTATTGGCAAGTTTTGCAAGAGATGTATCATTATAAGGCTATGAAAATAAGATTAGGATAAATATGTGTGTGTGTGTGTGTGTGTGGAAGGCACATGCCCCTAACTTTGGAGAAAAAGTGAGTTGCCACCTGACAGTTGAGGTTAGCTCAACCATACAACCCAATGATACTTATAACCTAGAGAGGTTGGATGATCAAGTGCAACCTAAAAACTTGGAAATATTGAGTGATTTCATCACCTCAACTATACCAAAATGTGAACCAACTATTTCAATAAATTGTCTCAATATGGTTCATAAAAGTCCACATAGTATCAATACGTGCAATGGTTTTGGAATCTAAAACTAATTTAAAATTTTAAATATTAGGCACATGTTGCATAACATATGCACCTTAGATATGTCTCATGTTGAAACTATGTTACCTTAACTATGAATCTGAATCATATAATGGTGTGCTTTGGCAAATTTACATAACTATGTAAGTGTGGAGATGTGCTTCCAAAGCATGCCCCCACCATATATATGGAGAAATATGAAAACTAATATAAGTACCAATATGGAGGACATGTTTAAAAAGCATTCCCCCACTATAAATTGGATATTTTCAATACTAAATAGGTGTGGGGAACATGCTTCCAAAACATTCTCCCATTAGATCTATGGACTGATATAAGTACCATATATATTGAATAGATGTGGAGAACATGCTTCCAAGGCATGCCCCCACTAAATATAAAAAGTATGAATGTGTGGAAGCCATATCCATATGACATGCCCCCAATGAATCTATAAACTAATATAAGTACCAAATACTAAATGAGTGTGGGGAACATGCTTCCCGAGCATGCCCCTACTAAATTTGAAAACTAATATAAGTACCACATGTTGATTGAATTGTGGAGAACATGCTTCCAAATCATGCCCCCACTATAATTTATGAATTGTGCCAAGTGTGGAGAATGTGCTTCCTAAGCATTCCCCCACCAATATTCCACCCTGCCCCCCACCCCCATGCCCCTTGCCCTTTAAGGTAAGGGAAATATAGGAACTAGTAGTTACCTCACCTAAAAAGGGTAAGACAACTGTATAGTCTATGAATGTAACCATGTAGCATTTAGAAGGAACACGTCTAAGTAAATTTATAATTGAAGTGCATAGAAATAATGTGATCAGATGTAAGCCTAAGATACATGATAAAGATCATGGCAACATCTAGAAATTAACAATACAAGCTCAACAAACAAACAAACACACACACACAAGAGCACTCAAAAGTGAGTCAACAAGCAATGGTCTAAAGAAACCACAAATAAGGGACATATTCAAATGTCACACAATCGAATGAACATGACTTAGTCAAATGTTCATGAAAGCAAAGATGACATATTCAAATTTTCATAAAATAAGCAATGACATATGCAAATGTTAATGAAAGCATACATAGGCACATAGGCCGCAAACAAAGGAGCATATTCAAATGCTTGAATAATCAAGACAAGACACTCAAGGAAGTGTATAAAGAAAACATAAGCAACCAGCATAAACATGTCATAGTAGCCCATGGATCCAATGTGTTACAAAATAATGTCATGTGTATAGCATATGAGGTAACCTATGTAAGATATAATCATGGATAATAGACATGTGTAAGTACATATGTAAGATCAAACATGATAATGTAGAGTGATCATTGAATCATATAACCTATGTGTATCAAGATCAAAGAAGCAGATGCCTTCAATGTCCATATAACATGAGTCGAAGGAAATCCCAACATCCAAAATAGGAGTGTGTCATGTATTTGTGTATCCCTGTATCACACCTAATGTAGAAGTGTGACACATATGTGTATTTAGGAGTAACTAAGTATGTGATCCACCAATATGGAAGTACCACATGGATGCTAAAGAGCCAATAGAATATGTAAGTGCCAACAGTGTTTTTGGATTTTTTTTGGTATTTTTGGAGATAGGAAAGATTATCCTATGATGCCATCTAACTAATGGTCATAGATATTTGCCCATTATAAATCTGGTGCCATACCCCATGTATACAACCAAAGAGCATATATAGGTGTATTATCTATCATTTTGGTATTGATGGTTCTTTATGTATGTAAAATAGGACTCTATAGTCATGAAGCAATAGTAGAAGTAGTCAGAGTAGGGGTTTTTACAACCCATCATTGAGTGCTTATTTGTTTCTTTGGAGTAGGAATAAGAGGAACATGTGTAGGTGCTCTAGATATCTAAACATGGTGTGTAGTAGAGGATTGGGATTCTGTAAAATCCACTATATGTCTCTGATGTATTGGTCTCTTAAGTACTAGTCACCTAATAAAGGGGATTGCCTATTGATTACCCTTTTATGATGGATTATCCTTAGTAAGATTGATAACTAGTTGTTTGGGTATAAGTTTATTCTATTCAAAAGGATGCTCATGTGAAATTATAGAAATATTAATTACCTTATTGGCACAAATGTCTTTGACACACCCATGCACTGTAGAAGGCACTACTCGAAGAGTGTGTATCTAAGGCCTTTCTAATAACATATCAAAGATGCTTATGAAAGGGATAACAAAAAGGTAGTCACCACATGTGTAGGACCAACTTGTAAAGGCAAGTCAATGTCTCCAAGAACCTTCTGATAGGTCCCATCGAATGCTCTAATTGAGTTGGTAGAGGGGTGTAAATCATGGTGAGTATAACCCAAGTGCGTAAGTAATGTCATGGTACAAATATTTTTGATTGCACCATTATCAATTATAACACTACATATGGGGTGTTTATCAAGGTATGCTTGAATGAATAGGGAATGAAGATTAGAGTCATCATCCTTAATTTCACTATCATCAAAGGAAATATAAGGTATCTAAACCATAATAGGTTTATGTTGTGTGTAAGTACCAATAATCCAATCTAGTGGGTGTGTATAATGTGATGGAGGAGGATGTGCATGTATGCCATTTAGACTTCTAGTTCCTTTTTAGAATGGTCTTCCAAATGATTGTTAATTTTTTTTTGTTTATGGTGATTGATAGGTTGTGAATTTGATTCCTTTGAAGGATCCTCAAATGAAATCTTTTGGTCATAAATAAGTTCTTGGATCTTGTACTTCAAGGTGAAATATCTACTCGTAGAATGTCTTGGTCCTTGATGATAATTCTAATAAAAATTCACATCATATCCTTTGGGTAGAGGTTGACTCATACCAACCTTAATAGGACGAGGGAGAGTATAAGTTGACACTCTAGTAACCATAGGAGTAATGAAGCTAGGGACTCAAGTAAATGAGTAAATTTTCTCCTTAGTGTATTAGATAAGACAAGCTGATTAGGCTATTATGAAATTGTGTTAATCATGGTGGTTATTTCTTTTTAAGGCTCAAGAGTTTTTACCTTATAACTTGGTTTGATTATAAATTTTTCACTAGATGTAGATGCAGTTGGTGTGTTTGCTACATACTTTATCTTATTCAAAGATATAAGCTTCATATCATGGTCCTATACAACATGGCATAAGTCAGAAAAATATCAAAACTTCTTAAAGACAATGGACTCATGTAAAGGAGTAAGCAAACTTTGCTTGAATATGTCTTGTAACTATTTTTCTACCATAAGATTGGTCATTTTGGCTAGCATTGTCTTATATCTCAAGACATATTCATTGATAGGTTCATTGGTTCCTTGTTTGATTTTGGCAATTTGGGCATATGAAACCTTTTCAGAAATATGAATGGAAAAGTGTGCTAAAAACTGGTTTACAAGAGGTTTGAATGATTTTACAAATTGGAGAGGTAAATCATAAAACCACCTCAAAGCATAGTTCTTGAGACTTCTTGGGAATAATTTGGTCAAAAGTTTACCATTGGAAGTATAGTCAAGGCATGCTGCATAGAAGGTTTAAAGATGTTGTTCATGATCACCCTTGCCATCATAAAATGTGAACTTAGGTGCAATAAATTCAATTGGCAAAGGGTGCAAAGAGATTTCAAGTGCAAGAGGGTTATTTAATACATCTTACGAATCTATAACATGAGGGGATTTTAAAGCTTTTTGTTCAATGTTTGTAATATTGTCTTCTAAGGTTTTTATAACTTGAAGGAATGATTGAACTATATGCCCAATGGGATTTAAATTAATAAGTTGAGTACTCACCAAAGGGGATGATAACATGTTTTGAGTAGTAATAGGCATTGGAACTGGTAGTTGTGTTGAAAAAATAGCTAAGTCCATAATAGATGTATCTATAATAGTTTTAAAGAACAAAGGTTTAAACACATAATTTGTGCCCCCATTAGATGTAGGTGGATAAAGGTGTTGATGGTGAGATAAAGGTGTTGACGGTGGAGGATTGATGGGTCGATGCTAAAATAAAGCCAATGCTAATGGTGGATGATGATGTGCTATGGTGAGATGACTAAGGGTTGGTAAGTAGATTCAATGCCAATGTTGATTAATTTGTGCATGGTGATGAAGGTCGAAGTCAACACTAATGGCAATTAGAGAATGATAATTAGTGAACTTAAGGTAGAAGATGACAGCCAAGGATTTGGAAAATGACTGCAAGGTGTGATGGATGCAACAAGTGAGGCTAGGTTGGCATTTGGAATTCCTAGTTGTATGGTTGTACAATGCCTTACAAGGACCAAATAAAAATTGTAATTTGTCAAAAATGTCCAAATTGGACAAATTGCCAAGCCCGCATAGGTTTTTGGGTATTTTAGACTTAATGGTGATGCATGTTTTACTCCAAAATACCTCTACAACAGCATTTACCAAAATTATTACAAAAAAACTCCTTCCAAATATTTGTGAAAGAGCACAAATTATCAATGAAGAAGAGACAAAGTATTGAGTAATGGATGCTAGATCCTAAAAATCTAATATATCATTGGAGTGGAAAATACCCATCATCTAGGATCACTTCTGTGTATCATAACCAAAATGATAAGCTAGGACATTATAAACAAAAGGATTATGCATAAAACTAGGTATAAGTCTCTCATATCACGTCATGTACAATTGGCATACAAGCTACAAGGGAGTCTTGGAATATATTTCTTGGAAGGTTTGTTTTCACAACAAATAGTTTGTGAGGAATGACAAAAATATGCACTCAATCAAATTTTATGTGCATTAAATGTGTCACTCAAAATAACTCAACTAACAACCTCCTTAGATTAAGCTTAACCCTTATTCTAGTGTGAATCTAGACAAAACCAAACTAGTTAGTTAAAGATCACTAATAAACTAGTATGAACATACTAAAAAGTTAGAATTTGACATGTTTCTTATTTTATTGTTAAAAGAAACAAAGATTGCATAACAACTAGTCCCTGTCTTTATATTGTTATTATGAAATTCAAATAAATGAAGATATAAAAATGATTTTAAATGAGGGTCATTTGCAACCAACACATTGTATGATCCAAACAATAAAAGTTATAAATGACTATTTTATTTTCTTAGTGAATTGTTTACCTTCAAAAACCTAACAATTAAATTTTATATTAGTCAAAAATATCTTAATTAACAATTAAAAATATTGTTTTTTTTTTAATTGTTAAAAACACACACACACACACACACACACATATAAATATAAATAAATAAATTAGTACTATTAATATATGAATAATTATTATTATAAGCAACATTAGTGTATGCATATATAGATTTTTGGGAATTATAAAAAAATATGAGATTAAGGAAATAAATTTTCAAATCATAATTTATGAATCAGTAATATATATTTGATGATCAATAAATATGTCACTTATTAATGAAGAGTAATAAAATCACATTGTTTTAAAAGTATGGGAATGAAAATTAAATAAAAAATAGATCAATTAATCAATAATAAATACATGAAATATACTTAAATAATGTCTTAAAAAATATTCTTATTTTAAAATGTCAAATTCTATAATTGTTAAAATGATATCATTTCAAACCTTCTTAATAATTTAAAGAACAATAATTTAATATAAAAATAATTCCTATAATTTTATATTGACATTGAGAGGACTAATAATTAAAAAAACTTAACATATTATTGGTACTCTCAACTAAATTTGAATACTACAACATTCACCTAATAAAATACATATAATCACTCTTAATTTTTAATATAATTTATGTTATATATAATTTTTTAAATTATTCTTTTTAAACTAAAATTATATATTAAAAACGTAATAATTATCAAATAAACACTATCCATATATCAATCAGTACTCATATAAGACATTTATCAACTTTCCAACCTAAAATGCCTCATTATTGGCATCTTCCAATTTTTTCTTAAAAACTTTTGCTTAGCATTCAAGTTGGTTTTTTAAATACTTGCTGAAAATTTAATTTTTTTACATCAACCTGGGATGGATTGATTTCATATTGTGTATATTGCATTAAGTTTTGTTTGTTGACGATACACTTTTTCATATGGGTATAACAAATCCGTTATATTTTTCTTGTCAACATTTTAAGACTCATGAAATATTTTTTAAACATATTCAATCAGTTTGGAAATGGATATACACTCTTTTTTTCACCTAAAAAATGACGGTCTTAAGGGATTCAATCATATTATTTGTTTAATATAATTAAATATAACATATATTTCATTTTAATATTCTTTTTCAATTGTTAAAAAAAATGAATAATGTTATTTTTAATTATATTATTCCGGGTAGTTATTTTTCTATTACTAATAAAATTCAAGTCAACTCAAATGTTATGTTATAGATTCAAGTTCAAATAGAGAAGATCCACCTAGAGTAGAGCACCTCCAAACTTTATTGGATCATTAGAGAAGTGTCCCTTGCACAGTGAGCTCGATCCACCTCAATTTTCATCACTAATGGTTTTCCTTTCAATACTGTGGTGATTTTGGAGCTTATGGTAGACCCTATTCTCATAGCAGGGACTAAAGTGGTTTCTCGTGGTCATAACAACCCTCACTGACATAGAACTTTCATGGTGACAACATTGCATACACTAGGGGATGAAGGGTTCTGAAGCAAGAAAAGTTTCCTTGGCTTGAATTGCCTATTTCCTTGTCCAGACAGAGTCCAACATATACCAAATATTTAAAAATAACAAAAATGATGAGTGGAAACTAGTTCATAATACTATAAATCCACTCACTAACTTTTTCTCCATTCTTACAAACAATTTAGAAATGTAATACCATACTGCTCATTTTATAAGAATAATATTATATAACTAATATTATTTTACTAAAAATAACTTTTCAATTAAGGAGTCTCTACTTGAAAGAGGTCATATATATTAAAAGAAAAAAAACTAACGAGAAATAACATGCCTAACTTTCAGGTGTCTGCGAGGCCATGAAATGTACCAAAAAAATAAAATAATAATAATAATAGGATTCCTCGGCTCAACTGTTACAAATTTATGTTTACATACATATTAAGAGATATTAGTTTGGATGTTATTGGAACTATGCCAAACATTGAGGTTTGATGTTTTTGATATTGATATTATTTAGGGATTTCACAAATATTAAGATAATTTGATTATTACGTACAAAATGAAGGGAAGATTGCACAACTTTCATCACTTGCATAAAAACATGTGAGGATCTTTTTATAATAAAAGAATGATACAAAACATAAACCCTAAATATGAAGTTTGCATTTAAATACAATAGATGAGTCGATAACAGTGGAATTTTTATAAATAAAATGAAATTTTAATTAAAAAACTCTTCCTAAACTCCAATGGATTTCTAAGATATTTACAATGAATAGAAGATAAGTCTTAAAGACTTAATATAAGAAATGCAGTTGTGAAGATTGTCATAGTCATTGAGATTAAGATCAATGAGTTTGGTATCCAAATGATGACCTTTGATAAAATCAATTTTACTTAAGAATAGTGTTGATACGTCCAAAGTTTCTTCGCTAGTTAAAAATGTTTACTTATGAAACAATGATTCAAGAGAAATAAAAATATAAATAAGGAAAATAGCCTCATCACATATATTGTACCACTTAGGATTTTCAATAACCTATGTAGGTTCAAGTTCAATACCTTGTGTGACCCTATAGATACCTTTACTTCTTAAGAGATTTATCATTTTAGTTTTGAATGTGAAGTACTTGTAAGGTGTTAGGAATTTTAGTTTGGTGTCCATAGGTGTAAGTTGTCAAAAACAAAAATAGAAATGCTTGTGTAGGAAAGAACGGGAACCACATGTGTAGGAATAATTGAACACAAAATATGGTTAAAAATAGCCTTGGAGTGAAGCAACCACCTCCAGAATAACACCACTTTATAAATTAATGTGTTTACAGAAATGTTCCCACCCACAATTGCCTATAATGATGAATTGTACACAAGAAGATACCAAATTAAAAAGTGCACTAAAAGTGGGGAAAAATTATTTCATATATGTTGAAACTAATATAATACAATATCTAGAGAATAAGTGAAAAAAGATGCAAGTTTATAAAAATTGTACTTGATTTCAAATTACCAGTCAAAAGATATAAGCATTTGAAGTTGTAATGGACGAGGACATTTAGGTCATGTGCAAAATGATCACTATCATTTGTGGGGGTTGTGACTTCTTACCACACTAGATCCACTCTTTTATCTTCAAAGATATTTAAAAAAACCTCCAAGTTTGATAGTGTGAAAATGTGTGCCTTTGGGAGCCTCTAGGCTATAAAAAAGATGAAACAGCCTTCAAATAATTGAAATGACCAAAACAACCTTCAAATAGTTGAAATGATCAAAACAACCTAAAAGGTAGAGTTGTGGACTTCAAAAGTAGGTCCATGACCTTATGAAAAGGTCGTGACATTTGGAAAAGGGCCACTCAAGGCGTTAAATATAGGTGGACAAGGATAAGGGGTTGTGTTACCCTACTTTTGGTTTACTAAATTTTTTTTTTTTTTTTTTGAAATTAAGTAAATATAAACATACACAACTGTAATTTATAATTCAGACCTACTTAAGATGGCTAAATATGGAAACAAGCCCAAGTGTCACAATCATAGGCTAAATTAATGTAATGAAATGACAAAGAGCTTAATAAATGCATGCACGTTGAATGTTTTGCAAGTACAAGATTGTATTATGACTATGTTTGACCTACTCTTGCATTTATGGACCTGTAATGTACTCTAAGATGTACCCATAGTTGTATGGGCCTATCTTATACATGCCTAATTATAGAAATCCTAGTGCACTAATCCTATTTGTGTGTCGTTGATCATGTATATGTGGCATTGAACCTGTCTATGTAGGGTTTCATAGTCTTTTTTTGGTGTATATGTCTTGTACTTTCTTGAATCTGAATATACCTTCAATTTATACATGTGTAGTGTAGAATATGTATAGACACCTAATTTGGTATTGGATGCTTTGGAAATATCAAATTTCACACACCTTGACATACTTAGACTTTACATACACATTTGAATCTTATGCACACTTTTCCCTATCTGTGCATGCACCTATTATCTTAGCCAACCCAATTTATTAGTTACACATTTGGGATCACCCTAGTATGTGTAAGAAATTTTAATAATCCTAAATAGACTATTGTCATATCTTAGATCACTGATTTTCACTACTAGGATAATACTGATAGTACTCAAATAATTTTAATTTTATTTCAATTGTTTAATTCTACTTGTTATGTCTAGGGAAACTTAATGACTATTTTACAAATTGGGAAGTCTCCATTAGGTTAGCGTACACATGTTTTATTAGTCAATCATAACATGAAATATCAAAGAGTCAGCTGTAAATACAAATCAATCCTAAGGTTATACTCACCTATCACATATTTAAAAGTCCCAACAAAATTGAACAATCAATTAATATTCTCTTAAGACAATATGACAAAGGCATGAATATCTCTCAAAAGAGAAACCCTAAATCCAAGTTTGAATACAAATGCCTACCAAAATTATATGGTGTTGGGTATTTTTCCTTAGCTTTGTATAAATAAGTATTAGTTATGCACCCAATAGAAGGAAGATGTCAACGAGCTTGCATGCCAATATATCACATGAGGAGTAACCTCAAGCGTTCACCCAAAGAATGTAGCTTGAACCAGCCCCCATTGATTCTATTGTGCTATGGTGGTTAGATAACTCTATCTTACTTGTGCACTTAAATTACTATGTTTAGTCATTATTACTACCAACATTAGTCTAGAGTAAGTCATTTGATGAATTCATATAATGCATATAACTAATATCATAAAATCAAAGTTAACACCATAGAGTTCAACACATCGCAATTTGTAGTAAAAATATTCTATTGTTTCCATTACACAAGTTTACAAGGTGTTTCCTTCATTACACTCTCTCTTCAGTTCTATATTGATAACCATTTCACAATTATATTATTAACGACATATCTATCAATTCCAACCATGACAACAACACTTTATAAAATAAGGCTAAGGGGTATATATACACACATAAACCCCCCACCTTCACTTACAACAATAACACCAAAGTGATAACTAACCAATGACTACTAAAAATGAGTCGTGGAGATCCATTATAATTAATTCATATTGACTCGAGCCTAATTACCCATGTATGCCCTCTCTATGCTAGATATTTATGTTTGTGTTCCTCTTATTGCATGGACTGATACTACATTTTTGCTCTCATTAATCTCCACTGATTCCATGAACTACTTTGTAATTGCTTTCACTCCTTGTGCTCTTGTCATAATCTTACACTTCTCTGAGTCTTGCATCTTCTTCTCATTCTTTGCTTCCTTATCTTTCATAACTTTCCTTTCTATGCCAAAGTATTCCATGTCATTCTATTATGTTTCTCTCTTATACATCATGGTCTTGCACACCTACTCTTGTGCCCTTGATCTTTTGTATTTATGGCTCCAAAATACTAAGAATATATTATTACAAAATTTGGGGTCCAACATCACCTGATACTAATTCGATAGTCCATCCTAGACTATGCTATAATTTTATTAATTGAAAAAAATATGGGATCTACATCTTGTACTTTGCATTTGAACTCCTATTGGTTGAGAGCTACTTGAAGATTGGAAGTAATAACTTCCACTTCACCCTTCAATGTTTTTAACTCTTCGGGATGCTCCAAAAAGGTATCAACTTGAGTTGTCAAAGTCTCAAGCTGAGTACTTGTAGGCTTGTGATAATCTTCAAGGGCCCCAACCTATATCAAAACCTATCCTTGGAACACTAAAAAATAACGTTTAGCTACTACTAATGGATGCTTATTTGTGTTTCCATCTCTTCAACATCTTGGAAAATGTTTGCATGCTAAGCCCTATCCTTGATGCTCAATGCATTCTCAGTTAATTAATGGCACTATTATTTCTTAGGCCACACCAAATCCACCAAAAGTTCATCTATGATGGGAATGGTAGTGCTAAATTTATTCAAGAATGCATGACAGATCTTCATGACCTTAGAAAGCTGCTCTGTTACCTAATTTTTTCCTATCTAGGATCCACTTGGTTTTTACATTTCTTGAGCAAGTCCATGAGCATATATGGTTTATTAATTTCCTCACTAGTAATGGGAACTCCATTTGTAATTGTTGGTTTTCTTCTTAAAATTATTTGACAAAGGCCCAAAGTCCTATGTTGATATGCTTTTGCTATATTCAATTGGCACTTGAGGTCTTCAATTTACAATTCAAGCTTTCATTGTGTTTCATGCTCTTCTTTGTATATCCACATGACCTATTAATGTTTGAAGTGAATTTGGCCCATGTCATGGATATTAAGAACATTTTGCATAGAAACTTATAGGGCAAACTTGATAAGTGTCATGCCCACTTACGTTGGAGAGTAAATCATGGGACTTATCCAAAGCATGTCTGGAACACCTTCCACTTCTGGGCTTATGTTAGTACTATCCCTTGGAAGCTAAAATCATTATTCTTCATGATACACTTCCATTTCAAAAGACATCTCACATTGAGTTTGTTCTATGGAATAATGTTTATGGAAATTTTTTTACAAATACAATCACTTATTTGACGTGTTTTGTTAGAACGTCGTGTGAATGGGAGGTTCCTAGTTTACCTATTACTATTTATACACCTTCTACATGAGCTCCTTTCCCTTTTGGGGATTATGCTCCAAGTCTATAATCTCAAGGTTCTTTTCCCATTTGTTAGTGTTGGCACCAAGGTCCTCTTCATTGGGGCCTTCTCCCCTATTTATTTATTTTGATGTTGGAATTTCAATGTCCACTTACTGCTTGGCCATCAAATGTTCCTCACTTGACATAGCATTATGTTATTCAATTGGATTGGGAGTGGGCTCTTATGTAAGTTGGGATTCTGGAGATGCCTCATCTGTGTTTAAAATCACCACTCTAGGCACTTCATGTTCAGCTTCTACTCAGGTAGCGGGGTGTGTAGTGCCATATTTTTATTCTATAATAAACTTTATGGATTTTGTTGGTGAGGGGGTTCACTTTTATCATTTAGGCACCACTTAAGGTTAGTCAGGATATAGTGATGTCCTCTTACTCTTTAGGCAACCCCTAGGTCCTTGGTGGTGATGAGGCCTATCATTATAATTTTAGAATGACTCAGGGTTGGTATTGCATCCTACTAAAACTGGTAGCCTCAAGTCTTGACATTATCTCTTTTATCCATGCCTTCACCTTCGTGTGTGTCTCTAGTTGGGAGGGAAGTGGTTTTTTCTCCACCTCCTAACCTCTTGATATTTTCTTCTATGGATTGAGCATGTAAAATATAACCTAGATCTTTTTTTGCATAATTGTCCTATAGGGATTGAGGGTAGTCTTGTCAAATTTATGCTTCTCCACATAGGTGTGCTTTCATGGGTAAACATAAATATTACAAAGAGTATGTATCTCAATGTCAATCTTTTTTGCATCAATATTTAGATGGTGCATGTGTGAAATGTGGTTTATCAAGTCTATGAAGTATCTGGAAGTGAAAGCATATGGCAATTTAATCCACCCTAATAAGTTGTCTGTGGTTGCCATCCAGATCCATGTGAGAGAATAGTGATGCTTTAAAACAAACTGAGCATAGGATCCCATCTATATGGGCAATTCTTTGGGTATGTGCCACTCATTCCCAAATACCTCCTTCATGACATCAAACCAACCCTTCAATCTTAGATTTTTAGGAGGGTGTGATGGCATTGGGGTAAGTGAATTATTTGAACCATTCAGTGGGAGACTTATGTTTTGGTGGGTAAACCCACTTCAATTCTTTTCCCAAGTACTCTAGGATTCCAATCTCATAAAAAACTAGAAGTAGAAAAATTATGCCCCAAAGAAACTTGATGTTGGGTAGATGATGTGCCTTCTCTATATCCTACATAATATTTTTGACAAAGTACAATGAGTAATTATACTATGTTCCCTTGGACATTTGACTAATGACATAGAGGTGGGACATATCCACCTCCTTACACATGTATATGTCCACTAGCTTGGTCATAGTCAAGTGCACAAATCCTTGAATTATGGGGTCCTCTTGGATTGTAATGTACATAGCATGGCCTTATTTATTATATTTTAATGCCACCACCATAATATTATTTTTCCCTTGATCCTCAAGGTTTGTGTCGAGATCAAATACAGAACAAAGTAACCAAGTTATTCTATTGATCCAAATACGAGTGATCCTCATTTTATGCCCATTAAAGTAGATTTAGTCTTTGTGAATGCATGAGATTAAAAACCATATTTCCTCCTATGGTTTACCAAAATAGGATAGGTTAAAGAGTTGGAGCACCCTAAAATGTAATTTGTAGATTGTGAGATCATAAGTGATCTCATTTTGGGTGTTCTTGCACTCCACCCAATAGTCCCATTATAAGTCAAGTTCATTTTTAGGCTGAGTATGATTGTAGTTCAAGACATGATAGGTGGAAACATTAGACTTCTAATCATCCACACATAATACTATCTCTAGATATTACATCTCTTCAATCAAAATAAGAGGAGGAGATGGTGTTATAGAAACCTTTTCCCCCATGCATGCTATTTTTGGTGTTTGTCTGATAGGGGTCCCTTATCTCAACCCTATTAATTCCTTGCCTTGCCTACTAATCTCACTAGATCCTTCTTATCTAATAAACATGGGACCTCCTTCTTTTGCACCCTCTAATTCTTCAACTTCAAATAACTGGTAATGGCTCTTTGCTCTTGTTAGATTTTTGCTTTAGCTGCATCACTGGTCAGGCTCCCCAAAGGTTAACATATTGTTATCCAAATCTCCAAATTGAATACGTCTTGAATCCTCTTCCCTAGACCCAAAATGTTTCATCTCCCTACTTTACCCTCCTTTAATGGTGGATCTATTGCCTGTAATGTGTACCTTCTCTTTTCTGCTTGTGTGGATGCATTTCTACTTTTCTCTCCTTGAAATCATGCCATTTTAATCTCTATATTATTTTTTTAAATGAGAGAACTACATAATATCCTTATTCATCATTGGTTTTTGCCTGTTTGAGCTATGCAATTCTTCGAGTTTTTAATCATAAAAAATGCAAATGAGAGGGCTTATGGAATTTTATAGGATATCCTAAATTTTTGCATTAAATCTCCATGTTGCATTAATTTTCTCCATGCTACCATCTATTCATTTAGCCATTAATTCTCTAAATGACATGTTTTAATGTCCATTCAACAAACTTTCCATTTATACCACTCTATTATTAGTAACTGCATGTCCCATCCTTCATTTGAGAGTTATTGTACCTTCCCCATAGTGCATGCCAGCTATAATAATTCAAAATTTCCATTTTTATGGTAGGAACTATCTTTTATGCTTTAACCCACTTTATGATAGTGTTTCCTTTATCATATTTATTCTATTTTCCCAGGTCACACACCACCTTTTCACATGCCTTGTGCTGCCTTTTGTGTACATCCCTCATGCACCTTATTTTGTGCACCTTCTCCTTATACTACATCTTGCATGCCCCATTATTTTATAAGCTCTCCATTCTAGATCTATTTGTAGGCATCCAATTCTTATCACTATTATTCTTAAACTGTAAATTAGAATGATATTCTGTAACAATGCACAATCTAGACCAAAAGCACTAAAATACTTAAATTTATCTACACACATCACCAATTGTTATCTCTTAATACTTGATTGGGGTAAGACATTTTACATAATTATTATATATTCCCAAATCACTTCGAGTCAAATTGTGACCACATAAAATGATGTCCTAGACCACTAAAATCTTCTAATTCAGTAGCACACATCATGTGCATGTATTATTTCATGTCTATAATACCCTAATTGGGGTATTACCCTGTACACAATTGATACCTTCTTATAATTATACTCTAGCTAAATTATGACTTAGTAAAATGACATTTTCAACTAGGTTGATTAAATGTGCAACAAATTTTCAAAGAATTGTAGAAACTTAATTAAAGTCACTTAAGTAAATCAAAACCAAATTAGGAGCTTAAATGGAAATTCCATGAAAGTTGTTGAATATATATTTGCTAGAAATTCACTATTTAATATTGCATCATCTCATGACATCATCAAAAGAGTGTCATCCATAAGCCATTAATGGGATAAATATCAATATTAAGCTCTCCCATGCCTCATCAATGCCTCATTCTTCTAAATATTAATGATCATATTTATTTATTGTCCCTCTAAGATTAAATCAATCCATGGCCACACATATTAATCTCAATATAGATGGTCATGGTTGATCCTGAACAATTAAGAATTGCTATAAATAAGAAGGCCAAGACCATAAATTTTAAGCTTTAGTTATGCAAACTTATTATGTATAAATTGTTATACATAAGCTTCATTTATTCACCCAATTAGATCAATTGAAGAACTAAATCCATTGGTGAACTAAGAGATAATGGAGGCTCATGATACTCTATTATAGGTACAATCGCTGAGAGGGGGGGATGAATCAATGATGCCAGATAATCTAATTCAATTCCTAACTTTTAAACATTCAACATATACAATCATGATGCATACAAATTAACCATTGCAATGAACAAGGAAGATATATCAAGATCAAGAACATAACACATGATATATGTGGGAAACCATCTTGGGGGATAAAACCCACTGAACCCTGTAATATGGACTACAGTTCTATAAAGACAAGATTTAACATTTAGACCAGCATCAACTGATCAAGGAACATCCATCCCTAAATTTAGTGAGACACCCATCCCATAAGGAGGAACCAACCCCCTAGGCAACCAAGCACCAAACCAACTACCTTGATATGATCTCTACCTCTGATTGGATGTCTTCTACACTTGATGATGGACTTCTCTTACTTTCTCTCTTTTCCTTTTACACTCTCACAAAGTTTCACATACAAGCAATGCATCTAAAACACTCTTTTGGATCACTCTTCACTTCTTATATATAATAAAAAAACCTAAAACAACTCTATAAAAACATCAAAAACATGACCTCATTCACACAATCCTCAACTTGATCTACTCTTCAATCCATCCACTAAGCACACTCACTCAATTAACCTCTAGGGCTTACTCACTCAATTTGCCTCTTCTAGGCTCATTAAGTCTAATGACCTATGTGTTCACCTTAATTACCTTGATAAATAATTCATGAATGATCCTCTTCACTCTATATTGGTATTTAATGACCCATACCTTCTCTTTCAATTTCTCCTTTGCTTAGCTCTAGACTGCTTCAACAATTCTCCATATAGGCCAATTATGCCTAGTATTTATACCATACACTCATCTAACCCATCTTGGTCAGCCAAGATGATTACCATAATTTTTATACCTTTAAAATATGGCTTTATACATGTGTTACATGTGAGAACCACACTTTTCATAGGTCGGCCAATACCTCATTAGCCCCAAACCACCATTAGGTTTGGTGGGACCTGAAACAATTAGGCCTTCATACGCACACATTACATGTGAGACTAATTGGACCACATTAATCCTTTATCAATTATTATAACACATCAAAAATATCACCAATTTCTATTTTATAACTTTTTCATGGCTCCATGCCATATATAACCCCAACTCAACACTTAAACCTACCAATTAGGTCTCCTCGCTCTTTAGGTCTTCATATATAGAAAACACAATCTCAAACTTCTAAAGTAAAAATTAAAATATTTCACATATACATATGATTATATCACATGGGTTAACCCTTTATGACCTATTATACACCTCCATGTTATTTATAAATTTCAACACAATCTCTAAGCACTTAAATCAACTCTCTCAGAATGTCCACTCAGACTGGTCATAAATAGTCAAAATATAATCAAGCTATTTTGACTCTCCATATCTAAAAAGGGGCATATAATGAAAACCAATGAGTTAATATAATCATTTTATAATTACACAAAATATACATACTCATTTTATTCTTCAACTCTACTCTAAACACCTTCAACTTGCCAATGCAAGATGGTTACTCAAACTGCCAGTGTATACAATAAACATAATCAATTTATAAGCCTTTGTTCATACTAAATATGAATTGGTCAAACCTTAATAATCCAATTTTTTTTTCCTAATATAGTTTATAACACTCTTAAATAGTTACCTCATCTTGAAACATCAAAATAATATCAATAACTCTTCAATTATCTCTTGGGTCATTTGTAGAACATGGTCAAACACACAGTCAACTTTGGAGCTTAATATCCACAACTTTACAAACATTAAAATATTTTAATAAAATTTTATTGATGTTCCTTGAATTAATTTACAAATTTTATTTTTAGCTCATCATCAAATTCTATATATATCAAAAGTTATGGCTCAAACACTACAGATTGGTTTTTCCTTTGTTAATTTGAATATTCAAATTCCAACAATCACTGTGTATTGCAAAAACATCAACCACATGTCTTCATCTCACTTTTCATATAAGATATATAAAATTAAATCTATAAATATATTTTGGAGTATATTAGTATTTATCTTTCATCACTCACATTTGATCTTAGATCTTTGCTTCTGAGATCAATCCACTTGGCAACCTCACGTGTCGTCTACGTACCTTGCAGTCAATATCTAATAAAATTTTGCCACTTGGCATTCCACATGCATTATAAGAATCCTATTGAACTATTTAATTAATATGAAAAATTTATTTTGATCTAATATTTTGTGATTATGACACTTGGCACCCTCACGTGCCTTCTAAGAACATTGACTATTTGACTTTAATGAACTTCCACCACTTGGCAACCCCACATGCCTTCTGAACATCCTTTGACATATTGATTAAATATGCACCATTGGATCAATAATAAAAATATAATGTAATCCATTATATCCTTATCTATTCATATTAAATTCTCATCATTAGATCTATGATCTGATTAAATGCTCACCGTAGATCTCCAATAATGCAAATTTGGCTAAGTATGGGAACTTAGTGAACTCTACCTAAGAAGCCAAATTTTTACCTTAATAACTTTTTCTACACTCAACACCATGACGTAAAATTTGAACCACATTATAAAATTTCATAGGGGAATCCATCCATGTATCAAAATGATCTTAAAACTTTCACATGTGTGAAATATGATGTCTTAAATATGCTCACTTAGCCTTATTTATCAAGATGACTACTTGAACCTAGACACTCATATGAGTGCTATGATGAATTCATTTCAATTTTATAAGCACTCTAATCACTCATAACACCCCATAGAGTCTCTGAAACATGAACGCACCATCAATAACATCCATCATCTACCTATCCAAGTCAAACATTGAAGAACTATGCAAGAAGATGAAAGCACATTGAAACACACTTTGTTATGGTCATTCTAGCACACATGACACCTCATCGACATCCTTGGTCACTTTGGAGACATAATTTACAAACCTAAGAAAATATACCCATTTTTAATTGATGTTAAACACCAATACAAAGCTTATGCTTAGACTCTATTTCTCTCTTTAAGCACTTTTCCCCCCTTTGACACAATGACAAAGTGGGCTCAATTTATGATCCTGCAGACCTGAAAAGACTTCAAGAAATAAAATAGGAAGGGACCACTTCTGATAGATGATTTAGACTCCCCCTAACATTTTGTGTACCTCTTCTTACCTTGATCTTCTCAAACATGCTCCATGACTACACTCTTCTTTGATCATACATGGATTCTATGAAGACAAAACATACATTGACATCAAAAACTACTTGAAATTACCTTGAAAGCATAAAGAGTGACTCCACCTAAGTCACTTGAGATTGGGCACCCTTTAAGCACCTTGTTCTTTTGGAGAAAATGACCAAAAACTCTACTTCTTCATACTAGCCTTACTTAGAGGCCTTGTAGCCCTACATGGACCTTGTAAAGCCCATAAAGTTTTTATGTATGAACTTTCATGGCTTGAAATTTTATATCTAGAGCATTTTCATATGCCCCCTCATTCATGACAAAAATAAACACTCAGCTCTTCCTCTGTAACATACTTCATAAACCTACTAGCCAATTAACCCTCCATTTACACAAATCCTCCTCCATGGAATAAATCATGCACTTCTAGAATACTGTGAAAGAATTTTTGATCACCCATTTGGCCATTTCAACTAATTAATTATCCTTATATCTAAAATCATTAGGAAAATAATTTTTCCAACATGAGCAAAAACACTAGGTTTATAAGAGAAACTTGATCAACACACCACCTTCCATTCAATTCCCATCTCTAAAATTTTTCTCACACCCAGAGGTCATCAATACACACTTATGGGCCAAATTTTGAGCTTAGAATCCTTTGGGAACCCATACTTCCTATACCATGGTTTTTTGACCTGCATACCCTTAAGCACAAACTAAGAAACCTAAGAGCAAACAAAATTTCCAATTTCACACAAAAGACCTTAAGAAACTAAAATCATGTATAACACACTTTAATGAGGTTAACACATATTTATATCCCACTAAGACACCTTGACAACTTGCAATTCTTCAAATGACACCTGGAAATCTACCTAGCCTACAGACCTTGCACAAATAGTAATCAACATGCCAAAACAATATAAACTAATCATGACAAATTTTTAACATCACCAAACCACCTCATCCACTTTGTCAAATGAAACTTAACTGATCTCAAATCTCTTTTATCTTCTAGGACCCAAAAATCATCAGATTTGCAAGTTTGACACTCACTAGGCATTGAACACTAACAAAAGTGGTTAAACTCAATAAATGACCATGATTGACTCTTTTGACCAAAAAAATACATGAAACCTCATGGATTACATTTGTGCCAATATTATTCACACTCCATAACAACCTTGCCTTCATTCTTCAACATTTGACCAACTAATCCATCCATCAAAAATTGATAAGAACTCACCTTTAAGACCAAAGTCCCTGAATACTTATGGAGCATAATAATTTTAAGCATATGAACCAATTAATCCCCCTTTGACATATGCCAATCTAAACTTGGGATTCTCTAATCCTTGGACCTGTTCATCTACAAAACACACAAGCTCCCTTTGTCCATGCATGAGGATTCAATACATTGTTAAAAACACATGACTTGGTTTGATCAAGTCATTATACAAATATGCTTGAAATCATAACTATGGCAGACATCTTCATATCTACACCATGACTAAGGCATATCACATATGGTCCCCCTCAGATCATGCACATCTCTCTAAGCCATTCAATCTGGTTATCTCCCCCTAACTCCTTGCTCTATGACATATTCAATAGGTCCCCTTTGGGTCTAAAAAACTACTTTTTCAAACATTGTCCACACATAGTCAATGCTCTTATGGAAACACCAATATATCTCATATCTTCAGAACAACGTGAACTCTATGGTATACATAGCTTGATATCTACAAAAATTTGAGACCATATTCATGATATCAAAAATATGAAAACACATTTTTTTCATAACCTTTCTTATCCTCCAACATCAATAAAAAACTCAACTAGCATCCACCATACTTCTCTTCCTAACAAGTGTCTCTTTGAAGCCTAGATAGAGACACCCCTTTGACATAGAGAGACCAAAGTCCCAAAACTCAAGAGACTCCCATATCTTCATACCTTTATTTGACTTGCAGTCCTACCTCATCACCTAATTGACTTTGAATGGATTCTTGACTTCATTCTTTAATTCAGATTTGTCAACAAATGCTAACAACAAATTTTCTTAACTTTATTTCATGTTTATCATGGCAAACAAACTATCTCTAGTCTTAGTTTGATCTCTCCTTATAGAGTTAGGTCTCTAAATCCATGTTTGACTTCTTCCTTGCATTCTATGAGCTGCATACACTTTCTTGTGACTTGAGAACCTATCAACATTTCTTGAACAAAAATTTGCAATGTGACCAACATGATGATAACTCATTGTATTTGGTTATGTGATCAGATTTATCTTTATTCTACTAGCATCTTTATTCCTTGATCGATTACTTTTACTAACATAGTCCTTTGCCCTATGACCAACAAGATGACGAACATAACAATGTCCCATAAGAGACTTGGCGTACCATGAAGCATTTGGCTTTTTAATTTTGTTCTTGACCTGATTTAGTTTGTTGAATTTCATGCTACCATCTTCTTTCTCTTGTTCTGATCTTTTTTGATCTTGTTCAAGCTTGCCTATTTTAACTATGATTTTTTCATGTTCATCCTTCAGGGAAATAATATTAGCCTTCAATTGAACACATTCATCTTCTTTATCTCTCATGCTTGAACTTACAACTTCTAATTGAATTTTGATATCTTTAATGGTATTCTTATCCTCCTTAGCTTATTTAGTGATGTCATCCTTCAATCTATATGCTTGATCTTCAATAGACTTGATCTATTCTTGATTCTTCTTTTCCTCTTTCTCAGACTTGCCTAACAAACTTCCCTCAAGATAACTGACTTGTGCTTAAAGACCTTTGATCATATTCCTCATTTTATGATTCCTCTTATTTTTCTCCTTCAGTTCACCAAGTGCACCCATGAGCTCAGATTCTAGATCAACTTCTTCTTCCTTGCTATCATAGAATACTTATTCTTCGCCACTTTTATGGAAAACTTCTTTATCACACATGATGTCCTTTTCTTTTGAATAACTTTCCCTTTTAGCCATATTGTACCTTGGATCACCTTCAAGTGGTTAAAATTACACAAAAGGTACTGATATGATACCAATTATTAGAGGTAAAATGACTAAGAGGGAGGGGGTGAATTAGTGATGCCAGATAATCCAATTGAATTCACAACTCTTAAACATTTAGCACATATAATAATGATGCATACAAATTAACCATTGCAATGAGTAAGGAAGATGTAGCAAGATCAAACACATAACACATGATATATGTGGGAAAATATCTTGGGGGATAAAACCCACTAAACCCTACAAGATGGACTACAGTCCTATAAAGACAAGATTCAACATTTAGACCAACACCAACTGTTCAAAGAATACCCATCCCTAAATTTAGTGAGACACCCATCCCACAAGGAGGAACCAACACCCTAGGTAATCAAGCACCAAACTAGTTACCATGATCTGATCTCTACCTCTGATCTACTTTCTTCTAGACTTGATGATGGAATTCTCTTACTTCTTTCTTTCTCCTTTACACTCTCACAAACTTGCACACACAAGCAATGCATCCAAAACACTCTTTTGGATCACTTTTCACTTCTTAACACATATAAAATCAAAAAAATGACCTTTAGGTCATGCATATAATCCTCAACCTAATATACTCTTCAATCCATCCACTATGCACAATCACTCAATTAGCATCTAGGGCTTACTCGCTCAATCTGCCTCTTCTAGGCTCATTAGGTCTAATGACCTATGTGTTCACCTTTATTACCTTGATCAGAGAATAATGACTGATCCTATTCACTCTCTATTTGTCTTTAATGAAATGTACCTTCTCTTTTAAAGGTTCTCTCATTTGCTTGGCTTTGCACTGCTTCAACAAATCTCCAAATAGGCCAATTATGCCTAGTATTTATACCATACACTCATCTAACCCATCTTGGTCAGCCAAAATGCTTAACATAATTATTATAAATTTGAAATAGGTATTCATACACATGTTACATGTGAGAAACATACTCTTCATAGGTCATCCAATACCTCATTATCCCCAAACCATCATCAGGGCTTGGTGAGACCAAAAATAATTAGGCCTTCATACTCACACACTACATGTGAGACTACTTGGACCACCTTAATCCTTTACCAATGTTTATAACACATAAAACCTATAAAAAATATAACCTTTATAAATTCTTCATGGTTCCATGCCACCTATAACCCCAACTCAACACTTGAACCTACCAATTAGAACTCCTCGCTCTTTAGGTCTTCATATATAGAAAACACAATCTCAAAATCATGAAGCAACAACTCAAATATTTCACATAAAAATATGATTATATCACATGGGTGAACCCTTTATGACATATTATACACATAAATGTGATTTATACAATTCAACATAGGCTCTAATCACTTAAATCAACTCTCTTAGAATGTCCACTCAGACTGGTCAAAAATAGTAAAAATACAGTCAAGCTATTTTGACTCTCTATATATGATAAGGGGAATATAATGAAAAATAATGAATTATTATAATAATTTTAAACTTATAAAACATATCCATACTCATTTTATTCTTTAACTCTTCTCATAACACCTTCAACTTGCCTCTATAAGATGGTCACTCAAACTGCCAGTGTATACAATAAACACAACCAACTTCTAAGACTTTATTCATAATAAATATGGATTGGTAAAACCTTCATAATCCACAAATATGGTCCTCATATATTATGTAACACTCTTAAATATTTATCTCATCTTTTAACATCAAAATACTAATAATAACTCTTCAATTATCCTTCTCAGGTCACTTGGAGTTTATGGTCAAACACACAATCAACTTTGGAGATTAATATCTGTAACTATACAAACATTAAAATATTATAATAAAATTTTATATATTTTTATTTAATTAATTTAAAAATTTTATTTTTAATTCATCATCAAAATTTTAATATATCAAAATTTATGGCTCAAACACTATAGACTGGTTTTTCCTTTGTTAATTTGAATATTCAAATTCCAATGGTCCTGTGTATTGTAAAAACATTAGCCACGTGTCTTCATCTTGATTTTATTGGAAGATATATAAAATTCAATCCATATATATCTTTATGATTATACTATTATTTATCTTTCATCGATCACCATTTATCTTAGATCATTGCTTCTGAGATCAAGCCACTTGGCAGCCTTGCATGCCCTCTGTGTACCTTGCAGTCAATATCTAATGAACTTATACCACTTAGAAGACCCACATGCATTTTAAGAATCATATTGAATTATTAAATCAATATGTACCATTTACTTTTATCTTCTCTTCCAAAATTATGACACTTGACACCCTCGTATGCCTTTTAAGCACATTGACTATTTGACTCCAATGAACTTTCCACCACTTGGTAGCCCCATGTGCCTTCTGAGCATCCTTTGAAATATTGAATAAATACACACCATTGGATCATTACTGACAAGATCATATGATCCATTATATCCTTATCTATTTATATTAAACTCTTTTTGTTAGATCTATGATATGATTAAACGCTCACTGTAGATCTTTGATAATGCAAATTTGGCTATGGGAACTTAGTGAACTCTCCCTGAGAAGCCAACTTTACACCTTAATAAATTTTTCTAATCTAAACCTCATGACATAAAATTTGAACCAAATTATAACATTTAATAGGTAAATCCATCCATGTATTAAAATGATCTTGAAACTTTCACATGTGTGAAATATGATGTCATCAATCTATTCACTCAGCCTTATTTGTCAAGATGACTACTTGAACCTAGACACTCTTATGAGTGCTATGATGAATCACTTTCACTTCCATAAGCACTCTAAGTACTCATAACACCCCATAGGTTATTTGAAACATAACCATACAATCAATAACATCCACCATCTACCTATCTAAGTCAAACATTAAATAACTATGCAATAATACTGAAGCACATTAAAACACACTTTGTCATTGTCATTCTAGCACACATGACATCTCATCAACATCCTTGGTCATATTAGAGACATCATTGACAAACCTACCACATAATACTCATTGAAGAATACTTGGAACACTGAATCTATGGAAAAGCACACTTATTTACCACTTTTGAGGGCAAATAGCTACTTGGAAGGTATAGCTTGTCTTACTTTCATAATTAGTTATTTGAATTCATTAGTACCACCCATTGAGGGAGTAGGATTAACATGTTAGTTATTTATGATTATTTTTAAATTTATTTACTAACACATGGACTAACTTGTTTCATAATCCTATTCTACACTATGATCCCATGTGTTTTTTCAATCATTTCCTTTATGTGCTTCCTTTACACGCCTCTTCTTGTGCACTTTCTTTATGAACTTCCACTTGCACACTTACTCTTACGCACTTCCTCTACACATTTTTTTATTTCTTTAAATAGAGTATCCCTATTAAAACCCACCCCACATTTAAATTTGTGTGTGGTCTTGCATGCCATAGCTTAGTGAAATTTATGTCGATAAAGATAGAGAAAAAAGTACCAAACCAATTATAAAAAGGTGCACAACTAATGCCACACTTATTTTTAAAATGATACAAAATCCTAAACTAACCTAGTGGCATATGCCTTATTTACTAAATTTAAGATTAAATAGGATGGTAAGACCAGAGTTGACTACTATTAAATTGGCATGGTAGGAATTTGTTATCTAATATTTTTGATTTACAAGTGCCTATATGACATATAACATGAACAATAGATAGACCATCCCAGTGGACCCTTAATTTATTTGAATGGCACACAAAATTTGAATCATAGATGAGTACATGCATACTAAGATAAACAACCTTTGTTCTAATATGTCGATCATGCTAGGATTTCTATTTTTGCTTTTCAACTCTTTGGATCCAATGTGCAAGGAAGCATATTTCATCTAGTTGAAGTAGAGCATCCATGCATGATTTTAGGGACTCCTCATCATCTAATTTGACTACATGTGTAATATGTAAAGAGGGCACAAGAAATGCTACTGGTAAAACTTCTTCAACACCAAAGACAAGATTAAAAGGAATACTCTTATTTAACCTTTTATAGGTGGTTCAATACACCCATAAGACTGCATAAACTTGATCATCCCAATCAATGCAATTGATGTTGAAAATATTGGTTAGTGTGTTACCCAATATATTGTTTAAGGCTTTAAATCATTAGCTTGAGGGTGGTATGGATTAATTTTATGGTGAAAAATCATGAATTCAACTAAGAAGATGTGCAGTGTCTCATTGAGAAAGTGAGTGACATGATCACTTGTTAAACTTAGAGGGCATCCATACCTTGTGATGATATTTTTCCATATAAATCAGGTGGTAGTTATAGTAGTATAATCATGTGTAGGCATTTTTTCAGACTAACGTGTGATATAGTTAGTGGTAATAATGATGTATTGCACACTAGTCCATCATGTAACTAGTTGAATGGGACAGAAAAAAATTAATATCCCATTTCTTAAATGGTTCATGAGCAATTATTGGATGAAAAGGCATATCATCCCGTTGATTTGGTTTACCTACATGTTGATAGATATCACATTGGTACGCATAAGCTCTGGTATATTTAAATATGGTGGGCCACCATAATCTAATTAGTATAACTTTTCATGTTGTTGTATCACCAACATAGTGTCCCATTGTGATGCCATCATGAAATTCTTGAAGGAATTACACATTATTATGATGCATTACACAACTTTATAGTACTTAATTCAAACCAAGCTTGTATAAGTCTCTACCAATAAGCTAGAATGGGGAGGTGCATAAAATTATTTGATTTTTATCTTGGGTAGTTAGGTTGTCTAGCATGAACTCTATTGTAAGAAAATCTATAATTTAATCCAATTATTTGGGCACATGTAGAAATTGAAAAATCTATACATTGGGTAAATCATCCTCTATGGCATGCACTAGTTCACCAAATTGAACACGTGAGAGATGGTTAGGTCTAAAATAAACTTTGCCTGGTTTTACTACCACAAAGAACTAGAATTATTTAAAAATAACAATCCATAGACATATGTGTTTGTGCAAGATTGAATTATTTACCAAATACTTGAGTATTTCATGATCCGTATATAAGATAAATGGGGTTTCAAAAATGTATTAATGAAACATGTGAAGTGCATAAACCATAGATAAGGAATCACAGTTGATTGTGGAATAATTATGTTCCATTGGTTTGAAAAATAAATAGGATGAACAAAGTTTCTCTCACTATGTTATGCTAGGATATCACCTCCTTCCATGCTTAAAGCATCAACATGTAAATGAAATAGCTAGTTCTAGTTTAGGAACTGAAGAATGGTGTAGTCACCAATTTTTATTTCAAGGTTTTAAGTGCTTGTTGATGTTAAGACATCCATAAGAATAGTCCATTATGCTTGAGTAGTACTTCCATCGGGGTGACTATGTTAGCATAACCTCGAATGAAATTTTTATAGTACCTTGTGTGACCTAAGAAGGTGCAGACTTCATACTAAGTGGTTGGCATTGGGACTTGGATAATGACCATAAATTTAGTCAGATCCAATAATAAGCCATCTTGATAAATGCTATGTCCCAATAAGATCCCAAATGGGGTGGAAAAGGTGCACTTCTTCATGTTAAAGGAAATCTGAATCTATCAGTAATGTTTGAGCATGAGGCATTGATTATCACACTAAACCATACACAGTCTAGTCATCCAAGTATACATGAAGGAATTTGTGAATACAATCCTTGAATGCTTCCACTAAGATGTGTGGAAACATTGATGGCATGTTCTTAAGGCCAAAAGGCATAACATTATCTACAAAATAATCCCATTTAGTTGTAAAAACTATCTTTGCCTTGTCTTATTCAATAATTTATCCTTGGTGATACCCATAAAAGCTATCAATGAATTTGTAGATCTCTCACCCAACAATACCTTCCAAAATTTCCTTGATGAATGACATTAGGAAAGGATCTATTACACATATCACATTGAATAGCCTATAACCCAAACAAATTCAAATGCAACCATCCCTATTGATGCTTATCATCATGAGACTAACTCATTCATCCTCGGGGTAATAACTCCATTGCGTAACATGCTATCAATTTCCTCTTTAACCCAAATGTGCATATTTGGGTTCATCCTATACAACTATTTCCTCATCGATCGAGCAATTTCAACCAACTTGATGTGCATTTTTTGTAATGATGGATGCACTCCTTTCATTTCTATGAAGTTTCATGGGAAAAACATCCTAGTACTCATGTAAAAGTTCAAAGATCTTGGTTATCTCAACTTTGGACTAGTAATTCATGACCATGGCTAATTTAGGTGCATCATCCATTCAATGTTATACTAAAAATTTAGAGGGGTGAAGAATTTAATTTTTACTTGAACTACATCATATCTCTGACATCACATGCCCTATATTTTGTATGTATATTTAGATGGTTAAATGATGGCTCTAGTTGATCAGAAATGGTACCTATTGACCAAATTTGGCCTTTAGAAAAATTTGAGTCGACCCCTAAATTTATAAACTTTTTAGAATTTTATTAATGTCATATAGGGGTTTCATATTGATCTAAATGTCTTACTTATCCCTAGTCTAGCCTTGGTCTAAGTCTAAACCTCTTGTACTAGTCAAGTCAATGAAAGTCAACCCTAGTCAAATAGGGTCAAACCTAGTCAAAGGTATAAAATATGTTGAAAATGTCCCTTTTATTTATTTCAAGGTGTCTAAAAGTCATAAATTGTCCACTTGCTAGGTTTCATGTACAAAAAGGGTCATTTTGGCCACCTTTTTTAGCCCATTTAATGATGTGTATGGACTTTCATGCAAGAAAATTTCTCACCAAGGTCAAATTCAATGTTGAAGAGGTTAGGATCATGTTAGGAGTATTCAAATGTCAGCTAAGAGTTAGTTATATGCAAATATGGGAAGTTTCTCCTTGTTTTTAGGCCCTTTTGGGTACTTGTATAGAATGGATGATCTGACCATTAACTAAAAACGTGGGTGGAGTGCCTTTTCACCTCCCCAAACTATTTTACATGCTTGATTTTCAAGTATCATGTAGAAAATTCCATCTAGAACTTCTTTTCCTCCATTTTCTCTTAGCAAGAAAAAAATGGTCATTTTCAAGTGCTTGGTATGGGCTGTACGAGTGGAGTTTGGAAGAGTGATTCTAGGGATGGATATTAATATAGTTTAAATTCATTTTCATAATAATAAATTGTAATTTAGTGCCTACTCCTTTACGAACAATTACTAACACTCCAGGTAGCTTTTTATGCATGTGCATCCATGAGGGGTCTCCTTTTGAGCTAGTTTCAAAATAATTTGCTTTGGTTTAATGGATTTGATGATTTCCTATGTTTTTAGTGACCTCTCCATAGGGTTTTCATGATTTTATTGGATTTTGAAGTCATCAGATGCCTAATAAAGTCTTTTCTAGGCTTGTCCTTGTTCTAAACCATGTTTTCTACCTTTCCTCAGAAAGATGCACTTACAAGTGACTTGAATGGAGGTTTTCCATGTTAATATGAAGTAATTAAATACACCCCAGCTTTTTTAAGTCATAAAATTTCATTTAAGGTCCAAATAAGGAAATCTTGAAGTCTAAATCTTGTACCTTACTCACTCTTTTCCTTCACTATTTGCATATTCAAAGGGAGTGATCAATCAGAGGGTTCCATGATGTCATCTTGCCTTGAAAATAACCTTGGTAAGGTTTTAAACCTATTAGAGACATTAAAAGTGTATTTTATGAGCAATGAGGAGACCATGAGGCCTAAATCATGCAACATTGCTAATTTTCCCCTCCATATATATGCACAAAATCCTTACTTACAGACAACCAGTAGAGAAGCAAAATAAATCATATTGGAACATTATGAATAGTGGATGAATCATCCTTTGGGAGCTTGGTATACTAAAGAGTCTATGATAAGCTTACTTCAAGATCAAATTGGCAAACAAGGTAGAAAAACACTCCCAAAAGCCTAATGATTGATATAGGGTTGTTTATCCTAAAATATGAAAATAGAGAACTTTGTGGTTTTTCAAGCATCATATATCATGGATAAGGAGCTCTTGATACCTTTTAGAGTTTTAGAATTATTGTCCCTGGTATAAACAAGGAGTTCACCAAGTTTGGGGAAGGAGAAATGAAAGGAGATATGAGTTTGAGGGTCTTGAAAGCATTCCACAACACACTGAGAAGTTTTAGTGTTACCTACAGTCTTGTGCAAAGATGAATGATTTGACACCTCTAACAAGAAAACATGCATTGTTTTCATGCTTGAATGATTCTCATTAACCCAAACATACATTCATGACTTGAAGATCACCTCAACAAGGTTGAAACATGGCTTCTACCCCTAAACACCCTCCTCTATCCATGCATAGGCCTGGGAAAGGCCATCTACAGTAGGGGTTTCAAATAGTGATGTAAAAGGTTGAGGTTTTGGCCTTATTTTGAGTTTTAAAGGTGAATAGAGATATAAGGTGGTTTGTGATTATAAAACTTTGAATGAGAATCAAAACACTTCAAACAAGTTTCAAATGGTCTATAACACCCACCTATAGGCAGGCCTAAGGACCATGAAACATAGTTAGGTTGGAAATACAGACAGTGAGTTGGAGTAGTATTTCCAATGAGGCTAATGCCATCTAAGGCCAATTGATGAGTTTAAACTCCCATGGAATGAAGTCTTGACAATGAGCTTAACCTTGAGGGGAGAAGGTATTTTTTCAAGCTAATAGGAGCTCAACCTTGATGAAATGGTGGTTATTAAGCTCAATAAGGATGTTATGTTTTCATAGGACTCTTTCAAAGGATAATGAGCCTACACAAACCCTTGAATAGCCTAGTATACACCTACCAGGTTAGACACGTAAGATGAGGTAGACAGTGGGTAGTTTTAGGTTTTGGATGGATCTTTTAGGTAGTTAAAGTTTTCACAAGTATTAGAGGATGTTTTATAACCCCAAGGTTGAAATAAGGACTTTTTTAACACCATGAACAAAGCCAAAACCCACTTACAGTCAAGGTAGACATAGTCATAGTCATGACAAGTGTGACCATATGCATAGGAAAGAAAGAGTATATGAAGAGTAAGGACCTCAATCAAGCATATGACACGATATCATGATACACCATGCAAATAGACCTCATTAGGATAAGGATATGCATAAAAGGAAAATTTTCAAAGGAAAAACTTAGTCTCATACCCTACCTACCTTCATCAAGTTGCATTGTTCGAAAATTGTCGAGGAAATATGTAGAGGTGGAAGTCTTATGCTTGGATTTAAAGGCTAAAACTTGGTACAGAGTACCCCTAGGGGTTAAAGAAGATGCCCTAATAATTAATTTGTCAAGGCTAATAGGAGAAGTTTGATGAGCTCAAAATATGGCTCATAATTGACATGTTATTTCCTTCAAATCATTTCTTGAAGGATATTATCTTATACAAATCTTAGATTCTTGGATAGCTATTACATGGAAAATAGATATTTATCTTGTTTATATTAAACCAAAGACTGAATCTTTACTTTGTCATGAATGTCTAATATATAGCATGTTTTAGTGATATTTTGTGTGAAGAATTCTTAGGAAGAAGACACAGGTGATGTATAATGAACATTCCATTTTGATCTCCATCCAGCAGAACTATGGACTCCGCAGGCTTGTTTCTACGAACTCCGCAGGCTTGTTTCTATAGACTTTGTAGGCTTGTTTCTACAGACTCTGTAGGATTATTTATATAGAATCCATAAGCTCATTTATATGGACTTTGTAGGGTCAATACCAAGAATTTTTTAAGGACAACAGGAAGCTGGAGACCAGATAGGATAGGAAAGAACCATTCCAACTGGAATCAAATAAGGAAAATAACCGCCTACTGTTTTGAAGGACTTACTTTTGATAAATTTGTATATAATAATATTTTAGGACTATTATAGGATAGGATATTTATTTCATCAGAATAATTGGATCTCTTGGGAATCTAATCTCCTATCTTTGGAAGAATGGATCAACCAAAGAATCCTATTTCTTTGCATCCTTTTTTGAGTTAATTGTATTAGTATAAAGTGTAAGACTTTTGACAATGATTAGATTATTAGAAAAAATAGAGGATCAAGAATTAGATAAGCATATAGGTTTAAATTAGATTTTAATTATTTCATTTCTATGAATTAATACTTCAAGTTTCTAGCACTGATTAAGCTTTGTTCTCAAGTCCGAGAGGAGCAAGGGCCCACTATCCTTGGAACCAAGAATTGTGTACGATATTTATGTTTTGTTTTATTAGTTATAATCTTGTTACTATTTGTATTTATTTATAAAAATATCAAAACAAATTCATAGTTTAAAAAGAGCATTTTCTTATTTCATTTCTTTTCTACGCAAAGTATCTTTTCTTTTACAACAGAAGTGTGAAGCAAATTTCCTTTCGTAAGTAGGAGTGTGAATTTATTTTCCCTACAAACGTAAAATAGGAGTGTGATATTTTACTTCCATAAAAAGAGTGGATTGATTTTATTTCTTTCTTTTTCAACAAAAGTGTGAATTAATTAGTTTAGTCAAAGTTAGAATAGGATTAACAAGCACCCCCATAAGCAGACTTCTAGATCTACCATTCCATACCTTACTGCAGATAGATTTGGACACAGGCCCTAGTTGATAAGACACTAATTGAATATTGTTTAAATGAGGATTTAGATGACACTCGTCAAAGTTTCCCCTATTTTATCTTAGATAGGGGGCATTTTTCCCTTTGCATAAACCCTATTTTTTTATTGAAGGAGGTAGAGACATGGACCAGATGTAAAACAAAGATTTCAAGAGGGTTTTTATAGTTTAAACATAGCCAAAGAAACATGAGAAATAAACCTATAAGGTCTAAGACTAATCAGGATGCTCTAACCAAGAAGGTTTACATTCATCAGGGTAAGGCAAGGAATAGGCATAATTCCAAATGAGGGTTCATTTCAAGTTCTAGCCTTAGGAAAGCATCTAAATGTTTTGTATCAACTTCATCAAGGATAGAATGATGTGTTTAAGCTATTAAAGGGCATGGTAAATTCAAATATTATTTATTTGGCTCAAAGGTGCAGGTAGGCTCATTGGCAAGGTATAGACCTTGTCTCAAAATAGGGGTCAATTTCATTCTAAGCTCTTGGTGAGATATTATAGGTATTGGAGAAGGTTTATATAGTATATATGGAAGTTTTAAAACCTTTTATTTGCATAAAAAGTCTCCAAGAATCCATTTTTGGCTTAGGAAGCATTCAGACCCTATAAATTGTGAAAAATGGCTCGAATGGCCAAGTTGAGAAGCTTGTAACTCCCTAGACACTTTGCATGGGACCTTGAGGTGATTAAAAAATTTAGATAGGGTCCTCAATAAGCCCTTAGTGGAATTTAATCAAAGGTCCAATGTTTATTCTTTATAAACAAATGTTAAGACCTAAAATCATCTCAAAATCCTTGCAAACCCTCTTCATAGATCCGATTGGAAAGATGAGGCAAATTAAGCATGAAGATGAGATGGAATTCCATGAAACCCTGGGAACATGTAGAGGAATATCTCATGGAATTCCATGAAACCCTAGGAACATGTAGAGGACTCTCTCAGGCACCCTCAAATGCCAAGTTGTTGTATGGAACTGTATGAAGTAGGGTAGAATAGGGCTATTTTTGACCTTTTTGTGTGTTTTTTAGGCATGGAGAAATTTAAAGATGCCAAATAAATTTTGAGGGAGATTTTAGGAATTTTTCTAAGTCCTCATGGTTATTTTATTAGGCATGTATTCTCCTAATCCTATCTTCCATCTCTTTCATTTTAGCTAGTCTAGTTGGCAGATAGTGAACACTTATGAAAAAGTGGTGAATTTCAATTTAGAAAGCCTTTAAAGGATAATTTACTGAAACTAATGATATTTAAACCTTTTAAAATTGTCATCCCCCCTTGTGTATGGATCATTTTTCAAATTTTAAAGATTTTGGGTGCCAAGTGGGAGAGGTGCATGGAGAGAGCTCATTTTAGGACTATCATGGATGATGGTGCATGTCCAAAAGATCATGAGTTTTTTAGGACTTAAAAAATGTATTTGATGGATTATTTTTAACCCATCCTAATCAAATACATCACCAAACTTGATCAATTGTAGACATAAGGTAGTTTTAGAAGGTAAATCATGAGGGGCAATTTTTTATGCAAGGAAAGGAATTTTCTGACCAATTTATAGGTCTTGGATGATTGGAAATGACATTTTTAACTCCTAAAATTACATGGATCACCAAATATCTCTCTCACATGCACAAGTAACTAATATTTTTAGTTTTGACAAGTGTTTCTATGACTCTTGGACTCCCCTTCTCTCTCTCTTCTCACATCTTCTATAAATTAAGCCTTTTGGCTATTGTATGAACCTAATCACATGTGGTATGGAAAAAAACTACTAAAATGACATCAAATTTTGTCTTTTAACATTGAATACAAGTCTAATTTTTATTTATGAACATTTTGTCTAAGTGTGTGAGTGATGAATAGTGGAACTATGTGATAGTATCATCCTTACTCCCTTTATCCTTCATGTTTAAGCAAGAGTTATAATTTTAACAGGTCATGTGAAGTGTGTTGATTGTAATAGGTACTTATTCAAGCAATAAATTTTCTCTATGGTGTGAAATCTACCCCTAGGTCAGTTATCTTGTTGATTGTCCCATGTATGCTACCTTCACATTGAAGCAATTATGTTAGAATCCTTCAATCCCTAGAACTGGTATTGAAAAGATTTATGCTTAGTATGAGTTTGATAGTCTATGATTTATATCTTTGTGGATCACCTCTTTAGTGTAGTTTTCCAATTTATACAAAGCTTCTAACTCTTTCCCATGAACAAGCATTAGATTAGGTGATAGGCATTTAAAGAAGAATCTAGGGAGCTAGCCCTTATAAACTAGAGATTTATCTCTCTTACAAGTTCCCCACAACTTAAGAGATGATTCAATGTTGCATAAAATTATAGGATATGAATAGAGTGTCATAGGGTGCACAATTTGATGATAACAGTACCCTCATCAACTTGGTACACTACCTTTTGCTTTCCAATTTGGATTTGTTCCTGATGGTCATATTAGGAGTGAAATTCTAGTTCTAATCGGGCCATGGTAGGAGTATCAAGTTCTTAGAAGATGATCAAATTATCTTTAGTTATGACATGCATGTGTTATAACTGATCTTCAAATTGTTCTTAATTACCTATAATGACCTAAAAAATTACTTACATAGATAGATTCAAATCTATCTTTGGTGAAGAAAATGCAAAGGTGGAAAGTAGACCATATTTGTTGCACTACTAGGTATATGTATCTTTGCATGTTTCTTGGTGAACATACCATGCCCCAACCCATGTGTGAAAGGTACCATAGAATGCATGTAGCCATAAGAATTTTGGTAAAAATGTTTCATCAATGCTCCAAAGGCTTTCACATTATGTTATATGTTATTGAACTAAAGTAATACCACTATAACCCAGGGTGGCATGAACATAGTTGTCATGGTAGAAATGATTATGAATGGCTCCATGTACTTGTTCCTATGTATCTAGTTGGTACTGATTAGTATACCAACCTTGAGTAGCTATCCCTTGAAATAGAAATGTGATCATGCAGAACCTTTCATCCTAATTAATGTAGTAAGCTTCTAACTATTTTAAGTATTCTCATACCTCCATCTATCCATGAAACCTAGGTGCTTGGTCTAATTATAAGGGTGGTTTAGGCATCAGACATCCACCAATGAGGCAAATAGTTTTTTGGCATTAAGAAATCTTTATAGGGTAACTTAGGTGGATTTTCAAAACACCATAGACATGCCTTGATAGATGATATGCACCTTAATTCCATTAGTCACAAGTGACACTAGTAGTGTCAAAAATAGACTAAGCATCTTCCTATCACAAGATGCCACTAGGAGTAGGATCCCCATTTTCATTTATTTGGGCATCAATGTTATATATTTTATTAACATCCTCATCAACATTAATGGATTCTAAAAATGAGGGTCTTTTTTCATTATTTATAGGTATGACTACATGCTGAGTGTCATTCTTAAAGCTGATAAACCTCTTCTTGAAATATAAGTCAACATTATTTGTATAGTATCAAGGTTGACCCAAAATATTAGGGAAGTCATTAGCTTTAATAATCTTGATTATCTCAAAGTCACCCTTGAATATGATGCCCAAGATGTTGATGATGGCATCTTTAAGAACTCCTATGGGTAGTATGTGAGTTTTGCTAGACATGAACAAGACATGTGGAGAGGGTTGCAAAATGAGGTTCCCCATATTTTTCCATATGTCCTTGGTTAGAACATTAACCTCTATGTCAATTTCTACTATGATTTCATGGATCATCCAACCATCAATGGATGCATTGACAAGGACCTCTTTATCCAATTCAAAGTTTGGTTAAATATGGTTCTCTTATCTTCGTACATGGTTCAAACTATGGTCCTCCAATGGATTTTACATTTGATTTCATAACCAAATATTGAGGAAAGGAATGATGTCTTTAGTAAGGAAGAGTTTTCACAACTCCTGAAACTCATCATGTCTTGAGTCTATGGGTACCATATCTCGTTGAATATTGTCTTACATTTTAGCATCATTATCCTTTAATAAATCAATTTCACCTTGCAATTCTCAGACTAAGGCCATCATCTCATGTAACACATATTTTTGTCATTAATCATTAAGATATTGTTTCACATGAGGATATTCACATTAGATCTTTTTAGTAGGTGGATTTTAGGGTGGTTGGGATGATTGCCACTCTGTGTGGTGATATTGACTTGGGTTTCGATTGTGGAGTGGTAGGGCATGGTCTTCACTAGGTATTAGGAGTTTTAGTAACATGTATAATCTTGACACCTTTCTCATTTTGTTCTTTAATAATGGTAGCATACAAATTGGGACATTCTTCCAAGCCATATTCATTTTTACAAAAGGTGCAAGTTGGCTAAACTATGCAGCCACACTGGTAGTGGTCCAAAGAACCATACTTGTAACATGTCCTAGATGGAAAATGAAAACCTCCACGTCTATTTGCAGACCCTTAACCTATGAAATATCAACCTCCACTAGCCTATTGGTTATTAGCTATATGATTTTGGTAGGTACCTCATGTGCGTGCTTCATGAATTTTATTAATGACATGGCAGTCATTAGTATCATGCGTATAAGCATCACATATTTTATACTATAGCAACACTTTAGCTTGGGTGGTGCATTAAAAAAATGGATAAATACTTACATCATGATCTTCATTATGAATATCATAGGACCATTTCAATACAACATGAACATTACTCCCTAGATAGTTATTCCTATTATGTCCTTTCACTTCATAATTAATGCACCACAAGCTGCTACGAGTGTTGTGAGTATTATTGGATGTAAGATTCTCTAGATGAGAATCCATCATAGTAATTTGAGCCTCCATAAAGGGGATTATTATTATATCTACACTTCCCATGGCTTCAACACAAAGGGAATATTCTAGTGCTTTGCATGATTTAATGAAAGTTTTATGAGATAAGGCTTGTCAGAATAGAAGTAATAAACCTCCCACAAACCATTCAGCATGTTGTGCTGGGTTAATATCAAATGATACCTTTAAAATAAGCATTTTAAAATGCACATCATACGTGTGGACACTCTCAATAAGCTCTTGATTTATATATTTTAAATAAAAAATACTTTCCTGCTCAAATTTAGGGATATCAAATTCTTGGGGAAAAGCAACGTTTAATAATTCATAATTTACAACTATTTGTTGAGGATAAAATTTGTGGTACCATTTATTCACATGATATAATAAAGTAGTGGAAAATTTAGTTTCATTTCATTATGAATAAGTGATACCCCATGCTTCCCAAATGAGTTCACATTGGTGAACATGTTCTACTGCATTGTTGTTAATAGTCATTGGTTAGTCATCACTTTGGTATTATTGATGTAACCAAAGGTGAGGGGTTTATGTGTGTATAAATACCCTTAGAATTATTTATAAAGTGTTAGTTTCATGTTTAGAATTGATAGATATGTTTTTGATACTATAATTATGAAATGGTTATCAATATATGTTTTGCTGAAAAGGTATCATATGCTCAAATTATAAAAATCAAGTAAAGACCTATTGATCCTATTAGTGACTATGTGCTTCATTATAAGACCATGCTTTAAAAAATGAAAAATCATATGGATTATAATAAATTACAATACATATTTAAACAAATCCTAATTGTGCCTATCTACATTTATATTATGTTTAAATTATTCTAATATTTTGATGACATGTACCATATGATTAAAGACTATGAGGTTAAGGTAATTACCATGAACAAGTTAAATTATGGGACTAATCATCCCAAATATTATAATTCCAAGTTTTAAATCAAATCAAATTTCAAATACAAAGGAAATTATACTAATAATGAGGCTAAAATAATGATTAATTCAGTTTCACAACCTACTAAAAAGCTTGTCCTATCAATGCCTCAAATGAGGCAATTGCATGATTATCAAAACCTTGATGTTACGAAAGATTCTTGAATGAAATCTCATATCTCATCCTCTACTAAGTTTTAAATGGAGGTTGATATGATAAAGGCACAACATAAGGGGTTCAATATCAATGCGTACTATGATTGACATATATGCATAAAAAATCAACTAACAAATGATTTAACTTAAGACATAAGATATAATGATCAAATGAGAACAAAATTACTGGGATCAATGATGTTAGTACACCTATGAATGATTCAGTCACACAAACTAATGTGAACCTTAATATATTGTTGTATCCATTCTTGAAAAATTCAACACAAGAAACCAAGGCTAATCTTGAGGTGAATATGACTTACAATGTGCATCCTCTTTTGACTTCTTATGCCTCTAAAATTGAGGAGGCTCATCCTAGAGATGGTATTATTATTACACTTAAATAAGCACAAGTACACTAACCTACAATCATATTCAATGACCATGAGATTATTGATGATGATTATACCAATGTGCCTTTGTTCGTATGTGCTTTCATTGACTCACTTCATATACACATTGTTGCAGTGCATAATTATCCAAGTAAAAACATATGCATTATATTGTTACTCACTAGCTTTAGATACACACACATATATATTTGATTGGTATGACTACCATGGTAAAAATTTTTAATGGAAATCAATAAAACCCTCTTGGGGCATTGTGTTACCAATTATGGTAGGGCCTACAATAATTGCTGCTTGGTTTTTAGTTTCCAAAAGCTATGGAATTTGGAATGCTATTAGGACATCTATCGATACATAAGATATGTGCTATACCATCTTTGGTACATGAGTGATTGAAGTATATTTATAATAATTGAGTGGTTATACTTATGGGTATTTTATACGAGTACCCCACCCAACAAGAGATGTTTAATTTTCCACCTACACATCAACCTATTGTAAAACCCATATAGGTTCATTATATGAAGGACCATTAGAGTCAAGTGATTGATCTTCCTCAAATATCACTTCTCTAATGTCCATTACATTAATAATCTATTTGAGTTTAGTAAACGTTACTTAGTGTATCATGTCCTAATATAGTTTAAAAATAATCTTCTTCATGTGTTCCATAATGAACAATGACACATTATCCTGGCATACACAAAGTCCATAAGTTACTATGGATACTAAATCTACACAACATATACATGATCATGTTGGCTATGATGATGATGTTGGAAATTTTATAGTGCACGATCATTTCTCCAATTTGGATAAATATACTTATGTTATTCCTTTCCTATGACATGTGACATTTACATTGATCAATATATGACCTACACATGAGAATCCCATTGATTGGATCATAGGCTAGTAGGGACATGCTTTAAAATAAATAAAAAATAAAAAAGTCAGAATTTAAATATATATTTAGAAAATAAAAAATAAAGACTTATGCATGACATGCTTAATATATATGATTTATTGATGTTATTCATCATATAAATGGTGAATTGCATATATATTTTTTATACACATGTTTTTAATGGTATAAATGAGTTTGATGTAGGACATACATGTTACATATGATACATGAAAATATATATGCATGACATTATTTACATCCAGGGGAAACCTTTATACATTTGGGGCATGCCTACACTCGAGGCATGGGTGGATGCAAAAAGATGGAGGACAAAAAAGTGGCCACTTTTTCAAAATTCATTCATGACTTATAAAGGGTGAGTGCCCTTTTACATAGGGTACAAATGCTTTGAAAGATGTTTTACAAGCCTAGATTTGAATTGGCTTGACTTACCAAGCCTAAATGGTGTGTGTCATCTAGGCACACACCCTTTTTGATTATGTTTTGGAGGGAAATTAGTTTTTTCTAAAATCTAGAATAAAAGGCATACACCTTATAGGGCATGTACCCTATGCAATGCAAAGGGTGCACACCCTTTAGGATGTATGCCATATTTATTGTAAATGGCATGTGCCCTATGTAGTGCAAAGGGCACATACCCTTTGTAGTGCATTTCATAATATTTTAAAGGTTTGTATTAGCTACATATTTAGTAAAATAAACATTTAAATATAAATTATTATACTTTAAATTTATTTAACTAAATATAATAAATTAGAGCCGCTATCGGTCTTAAAAAATTGATTCTAGAGCTATAGATTTTACCATTTAGAATATAGGTTTTCAAAATCCAATTTAGTTAGTACTTAGTCATTTTTCATGATTTCAATTTTGAACATAAGGTTCTCTAGGTGTAGCTTTTGCACTTGGCATATATTTCAGAGAACTAATAGGTTTTTTTAGGGATTTGGTTGTCCAGATTGATTTCTAACATTCTTAAGAGTTTTAGGTGTGTCAAAAATTAAATTTACAAACCTCACATCTCTCAAAGATAGTGAGAGTTGAGAGGATATTGACAATGGATTTTCATACACACTAAAACATTTAGATCATTAAATTCTTCCTATACAGTCACCTTTAAGTCACATAGGATTTTATTTATTTAAATTAGAACCCTTGAGTTGCATTTAAAGTCACATGAGTGAGGTGTCTCTAGAGGGTGATGTTAGGGTGTATTTAGAGCATAGACTATAATAGGTGACATTACGATGAATTTTTAATTGACTTTATGTTGAGTTATGAGCCATCATTAATGACTCTTTAGCATATAAAATTTACATGTCTTAATGGGTGATTTTAGGATGTATTCAGAGGTGACATTGATAATTTTTGAAAGTTAAGTGTAGTTTCATACACTTTTCATTTTCACTCCTTCACAGATTACACACAACTTAACATGGATTATTTTACACTACATTCCTTGCACGTTCACATAATTCTCATGAAATTTTTGTTTAGATCCTCTTGCACCTAGTAGAACACTTGTACACTACCACATTATTAAACAAAACTTCACTTTTTCACAAATTCTCTTGTGCCTAGAAAAACTTATGCCACATCTCACATACCCCATATGGAACTTATCTTCACACTGCATCCATGTGGATTTATAGATGACATTTCTAAGTTTTACAACATGCCAAGAATCATCTCAGAGTAATCATATGATTGAACAAGTTAACTACTACTCAATTTGAAGTTCAACCGTCATTAAAGAAGAATATGAATTGTAACCATTCTCTTTGTAACTATTATGATTTGTAACTGACTTATTGTATTCTATGTATATATACATAATATATGCATCTAGCCTAAGGTTAATGATATAAATAATATTAGTGATATATAGCATGCCCTAAGTACCTAACCTTTCTCATACACATTATATTTATACCTTTAATATAGGAAAGTCATAGGAAGTGTTTTCCCTTATATCATAAGAACTTATGTTCCTAGCCTTCTTGTAGCATTGTTCATTCTATAATTTCCCCCTATTCATTAACATTGAATAGAAGTTACATTTACTACAAGTATTAAACTTATTTTTACTTGAATGTGTGTTGGTTTATTTTTTTCAAGATAACACAACACACACTCTTCATAACCTCACAACTCATCTCTAAGTGCAAGGTTGTACTTGGGTTCCATGGTGCGAGTCATTAGTATATGAGCATATATATTTCCTATACTTGTAAATACCTAAGTGTAATGAGAGGAGGATTACTAGTTAGTTACATTTCAGCCTACCCATAAGAACATCACAACAAAAGTAATATGGATGATGTCCAATGTAGACACTAGAAAACTACACACTATAGTTCTAGATGTTGAAACACCTTTAGACCATATTGGGACCCCCTAGAGACCCAACACTTACCTTTAAATCACAAACCAGACCTAACTCAAGTCATGTTTTACCCACTAACTAGCCCATATTTTTAACCCAATTTGACCTTGACCCTCATCCATCGATGGTCACCCTAACCATCGATGGTCACCTTGATCATCGATGGTCACCTTGATCATCGATGGTCAAGTTTCACCCCCTGAACACTTAACTCAACAACTCCATTTTGATTTTATATTCTTATCCATTCATGAATTATGCATGTTAAGACTAAAATTAGAATGCGCTATTGAACCCCTCTTGAATCTACACTTCCACTTCTCCCTTCTTTCTATATAAAGAGAGGAGAAGGAGGTGAGAAGGGCGGGAACAATTATTAGAGCAATCATCAACAAAATTGGAGCGAAAGATGATGTAAGTAAATCATCAAGAGGTAAGACAAGGAGAGAGAACATAGATCAAGATCAATCATCAACTTATTTTGTAGGTATCTCTTCAGCAAAAATCATCTTTAACAAGCTCTATAACTTCTCCAAGAAATCAAACATCAAATTTCAAACCATGAGATATGTATATTGTTCTTTGTTTCAAGTTTTAGTTATTTAGTTTAGAAATTGCACCCATCTACCCATAACCTCTTTTTATTCATCTAAATAATTAAACCTTGAACCAGCCACCTTTGAACATTACCCTCTATCTTGAAACCAATATCTAACCCAAACCCACCTTCCAGAACCATTTTGTAACCTCAACTAAGTAACCTTCTTGACCTGAACCAAAACTGATAGTAACTGTCAATGGTCATCCTAACCATTAATGGTCACCCTAATTGTTAAGGCTCACCCTAACTATCAAGGTTCACCCTAACCATCAAGGGTAACCCTAACCATTGAGGGTCACCCTGACCACTGATGGTCACTATGTAAAACTAGACACCCAAAATCAACAAGCAAAAACCACTTCTCAACGTCAACCAAAACCCTATTTTATTGACTTTTATCATAATACATACCAGAATCAACAACCTGACCATACCTAAATCATATTTTGATAGTTTGGCATTCAAATTAATGCTATATTGTTAATATAAGCATTTATTTTAAAAAATGTTTATTTCCTTTGTTTAAGTACTTTCATTTATGTTATGTAACCTCTTTTATCAACAACTTTATTAGCATTAACTTGTCTTAAAAGGTAGATTGAAAACCTCCAAGGAAGTTATGTACTTATTAGATATATCTTGATAGGAAATCCACCCTTATACCTAAATAATCAACCATTTCTTTAGTGCTTTCTTATTTACAGGTCATCTTCCCAAGCCAAAGAGGAGCTGTCACAACCGTCTATACCATGGAGTGCAAACCAAGTCTAGGTTGTACCAACCTTACCCTTATTTTCAATTTTAATCTTTTTTCTTAAATAAATAAATCAAAATTTCACTAAAACACCCAAAATAAACTTGAGGTAGCATCAGTTGTCCAAAATCTCATTTCATATATCCTTAAATCATAATGAACCAAAATCCTTGGCCAATTCTATAAGTTATTGATGTAGCTCAAATCAATGCTTTCAAACTCTCTCTCAGAGCATGATACATAATATTTTTAGTATCAAACCACATTAAAATTACATGTCAATATTGATATTCCTATGTTTAAAATAAAAATTAATAACGTAGCACTAGATTCCTAGATTTGATGGTTTGAGGCATACTTCTTAGTAAATCAATTCACTAATTTTGAACATATCACCTTTTCTATAAAAATCTATCCATTCCAATAGTTCACTAGTGAGATAATTTTATCATGAAGTGTGTGCAATACTACGTTCTAATGTTTTATTATAATACTTTTGTCAATCCATTGAAGGAGGATTAAAATCCTATCTACCACTTTGAGGATCAATACATCAAGTTCTACCAATTTCACTAGTGCAAGGAGTAGTCAATGGAAGACTACAACAATGAGTTCCATGATTACATTACATGCCTACATGATAACTTGAATGAACAACATAAGTTGTTGAAATGCATCAATGGAATATCATATTATATCCTTGCAAAGATAGAGTTGTTGAATTTTGACATCCTAGGGAAAACTTATTATAACACTACCAAGATTAAAGCCAAGGAAAATATGAAGCAACATATCACCTCTTAATCTAATCCTATGCCCAAGAGCCAACCAAAACACAAATCCTCATCGTATCCTTCTATGTAAAACCAAAACACTTTTTTTAAAGGAGGGCAAGATAAGAAGGATAGAAAAAACTTGAAGGCTTAAAGGTGAAGGTATAAAAAACTTATAAGTCTAGAAAAATTCATGTTGGATAGTCTATGAAAGGTTTTTATACTAGGTTAAAATCCTCTAAATTATGAAAATGATGTCAATTATTTTTTTGAATGAATAAAATGCAAAAGATGCATCTTGGATGCATAATTTAAGGTTAAGATTGATAAACCTAAAGGGAAGAAATAATGCAATGGTAAATAATCTAATTAATGCATTTAATGCAATAGGTAAGACAACTAGAAAAAATATAGTAATATAAACATATGAGTAATAACAAAGTATATAATGTGTAAGACAACATCTAGAGGCTGATTTTTCAAGTGGACCCATTTTTAAATTTTTTTCTTCAAGTAAAAAGTCACCAACAATTGTTCTTTGATTTGAGTGGGTTAACAAAATCTTGTGAATAATTCAGGCCCCTAGACTAATTTTTATTATGCTTGTAGACTAGCTAATTGAAAACAATGAGCTTCATAATGGGAATAATTCTAGTATTATAAAAAACCCTTGTGTTATATAATGTGTGAGCTTCCTCCTTTCAATTATTGCTCTAACATGAATAAATGCTCTAATGATTACTTGATCTCTTAAGAATGCTTGTAATTACTCAGTAGATTTGAATGTGAATGATGAAATTATGTCTTTATGATTATATATATGTAATTGAATTATATCTCATGTGTATTTATAGGCAATTAAAATCTAACTGGGACTCTATCAACGTGGTAATTGGCAATATAAAGAATAAAATTTGAAACTTCAAGTGCACCCTAACCAAAATGGGCCACTAAAAAATATAAAATCATCACTAGTGTTATTGATAGACTCGTAAGCATTATAAATGTTCCCATCACAACATAAGATGCTTGGGAATAAAAGGAGAGAAATAAAGGGGGAGTAGAATAAGGAAGATACATGATGACAAACCATAAATGCACCAATAACATGTCCACATATTTTTACTACCAAAAAATTATACCTTGGTAATATTATTCTCAATTCACTATATTTATAAACAATATTTTATTATGCCTATACTTGTGTTTTTATTTTTTAGTTCCTTTTTCCAAGCTTCTGCATTGGGTTTGATATGAAGAATAAATATACAAGCAATATTTTTTTACCTTGCATCATGTGTACTTAGAATTTTTATAAAATTCATGGAAAATAAAAAAACATAGAGTGATCCAATGGGGTATTTTACCTTCTTTAGAGTAATGCTTAGAGACTTATCAAAAATACTAACAACTCTGATACTCATATGTGTCTTTCTTCATTCTTTAATTTTAGATCTATTGTTAAAATTGGTTGAAACTAATTTGGTATTCTATTATTTTCAGCCTATTCCTATTGTAATTATTCCAAATATCATAAAATAAATTGATAAAAATATGGTTCTTCAAGGCATGAGTGGGAAAGAGTAGGTGTAAAATTATGGGTTACATCCACTCAATTGGAAATTCTATAGGGATGGGAAGAATTTGTGCATCATTACATGTTGGAGTTTGGATATTTTATTGTTTTCAAGTATATCTATATGTCATATTTCAATTTTTGCATGTTTGGAAGAAGTGGATGTGAGAAAAATATTACTTATTTTGATTCTAAGAAGAAAATTTGTATCTTAGTGAAGAGATTCCATACTTTTAGGTTGAAGGGTTTTAATCCATTGATGGAAAGTAAATTAATCATTGATCTAGTTTATAAAGATGAAGATGATAATGGAGATGAATCAATAGTAGAAAATCAAATTTAAAAAAAAAAAACATCTACCTATGGTAACTAATTTTTTTCCCTTTATAATATCATAGACATCTTCTAAATCTATAGGTTTCATTTCATTTATTAGAATAAAATGCTTACTATAATTGTGCATCTCACAAATATTGATTCAATTGAAGACCAACCATCTCTTGTGAAGACCAATAAAAAAAATGAGTTATAAAAAACCTTACAATATTTATTCTAGGCTTCCTATTACCAAATTTGAAAGAGATAAGGCCCTCTAGGCTTCTCATTCTCTCACATTAGATAGACCTTTTCATTTAAAAACTATGAAGCCAATTAATATATTGATGACTTATGATAGTAAGATCCATTTCTATCTATTTATTTTTTCTATTATTTTATTTATTATTGGTGTCTAAAGGGAATTATAAAACTATTATAATGCCATCTATTAGTCTATTAGACACATTGGGTTTCTACATTTTTCTTTGACAGGGAATTTGTGTGAAAGTTATAAGTTTAAGAAGGATGCATTAAATTAACTTAATAAAGTAATGTATTATAATAGTTTAATTTATGTGATGATTTGAGTGTTCATTATTTCCCAAAAGGGTTTAATTATTTTCTCCAATTACCAAGAGAAAAAACGGAAGTTGCTCTTTTAGATCTTAACACTAAGAGGGAATGATAAGTATAATATATTTGGAAAACATATACAGGTTGAAATATAGATATGCTATTGTATAAGGCGTTAAATAATGGAACCAATACATATTAGGAAAGGAGACAATTACCCATTCTAATCTTAATCCACTTTAGTTTATATAAACACAAAGCAAGGTGGAGAATGCATGCCACATGAAGTGGATGATTTACTTGTAGAAAATATATCTTGTGATAAAAAAAAAAGAACAGAAAGGATAATAATGTCAAAAAATGCCTTAGAAAACCACTCATTCACATGTTCATCATAGTGTTGGGCATGCATGACCACAAATTTGTATAAATAGAATCCTTCTACTCAGTTGACCAGGAGTTCATATATGCCTACACTAGCTTGTATAAGGTAAATGAGTTCAAGATTTATAACTACCTGACTAGATTATCTACAATAAAATACATCTTTATGTTCTAAGTAGTTTCACCTTACTAAATAATCATCTAGGAAGTTCACTAAACCAATTGACATCAAGAAACTTTGGCATGACAAAGACTCTAGCCAAATTATAGTCACACATTTTCTAATTTTACATGCACATAGACATGGAACACCACATAAAGTTTGAAATTCTTTGTTGCACCATAAAACCCATGAATAGGAATCTAGGACTTTACATGCCTATATTAATTCCTTCCAGACCATGGGAATCTATCACTATGGATTTCTTGATGGGGTTGCATATTACAAAGCGTCATCATGGAATTATGTTAGTTTTAGTGGATAGGTTTTTAAATATGGATATCATGGTTTATTTCAAGGAAGACATTGATGTAGCTGACACTGAAAAAAGATTTCTTCAACCATGTATGAGTTAATTTATGATTCCCAACATCTATCATTTATAATCACAATCCACACATTATGAATTAATTTTGGAAAGCATAGTGTGACTTGATGGGTATGAAGTTGGATCATTTAACAAAATTTAATCCATAAATAAATGGGAAATTTAAAATTTCAACCACAGGTTTCTTCATCTTCTGTGAATGTATAACCATGCACATGCTTACACATTGGGTGATAACTTGTTGTACATCCAACATGCCTAAAATAAATAACTTTATAACTCTATAGGTATAGTCCATTCCAAACATATTAGGGTGTATCAATCCCCAAATCACATTAATTTATTTTAGTTAGGCTTAAGGGGCAAGATATGCCCTAATTATATCCCCTATTTAACTAGTTAAGTGATTGGGTGTATAAGGAACTTAATTAAGACATATAATCCCCAAATCACATTAGATTTTTGAAATTAGGTTTAGGGGATGAATATGACCTAGTTGTATACCCATGTAACAAATTGAGTGAAAGGTTGTATGAGGCACTTAATTAGGGCATATCAAGTTCCAAATAACATTAGGTTTTTATAATCAAGTTAAGCTAAATATATAAATAAATATAGCTTTAGGGACACCCCAATGTAAAACCCCAAAGATAGACACAAAGTCACAATTGAAGTCAACCAAATTCAATAAATTAAGTCACAAGGATGTTAAATCTCAAAAACCAAATGCCACCACTTAAGACACACAAACATCATATTCTAAAGTGATGCAAGAGAATCAAACTAGAAGACTTCATTTTTGGTGTTTTGTCAATAACTAGTCAAGTTAGTCCATGTTGGAGTCTCAAAGTGTTTGAAGGACCTTTTAAGGTATAACTAAGGTCTTATAATCCATTTTTGTCCCTTAGGATGTGTTAAGTGACTTATTTTTAATTTCCCTCCAAAATAGGGATTTGAAAATTCAAATATTGTTAAAAGACTAAGAACGCCAAAATTGCATGTATAGGAGTGTTTAGGTGAACAAGTTGGGTTAGAAATTAAAGTCATTAGGAATGTATTTTGATGTATTTCATGAATAATGTTTAAATCAAGTCATTTTTGAGTAAATGCAAGATTAGTCACCCTTGTACGTTGGAGGTAGTTATGCAAGGAAGTTGGTATAACCAACTCCAAAGTCTATGTTGAAATTAGAAAGAATTGTAATTATATGGGGGAGTTGGCATAAGAGAGTTAGATAGATCTCCAAGAGAGGAAAGGAGGATCTAAGATTGGAAGATAATGCTAGAATCCTTAAGAAAGTTGATAAGCCTTGCAATTAGTCTCTAAATAGGGTGTTAAATGAAGAACTTGTTTTTATTTTGTGAATCATTATATTTTTTTATGCATATTATGGTTACAAGTCAAAAATTGTGTTTGGAAAGGCCCAGAAGGCCATATCATGTTGGTTTTGAGTTGAGTTACAGGTTAGACAAGTCTGTAGGTTGAACCATTGGATTATTGATCATAGTCCAAAGAATGGTATATATAGCTGTTATAAGAGCCAATAAACAATAAATAATCATTATATAAGGTGGGGTGAAGTTTCATGGAATCTTGGATGTCCTAATAAAGTCTAAAAATGATTGGTAATTTAATAAATCAATTCTTTTTCTAAAACCCCTGTTCACAGGCTTGAAATGTAAGATATGCAAGTTTTGTGTCCAAAGATACAAATATTAGATATGTTGAAATGATGATGATTATTTGTTTGATTAAATAATTGTGGATAATATTATATTAATATATTGAGGTAATAAACCCATGTTAAGAGAAGCAGATCTTGGTTGCTCAGTCATATCCAGGTTATACATATATAAGAAACCTTATTTCCATAAGAGACGTTGCTGTATGTTAAATATCCATAGAGATAGAATGAAGGAATAAATAAGTGGATGGAAGTATTTGGTTATAAAACACCCTAAAATTTTGATAGTGGATTAAATTATCAAAATAAACCTCTTTATATAATCTTGGAGTTGACTGGTTATAGCAATATTTAGAGTGAGCACACAGTTCTACATTGGGACATGGAAATGTTGAATGCATGAGAAACCTACTTTTATATATTGTATTATGATGGGATATTGACACAATAATGAGGGAAATAATCAAATAGTGGCCCTAAAAAGTGTTTATAGTTTTGAATGACCACAAGCTTGGGATACCATGCATAGTCTTGTCAAGAACCTATTTTTTATAATTATATGTTATTGAGTATAACAAGGAATACAAAGGAGTTTAGAATATTTAGAATGATGAATATGACCAAAATAAACCTATAAAAAGTCTTACAACCTGGTAAAGTGGCATGGAAATAACCATATGATAAACTAAGACCTTACTACCTTACACAGTCAACACAGGCTTACAGTCAACCAAGATTTTTGTTTAAGATGGAATGGATGATGTAAGGACTCCTAATTGTTAGTATAGTTGAGATAGGTCAATGAAAACATTATAAAGTTTGTATAAGCATTTAAAAAAACTTATAATGCAATTTATGTAATTTAAAGAGCTCTTGGCCCTGTACAGATGTTAACAACCCTATAACTAGGGTTTAGTGGAATAAAGGAGTTATAACCATAAAAATGATCTAATAACTTGTAATATTTCATAATTATATGTTTTATCACTTATGGAATAGGTTTGGACTTGATAGTGCATGGAATAGTATGGCTTTGACAATCATGGGTTTGGAGTAGGCCTTAATAAAGGGTATTTTACAAAAGAAATCATAGTTAGAAGTAGTTTCAAGACTTGAGAATTTACACACAATTCAAAGGGGGTACATGGATTCTATAAAATTTGTTGGAAATTATTAAAATAACCTTAAGTGACTAAAGAGAGAGAGAAATTGGTTTAAGGAAGGCTACAAGCCTTGTGAGAAAGAAGTAAGGTTTATGTGTATAAAAGAAGGTAGAATGAGTTATAGGGGTCAGAAGACATTTGAATACGTGGGATAATAAATTTTTTGACCTCTCATTTCAAATGACTAATCTCTTATAATATATAATAAGAATTAGCTTTTAAATCCTAAGAGGTAATTACCTAGTGAAAGCACAAAACAAGACAACAAAAGGGAAAGAGTTGAATAGAATAGATGATAAATGTGAATGTCACTAAGAGGATTATTGTAAAAATATATGTATTAATTATTCAAGGAAACAAGGGACTTATGTTAAAATATTCCTAAGTCTATATACAAACAAAGTGAAGGATTGAGCTAGACATGATATGTTGAAGGGAAAACCATCTAATACAAGTGATCAGTTAGTTAGATAACCAAATGAGGATGATTAATGAAGACTTATCCCCATAGCTCTACATCATTTTTTATTATATAAAAGAAAGTTATGCTTGGGTAAAAATTGTGTTTTGATTTATTTTCATTTTGTTTATTTGAGAAGTATGCATAATGCCATGAGATAGGCATGAGATATAACCTTGCATGGTATTGGTAAAAGAGAATGTTTTAGGTTTTATCCATTTATTTTAGCATATAGGAATATTATATTGAGGAGAGAGAAAATATACAACCCCCAAGTCCTTTGAGAAGGGCAAAAAACTAGTCAAGGAAAAACTAGAAAAGAGAGAGGAAAAGAGAGCATTGAATCTCCAAGAAAGAAGAGAGAAGAAAGAAGACTCCAAAAGAGCCAATAAGGTTAATAAGAGATCTCAAGAGAGGAATGAAAGAAGAGGAAAGGCCCAAAATATGTCTAAGAGGTAAAATTGACAGACTTTCTAAGAGGAAGGTCTAAAATAGGCCTAGAAACCAAGAGAATGGAGGAGATGGACATAGAAAGAGAAATATAAGACATAAGAAGAGAATTGGTGCAAGGTATAGAAAGGATAGAGCTCATGATGAAGATCATAAAAGAACAATAAATCCAATGGAATGGTTTTCATATGAGAAAAAAGGTGAAGTGGCCACTAGAGTCACTTGTGAGAAGAAGAAGGCACAAGAAAGGTGTCTTAAAGAATGAAAAGAAGAAAGAGAGAGTAGCCCAAAGAGGCATGAGAAGAGAGATGTTTCCAAGTGATAAAAAATAATGGGAGGTAGAGAAGAGAGTTATCACTTAATAGAACAAGAAGAAGAGAGATCTACCAAGAAGAGCACATGAGGGTGAAAATAAGAGAAGATGGAAGATGTCTATGCTAAGGACAATCAAAGAGACTATGTGGTCTCTCATTTTGTATGCTAACATCTATTTTGAGTTTGTGTTTAAGGTATGAAGAAGAAAGTGGTGAATTCCAAGCATGAGTCCTCAAATTTGATGAAGGATAGGCCAAGGATGTCACCCATCAAGTGTCAATAAGATGACAAAGAGAAAGAACCTCTTGAATAAGACAAAGTGTTGAATATCGAGAGCATGCCACATGTAGAATATGATGATAAATAGGAATATTATGATACATTTCCAAGACTATCACCTAAAACAAGAGAAAAATTATGTAAGGAAGACATGGAGGTCACCCATGAAGACATAAAGAAAGAGACAAACTTGCAACAATTACCATTGGAGGTAAATGAGTGTTTGAATGTTGAATTTGATTCCATATATGAAAAAGAAAGAGATGATATGAAGGTTGAGAGAAATCATGATAGATTTCTGCCATCAAAAGGATAATAAGGGCATGTATATCTATGGCCTAAATGGATGAAACAAACATGTGATGAGAAGAAGTTGAACCTCAAACAAGAGGTCAAAAAAATCAAAAACATAAGTGGAAAACAAGTACAAGTATGGCAACAAAGAAAAAAAGGTAAAGCACACCAAGATGGCATAGTAGATGACCAATGTAAGAAGCATGTAAGAGATTAAAAGAGAAACAATTAGCAGCCCAAGAAGACACAAGGCAGAAAATGGGTGGTAAAGAGCATGAAAAGAGCATAAGAAGATCATGATACAAGTGTACTTCAAGAAAGCATGGAGATGGAAGAAGATGATAAGCCTACAAAGCAATCAAAAGAGATGGTGCAATAAAAAAAAACAAGTGAAGGAAAGGTACAACCATGTATGAAAGAAAATTAATGCATAAAATAAGATAGGTGTTTGCAATATTTGTTATCAAATGTGGTATATGATGATATATTTGAATTTGACTCCAATGATGAAGATTTCTTGTATATGGAAACCATTACATTGATGAATGGATGTGTAGTAAAGAAAGAAGAGAAGGAATCAACTCAAAGAGTGATTGAGAATCATGGTATGCATACAAATGAAGTTGATATGACTCTCACCAATGACGGAGTCTAAGGTGAAGATAAAGAATAAGTTTCCCAAAGAAGTGAAGAACTATGTGAGCCAAAGTTTGATGAAGATTTGGAAGAAGTGGATGCACAAAAGTTTCAATAGGAATTGAGGATGATAGAGGAAATGTTCAGTCCATTTTAGAGGCTGAAAATATATGAATTACAATAGGAAAAGGTTAGGGAAAGGATGGATAAGGAGCAGCAAAGATGAGCACAATAAGCTGTGTAAACAAGTAAGCAAATAAGCAAGCAAATGGAATGTGAGCAAATCAATAAGGTGAGTTATTCATTTAGATAATCTAAATTTGAGTTTAAAATTTATAAACATGCATATGGAAGGCCAAATATTGGACAAATCATGATGTACTATAGTGAGGAAGAAAGGAAAGAGAAGTTTCTCTTGCATAGTGATCAAGATGGTTGGAAAAGTCATCACAATGTGAAGAAGTTTGAATAAGAGGAAAAAAAGAAAGTGCAGATGAGAAAATGAAAAAGTTTGAGATGCATGAGAGGCCATTATATCCAAAGGAAGAAGATGATGGAAAGGTTAGGGAGCAAACATCACTTAAGAGGCAAGAATCAAGCAAGATTCATGAGGACCTTACACCTATAAAATCTATAAAACAAACATTGCTTTGCCCAAAATAGATGCTATATAGAAAACTTACACCTAGAGAACCTTATGTTCAATAATAAAATCTTGAAATGACTAAGTATTGACCAGATTAGATTTTGAAGAACTATCTTATAAATGGCAACACCTACAACTTTGGAATTGATCTCAAAAGATCTAGAGTGGCCCTAATTTTTTATATTTAGTAAAATAAATTTAAAGTATAAAAAAATAAAAATTATTATTATTATATTAAATTTTGTATTCTTATATTTAAATGTTTATTATAATAAATATGTAGTCATCACAAACATAAAAAACACTACGAAGTCCAATACAAAGGGCATGTGCCCTTTGCACTACATTTGGCACACACCATTCATAATAAGTAAGGTGTACACCCTTTTTGAAGGGTTTGCACCCTTTAATATTATTTTTTATTTTTTTTTCTCATTTCCCTCTAAAATATAATTAAATTGGGTGTGTACCCTTTACACTGCATAGGGCACATACCCTTCATAAAGGATACACACCCTTTATAAAGGGCATGCACATTTTGATTTGAATTTTTAAAAGTTTGGTTCATTTCCCTCCAAAATAGCCAATGTTTTAGGATTGGAGGGTCCAAATATAACATGTAGATTTGCACTAGACTGGCCAACATGAATTTTATTAAAGTTATAATTTTTTTCTGCATTCACAGACATGTTTAAGTAAGCAATTTCATTTATTTAAAAAATAATAATATTAGTTTGTAGAGAGGAGAACATAATTTAGGAATATATAATTTTTACAATGTTAGATAATTATTTTTAATTATTACATAATTTATACATAGCATACCTTATTATGATTCATATATATATCATTACAAATAACCAATTTATTGTAAATTTTTTATCTCAACAATCTACACATCACTGGATATGATTTTTCTTTTGAATTTTATAAAGTTAAGGTTATAAAGTTATTTTCTTACACTTACAATTTCATTTGTATATTTTTTTTGTATTATTAAATTAATTAAAAAATATATTAATATAAAAATCAAGAAAAAATATTCTCAACAATATTCAACATTTTATCTGTTCATGTATGTGATTTCATGAATTTTTTTATTCGTTTACTCCAGAAAAATGTGTCCATACACATCAACTCTTTTTTTCACAAAAAACTTACCATGTCATTGTTATAAATGCATCAATTTTGCATAATTTCCTCTTATCAAAATTAAATTATATATTTAGAAATTAGATTTAAAATTCCATAATTCATCTTCTTATATTATTATAAAATTATTTATCTAAGTGTCTCTAAAAGTATCTCCAAGTTTAGGTATTTTTTTAAGAATAAATGTGGCCACTTAAAACTCCCTTGCCCTCCCATTTGTTCCCATCACCTTGCACCCACCCACATCATTGCACACTTTATCAAGGTATAACTTTCTACACTAGTCCATTGATCATAGTTGACTGTTACATATTTTTTGATACATGATAAGTGTGGGGTTGGTTGGACCACACCTGATATGGGACATAAGTAGGGGTTCCATTCCCCATACCTCCACTCTACTAATATACCAATATTTTCCCCTATTTTGGGTTGCCTAATTGATGGTGGTATTTGAACATGGGCTACCACTATGAAATGGTATCTATTTTTAACTGTTGCACCATAAACCATAGAATGGAACCTAGGTCAATGATTACAAACATATTATTTCTCACCACTTGCCCAATTTGTTGGATTATAGTAGATTATTACATATAAATTTCTCTTGGTTATACTTTCCAAAATGTTCTTTACTATGGATATTATGCTTTCTTATATTGGATTATTACATTGATTGTTATGCATACTAACATTTTTACTCTAGTTGTGCTTGATGTTGATGATTACTATAGTGTGTGATCATTTATTTGTGATATATTACATGTTCTATAAGTGAAATAATTTTTTCTTATCACATCATGAATCAATTATGTTAGAGGATCCTCTAGTCCAAGTCATGTCCATGTAAGTCTATGTCAGGTCAAAGTCAAGTCATGTATTGAGTGCTTGCGTGCTTCATGACCATTATAAGACTATTATTGATATTAGTGCCATGATTTCTATCACGCATAATTATATTATAGGAGATGACATTATTTTATCATGCATCTATTGTGATGCTTATTACTATATGACTAATTGATATATTTACTTGACATGATACTTGTGTGCCCATTGAATTGGATTACATGTTTCATACCTTCTTGAACATGTAGTCACTCAAACTTAGTCATGAATACTTGGTAATATTAATTTTGGTTCACTTTTACTTTAATTGAATTGAGCACTCAATCTAGACGTATTTCACCACATCACTCTATCATAAATACCTATACAGATTTATCCTATTTTAATTTATTATCTTATGCCTTAAAAATGTTCTTAATTAATAAAAACATCTCTAAGCATCTATACCGACATCCCAAATCCTTAACTTCAAATTTTACCCTTAGAACATAATCAACGAGAATAGGACAAGACCAAAAATTGATATTGTCCATATGGGTTGATCCTATATGTCACCCCGATAATGATTATTTTCAAAATATAGACCCTTCCTTACAAGTTGGTTCATATTTTTAGGATAGTTGGTGTGAGATTTTCTCATTTTGGATTGCTATAAATGCACATCTAAGTCACTTATTCTATCACATAAAAATTTTACTAGCAAGACACACTTATACTATTGCACACTGAGCAAAACTTCCCTATTATTTATAAATTTTATTCTATTCATTTGAAGTAGCCTTTAACAGACTCAAGATTATTCTACCCACATCAAGAAAAACATTATCAAGTATTCAACCCATATCTATATGCATATATGAAGCAAAAGGAACACAATCACACTAAGCACTCTAAGTGAGAAAACTATGTGGGCTTGATTTACCTCTTTAAAGTATTGGATACATAGGTAGTGATTAATCATCATAAGGGTTATTGGGAATATCTCAATAGATTACACTTCCCGCCATATTTTTGAAGGTTTTCACCTATTGCAAGTTTTATTAGGGTTTAAATTTTTAAGAAGTCATTTGTAGGTCATTTTCACACAATCAAAGGTCAATTTTATACACACATGTATATTTCAAGTAAGTGTAAGTAAATTTGACTTAATTTTCCTAATTTTTCATAGAGGACAAGATCAACCCATAGAGGATAGTAGTGGCAGTTGATCATGTCAACTTTCATTTGATTTTAACCTTGAGTAGTGATAGTTATAGTTTGTGTTGTACACACATGATCAATTTGACTTGATAATCTTCATCCTTATTTCAGTTGCAAATAGTCAACACACATGCATAAAATAAATAAGTCTTATTATGTTGTTCATAGTTAGTTTATTTCATTCTTTCATGCTTTGTCCATTATAATACTGTACTTTCATTCTACTAGTTGCAAGTTATTTTACAACATTTTTTTATATTTCTATTTATTTTATCTTAATTAGAGTTAATACACCAATTAATTCTAAATTATGATAAAACATATTGGTGAACCCACAAATTTTATTCAAGCATTTCTTCAAAATAAAATTCTTAGGGTCTAGATAAATTCTTGAGCATTTGACACTAAAAGAACTTTCTTTCAACCTTGGATCTAATATCTATCACTAAAAGAGTTTGCTTTCAACTTTGGATTTAATAATTGTCAGTGAAAGTGGCATTAGATATGATATCTAACACTAAATGTACTTTGTTTTGACCCTATATTTTAGGAGAATTTACTAATTTTCATACACATAAATTTTCATTTTCATAGGATCTAAATTTTAGATTTATGTTATTTTTTCTATATTTGCAAAGAATTTATGGCTATATTGGACAAGAATTTTTTTCTTCGAGATTTATTATTTTTCATTACATATTGTCTTCCCTTAATAATAAATATCATTAACACTCATGTAATAAAATGCAGTAGACGCCTCTTTGTCCCGTGGCTTGATAGCTTTGATTTAGCAGAAACCTGCGATAGTAGGCAGGGGCCGAATGGCTACGGCTTCACTATTTCTCACTCAAAAACTATTACAAACTTATTACAATATCCTTGTTTCAATTTTTGATTCACAGGATCCTTCGAAAAGGGCAAGTGAAGAGCATACTCTTTTACAAGGCTACTCAATTTTTCACAAGAAATTTTTTTGATGATACTACTAAGGCAGAGAAGCTTATTTATAGCAATATTTGGGTGGTCCTGCCTGCTCGCTGGTAAGGCGGTGTCAATCCCATCATGCTTTACAGTTGGAAAGCAAGTCTACAGTGAGATGCTATTCGAGGCATTGGATCCACATGATGATGATGGTGATGAAGGAATCATGGGTTGTGGGCCCAACATGTCTTCCGCTTCGTCTTCTAAGTCATCTTCGAATATGGGTTGAAAAAGGCACCTTATCTGGAATGTGCTTTGTAGGTACCAATGTCAACAATTTCCCGTATCACATGGCATATGTCATGGAGTGCAGTGGAAATGAGATTCCCACTCAAGCTGTCGGTGAATTATTGTATGCACTACCGTGTCTTGGTCATGATTGATTTCTTCATGTATTCTATGTGGGCCATGTCGAGCAATCCAACGATACAGATGTTCATTGAAGGTTGATCTTATCCGAATACGCCACGTCCATAGTGGTCGTTTGAGGAGCTCAGTGAATTGATTGTACAGAAATTCACTATTGAGCCTTTCTATTGTGATGACTCCAGAATTCTGCCTGCAGTTTGCTTGAATCGTCACTGCTGCAGACATTTGCAAGTCTTGTGCCGCTGCATAGGAAATCCTTGTAAATCAGGGATGCATGCCTTCCCTCAGGATTTGTTCTTGGGCCAGAACATTCAGAGAATCGAATGCTTGGTTTAATATCTTGGTAAGATTGAAACCAGGTGCAGGCTGATGCATTAAAGTGGCTGGAGGATTCCGACTGAGCCAATCTGCGATAACATTATTAGTACCTATAATATGCTCCACTAAAAAATTAAATTGATGGAAAAATGCTTGCCATCGAACATATTTCCCGCGACCATCTTTCTGACCATGATCCTTTTCTCGAAAGGTTAGAAATCTAGTACAATCGATTACAACAATGAAATGTGGCAGATGTAGAAGTTTGAGCATAAACTTTTCTAAGCATTTGTTCACAACATAGATCTCTTTATCAGAGGAGATCCATTTTAAAACATCAGAGCTAAAAACACCGCTAGCAAACTCACACACAAACTCTTTATTATCTACTATACAAACAAGTACTCCTCCCCATGCTAGGTCAGAGGCATCAGTGTAGACTTTCATCTATTTGGATTTCAGAACATGCAGTTCAAGTAGCGCTGCTACGGTTGCTTTAATCTTTCGAACTGGTGCTGTGTGTTGTTCTTCCCATCTAAAAGCTTTCTTCTTCTGGAGAAGTTGCTGTAAAATGTACCTGTCTTCACCAGAATTGGGATAGAAACTGTTAAGATAATTTAACAAACCCAAAAAGGCTTGAAGCTTGGGTTTATCCAAACACTCAGGGAAACTGATGACTTTATCTTTTATGTGCGGCTGGACTTGCAGTTTTGAATCTCGAATTACCATGCCGAGGAAATTACATTCAGTTGTACATAACTGAATTTTTGTCTCTGAGAGGATAATACCTGCATCTTGTGCCAGCTGAAAGAATTTGGAGAGATGAGTAACATGCTCATCTAAAGAATTGCTGAAAATAAGAATATCATTTATATATACACACAAAAAATGGGAAGTGCCTTCAAAAAATTTATCCATATGCGCCTGATAATATGCTGGCACATTCATTAAGCTGAAAGGCATGACAGTCCATTGAAAGTGGCCAAAAGGGCAACTGAAAGCTGTCTTGGCTCTATCTTCTTCTTTGACTCTTATCTGATAAAAACCCGATTTGCAGTCAAACTGTGAAAAATATTTACAAGCTGCAACCTTTTCTAGCAAATAGCTTTTATCAGGTATAGGATATGGATATGGCTCTGTGATAGAGTTTAATGGTCGATAGTTAATGACCATTCTTTTCTTACCTCTTTTCTGTTCTGAATGTTTGTTAACCATAAAGGCATAACAACAGAATGGAGAGGTTGATTTTTCAATAAAGCCATTTTTCTCCAGATCTTTGATCTGTGATTCCATATCATCATAATCTTGTGCCGGGATTGGAATCCTTTTTCCAATCTTCATGTGCTTGCCTTCAAGTATCTTGATCTCCATTTCAGGCATAGCTTTAGACCAGAACTGCTGAGGATTCTCTGAGCAAATAGAGGACTTGATCTTTTCTCTAATTTCTAGTATCTCGGTAGGGATTATGTTAGGGCTTTGAGTCATGGCACTTGGAAACTATTCTGTGGCATAGATAAGCCTGGGTATTCTAAGCCTTTCATTCTCTATGTTAAACATGATGCTTTTTGCAGTAGCACCATAGGGTGTATATCTATCAATGAATGATCCTCCAAGGAGGATATCAATAGGCATCTTCTCTAAAGCAAAGAAATCACAATGGAAGATTTTATTTTGGATACGCAGGGGTTGCTGATGTTTATATTGTTTACATATGAAACTATTCCCCTGTATGTCTATGCTCTTATAAGCAAGGTTGTCATCGAGTGTCTTCCAATCACTGATGAGCTAAGGTTTAGCAAAAGAAAGGGAAGCTCCTGTGTCTACTTGTGCATCTATGAGTTTGCCATTTATTTCTAAAGTGAAAAACTGGGCAAATCTGCCATTAATTAAATGATTCAGATAGGTAGGCTGAGATAGTTCAAGAGAAGGGATGCTGGTACATACCAACTTCTGTCTTCCTGGATCTTGGACTATCACCGATTCTAAGTAGACTTCTTCTTCTGGTTCTGCTTCTTCTTCAATTTGATTACTGCATTCACCAGGACAGTAATCTTGGTCGGAGTAAAAGATACTACCGACTTCATCCTCTTCATAGCCATCGTCCCATCGAGGGTCTGCTGCTAAAACAGGTTCTTCTGTTGGCATGATTTGTTCCCAAATGGGCTCTCTGATTTCTTTAGGCAGCTCTCTGCTAGTGAACTTGTTCTTAATCCAGGAGTCACTTGGCTTAAATGAGCTTGGATAATCCACAGGAGGATGCTGAGGTCTGTGCATCATCAGAGGTTGCCGTGGCTGAGAGGGCTATCTCCCTCTGGATGATTCTCCTCTGGAATATCCTCTTCCTCTGGGCTTCTCTAGTCTTTCTGGAACTTCATGGTGATTTAATGACCAGGGTCCATATGCTTCATAGGACAAACTAGACCAGTCATGTTCTCATGGTCTGTAATGTCTTGATCCTCTTTGCATGTTTGTCATTGGTTGCTCGAGCTCATCTGCAAGAGATTCTAGTGCTGCGGCATCTTCTTCATCATCAGATGCTTCATCTGGAAGATCTTCTAGAGTTGGTTCATAAATATCTTCTTGAAGATAAAGATCTTCATCGGCATCAACTATATCCCACCACGCTACTGCGTTGGAGGAAAAAACAGCTTTTACTGCGGGATTTTTGCAAGAGCAGTTAGGAGCAATGTGGTCGGGTTGGCGACAGATGTAGCAAATCGACTGCTTGGAAGGAGGACGTGCAGTGCGTCATTTCTTGAGGAAACGATGAGGAGGTGCATAAGAATGTTTCTGGGGAAAGGAGCGGTGCTTATAGGTAATATGCCGGCGACACTACTTCTGGTGTCAGCAAGGTTGCACATATGGGCGATAGCCAAATGGGGCTATTTCAGGGAAAACTGGAGCGATTTGGGATGCTTGGTGTTTGCTTAATTTCTGCATGGACTTAGTCTCAGAGACTAAAGTCATAATATTTTGTTGGGCAAAGTCAATAACATCTGAGAGGGCTAGATCCTTGATTGCAAGGCCTTTCAGATCAATATAAGAGAGGACTCTGTCTATCAGATTATAGGGCAAAGCATGCAGGAATTTTAGCTTGACTTCTGTCGATCCAGAACTACGACTGCCATATGCAAGCTTTCTAAACTGTTTAGCAAAAGCATCAAATTGCTTAAGATCGCAAAGCTCCATTTTAAGCAACCATTTTTTGGATTCTATTTCTCTATTGCCGACAGGCGGAGCAAACTCATCAATCAATAGTCTAAACAATGCATTTAAAGAATCTGGCTGATTATGTACACGCTCGTATTGCTGAGCTTCAGGGATAGCTTGCCACCAAAGACTAGTAATTCCCCATAAAAAAATTACTGCAAAGCAAGTGCTGCCTACTTGGTCAAGATGGGCCTGTATAACAAGAACTCGCATGGTATTGCACCAGGTGGTGATTTCATCTAGAGGATTTAACAGGTCATCTATATTAAGGTACCAAGGCTGCAAATGGACATGGGTGCATTGCATAAGGGAATGGCTTGGTGATTTCTTGATGGTTTTGAAAGTAGGACCAAAAGATATGGTACAAAGAGGCGTCTACTGACGATAAAAGATTAGGACCAAAAGATACTGAACAAAGAGGTTTGGATGAGGATTCGACCTTTTGGTAAGCAAATCAACCTAAAGGGTATGATATTATGGATCAACTAAAAACTACCCATTCCAAAAATTATATTTTGGAGTTACTAAAGAGTTCATCAGTTTATAAGGATATTTTATATGCTGCATTTTGAGACAACACTATATATAATGCTACACAACCTGATACTTTTTACTAGCATAATCAACAGCTTTAAAGATACTAAAAATATTATCACTTTTGAGGAATAAGAATTATTGTTGACACAACATGTAATCACACAATTTTACACTCTATATTCAGGTTATAATACAAAATAAAGGAATAAAAAAAGTATTAATTGATTCTAGTTCTAGAGTGAAATTTTTTAGTAGTCTTTCTTATAATAATTGATTATCAACATTTAAAGTATCCAACAAATAGATTAAACTATCAAAGTGTTTGGTGTTTCTTCATGATAATTACTTGGAATGATATCTCTAGACGTAACAATTGGGGCCTAAAACAATGCCCAATCATATGAATTATAATTTACTATTAGGATTACCTTAGATACATATGATATCATAAATACCATCTACATTGCACATGTGTCTTAAATTCATGCATGAAGTATACTCATATGTTTTCTTATGGATGATAATCCTTTTAGGATATTGTAAAATCAAAGCATCTCAAATATATTTAGATGACCCATCTATCATCTGTCCTTATCAAGTCATTATTTAGGACCAAAAATATACATATGAAATTAGAGAGTCAAAAAATACAAATAGAACTTATAAAATTAGAAGAGGAACAAACAAGATTTCATAAGGAACAATTACAAAAGAAATAGTTACAAAGTCAAAAGTTACAAATGGAACAACTTGAACATGACAAGTTACAAAAGGAAAAAAAAGGCTCCTAAAAAATAAGAAAAGGTACATAAGTGCAAGTGGATCAATAAAATACACATAGATAACATGAAGATAATTTGAATCAACAAAATTATATTCCTGATCTCCCTTTACAGGTCAATTCAGAAGCACAAGATGACAATGTTTTAGATTATTATGACAATGATGATAATGAATCCAACATGGTTTATGATAGATGATCAACTACATAACCTAAAATTTAACCTCTTAGATGATTATTTATCTCATACTTTATTCACACCCATTGGTCTAGTGGTATATCCTGATTATTCCAAATTAGTTGCTAAAGATCAATTAGATTCAAAGGGCAAGCATATTTTTGGTATGCCTAAATATGATAATGTGAATAATTATTGCAATAGTATATCTCATTTGGCATTTGTGATAAATTTAATGAATAATGTGGAAATATGTGGTAAATTTTTTTCACCATTGTTAGAAATAATGCAACATAAAGATACACACACAATACTTTTGTAAATGTTTTTAGATAACAAGATTATTACATTACCTACTACTAGACATTGATAAAAAACACATATTTTGAATAAAGCAGGAAAAAAATATTGTGTTTATCATATAATTATAGGACAAGATGTAAAATATTGTGAAACAATACAAAATAAAATTTAGAAATACAAGCATGAAGAAATTATTAAATTAATACAAAATAAACAAATATATCTTACTACAAGGGTTTAAAATACATTATCTATATCTATGAAACACATAAAGCATCTTCAACAAGATTATTTAACCATTGCAATATATATGGAAGGAGATTAGTACAAACACAATCCCATTGATACTACTAGATGGGAAATTTTTTGAGTGTGAGAGGATTACAACAAGTGGGACATAATATCAATCAATTACATCATAGTGTTGACTGGGAAGAAACTGTTGGATATATAATATACTCAGTAGCTTGTGGACCAAAAATGGTTAATATATATGAATGTATTATTTCTCATACACAACACATACCATTTATATTAGGACAACCATGGTTACAACAAATATGAGCTAAGTGGATACTAATAAACAATGCATCACTTTTTCACATGAAGAAAAAATAATTCACATACCACATGATGGTAACAATGAATAAGATGTTGAAATATATGAAAGAATGAGCAGGAGATACACAGGATCCACAGGATCAATCCAGGAGAAAGAACGCACAACAAGAAACCTGCAAAAATAATACCAGAGAATAAAATATGGTTTTCTCTCACACCTAAAAAATAGGTGATAATCCTAAAAATTCTCTGTATACTCTCTATATTCTCTCATATTATCTCTTAAAATTTATTAGATTGTAAAGTATATATAATACAAATAGTTTGTTTTATGACAATAAACTATTTGTTGTGATTCCAAAATAGAGAAAACAAACTTTTTATTTTCAAATACTACGAACAAAAATATTGTTGAGAGAATCTCAACAATAAAACAAACTATCCTAGGTAAATAAAATTAACCCTAGGTAATAAATAACTTACCCTATTATCCCTAGGTAAGCTTAAATATTCATTATTCCAACACCCTCCCTTAAGCGAAACATAGGGAGAATGACAAACAAATATGGGTCCCGACTACTAGGCCTGATAAGGTACCCATGTACAAACCAATCAAATATATGAAAAATAAAGGATGGACTTCATGGGAAATCCCCACCCAAGTACAAATTCCTTCACCCCAAGCATTGATCACAAATGAAGATAATGAGGAGAAGCCACAGGTTTAGTGAAGATGACTGTAATTTGCTCAGCTGTAGGCACAAACTCCAAAGAAAGACTCGATCCTGAATAAGATGTCGAATGAAGTGCATGTGAATCTCAATGTGTTTGGTCTACTGCTGCTCAACAGGATTGTGTGAAATAGCAATCACACTTTGGTTGTCACACCAAAGAGTATTGTGTGGAGCCAAACTCTCCAAGCAACTATCGAAGCCAAAGTGTCTCCTGACTAGCTTTGACAGCACCTCGATACTCAGCCTCAATAAAGGACAATGCAATAGCAATCTAATTTTTGCATGCCAAAGAAACTGAACCTAAACCAAGTGTGAAATCAAATCCACAAGTGGACTTGTGAGTGTCAACATCACCAGCCCAATCAGAGTCAGTGTATCCAACAAGCTGTGTAGAACTTTGTAGTGTGTAATGTATACCAAAGTGAGTGGCGCCCTGAATGTAGCACAAAATATGCTTGGTTGCTTGCCAATGACTCTCATGAGGCTCATGTGAGAATTGAGAGATAAGGTTCACAACAAATGTGATGTTGGGATGGGTATGAGTCAGGTATAAAATACTAACTACAAGTTGCCTATACAAAGTTGGATCAATAAGAGGAGTCGTACAAGTGGCAGACAACATAACACCTGACTGATATGGAGTGGGGGAAAGCTTACAATCAGCCATGCCAAATCGATGAAGAAGGTCTGTCGCATACTTTTGCTGTCCAATAGAGATGCCCTCATAAGACTGAAGATCTTGAAGACCAAGAAAATAATGTAGAAGTCCCAAATCTATCATATCAAACCTATTTGCCAACTTGTCCTTGATGTCATGTATCAATGAATCTGAACTTCCAGTGAGGATGAGATCATCAACATAAAAAATTGATATGACAATCTCCTCACTTTGCTTTAGGATGTATACATTGTGATCTGACTCACAATGAATAAAACTAGAACTCAAAAGAAAACTGTCCATCTTCTCATACCAAGCTCTAGGAGCTTGTTTGAGGCCATAAAGAGAACGATAGAGTCTACAAACCAATGATGAGTCCTACACAAATCCTGGAGGCTACTCCATATAGATCTCCTCATGGAGATCACCATGCAAGAAGGCACTCTTCACATCCATCTAAAAAACTGACCAAGAATGTGAAGCAGCAAGAGAGAGTACAAGCTGAATAGAATCCATCTTAGCTACAGGGGCAAATGTCTCAGAGTAATCAACCCCTTCAACCTGTGAAAAACCCTTAGCTACTAATCTAGATTTTTACTTATCCACTGATCCATTTGCAACATATTTGGTCTTATAGACCCATTTACATTTTACAAGTTTTCTTCCCTTAGGAAGAGGGACAAGATCCCAAGTATCATTCTTCATCAATGAAGAATACTCATCATACATTGTAACATCCCACTCGAGTATTCCAATGGCCTCAGAAAACAACACTGGATCATCTATACAAGCTTGTCCCAAAAGAGCAACACCAGATGTCTGTGAGTGAGTGCAACGAGAATTAGATGGATCACCAACTAAAGAACTAGCTGCCTGTAGAGTGCTCTTTGCCCACTTGGGCAAAGGTGGTGAAGAAGATGGATATGGTGGCTAAACAAGTGCAACATCATCATCATCATCAATAGAAATCAAATCCTCACTATCCTCTATAAAAGGAGGGGGAAAAGAAGAACTAGATGTACACTTTTGTGGAGTGGGTAGCTCATCAACCTGAACATCCCATCGAAACAACACATCATGTGTGATAGGATCAAAAAGTTGATAGGATTTTACATCTTCACAATAGCCAAAAAAAATGAGTGGTTGGATTTTCTTCTCCAATGCTTTGCATTTGTCATCAGGAACAAATGCCCATGCTTGACTCCCAAAGATGCAAAAATCTGAAATATTAGGCTTAATCCCAGACCAAGCTTCTTCAGGTGTCATATTCTGCACAACTTTGTGAGGCATATGGTTTTGAATTTAGTTTGCACAATTTACTGCTTTAGCCCAATATTGTGGACCCAAATTTTTAGAGTGAATCATACAGTTTTCCATCTCTTTCAATGTTTGATTCTTCCTCTCCGCTACACCATTTTGTTGAGGAGTGTGTGGTACAATGAACTGGTGTTGTATCCCATGCTCAATAAAAAAATCCTAGAAAGAATTATTATCATATTCCCCCCCATTTTTAGTGCGTATATTCTTAAGAGGAAGAGATGATTGTCTTTCAATAAAGGCTTTGAAAGCCTTAAAAGTCTCAAAAACTTCACTTTTCAACTTGAGAAAATATACCCAAGTTTTACGAGTGAAATCATCAATGATTGTGAGTGCATATTTGGCCCTTGAAAAAGAATGAGCTAGAAAAGTCATCAAATCACTATGAACCAACCCTAAGGGTGCATTTACACGTGTGGCCTTACCAACTGGAAATGGATCCTGGTGTTGTTTACCAACTAGACATCCAGGACACACCCCATCAATACATGAGACCTTAGGAAGGCCTTTTACAAGATGTTTTGTACTCATTTGTTGCATATATCCATAACCCAAATGCCCTAATCTCTCATTCCACAATTTGTTGAGACTATTACCATGTGTTATAAGTGAAGAACCAGAAGACATAGAAGACTCAAACTTATCAAAAGTATAGAGTCTTACAGTATGGTCTGTTGTACCTATAGCAAGTATCTCACTAGGATCATTACATTCTCTTATTACAAAATCATGTGGAGTAAACTCCATAGTTTTACCAGTACCAAAATTACATATTTGATATATAGAGAGAAGATTAGAAGAGATTTGGGGTACAAGCAATACATTGTTAAAACATCCATCCTGTTTGTCAATAGTACCTGATCCCAAAACTTCAATCTGTGAGGAGTTACCCATAACAATATGTGATGTACTATAATCTATAAGAGAAGACAATAGATCCTTAGAATGTGTGAGATGATGAGAAGCACCTGAGTAAAAAATCCACTGATCATGACATGAAGATGTAGCCCAAGCTGAAAGTGATTTCCCTTTTCCTGCAGGAGAAGTAGAAGGAGATGGAGACTGAATGGAAATTTTGTGTTGTTTGACCCCTACCTCTAATGATTCCATTTTATTAAAACATCTACTTTCATCATGATTAGGACCACCATAAAAATTACATGGACTAAATGTTTTCCTCTTTTGCTTAAAGGACTTTTTGGTTTTAGTAGATTTAAAATGATGTGTCTGGGTGGTGGACGCTGGAGGGTTATTTGAAGGTGCTTGCTTTTGCTTAGACTTAGGTGAAAGTTTTCCTTTAGAATAATTTGCAACTAGAGCATGAGTAGGACTAGGTAGAGCATCTAGGGCCATTAATTTTGTTTGCTCCCTAGTCAATCTTTCACAAAAAACTACTAAGGAAGGCCATTTGAATTCATCACCTAATGTATCCATCATGGTATAAAAAGTAGAGGAAAAAACACTATACGGTCCTTTCAACTTTGACAAAATCATGAAAATACACTCCTTATCACTTTTATCCTTTTCACCAACTTTCAACTGTGACCTAATAAATTTAAATTTTGCAAGAATTCATCTATTGAAGGAAAATCTAATGGAGAGAGAGTACTCAATTCTACATCTAATTGTAAAATTTTAAACTCATTAACTTTGCCAAATAGGTTTTTAAATTTTTCCCATACCACTTTTGGTGTTGTAGCATCTGTAATGTGAAATTTAAGATTATCTAAGACGTTGAGGCAAATCAATCCAAGAGCCTCATCCTGCTTGCAACCATATTGCATATTTGTCCTTTTTAGTGGTGAATGCTGCAGGTATTGTTTCAAAAAAAATTCTCCATAAGCCCTTTGATTGAAGGAGTTGTTGCATTTTTAGCTTCCAAACATGGTAATTTGTGAATTTTAGGGGTTCAAACAATCAGGATTCCATTCCTGAAGAAGACGATGATGTTGACAGGAACAACCTAGACATTCTTTTTTCCTAAAAAAAAACTCCCATTACAATTTAACATCTCCTGACAAAATTTATTAGCCTTAGCTTATATAAAGGTACCCAATAAAATGGCTTTATGTAAAAAAAATGTATGGGGATTTGACCCCAAGACTTTCTCCCTACCAATTCCTTAACAAAATAACTCTAGCCACTTTAACAAAGTCAACTTTGTTCATTTAAAGCTAGAGACTTGCTTTTTAAACCACTAAAAATTAAGAAATTAATAAAAAAAGCCAAAATAACTCACACATGTGAGATGGATACTGAATAATGTTTGGATTTATTAGAAATAATTTCTTGTTCTAGCAAGGTATGGTGATCAGGAAGAATTCTGATGAGAATTCTATAAACATTTGCCAAGGAAAAAACCTCCAAGCAATTTCAGAATGAGCTCCACAGGATCTCCTCAAAGGATAGTGCGGTCTAATCCAAATCCATACTTCTTAGCAAGAAATGAAATCCTGGAATGTCTACTAACTCATACAACTTTTAGATTTTAATTTTATACAGTATAAGGCATTCAAAATGAATAAAATTATACGTCTATGCTGCAGAACAAAATAGATTATGAAATCATTGTTATAATCCCCCAAAATGCTATACAACTTGCAAATAAACTATACGGATTGATCTATAATGAAAGCTATCACAATCAACTTTCATGAATAGGTGTTAGATTTTAGAAAGGACACCCGTACGATCTGCCACAGCAAAAAACCGTACGGGTACTGCAATCTGCCAGAAAAACTAGTCAGATGGTTTTTGTCTGGAAGAGCTATACGGCCATGAAAGAATGAAAAAAATCAAGTTATATAGGATTCTTGATTGAATTTTTTATGCTCCTGTACCAAAAAATTTTGGTTTTGGAAATCTGTACTATCATAAATGATCATAAAGTATATAAATTTCCAAAAAAACTTGTAAACAAGAACCATAATGTGAGAGAATAACAAATATTTGGAACACATCAATAAAATAATGTTTTTGACTATGTTAATAGATGAAATATGATGAAAAATTATAGGGAAGAGGATCTTCAACTAGAACTCCAAGCTCTGATACCATGAAAGAATGAGCAAGAGATACACATGATCCACAGGATCAATCCAAGAGAAAGAACCCACAACAAGAAACCTACAAAAATAATACCAGAGAATAAAATATGTTTTTCTCTCACACCTAAAAAATAGGTGATAATCCTAAAAATTCTCTGTATACTTTCTATATTCTCTCTTACAATTTATTAGATTGTAAAGTATATATAGTACAAATAGTTTGTTTTACGACAACAAACTATTTGTTGTGATTACAAAATAGAGAAAACAAACTATTTGTTTTCAAATACTACGAACAAAAATATTGTTGAGAGAATCTCAACAATAAAACAAACTATCCTAGGTAAATAAAATTAACCCTAGGTAATAAATAACTTACCCTATTATCCCTAGGTAAGCTTAAATATTCATTATTCCAACAATATATTCAACAATAAAAGATAGAATAGAATATGAACATTCATAAGGAAAAGAGGAATATTTCATGTATTTGCATAAATCTAAGTATTTAAAGCTTGATGAGGATGACTTAATGGAAAATTATTGATTACAAGTGAAAATTCAAAACCATTTAAATAATAAAAAAATAAAAAATAAATTATACATAGCTTCTTGATTGATTCATCATGTTATTCTTCTAGTTCTTACATGTGATCAATTTGATCAATATTATAGACCTATCTCTCTGTGTTTTTGGCCTTTGGCCCTTTTTTTCAATTTCCAAATATGAATAGTCCAATGTAGTGACATATATTTCCATTTAACATGTTTTCATAATATAAACAAAGCATATTACTTTTTTATATCATAGACAATCTCAACCAGAATTAATCAACATTGACTACCATTATTGTCTTGAGCTAGTAGATTCTATCTTGTAGTATTTTGACACAACCAAATAAAAAATTTAGCAAACAAAGCCTTAATGTAACTGATTTTTTGATATTACAATCAATTTAAATTTACACAACAATACTTTTTTCATGTAAAATCTTTATTTTGTGTTACTATATTTCTCATGCATGTGCTTTACATACTTTGACAAGTGTACATTTAATGACACAAGGATGTATAATCATTCCTTCATATTCTTATTTTATCTCCCATATTGACACATATAGGGGGGCATATTGCTAATACATGTCCATGTCATCATTTTTAGTGCATAATTTACCATGACACATGTTTTGGATTATTCAAATCCCTTCCTCTCTTCTAATTTTAACCCATGGTTCTATCTTATATTCTCTATTATCCTAATTTTAAAATACTAAAAGTACAAAAAGCAAATATGACAAAAATTTAAAAACATTCAAAATATTATAAAAATCCAAAATGAGGACATAAGCCTGATGATTTATCTATTTTACATCATTGTCATATGTTATTTATCTCATGATTAGTAGATACTATAGTCTTATTTTTTTACACATGCATTTCACTAGTATTTATGAGTGCTATGTGAGACACAAAAACTTCACACATACTAAGATGTTGAACTTAACAATACCTAGTGGCCATGATAAAGTAGGGGAATCTTATCCAAAGGTTACAATATTTATAAATGTTACCATTATATGAATCATATACTCTTGATCTATATATTTTTTACAAATGTCTTTCTAACATCTCTATCTTACATTTATGTACATGGATTTGCTATTTTACAGGATACAATCACATTACACATACTTTGTGTAGAATAATTTATATTTATATGATCCATTGATCTTATTACATGTACATATTAGATTAGAATTTTATTTTCTATTGGGTAAGTTATCTTGTCCTTTGTGTGCAACAATTTATTGAACATCTCTATGATATCATTGTTTGGTTTGTGTGAAATTTGACCATGTTCGTTTCTTGTGGCCCTTGACCCTATATTTTATACAACATTTGAAAATGTGCCTATATGCAACCCTTGGTCTTATTACATGACATTACACTTGTTGTGTTTGTGTTCTTGTTGAGATTCTTAAGTCTGATTACAACCATGATCCAAATCATGTATTAACTATTAGGTATTATCCTATTACAGAAACTACTATGAGCTTAATTAATACATTTATATAAGCCTTGCCTCATTTGTTACATATACAATTATAATGATACATATATTACTATAATGACATAAATATTTCACATATGCTACAATATTCAATGATTACATCTTGATACACATGATATAAGTAAATTTTATTATGAGATGAGTGACTTTCATGATACATCCATCACCTCAAAAGGTGGGCATTTTAGTGGGATTTTCATACATGAGATAAGCCTATTTGAGCAAAATTAATTTTAGGTACATAATGTAAAAAGGTTAAAAAACTCAATCATTGGTATATATTATGGGGCATATGTCATGAACACACTCACATTACAAGAACATATTATAGATTCATACATTTTGGGTGCTTGAAATAGATTCATGCACAAACTTCAAGCAAAATTTACAAAATTTGCATCTACACACAATTACACATTTTATATCTATCACAAGATGGCATGATATAAATTCATGCTATAAAAATTATTTTCTATCCATGATCATGGTAAGAGCATGGATGTCAACTATTATTTTTGATCATGCATATAAAAAGTAAAGAACAAAGTGACAAGTGAATATATATTCCATATGCAATGATTGATTCAGTTAAAGTGCATAATGCAAAATTTGGAGATTCAACACCCTCCAATAGTATAGTCTATAGATCCTTTGTGGATTCTAACCCATTTTTATCTTTGGGGTTAAAAAATACCAATAATACAAGTTAAGGTTTTTGTGTCCCTCAATGGATTCTATTTTGTATACATGTTCACTTCAAATTGGGGCTTTATCACCCTCAATTCACCACTAGTTTAAATAAGGAACCAAGTCTTTCCAAGTGCTTTATGGGAAACACATTCTCCAATGCTTTAAGGAAGAATCAAATTCAATAAAAGGTACAAAAATAACATTGATTTCACACATACAATTGTACTCCTCCCTTGTTTCTCTTTTCATGTTTTTCAATTTTCAAACTTCAAGATTTTTAAAACTTCAAATGACTGCTATTTATATGGTTTTATAAGTTAAAATGCTTTGTAAAAATGAAATATCCACTAAAAGGCCAAGTGTGTTTTACACATTTAGGTATATCTTTCCATTTACTTTAGTAATTTCATTTCTATACTAAAACAAAGGCAAATGTAATCACTCAAATTTGGTCATGAATACTTGATAATATCAAGTTTGGCCCAATTTCACTTTAATTGACTTGAGAATTTAATTTGAACATATTTCACCACCTCACTCTATCTTAAATACCTATATGGACTACCCCATTTTAATTTGTTGTCTTATGCCTACAAAACTATTCTTTATTGTTAAAAACCTTAAGCTTTTGTATAGACATACCTAATCCTTAATTTAAAATGTTACCCTTGAGGAAATAATCAACTATAATGGGTCAGGATAAGAAATCGATATTGTCACTATGGGTGAATCTTAGCTTTCACCCCAGTAATAGATATTTTTCAAATTTGGACCATCCTTAACAAGTTGGTCTATATTTTTAGGATTGGTAGCATGAGGTTTTCCATTTTTGGATTATTATAAAGGCACATCTAAGTCACCTATATTATCATTTATAAATTCTAATTTTGAAGGACCCTTACATTGTTTCACATTGAGAAAAGCTTTCATGTTCTTCCCATATTTGATTTTATTCATTTGAACAAATGTTTAGCTAAGTCAAGAGCCTATTCTATCTAAGTCAAGCAAAACATTACCAAAAATTCAAGCCATTTCTAGATGTATTCATGTATCAAAAGGAGCATAATCACACTAAACATTCTAAGTGGGAGAACTATGTGGGCTTGATTTCTCTCTTTAAAGTTTGGATATATAAGAAATGATCAATCATTATGGGGGTGGTTGGGGTCAGTTCAAACCATTACACTCCCCCTCTCTATTTTCTCATTTTTAGTTATTTCAAGCCAAATTAAGGTTTCAACTTTGAAGAAGTCATTTACAGGTCATTTGCACACAGCTATATGTTAATTTTTTGCATATAGGCATATTTTAAGTAGGCATAGGTGCCTATGCCATAATTTTATTAGTTTTTCATATAGGAAAATATTGAACCTTAAATGAAAATAGTGACAGCTGATTTTATCCCCTTCAAGTTGTACTGAACCTAAGAGGTGAATGTTATAGTTTCTATTGCACACACATAATCAATCTGAGTTGATTATCTTCAACTATATTTAAGTCATGCACAATAAACATACAAGCATAAAACAATGATGTCTTATTATGTTAATAATAGTTAGTTTCTTTCATTCATTCATGCTTTGTCCATTTCAATAATTTACTTTCATTCTTCTAGTCGTAAGTTATTTTACAACATTTACTACATTTATATTTTTTTTATCTTAATTAGAGTTAATAAACCAATAAATTCCAAATTATGATAAAATAAAATAATCAAAGATTTATATAACATATATTATCATGTTTTAATATATAATTTACATGACTAAATATTTATATATGACACATGGTGCATATAAACCTTTCTTTTGAGATGAGTGATTCACATGATTCATCCCTAATATCTAAAGAGAGGAACTATAGTGAGATTGTCTTAGAGATTCAGACCATAAAAACATATAGATCATACTTTGGGTCAAATTATGTGATTTAAATGGGATAACTTGGACATATTAAGTCATATGTGAGGTATTCTACATGATTATGAAAAATATTTAGAACATTTTATGACATTCTATGATAAATTATATGGATCGGATTGAGAAAATTTGTTAGATTTATTAGATTGAAGGACATTATATGACACTGACAAATAAATGATGGAAATTATATACTAATTTAAGGTAAAAATGGATTATATCTATGACATGAATTTATTAGATTGAAGGACATTATATGACACTGACAAATAGATGATGGAAATTATACACTAATTTAAGGTGAAAATAGATTATATTTATGACATGAATTTTTTTCTTGCAAACACTTTTTTATTTCTCTATTGTGGATCGATAGATAACGATGGTACTATGTAATCTATTTGTAGCGGTTGATATAAAATTCCATTTTGACATAAGAACCTATTTCACGGTTCAATTTTAACATACAAACCTATTTCAGAGTTCCAAAGAAATAATTATTTAGATATTCAAAGTAATGCAATTGAGTTTTTGTAGTGTTTAAATTCCAACACTTTCTTTTTGGAATGGTGGATTAGGCATTATACTCTTCAACACATGGTTTCAACAATTAGGGAATAATCATCCCATGTAATTTTTTGATTGAGTTTATAAAGTGATAGTTTGGTTCACATACCCTTAGGTTCATGGAGAAAACACTAGGCATACTTGTTAATAGTAAGTGGGGTTAATCACAGGTACCATATTTATTATTTTATCCTCTTAATCTAGCATTTTTAAAACTAGACTAAAAGGGGGGTATTTTTAGACACCTAAATTTAGTGTTATACAATTTGGTAACATCAAATTTGGCACTCTTTAACATACTTGGAATTTGCATACATAGTTGAAACTTGTGCATGTTTTCCCCTATCCATCTATACATGTTGTTTTGGCCAACCCAATTTATTAGATATACATATTTAAGATCATCCTAGTATATGCAAGAACTTTCTAGAATCCTAAACAAAATATTGCCATATCTCATATCACTATTTTTTCAATTTTTATGGTAGTGTCCAAGGACACTCAACAGTTGTATTTTTCAATTTATAAGTCTCCATTATGTCAACCTAGACAACAAGAAATATTAGAGTCAGTGAAAAATAAAAATAAGTCTTAAAGTCATACCCATTTCAAAAAATCCTAGAAAAACTTAAAAAACTTGAGAAATAAATTATCACTCTCTTAAGACATTATCACAAAGGAATACATATCTAAATATCCCTCAAAATATTAGCCCTATATCCAAGTCTGAATATAAATGTAGGCCAAAGTTATATGGTGTCAAGTGTCAAAAGAAAAAACATTGCATTACATTTTAGACTGATCACAATGGTGTACATACACCCACATAGGTGGGAAAATTGGATATTTGAGCACTATTTAGAGTAATGGAATATAAGAAGCACTCAATCACTTAATATGCAGTGATTGGGATACCCAACCCAACTTTATAACCCTTTTTTCAAGGGTCATATTATGTCACAATTGTGATTAAGGTTTAAAAGAAAAGAGGGGGAAAACAAAGATCAACTCATATGACTGAAATAAATCATACACAAAAGAGGTATATATAGGTGTATGTACAATGGTTTGAAGTATCATAGACCTGCACAGTTAATAGGGATATAACTAGTATAGCCTAATTAATACTGGTCACAGTAGGGGTTTGAGTTTCTTCTCTAGCATCAAGGCAAAGTTTGATCTTTAGTTTCATGATATGGGAAATTATAAATAAATAAAAATCCACTATAGGGACAATTACAAACATAATGTGTTGAAAAAATTAGAATTAAGATAAGCGCATGTCTCCTCCATTACTTTGACCATTCCAAATATACCAATTACAATATCAATATACTCTTTTACATTTATATTAGTATGATTATTTCCCTATTTAATATAATATAAATATTCATATTTTTAATTATTTTGGATCACATTAATAAAAAAATATGTTATATGACTGAATCTTGACTTTGACCTAGTTTGCATAATCCAAAATAAAATAATAATAATGGAGTCAAGGAAACTGTCTATTCATTATTGAAACTATGCATCTCACATGCTTAGAATAAGACCTCCACATATTTATGTGGTGTGTGGATGGAATAACTTGAGAAAGAGTTTTAACCTCCTCATCCCTAGAAGTAATTAATGCAACTAATGAATTAATGACCCTCTTTTGGCATAAAGGATTGTGTAGAGAGATCAATATGGATAAGTGACACAAGTGTGTAGTATTATGAAGCATAAAATGAATGGAAAAGCATGGATCTAGGCTATACCATTGGTGTGACATATTCTTTCTCTATTGAATCCTATTCTTCCTCTCTCTTCTTAATCCCTAGATTGTTTGGCAAGGCCTTGTATTTATAGGATGATTATGGATGACCCATGTATATTAGCTGATTTTTGAAAATGTAAATGGGAAGGGCTAAGGTGTAATTTAAATGAAAATGGGTATAAGGACCCACAAAATAAAAAAATAGGGGTACAACCCTAATAAAGATGGGCCTGTATAGCTACAAGTTTTATAGGATAAAGTAAGGCTCAATTCTCGAGGTAGGTTTGTGTAACATGTGATAAGTAGTTTAAATGCACTAAGAGATACCTTCTAGATAAGTATTGGGATGTTTTTTAGGGTTAGTGGACCAAATAAATATTCATGTGGGATTAGGGCCATCCTAGGAATAGCCTAAAAATAAAAGTTTTCCAAATAGGTAAAATTGGGAACAAAACATGAGATTAAAAGTTTTATGCAAAATTTCAGGGTTAATATAATGCTCCCACTTTGATGTGGGTAAGTGACCTTACTCTTGTTAAGTTTCCATCCACACTTGATTAGTTGATTTGTACCTTTAAAAGTTCTAATTTATAGAGTTAGTTAAAATTATCATGATATACATGTGATTATTTGAAAAATTTGAAATTTAAAGATTTGCATTTTTGAAAATTAGCTCTTAAAATTGAAATTGAAAGGAAGAATAGGAAAAAATACATATATTTTTTTTTTCCAAATGCCACCATAATTTCTCTATCACTACAATTTTTATAGGTGTTCAAAACCTATCCCAACACTTACAAAAATCAACCAGACCCAACACACACATCCTAGACTTTTAAAAAATGCAACAAACATAGCCAAAAAACTTTAAAAAGTTACGAGCACCACATCCACTTATCTATCAAGGAATTAGATAATTTAGCTCATCTTCTATCATAATGAACATGTCTTGAATTTTAAAATTTACTTTATAATACCCCATTTTGAGGTGAGGGATGAATATCCTATTGTTGCATTCACTCATCTCAAAAGAACACAATAAGAACACCATATGTAAGAAGTAAAAATTAGTCATCACTTGTTATTTTTTTCCCAAGGAAAAAAATAGCAATACATATTAATAAAAATAGGAAATTACATTTTTCACATGCTACCAAGAGCATTCTAGACAAAAATCCAATAATAAGACAAACTATCAAAACCAAAGTAAGAATCAAAGCCCCAAAAACACCTCGCACAACAACCAAATGCAAATCTCAATTGTAGGACCAAAAATATTTAGTATAAGAAGGTTCACAAACCCAAGCTAAAAAACCCCAAAAAATAACAAATACATAGATCAATAATATCACACTAACACTAACTTGAAATAAAAATTACAGCAGTGTGTGATCACAAAAAGAGTGCACACATGCAATCTTTCCCCCTCTATGGGTTCAAAAAGTACTCATCTGTATACTTCCAACAACAATCCATCATTGGAGAGAGAGTTAGCCTTAATATTTAGCTACTTGAAAACATGTTGGAAGGAAATACTGACAAAAAATTTCAGCATCTTGTTAATCTAATTTAATAAAGGTAACAGAGTCAAATTATCTAGTTAGCTAAATGCCCCATGAAATAATTAGTGGGAAGGACTTAAAAGATTTTAGTTCAAAATTCATATACCACATCTCAAAGCAATAGTCAACATTAGTTCCCTGCCAACCATCCATAATGCCTGCCATCTTTTTTGTCTTAGCCCAAACTTTAATTATATATGGACATGTGACTAGTAAATGATTGATGGTATTGTCATCCATTTTACACAAATAACAACATCGAGGACCATGTTAACTTATTTTTTGAAACACTTCCCATGTTAAATATTTTATTATTTAAGGCCAAACATATGAATAACCTTGTATTTAGGGGAAATTTTATTTTCTAAAGTTTTTTCCACCACCATAAGTTGGCTCTTGGATCCCCAATTTAAAACAAAGCCTTATACACCAAACTATCAATATACTCACTTGATGATGGATTTTTTGACCAAACTAGCACATCCTCCATTTAACTAATTTTAACATGAATCAAATTTAGTCTCTTCACATAAGCCTTCCATTGTATAACATCTTCACTAGCCAAACCTAGTAACCCAACACATTTCCACCCTTGGTGCCAGATGTTAGTGGAATTGGGATCTTATGCATGTGCTATACTAATAATTCAAGAATCCTAAAATTAAGTAATAAGGTCCACATTCAATATATGAGTTACACCACACCCAACCCAAGGATCAACTTTGACCTTGACTCTTTCACCATTCCCCACCTTCTAAATCAACCAATTTCCAACAGGTGGAAAAGATTGAATATCTACCTTCCACACCAAACAAATATTATGAATAGGTTTAATGGTGATTATAATCCATTCTTTGACAGTGAGATTTTAATATAATTTGATTTCATAGCCCCCATTTGAAATAATCCTCCAAAGGCTTTTGGCAGCTAGGGTCATCCCAAATAAATGAATATTTATAAGGCACCAACCACTAAATTATTTTGTCTTGGCCAAATACTACCATTTAACTAAGGGAATACAATATTTTTCCTTCTTACATGTCCATATAAATTTGAAAATTTTCTTCCTAATGATCTCTAGTATTCCCTTTGGGATACAAGATAAAGAAAGCCAATAGAATGAAATAGATTCTAAAACAAACTTCACGAGAGTTAATCTACTGCCTAGGGTGAGCCATCTATTGCACCACACATTTATTATATTTCAAACCTTATCAATCAACCAATACCACTAAATTTTCCCATAGTCATTTGGTTTCAAGAAAAAACCTAGATATTTAAAACCAACATGGAAATCCATTTGATGGAATGGAAAACATAACAGGACCCATGTGATCTGATCTAGCTCCACCCTATTAAAATAAATAAACAATTTTTTTAAATTGATCTCCATCATAGTAGCCACATAAAATAATTCAAATAACTCTTTTAACTTAGAGATATGCCTCCTAGAACCATCACAATACAACAACACATCATCCACAAAAAGTAGGTGGGTAAGAACAATGGATCTTCCAACCTTAATGCCTCTGATCATGCCTGTTCTCTTGTCTTCCAAAAAGTGTGGCTTAAACCTTCAAAAATAAAAAATAAATAACAATGGGCATATAGGACATACCTACTTTAATCCTCAAGAAGGTCTGGAAAATATATATGTATAACCTTTGATTAATATAGAAAAATATACTAAGGTCAAACACCCCATGATCCAGTTCACCATCTAAACAAAAACCCAATATGATCAACAATAAATGCAAATAAATCTAGTTAGCTTTATCATAGCCCTTTGAAAAATCAAGATTCATAATCACAATAGGCAATTTCTTAGTTTTAATGGAATGGAGCCCCTCCTGAGCCACCTTAATGGCATCATATATCTAATGACCATAAAAAAAAACAAATTATTCATTGGAAATAGTCCAAGACAAAATATTCTTCAATATAATGGCTATGATTTTAGCAATGATCTTATAGATGTAATTGAATAGATAAATATGCCTAAAATAATCAAAAGAAGTCAGATTGTTCTATTTAGGAATAAGTGCAATGAAAGTAGTATTGAAAGCACCCAACACCTTTCTAGTTATCTTATTATCCTCTACCACTCTACGCAAGTCCTTAGAGATAATGTCAAAAAAAGAGAAAAAAATCAACTGTCCAATTGTGGAGGCTTGAGATTTTATCCTTTTAGAAGGATTACAAATCGACTTTATCTCTTTTTTAATTACTTCCTCCAATAAACTCCCATTGACATATTCATTAATACAACTAAGGAAGTGTGTGGATTTATAATAATCTTTGCAATATTGACTCTTTCTAGTTCTTTGTATATCTTCTTGAAAAGAGAAACCACCACGTTAACTATATCCCTCAAAGTCCTAGATTTGGAGCCATCCTCCTACATTTCCAAACTAATAATCTTATTTTTCCTATGATTGGAAAAGTTGTGAAAATATTTATTATCTTTGTCACCATTTGCCAATCACAAGGCTCTAATTTGGAGTTTCCATTGATCTTCTATATCTGCTAATAATTTCCTCTTCTTCTAGTCCAAACATTTGAGTTTTTTTTAGAATCCTCATCAAAATCCTTATCAAAGTTTTGGTTGTAAAAATGAGTAATCTGGTGTTCCACATTAATAATCTCCTATTCATCCTTGCTACACTTATTGAAATCCCACCTTATAATAACTTTCTTCACCTTTTTCAGATTTGTAACTAATTGTAGGCTAGTTGACTCCCAAGAGAAAACATCAAAATTAGTCCATTCATCTTTCATCGACTTGATAAAATCTTCTTCCTTTAGCCAAGTGGGATTGAATTTGAAGGGACTTAGGGGTTTATTATTTTCCTTTTAATACAAACCACTACGGGAAGATGGTTCAATTCCATCCACTTTCAACCCATGATCTGATGCTATATGAGCCATTCAACATATATTTTGAGACAAAGAGCATACACAATATCTTAGCCATTCTCTCAACAACAATTCTCATATTTGTCTAAGTTGGATCCAACTTGATTAGTTCCATATCCACCGACCCAACTTCCTTAAATTTGTGCAAAACATACTCCACCAGTGGGTCAAGCCTAGCAATCGACCCCCACACTTCAACTCTACTAATAATAAAATTTAAATCCCCCCTCCCCCAAATATTATTAGATCTCAAAAAGTCTTGAGCAAAAAGATCATCTTAGAATTTCGCCCTCTCCTCATAAGGTCCATACATATTAACCACAAAGAAGGTTTCCTAACTCTATAGAGAAGAATTCAACACCAATTCCTAAATCCAGTATGATTGAACTAACTAACCTCAAAGTAGAATTTTACCATCCAAATATCAACCCCCAGAATGCCCATTAGAATTGACAAAAATAAAATCTCACTCCTTTAAAATTTTAGACAACTCCCCAATGACATTTTTGTTTTCACCCTTAGTTTCCTATATCATAACCACACTAGGTTTATGTGAATCCACTAACCTCCTTAGGGGCATTTTTTAGGTGGGATTTCCCAACCCTCTATGATCATTGGGTCAATGACACAATGGTTTGTCCCACTCTAAGGGTCCCTAATATAGTTTATTTTGTAATATTTATCTCTTCATTTTGTTTTTTGCATGAGACAACTAAAAAATCCTTCCCTTTCCCATATGAGATCCCTCAATGATCATGTCTCTACCCAAACCTCCTTCATTGCCACCATTTTCCCTGTCCTTGTCTACCATCATGGATCTCAAAGGATATCTAGGTTGTTTGGAAAAGCAAGGGACTCTTCAATGTTATGTCTAGAAGGGATTCTCTATGACCTCAAAGAACCCCCTAAGATTAGAAGATGCTTATTAGATTACCCAATTGATTGAGTGACTCCTCTAATTCCAAGTGCATCATGTAATTACTGGACTAGTCTATGGGCATCACTCTTTTCCTTCACCAACATCTTAAATACTCCTTCCTTATGCCTCTCCAAATCATTTTGTTTCTCTAATGAAATTAGAAAAGGGCCTTCCTCTATCTGCAAAGAATGAAAGGTGCACTCCCCAACCTTGTTCATAGATTTTGAGTGTTGTAAAATGGTGGGATCCATCCTCATCATATCCTGCATAGAAGTGTTCTTAGATTGGTACATCTCTTCCACTAGCTCCCATTCAATTAGAAACAATAATTTTTCTTCCATTCCTTTAGTACTTATAAGCCGAGATCCTCTAGGGACTACAATATTCTACATATTATGGGATGCCATCCACTTCTTTGAATAATCAACTATCCTACCCCCCTCAAGTTGCATATCACTATTGGGTGTTGAAAAATCATGGTTCTCCTTCCCCCTCCTATTGTCTACATCCAACCATCTTCTCCACTCTTTATGGGGGAAATTTAGTTTAAAATCAGAAACTAAATAAACATAATGATGACATATAACACAACTAAAAGGAATTCCACCATATTTCAAAGATTGTGTATGCTTCCAACAATCATACTGAAGCTCTATTTAATCATACAAACCTTCTTTCAAATCCAAATCCACTGATATTCTAGGCATTATCTAAGAGGGTTGCCTCTAGTAACTCTCATTTGCCTCTAGGAAGGTCCCAATACTATTTCCTATAGCCTTAAAAACCTCTAATGACCAAAACTATAGAGGTAAACCTAGTAGCTTAACCCAAACATGAAGAATCGAGGATCTCATCAAGAGAGGATCAAAACTTGGAATTCATTTTCTTAAAGATAATGGAGACAATCCCCAAAACCATCTCTTGTCCAAAATCTTCCCAACATCAACTTCAGTTTTAAAGATGAATGCAAGCCAACGTCTTACCAAAATATGAAAAATAATACAATAACTCAGTATTAGCCATCAAACACAATGATCCATTATTCTAATATTCACTGTGAGATTTTCCTCTAAAAATACATTCAGTCAGAGATGTATTAGTTAATTCCAACACTTGGTCAATCCTCACATCTTCTCCCAAGACCAATCTGACCCTATTTTGTGAAGCGCGATACAATTTAGACCTTTCTTCGTAGAAACCATCTTGAGGGAACCCAATGACCCCTTTACTGGTTAAAATATCATCTCAAACCTTCCTCATAACAACAAGCTTTGCAATTCATTTATTTGAAATCCCTCTATATCTAAAATTTTGAAATACCCACTAGGGAGCCTCCCGTTCTTCCCATTTCCCAAATCCATCTCTTCTTAATGAACTAGATATAGATCCAACATATCGCTTCATCCCTTTGAATCCACTTCAAGGTTACCTTCTCATATATCCACCAACCCCTTCAAAGATGAGAATTGCTCTGCCTTATCTTTAACATAGGATTTATCTCCTACCACTCCAAAATTTGTTCTTGCCATGACCTTAGAACCACTAGCAAACTTATCACTACCACCAATAGAACCTAACATCTCCCCTGACAAAAACTAGTGATAAGGAAATCTAAGTAACACCTCCTCCCCAAGTCCTTTTCAAGAAGTTTGCCAAATACTTCTCTCAATTTATTTAACCAACAATCTAAAGTGAAGATTGCAGTACCTTCATGGGGGTATTCTAAGTAATCCACCACTTATTATTCCCTCTCCAACGAATGCAAATGCTTGGAAAGTAGACCTATCCCATCCTCTACCTCCATGGATGAAACCAGTCGCTGCTTTATTTTGAGAAAGAATATTGATTGGATAAGATACTCAGAAGGGATGATTACCTTGGAAGAATTGTAAGATCACGATCTTTGACAACTATATAATCATATCTCGGCCTCCAGTATCTAATAGGACAGGGTTCAGACTCTGATAAATACTTGCATAGGTCACAAGCTTCAACCACTGGCTGAGCAAGTCTCAGGCTTCACCGACTATCAGAGCAGCCAAAAGATTCCAAGAGTGTAAAATGGGGTTTATTACTTACCGTGCCACTGCCTACAACGACATGTCTACTTGCATATCTTATGGTTTTCTATACTGTAGGAAGAAAAGCCTGCCTGCATTCTCTATTTGGTACCAAACTAGAGCTCTACCAAATTCCAATACCTGTAATGGGGGAAGCCACACTTGTTGATTCTCCTATTGAGCACTAACAAACACCTTATACTTACCTCTATTCCTTGAACAAGGAATGCTTACTTGTTGGTTCGATGCGACCACCATGATCTAAGCCATGCCTATTGCTTCTCCTGATTGAAGATTGGTAGGCTGCCACCCTGCCATGGTTTCATCCATAGTTTTGATTTAGTTCAAATATGTAAATGCTCAATGATTACATATTAATGTAGACTTTCTAAGATAATAAAAAAAACTCTCTCGAAACTTGATAACCAATTTTCACAATATTAAAATAAAATGTTTCAAACAAAATATTAAATCCCATTACCCACACTAGAGAAATAAATCCAAGATTTTTCAAATTTAGGCCTCATATATAATCTTAATGGAATGGATAAACAATTTCTCAGAGTGAAGATTATTGAAGAATCACCTTGCCATATATTCACCTCCCCCAACACCAAGATCCATGAAGATCATCTAACATTCATATTTATCATTTATTATTATATTATTGGAACGCTTCACATGATATTAAAAAAAATATATAATTACAAAAGGTTATAAAGTAAAATAGTCATTTTGAGCCGTAATCACTTGTTATTATCCAAAACATATGTAATTTGAAAAATAGCCCTCATATGCTAGAAAAGAATGTAGCATGTTATTTGCTACCATGAAAATATTGAATTTAGATTCGAATTTTTAAATTTTTTGAACTAGCATCTAATCATGCTACCATATATCATGAAAAGTCCATTTTTTTCAATGGGAGAAACTAATATACCCATACAAGAAACACACACAAAAGGTGGGCCTAAATAAAATAATAAAAATATAATCAAGCAATATTCCCCCATAGACGCATGATAACCATTATGGTAGCATAGGCACTAAGTAAATATCACAAAATGTTAATGATTACACCCATGTTAGTGATTCAAATTAATGCACAATGAAAAAAATAAGATGAAAAAAAGAACATGCACACACGAGCAAAAATTCATGAGAAAGAGTTAATGTAATAGTGTAACTATAGGAATATAAAATATCCATGTGATAAGTGGCATATAAAATACTAGATGATAATGTAGTAGCCAAAGTAGCTAACTCAATGTGATAAAGGACAAACAAGAATAGATATTGTCATGGAAGAATTATCTAAAGTGAAAATGCCCCAAAGGTAGAACATGTTGTCTATGAAGCTATCCCATCTAAGATGTGGGCACACCATGTGAACTTTGGTATGATGTAACTTGTGAAACTGCATAACACTCACTCCATAAAATACTATGAAAATCTTATGCATAAATTATGGATAATGGATAATGAAAACCTCTATAATAGATAAATATTTGACATCTATAGAGTAAAATTTTTGATTTTTTGAAACTTTTCCAATGTTTTTGAAAATTTTGAAATTTTGCTAATGTTTTTGGATTTTTAAAAGTATGCCAATATTTTTGAATTTTTGAAAATTTATACCCCTTGATAGGAAATATATGAGTCGTGTGGACATTAATCATGATAATCCTAATGTGATAAAGTGCATAAATATTGTAGTGTGTATTATGATCTATGCAATAGTGAAAGCTAATTACGTAAAATAGGTCCCAGAGTGTAATGTAAAATTAAATTGTCATGACATATGACATATCCAACTATGTGCCAAGGCCAAATATGATGTGAATTGATAGTTAAGAATATTTATGTACTTGGGGAAGACCTCCTTCCTCCCCAAAATGGAAAATGCTAAGATAAAGTCATATAAAATAATGATAGTCATCATATGTCAATCTTAGTATATAAATCATAGATCCTAAAGTCAAGAATATGTAGTGCCAATTGTATATATATAGAAACATGCGGGGTTGGATGCCTTCCATTAATAAATTGTCATATTCCCTCAAATTAGAATATGTAATTAAGTGAATAGTGTATTGATGATGAAATGATGCCAAGATGTAATAATGGATGTGTGTAATATGTCATGTTAAAGTAATACATGTATAACTAGTATAATGTGAAAGATGAAAATTAATAGTGTCAAACTCCCAAGGGAAGATTAGGCTACTATCACAGTTAAATAAAAAATCATAATATGTCAATGAGAAATGAACGCGGGAACCATGCCCCCCACATAAGAAATATAATGTAGATAGATAGGCCAACATATATTATACTTGGGTATGATACCCACATAGGCAAAATAGATATGATTGGGTATGAAACCATATATGTGATATTTTAGTTGTAATTTGGAAGAAAATGGAAGCTACCATAAATAAGCATAGGGATACTTAGAAAAAAGGATGAGCAAGGCTAAAAAAATATAGGTATGATATGATGATAATTCTAAGCATCTATAGGCTTCTTTCATAACTCAATGCATGGTATGAAAAAATATCCTAATAACTATGTTGTCTTCTTTGGGAATACTAGTGTAAGTATTATGAATCAGATCAACAATCAAGTTGTTGAGGCCAATGAAACATAACAAGAAATGTGAAATAAGTGGCTTAGGAGAATGCCAATGAAAATAACATATAAATCAAGCTCAAGAAAAGGCTCAAATCAAGGTTATAGATGGTGATGTATAAAATGTACTCTTTTAGTATAATGATATGTTAAAAAATATATTAATAGTTCCGTGTACACATGTAAGATATGTATACTTCATGTAAGTGAGTAAAAAAATAATATATTTAAAGGTAGTTGCATATAGCTTCATATGATTGCTTAATATAATAAGTAACTATCTCTTTCCCTTTAAAGTTGTAAATTGTACTAATAAGTATATTTTATTAATATTATCCCACCCCCTACCAAAATAAAGGTATATCATTTTGAAAGAGAGTGTAAAAAATGGATGCATAAATTCTATAGTGTATGGTAAAATAGTTATGATGTGCATCATGTGACTAAGATAAAAGATATAATTTTTTTTGCATTTTTATATTTTATGAATGTTTTTGGATTTATATAATTTTGAAAAAGGAAACACTAAGAGGCACAAAAATTAGAATAATAAAAGCTATGTACAAAACTATGGTACAATAAATATGCATTGATGATGATCACCAAGGCATTTTATATTTTTTATATTTTATCAATGTTTTTGTATTTTAGAATTTAATAGAAACAATATAGAAACATGTAACACAATAAGCAAGAATAGTCTATATCACAAGAGGGTTTATAAAATTGTATGTGTGGAAGCCCTCAATGTGAGTTATTATATTACCTTATAATAGTATCAATGTTTGAATCTAAGGTAAAATAGTTAGAGCCATAGTTTAATGGACCAATTTTTTTTTCTATAGATGTGTAATAATTGTCATCATTCTTGGGTGATATAATTTTAGTCATTTGTATAGGTGATGCTAAATATTATGAGGAATATGTTGTGTCCAAATTACTGGACGAGATTGTAAATCAGTCTTAATATGTGGATACTAGGGTGCAACATGTTTCAGAGGTGAAACGATGGGGATTGGAGCTAGAGAAGTTGGTGAAATAGAAGATTATGCCTTTGTTTGAAATGTATTATGTGAATGGGAAATTTTTTCTTATATATGAATTATAACTAATTTCTTAGGATAAATAATCATTAGAATTTTGGTTGTGATAATTGGTCAATGATTAGGCTTTCATAAAGTGAACCAAAAATAGTGTGAATTTCATTGTGACACAAAAATTTAAGAGAGTTTTGAAATGTTTATGTAATTTATTTGAAATCACTTAGCCAAGGACACCCAAATAATAGATTATATGATCTTAAATCAGGTGAAATATATAACCAAACTAAACATTATTGATGCAGGGTTATGACCCACCAAGTAGATTGATGGGAAAATTCCCTTTTGTTTTAGGATTATAAGGTGTAACCAAATGAAATAGTTTTAGGTATTTGGTTTTATAAATAACCATGCAATTAAATAGTAGTTCAGTGATGTGATTGTTTCTTACAAAGATCCTTCCTGTTAGTCAATTAGCTCTACTAAATAGTTCAAAAAACTATCTTAAAATGGATATTCATAATGATATAGTTTGTACAAAATTTATTTTGTTCAAAAGAAACATAAAATGAAAGAGTGCTAAAACAAAGAATAAAATGTCCTTAACTAGTAGAGATATTTTCTATAAACTATTTAGTTTCTAAAATTCATTATGTGATTTTAAGCTATTGATCATGTAAATCTAGTTATTACTTAGAATTTGATGAACACATAGAGGAGTCCAAGGGAATTTTATTGCAAATATTTCCTGTGATGTTTACTTGACATTTTTTAATTTATGACAAATTTCTTGAAGACATTCATATAAAAACCAAGATTATAGAAAAAGTGTTAGTCACAAGAATAGTTACACTATTTGTTACTCAATTCAAGCAATCTACAATTCATATATGTAAATTTCATATATTAATCAACTTAATCTAACACCTCATACATTATTCAAAAATTGAGAGAGAAAAATACATAATAAACTCATTAAAATTTTCAAATAATTTTGAGTTTATAGTATAAAAATATTCATCTCCTTGAGAGGTAAATACAATATGTATATATAGGTCTAGTTGGGCAACACCACATTTGACAATAAAGCTACATGCAAAAGCTATTTTTTTTCTTAAACCTAGATAAAATCTATTAATCATACACAAAGTTTAAAATGTTTTTTAAAAGTGATACAATTCAAAAAATAATTTTTCTCCCATATCACTTGGAGTTTTATGGAGCTTTGGAAGAGCCAGCTAGATAATTTTAGAAAGTTACTACACATGTCTAATAGTTAACATTTATTCTTGTTAGATTTATAATTGGAGCTTGGAACAAAGACTATATTTTTTCCATCAATATTACATGATTTTTAAATGGGGTGTTAAGAGTTCCTTTCATGGTTGTGGCATGTATTATTATTTCCTTGGCATAACAAATCGATTCAATAACTTTATTACTTCCCCCACGGTTGTCTTCCAAAACCTTCCCCTTTGAAATATTTAATAAACTTGGCTAGCTTTAAAGAAACTTTTGCCATGGAGACTGGTTTATTTTTTGGGGAAAACAATGAAACATTCCATCCTCTTGAAACAATTCCAAAATAATATATGTTATCTTATCAATATAATTGAGGATTATAATCACATCATCTGACCATACTTGCCAAGACGTATTCATATGCATAAAAAAAACTTTGACATAAACAAATTTCAAAAAATGTAATCATTTTTAAATGGGGAAATATATTTTTCTTTATCACTTTATTCAATTTCCCCATATTCACTTCTTTTTAGGTAATATGATCTTGATATAATTTAACCTTTTGCTGCCAAGGAGAACTCTTATTTTTTCATGATAGTTATTAACCAAAAATTCATATAGTGATTCCAAATTATTTTCAATTTCATAATTTATATTTTCAGGGACTAAATCCTTTATTTGGGTTTCAAATATATACATATTTTGATTCATCCCTTACACGACTTTATTAAGATATTCTATAAATTCATCTCTTTCACTTGGTCTCACTTTTCTTTTCCTTACCAGGGTGAAAATATATTTTTCAGTCTCATATAGTGTGGGAGTCTCACCTTTGGTTATCTTACTTCAAGTCACTTTCTTGATATTTCATGTGTCTTTTTGAAATTATAGTTTAACCTTAGGTTCCATGACTATTTTTATTTCCTTTCTATTAGCCTTGGCTAGCTAAATATCTAATATTCATCTTCTTGTGACATAGAGGCAATAGAATCTATAGGTGGTGTGGTTAACATGGATGATGATATATGGAGAGGAGTGGACCTTGGAATGGTGAATATAGGATCAACAAGGATGAAGACTATAGATGTTGTGGATGTTGGGGGTTTAAATGGCAGTGGTAGGAATACGAGGTGAAATTAAATGAGCAATGGTGATTGGTGTCAAAGGAATAGATTGAGGAGCTACAAGAGAAGCAAATTAAGATTTATCTAACATTTTATTGGGAGTTTTTGCTTTATCCTTGGGCTCACTAGGATTCAATATAGAAGAGAAATAATGCTAGGTAGTCCAACCAGGGTAACGATCTTATATGTGGGAAATATATTTAATAGATCAAATGTTGGAATTGTACCTCTTGCTTAGAGTGGTACTTATTTTGTAGGGACTTATCTACAAGTGTTTACATTATGACCAATAAAGGAGGAAAAATTTTCACACTACTAGAGATAGGGGAAAATTATACCTTAGTTATGGATTAAGTTTGACTAGCAACAAGCAATACAAACACTTGGGGTCATTGTATATAAGTCCTTACTTACAACTACCTTGTATACATTTTGGTTATCTAAACAACCTTCTTTGGGGAAACAAAGGTAAAAATTATTCTTGGGGAAAAAATATATGAGTATCACATGGGACATCCTATAGTAGAGGAATCGAAAGAGGAGGGAGAGTCACCATTGTTTGTTCACCACTTGATACAGTAGGTGGACTATCTAAAATATTAATTGAAGGAGAAGAAAGAGATATTTTAATAAAAGGTGGAAAAGGGGATTGATTTTCCTCTTGCATTAGAATTAATATTTTAGAAATAGTAGGAGGAACTCCCCACAACACTTTATTTCTCAGGTATGCACCCAAGCTAGGAGAATCATCATAATATATTGATGCATTTAACCTCTCTTCTACTTCTTGTGGTCACTAAGGTATTAGAGGTGAGACTATAATTCTTGTAGTCTACATCTTTCTCATTCCATCTTCAGTATTGATGAATAACTAATCATGGGGATATGGATGACTATTATATATTATTTACATTCCCCCATCAATGATTTAATGGTGTGATTTTACTTGACCCCTAAGATCCCATTTCCAGAGATCATGGTCATCCAAATTGAAGGAATATATATAAATTGTTATTGTATTTAATGTAGTATTTATCTTGAAAACACTTATTCCTATGTTATATGGCATTGGGTACCATGTACCTTGCTTATTTTCCTTAAATATTCCATAAACTCTATGGAAAATTTGATAGGCAATCTTCTGCTCGACTTATTTTTTAGAAAGATATATGGGTAGCCTTAGGGGAGACATCAAATCTCATTCAATCTTGATTAAAATATAGTTTGGACAATACCAATAGGTCCCCATGTTTTTTATTAATTTTATAATTTATTTAGAAAGCCTTAGCATTGGTACTTCATTAATTACATGTTACATTGGTGGATAGAAACATTCACATATTTATTTGATAAAAATACTAAACTTGTGTGCATATAACTTTTAAATTTTGAAGTAAGCAATTATTCTATAGGCAGGAGTCTAATGTGGAGTCTTGTCAAATCAGTTTCAACCAAGTAGGAGTTCATATAGAAAGAGTTCCCATTCCTCACTTGTAGATATCATTACTTCAAATTATATAAAATTACCCCCTAGTGTAGGTACTTTTTATTATTAATGATCATTGATAATATAGGAACCCATAGCTTATTGAAATGTACGATATCAGTGAATCTATATTAACTAGTTCATCAAGGCCATACCAATCTAGACAACATGATTGAATAGAATGATTGTAATTTTATTGATGTTGTCCTTATTGACCTAATGGTCAGGGTCTTTGGACCAATCTCTTAAACATTTCTCTTACAATATGGATATCAAGCCATTTTGACACAACTGATTGATTATACACTACCATAAGATGAGACAATTGATAATATCCTTTGATTTCCATGCTAGCCAAGGATGAAATTAATTTATTCTTCTTCAAAGATAAAACTATCATCTAGTTATATCATTCTAGAAAATACATTACATAAGAGGCTAGCACAGGGAACTACCTCAGGCTTCACTACTGAATGGTGAAGTTCTATTTTTTATAGGGCCATGATGTCATCTAAATAGTCAGCATCTACAAAGGAATGGATTTCTTATTTTGGAATGAGCCTCATTCTATCCACTTCATCAAATATGGTGATGTAATTCTTGAAACCTAGGTTTAATGCATCACAGATGAACATGGTGTTGGTGATTACTTGTGGTGTACCAAAAAAAAAATATAGGAATCCATTGCTATTTTTTGAAGATTTTCTCTAGTTTTTAATGTTGTAATTAATTTTCAAGCCAACTAAATTAGCTCTGAGAATTTATCTATGCTCTCTAGAAACAATTTAGTTTTTGATAATCTCTTTGAACATGAACTTTGAGCAATGGAATCAATATTATTTAGTTTTTACTATAAATTTTAGGATGACAAAGTCAATTTCATTGTTCATGCATTTTAAATGTGAAATGTGTCCTTTTAGATTTAATTAAATGCATTTTTTTTATTATGTTATGATTTTAGGTTTGGTTCACAAATTTGTATAAGAATGAACCTAAACTATCTATGTGTCCTCATCATGCCACTTGTATAGTCTTTGTATTGATTCTCATTTGCCATGTACATCTCTTTTATGCTTAGTCAAACTACGTGTGCTTCCATGTTGGCCACTTGTCATTGTTTGATTGGTTCGAAGTCTCACAGTTCTCAAATTTATCAATGAAACTATTTAGCTATGTATTGTCACGATGTCTTTAAAATTGGACATGTGTCACCCTATGGTTGTTTAAAATATCATAACTATCAATTCTATAACTATGTACTAACATTTAAAACATGTAAACTCTAATATCTAACAATCCAAACACACTGCATATAACATTTTTAGTCTAATGTGGTATGTACAGGGGTGTTATCAATTCCTCTATCATCTTTTACCATCTCCATCTATGCCACCCTCTCTGATGATGCTCTTCCTCCATCATGCTCTGAGGGATGAATTCTCCTACATCTAACTCATGACAAGAAGGTAGTTAGTCAAATACTTCATGATATAAAACAATGTTATAACAACAATGTAACATAATCATTATGTACACAATTCATAATTAGCCATCTCATAATAATGAAATCATAAAATCTAAGTAACATATATCTATCCCATAACAACATATGACTTAATAATTTAGTTAAAAATTAACAAATCAATTTAATAACCATATTAATCCACGAATAATTGGGTAAATCACTTTAGTGAGAGAATCAAGATGTAACAGTTTTAGTTATCACAAAACTTAGTTTGGTTTTAACCTTGAGGTTTTGGTGTGAATAGGGTTATTTCCATATCTAGTTCCACTATTAGTTGTGAACAAGGTTTTTTCCCTAACCGATTTCAATATTAAGTTTTGTTCACACTAAGTCAAGTTTACATAGGGTTTTTGACATTATTTCACCTCATATGATCATGACACTTATCACAATCCTATGAATGTTAGGTGAGTGGCATTTTACATAAATACCCCCTTTGTAAGCTCATGTTGGTAATAAATTCATGCGTTTACATTTATGTTGCACATGAATTCAACATCCTTGATAAGAATACAAATTTTTCTTATCAAGTTCAATATTTAGGTTAAGATTAATTTTATTAGGCCTTTAGAATCCTATTAGTTATCTTAGACAAATCTCACATGGTACCAAAGTGGGTTAAGTGCCATTAGGTAGCCTCTTATGAGATCAAGATCAGGTATTATTTTCACATAATGAGTATGCTCTTCCCTTGCATGCTTTTGATGATGATCCTGAGAATCAAAAGGGTGTAAAAGAATCAAAAAAATTTTGGGGGGGACTTCCTCCTTGACTATCTTTTTGGAGATACGTTCTAGAGATTTTAGAAGAAATTCAGAGTTCATCATTACATCCAAGGTATCAAAGATAATGAAAATCATCTCATTATTTTTCTGAGTTGGATATCAGAGGCTAGATCTGGAGTTTTTTTAACGAAATTCCATAATTACTATGAGTGGAGATTTACTACCCATACTTATGCATTGAATTTTTTTGTTTGCTCCCATGATTTTCATGTTCTATAATAATAATTTGTGTCATCTGCTACATGTTGTGTCATTAATGTCAAGCTCATTTTAGGTTTTCTTTGTAGTTTCAATTCTTTTTATGTAAAAGAAATTTCTTTTGGCAATTTTGTAGTAAATAAAGAAAAAAATAGTTTTTCTCTTGAGATTTGTACTGTAGATAGATCTGAATGTTTTTGAATAAAAAATAGATCATTTTTATTTGGACTTACGACTAATAGATCTAAATTTTCTTACAGTTTGTCTAAAATATTTGTATAATATCCAAAGGAAGATTCGGTTTTGACCAAAATCCAAACCAATCTAATTATTATTATTATTATTTTTTAGAAAAATAAAAAACTCATTTTATTTTGTTCGATTTTTTTGAAAAGTGAAAACAAGAAAAAAATTTAAAAAATATCAAAAGTCCTTCTTAGGAGATCAAGATCAGGTATTATTTTCACATACTGAGTATGATCTTCCCTTGCATGCTTTTGATGATGATCCTAAAAATAAAAATGGTGTAAAAGAAGTATCAAATTTTTTTGGGGGGAGTTCCTCCTTAACTATCTTTTTGGAGATACATTCTAGAGATTGTAGAAGAAATTAAGAGTTCATCATTACATCCAAGGTATCAAAGATAATGAAAATCATCTCATTATTTTTCCTAATTGGATATCAGAGGCTAGATCTGGAGTTTTATTACGAAATTCCATTATCACTATGAGTGGAGATTTGCTACCCATACTTATGCATTGAATTTTTTTGTGTATGCTCCCATGATTGTCATGTATGCATCATATTATCATGTTCTATAATAATAATTTGTGTCATCTGCTACATGTTGTATCATCAATGTCAAGCTCAATTTAGGTTTTCTTTGTAGTTTCAATTCTTTGTATGTAAAAAAATTTCTTTTGGCAATTTTGTAGTAAATAAAGAAAAAAAATAGTTTCTCTCTTGAGATTTGGACTGTAGATAGATCTAAATTTTTTTGAATAAAAAATAGATCATTTTTATTTGGACTTATGACTAATAGATCTAAATTTTCTTATAGTTTGTCCAAAACATCTGTATAATATCTAAAGGAAGATTCGGTTTTGACCAAAATCCAAACCAATCTAATTATTATTATTATTATTTTTTATAAAAATAAAAAAATCATTTTATTTTGTTTGATTTTTTTGAAAAGTGAGAAACAAGATAAAAATATCAAAATTCCTTCTTAGGAGATGAAGATCAGGTATTATTTTCACATATTGAGTATGCTCTTCCTTTGCATGCTTGTGATGATGATCCTGAAAATCAAAAGGGTGTAAAAGAAGTATCAAATTTTTTTTCGGGGGTAGGGGGGGGAGTTCCTCCTTGACTATCTTTTTGGAGATATGTTCTAGAGATTGTAGAAGAAATTCAGAGTTCATCATTACATCCAAGGTATCAAAGATAATGAAAATCATCTCATTATTTTTCTGGGTTGGATATCAGAGGCTAGATCTGGAGTTTTTTTTACGAAATTCCATAATTACTATGAGTGGAGATCTATAACCCATACTTATGCATTGAATTTTTTTTGTCTACTCCCATGATTTTCATGTATGCATCATATTTTCATGTTCTATAATAATAATTTATGTCATCTGCTACATGTTGTGTCATTTAATGTCAAGCTCAGTTTAGGTTTTCTTTGTAGTTTCAATTCTTTTTATGTAAAAAAATTTTCTTTTGGCAATTTTGTAGTAAATAAGGAAAAAAAATAGTTTCTCTCTTGAGATTTGTACTGTAGATAGATCTGAATGTTTTTGAATAAAAATAGATCATGTTTATTTGGACTTATGACTAATAGATCTAAATTTTCTTACAATTTGTCTAAAACATCTATATAATATCCAAAGGAAGATTCAATTTTGACCAAAATCCAAACCAATCTAATTATTTTATTTAAAAAAACAAAAACAAAACTCATTTTATTTTGTTTGATTTTTTTGAAAAGTGAGAAACAAGATAAAAATTTAAAAAAATATCAAAAAACTCCTGAGATAACTAAACTTGGAGATAACTAAATTTGGAAATTCCTCCACATTTGGTAGAGTTATGTTACACTTGACAAAAGAACTTAGACAATTTGGAAGTAGGATAATTAGATGGACCTCCAAACATGGTGTAGTTATGATAAAGTTGGAGGCACCACTTTGACTAACTAGACCCCCTCTCTATTGCAAGCTGTGGATTTATAGTTCAACTTCATTGACAGATACCTTAGGTTCTTAACCTCTGATTCACAAGATTTTTTTTTTTTTTTCTATTTTTCTACACTACATAGTATGGTGAAAGAATTTTATACATTTGGTGCACGGTTTATTAAAATTAAAAAAAATTCACAGGCATTGTACAGTGACATTGTTCCTTTTGGACTGTTCAAGAATTTTTTAAGGCTCATCTAGGATATGTTTCGAGTGCAATTATTTTTAAAAAGTGCATGTTTTTTTTGTACTTTGTAGTGGTGTTATTAGATTGTATCATTGTATTCAAGAAATATATTTTATATAACATCACATTATTTTAGAAATCGTAACACATTTTGATCATAACCACTTCATTATTATGAAAGTGGACATTGTAACCACACTAAATAAAAAGTGCCAAAATCATATTTTCTTGGAGGGGGTGGGTTTCATTGAGTCATTTTTGGAGGGTTGGGTTATGATATTATGACCAATTATTTGTGTTCTCTTTTGTGTTGCATCTTTACATTGGGCAATACCACATTTATTGTATTAACTCCATACAACTACACAACATTTAAATCACATGCATGCAACGCGTTAATGGGTAAATGCTAGGCTCACTACATCAAGGAAATAATTCTAGAACCCATGGATTCTAAGGACAAGATAGCATGGCTAATTTATAACATTAAAACACTTGGATATTTATGCACATTCATTTTTATTGACCTTCTTTTTCACATTGATCAGTGTAAATCACCTAAGGAGGCTTGATAAATACTTTAAAAATTATATGGTCAAATTGATGGGGTTAGGTGGTATCAAATTGACAATGAACTCACTAATCTAGATACATCTAGTTTTTACATATCAAATATTATGTAAATAAAGTGAATGAATTTAGTGTACAACTAAAGGAATGTGGTATTGAAAATAAGGATGTTCATTTATTCTTCAATACATTAGGAAAACTACCTTATGAATATATAGTGTTTGTTTCTAGCTTTCAAACTCATCGGATGACTATGGGAAAGGCCAATATTATGCCTTATTTTGAGTCATTTTAAAAAATATTAATGTTTGAACAAGCCAAGTTGATAACTATGGGACTTCTCAATCCATTTATCACAAGCCTTAATGGCAAGTCATACACAAGATAAAAAAGGGTATTAGTGATAGAAGAAACCATTGCTCAAGCCATGAAAAACTCACACACAGTGATTACATCATGCATTGGTGGAATCTAAATCCTCTTTCAAGAAAATGGATTCCCAGAAGGAGAGACCAACTTATTCATATTGCACTAAAGTTGGTCATGATGAACATCAATGCCATGCTAATAAAATTGATGAGTTGAAAAATCTTATCAATAAAAATTAATTCAATTTTCCATCATCTTACATAAAATAATCATCAATATTTTACATATTCAAAATCAAGGAAAGTGAAAGGATAGACACTAGCAACAATGAGCAAATATTACTCAAGGACTACACATCATATGGGTTTTAACCGAGAGTAATTTTCTTCTTTGGAATATTTTATATTGCCTCACATTCTTACAGGTAATGATACACTTGTGGATTTTTTTGGAAAAGGTTTGGTTGACATGCATGAAGATGTATTTGAGAATGTTCTTTGTGTTCTTGATTTATGTGCCAACTTTATTTCAAACTACCAAATCACTCATCTTTGTAATGACAATAAAGTTGGGTTTCTCCTTGATTTAGTGGAGATTTAGGATCTTTAGGATGATGCCTTAGTTGCAGTTGGAAAATTTTATATTGAGTATAATATATATGCATTATCCCACTTTTTAATTCATTCCCTTTATACTACATTACTCACTCATACAGATCTAGTGAGTAAACTATGGTATGAGCGGTTTGGCCATCTCAACTACCACCATCTTTAGTAGATCAACTTGAAGGATATGGTTACAAGACTCCCTACTATATGATTTTATAATAGTGTATATTTAAGTTTTACAAGGGGAAACATTCATAGGATAAATTCAATAAAGGGATGTCTTGGAGGATTTCAAAAGTCCTTGACTTAGTTCACAATTTTCTCATGGGACCTTTTTTTATCTTTCAACAAAACCCAATATGTCCTCACCTTTATTGATGACTATTTGTGATAAACTTGGATCTCATTAATTCATTAAAAGAGTGAAATATTTGATGGGTTTCAAGACTTCAAGGATCATACTAAGAATTAGTCTCGGTAACCTGCCTAAATTCTCTATAAAAATAATGACTGATAATATGTGAGCCATTGCCTTGCTAAATTCTAAACTCTTGAAGGGATCGACCTTCAATATTCCATTGTATACACACTATAACATAATGGTTTTTTTGAATGTAATAATAAGACCTTGAAGGAAATGGCTACTTGCATGGTACATGTTCATTCTCTTGGTCTAAAATTTTAGGTTGAAGCTATTAATTATGATACTCAAATTCAGAACCACATTCCCCACAAGTCCTTAAAAGGCATGACTCCTATTGAAGTTTGTTATGATAGGAAACTAGTTGTGTAACATTTTAGAGTTTTTGGATCCCTTGTATTAGCACACATTCTTTTAGATAAATACAAGGCTTTGAAACCACAAATTTGACCTTGCCTCTCTTTTGGATATTCTGATGGTGTCAAGGGGTATTGACTATTTGATCAGAGATGGAGTTTTTCAATGAGAGGAGTGTTCATTTCACAGAATAATTTCCTCCCTTGGTATCTCATACTTTACCTCCTCCATCCATGGTTGACTCAGATGATAGTGAATCATAGGATTCATCTTCACCTCCTTCGTAGGGGTCATATCCATCAGTTAAAGACTCCACTTCAACCCCTTATTCATCCTCACTTCGATAGGTTCGATATAATCTTTAGTCAGTAGATGCATTTTTTTGGGATCCTTCAGACACTTGGTGGAATCGATCATACAATCATCATATTATAAACATATCCATTTCCCTTTATTTGTATCCACAATATTTTTGTGAAGCTATAGGTCTTGTAGAGTGGGATTAAACAATGGAGGAAGAGAATAGTTCCTAATGAGTAATCACACTTGGGACCTAGTCCCTCTTCCTAAGATAAATAAAATGGTTCATTGTAAATGGTTTGTTATAAGTGGATATAACAAATAAAATATGCATTGGATGGAATTTTTGAAAAATTCAAAGCATAACTTGTTGCTAAAGCATTCTCACATGTTCATATTGTTGACTACACTAAGACCTTTACCCTTGTTGCTCAGATGACTTCCATTCTCTTGAATCTTATTATTTATACATCTCATGGTTTAGGTTGTACATCAAATGGATGTGAATATTAAATTTATTCATTGGGATATTTAGGATGAGACTACATGGAGAAACTACAAGATTTTGTGGAGGATTCTTTCTTCATTTTTAGATTGTGTAAGTCTCTCTATGGCATCAAATAGGCCCCTCAAGCTTGGTATGCCAATATAGACTCCTTTATTCTCTTGGTCTGATTCTCACATTTCCATCTAGATCTAAATGTCTACATCCTATGACAAAATGACTCCAACTTACTTCAAGTCCTCTATGTTGATGACTTAGTTCTTACTGGAAGCTCTTCATCCATCATTAGGAGAGTCAAATCTACTTTGCATGATTGGTTTGCTATGAATGATTTTGGATTATTTTAATAATTTATTAGGATTGAGATCACTCTTTCTCAACCCAAGTATGCTCTTGATCTTTTAGCTTAATTCCACATGGATGATTGTAATCCTACATCGACTCCCTCTATGTTAGGAGTTAATCTTGAGGTAAGTGTTTAAATCCAATAGATAATGACACTTTATATCATCAAATTTTTGGGATCCTCATCTATTTGACACACACTCAACTTGAGATTTCCTTTTTGGTTGGAATGATCTCACATTTCATGAAACAACCATATGAGCTTCATTAAAATGTGGCCAAAGGCGTCTTATATTACATCCAACACACTCCTTAACATGAGATTCACTATGCAATAAGGAATATTATAGACTTGGTTAGATATACAAACTTTGATTCAGATGGAGATTTTGAGAATTATAAATCCACATCTAGTTATAGATTTACACTTGGCTTAGGGCCCATTAAATAGTAGAGTAATAATCACCATGTTATCTTTGACCAATTTTGAGTGTTGGTGGATTTTTAATGCCACTATCGATGCTATTTGGATTCATAATATTCTATCTAATATTGGAATCAACATTCTTTGACCATTTGTCATCATTTTTTATAGTTAGAGTACCATTAAAATCTTGAAGTGCCTAGTTCAACATTAGTGAACCAAACATATCAATATCCACATGCATTACATTAGTAAGCTAATTTAGGAGTAGGTCATTGATATATGTTATTATATTATAATAAAGTAGGTTCCTAACATATTCAATAAAAACTTCATTAAAATTAAGTTACATCACTTTCAAATGTTATTAGGGGTGATAAACACTACTTTAGGGGGTTCACTTGACCTTCTCCCATCATCCTTTCTTAGGGGGAGTTTTTTTATTATGGGTTTTCTCCTTTTCTTCTATTTTTAGGGGATCATTTTGTACATGCGTACTTCATCATGCCTTGGGATCATTTTGTATTATGTAACTTTTGACAAATTATATAATTTTTTAATTCTGTTTAATTTTTATTTTTTTCTATTTTTTTAATAGTATGTAAATTTTTGTGTTTCCTCTATTTTTTATTTTTATTTGTTTTGTATAATATAAATTTTTTGGATGAATTGGTTAGCCGACTTAAGGGTATAATTGGATTTTCTAACAAATTTAAAGTTGGCCTACGACAAGTGCAAAAAATTATTAAGAGTTATTTTTTTGACTTAGTCATTTTTTATTTATTTTTTTAAAAATATATTTTAAAATTATACATCTTATTTTTAAAATTTTGTAATAACAAAGTTTGCACTTTTTTTAATTGTTATTAGGATCTCTCATTACAAATTTAATCCTTTTTAGAGGCTTATTGAGAATTGGGACAGTTTTGACCTTCTAGTGAGACCAAGCCAATAAAAACTACCCGTAGATAGCTAAATTCAATAAGGGAAAAGCATGATCAATCCCATATGTATTTTGGTATTATAATATTAGACGTATTTTATTATTTTATTTTATGATATTTTTAATATTAGTTTCATTTCATTTTATGTAAATGAAGAACCAAATCATTCAAGATTCAATTTCCTCTAGCAGTTCCAACTATAAATGTGATGATCTTGACTACTAGGGTTCTCCTTCTTCGGGTGATGCTCTAGGATCCAATCAAATTTAGATGATGCTTCTAGGCCCAAACTAAATTTAGGCAATGGGAGTGTTGACATTGAGATGCTTAGGGAATGTGTGACTGAGAGTGATTATTGGGGAGATGTTATTGGAGGATAGGCTAATGTACTTGAGCATGATGACCTTGATGTTGTCTGGGATCAATCATGACTTTATGATTGCATATGACTATTAATTTTATTATATTATTATGATGTTCACTTTATTATTATATGATTTTATTTTTATATTTAATTTATTATTGTATCATGACATGTTTAATTGATTTTTGTATTCAAATTTACTTAAAAACTCATAATCACACTAATTTTTTCATTTTCATGTATAATGTTACAATTGAGATTAACATTATAATTATATATTTATACATATAATAATTATAATTGTATAATATAAGAACATTATTTTATAATTAATAATATTGAAGAGTTTTAATTAGCTAAAAACTATTATATTTTATTATAATTAATAAAATTAAAGGTGAACTTCAGTCACATTTTGAGTCGACCTAGGTGTTTAGATTAAAGTCTAAATCAATATTGAACTTAAATTCAAAATCAATATTATAATTAAAGTCACCTTAAATTTGGATCTAGTGTCACACTTATAAATGGACATAGTGTCTCACAAAGTCACAACTAGTATCACACTTAAAATTAGATTTAGTGATGAACTTGGAGTTGGACCTAATGTTGAACTTAGATTAAAATCTAGTGAAGGAATCAAAATCAAGTATATATGGACCATGGACCTTAAGTCACTAGGTGATATTAACAATGTTTCCAAGGATGAATTTTTTAATGTCATCCTAAAGTCAATCCTAGTGTTGCCTACAAATGCCACCTAAGTGATGTCAATAGGGGATATTAGGGTGACATTTTTAGTGACTTTATCCTAAATTCAAATCAAATTTGTATTTATATAATAATAATTTGGAATTAAGGATAGCCTTAAGATGCTTATTTGACTTTAAATTTTACTTTAGGGATTAAATTTGGCATTCAAAATTATCTTGCTTTGTATATTTTTCATTTTTCTTTTTGTTTGTTTGTTTTTTTGTATCTTTAAGGTGAATTTAATTTTGACATATTTTAGTTCTAATGTTATGGTCTTATATCATGTGGAAGAGGTAATTACCTTACGAAATATGACTCCTTTTTCCTCTTTATTTCTATTTCAGCAAGTTTTTGTATACACATGATCAAGAATATGCATTATATTTTCTATTTCTTGAGATTGCTTCAATGTGAACTTATTGAAATGATCATGAATATGCTTTATTTATTCTTTAGTAATATTGTCATGATTGTGAGCTCCTAAATATTTGTTGGATTCATTAAAATATATTAGCTGAATTGCACTTTCTTCTTGATCATTTGACTCATCATTATTGTATACAATTCCTTGTTTAGTTAGGATAATGGGTTTTATGCCTTATTCGTTTTCCTATAATCCTTAACTATTGTAACCCATATTTTTATTCTTATTTTTTTCCAAAGTAGAAATCATAACTTTTATCCATTGGAAAAAAAATACATCATGTAAATGTATAAGGTATTGAAGTTTAAATTCCAGAAAAAAACTCCCAAATGCCATAGAAATGATCCAAAATAATCATCAATTAACCATAAATTAGTGGGAGGTATATCCCATATATTTTTCAATCTTGCCCTTTTTACCTTTCTTATTTTTTTTATCTCCTACCACACCTCTTAAAAGGGTTTTAGGGTGACCATTTATAGATCTGATGTTTGATATTTTGAAGGAATGTTAGAAATCAATATTTATGGATTTAGGTATGTCATCTACTTTTTATTTGAATTTGAGTTTTCCAATTCTTGAAATCTCTTCACTCCCCTTAATAAAATCACTATCAAAAAAATCCTCAAGAAGGTATTCCAATCTTACTTCCTATCGACCTCAATATGCGTAATGGCCTACCTTGAATATCTAATTATCCAAATTTATACTTTTCTAACTTTGTGGTATGTTGACTATTCTAAAATATTAGAAAATAATTTGCTTGCATTATTTGTAGGTCCAAGTTTGGAGTATGTATTCTAGGAAGAGATAAATCTCTTTGAATTTTTTTCAAATAGTTTATGTACATCCTCCCAGCTATTGCACTTGGCATACATGTCAAAGATAGATTTGGTGAGATTCATGGATCTATAAACAAACAAAAATGTGATGAGTATCTCCATGAAATGATCATCTGTTGGAAATATTGTCATTGATGTCAAAGGTCTAGCATTATTGGTGATAAAGGCCCCATTGCATTTAATGTTGTTTTTAATAAATATATCTTGGCTAATGTGAGTTAATAATTATTTAATATTCACGAATATTTTTTTGGTTGCATATGAGACAAAAGAAGGGCCCATGGAGAAGTCAAAGAGCTACGGGGTAAAGATAAAAGAAGGATGGGATGCATTTTCCCATGAAGAGTCATCTTGGGGAATTCTAAGAGTCACCAAGTGAAGACAAAAGAGGAAGGGCACAATTTCTCATGAAGGGACACTTTGAGGAATACAAAAAGTCACCAAGATAAGGACAAAAGAGGTAAGGACGTTTTTTATCATGAAGGGTCACCACATGACTTTTCAAAGGCAAGGATATGAAGGGTCATACAAGTTTGGCACCATTTTCCATGAGGATTGAAGGGTCACAAAGGGGGAAGGCCAAAGGTCATTTAGAAAGCTATAAATAAAGGCTTGAGAAGCCATTTGTAAGATGTGTGTGAGAGGTTGATTTGATATTGTAATATCTAGCTTAGAAGAGCATTGAGAGAGAAGAATATGATTTGTATTTGATATATCTAGCTTAGAAGAGCAAAGGTGAGAGAGAGGAAAGAGATGTTGTAATGAACTATCATTTGTTGAGATAACAACATTGAGAGATAGTTGTGTGGTATACACAAAGGGTTTGGTGCTCTTGTGGGTTGGTGCTCACGAATAGTTGTTGAGTTAGTGCTTGGCAAAGGGGTTGGTGCTCATGAATTGTTGCTGGGTTGGTGCTCGGCAAAGGGGTTGATGCTCCTGTGGGTTGGTGCCCATGAATAGTTGTTGGATTGGTGCTTAGCGAAGGGGTTAGTCTCCTATGGGTTGGTGCTCACAAATAGTTGCTGGGTTGGTGCTCAGCAAAGGGGTTGGTGCTCTTGCAAGTTGGTGCTCATTCATATACTTGAGATTGTTTTATGTGGTTTTTCCCACATTGGGTTTCCACTTTATATCTAGTTTCTCTCTCTATCTTGTGTGGTGTTTATTGTTTGAGTTTTATTACATATCTTGAAAGTTTGATTAAGTGGAATTTGGTTAAGGGAAAGTTTTATAAGATATATGATATACTGATTCACCCCCCCTCTCAGTATATCCTGTGCTTAACATCATCCTCACCCATTTAAATTACTAGGCAAGAAATGTGAAACATATGGAGTAAAATGGTAGGGTTGTAGTACCAAAGGTGTAAATTTGCATCCATTAGTGACGTCCAGCCCTAGAAAACATTTTTATTCATGCCTTCATTCATAGGAACAAAATTTAATATTGTGACTTGCCCTTTGCACCCTACCAACACTGTTACCAAAAAATTCATGACCACACTATAAACTAAAATAGTTGTATCGATGGGGACTAACTCTTATTTCACCTAATATTTTCTCTAATTATTAAATTGAGTAAAATTATTATAATAACTCTTATTTTTTGATTTTAAAACCTTTTTATAATCGTATTTGAATCAGCTATAACCTTTCTCTCAATACTTAATTATAGGATATATGTTTCACTACAAATATTCAATCTTGAACCAATATAAACAAACATATTTTTGATCCCTGAATATTTTAAGCTAGCTTGAATGTAAAAAGATAAATATTAATAAATAGCATCTCTTGTAGGTATTTTATAATACTCAAAGGTGATTTCACTCTTACTATATTTTAAACATTTAAGAACAAAATAAAAGTGAGATTGTTTAGTATTATTTGGAAATGTTGTAACATTATAAACATTGAATCTATAAGAAATTCAAGGATAGATATCTTGGCTTGAGTATTTTACATTTGATATATAATATCATAATATTTTTCATCATTAAATTTACTCTTGGAATATTGAGGGAGAATAAGAGGGATGTTTTAGTTATTCTCTCCTTAGATTTGATGAAGATTAAGAGGGATTATTACATTTTTAATGTTATGCCTCTTTAATATAATATAGTTCACCTAATAATAAGTCATCTACATTGAAGATTATCTATGTTGAACCATCACATGCCTATGTGAGGATTTAGGATTCTTCTATCAATGGAAAGGAAATAAAGACATACACATGGATGGTTGGAGTACTATAATGGAATCCATATATGGTTTAAAAGATATTAAATATTTGTGCATTGTTATTTTTGAATATATATACTTTAATATGAATACTAGATTTTTTTACAATAATAATAACAATGTAAGGAATAAGAGACAAATGCTAGAATTGTGCTATATAGATTTGTGTATTGGAAAGCATGACATAATAACATCTAAAATATTCATTAAGGATAGGAATATGACTATCCATAACAAGAAAAATTTGATACATATAGATAAATATATAATAATAACTTTTTCTAATCAACTACCAGGGTTTGGAAAATATAATTATAAATGTGATCCTAGGAATAAATGACATATGCATTCATAATTTTTCAATCATTTTAGGGTTTGAAAATAAAATTTTATAAATATGAAATAACTTAGAGTTTTGGATCGAACAAATTAATTAAAAAGGTTGTCAGAGATACCACATATGTCACAAGTAGGATCAAATTTATATCAAAATTTAATATGTTTAAATGTTTTGGGTGGAAAAAATCAGAGATTTTTTTTTCTAAAATTTTTGTGGCACAAAAATGATACAACTACACATTTTTAATCGCACTACATTTCTACCACACTTATATGACTTTTATGTTACCATTTTTTTTAATGACATATTAGTACCATACTAATACATTTATAGCACCAAAAATATATATAGCTAAATCAATGTTAAAAGTACCAATTTTGTATCACATAACAAATAAAAATAAATAAATACACAAATATATATGATAGGCATCACTTGGAAATGGCACAAAACCAAAATTCAAGTTTGAAAGCCTGTGAATAAACACAAGTTTATTAATAATCTAATGTGACGCTACGAAGTAAAGCAAGACAAAGGCATTATTGAATTCATAAAGGGTTTTATTTCACCTAGTTATTGGATGTATTAGCTAATTACACTCCTCAAAAAATAAAGCAACAAAATTTATATTTCTATTCACATGACTTGTGTACTGAGAAGGCAATGCCTAAATCCATAATTCCCTATGTGACATCCATAAGAGTTATTACCCTAATCACAAAATTCTTATATATTCAACATTAAAAAGTTGTTAAAATAATGAAAATGTAAGGAAACCAATAATAAAGGTTAGCAGTTACAACTTATAGAATAGTAAAAGAGCTATCCTTTATAATAATGCATCTGCCAATGATCAGAAGCTTGTTATTGCCATGAATTGATTAACACTGAATAAACATGTGAAAGATGCCACAAACAAGAATGCAGGGAATTTTTGCAACATCATAGCTACAAATAAAATATAGAGCAAGATTTTTAATATTAATCCAACAAATTGATAACATGACATACTAAAGATGCATGGAATTTGAATTAATATAATCACAAGTTAATAGGTGAAGAAATCATATTTTATAAATTATGCTATTATCATTACAATAATTATACAACCAAACCAAGCTAATTTTTTTTTGATCATTTAAATATAGTTAAACATCCAGTTCTTGGCTGTGATTGCAAAAAGATGAGCAACATGTTCTACTTTTCAAGCCTTCACATATAACCCAACAGAAGGATGAAATGTTCAAATCTCATTAAGATCAAATGAAGTAGGCACGCACGTGCACGTACACACACACACATACAAGTTTGATCAGATGATCAAATCCTATAAGAGGATGTTTCTACTCAAGTCTAAGACTACTTTTAAAAAATGGGTCACACTTCAAAATCTCAAGTGGATCTCACATATTTTCATCTAAAAATTGATTTTTTTAACTTAAAACTTAAAAAATGATTGTTTTGACCTATAGAAAAAACTTTTAATGTCTGTACTAGATTTGTAGTAAAACCATCCCAAGTGTTCTAAAAAATGATCAAATTTGTTTGTCTATGCATAAATTGAAAATACCTATTTAGGTATACAAAGTTTTGTTCAAAATTCTCCTAAAAAACATAAGCAACAAATTTAGATTTTTTGAGCTTGAAAAACATGTAGATCTACTTTTGAAGAACCTATCCCTTTAATTTCTATATCACTTTATTTTACTATTTTTCTAAATTAAGTCAAATTAATTCTTTGTAACAAAAAACATGAATAGAGATAGCATGCACCAAAAAATATGAACAAATAAGGCATACTAATAATAATAGTGAAGCAAAAACAAACAAAATATTATTGTAGGTTTAGTTACAAGTAACACACATGCATAAACACTTTCATTCATGCATTCTCTAAACTAAAATTTCTATGTGACGTGGCATGGTTGAGAACTTTCAGGTAGGTTTCATATATTTTGGGGGAAGAGGCATGCAAAAAGTTTGGGAGAAAATGTGCTAAGTGGCACACATGGTGGCACTAACTTGCCAAATTAATGGTGAAAAGACCACTGAACCATTTGGAAAATGTTGTTGGCTTTTGCATTAATGAGCCATGCATTAATAAACATGGCACATTGTTGCATGTTAATGCCATATGCATATTTTAATCCATGGTTTATATGTCAATATTATAAGCCAATAATAAAATAATATGTTCGTTTGAAAATATATTTTGGTGATTTTGAGCCCAACTAGTCTTTGGTCTCAATAATTAGTCAAACCTCTAGAATGTGAAAAATTTGACATGTTATCAAAAAATTCATTGTATGAATTTTTAGAATGCAATTTTTTTAATCTTAGACCACCTTTTCGAAAAAAATATTAAATTATCTAAAACCAAAATTTTATAGTGTGAGGTGTCGCAATGTGGAAGCTATGGGACCCTAAAATTAAAGGTCTAAACTAATGATCCGCTTCCCCTACTGATTAAGTTAAATTTTAGGTGCCAATTTTTATTTGACATTCTAATGTGATAGAAAATTAGTGCTATGTGCATTATCAGTTAGTATCAGTCTTGTGCCACATTTGTGCCATGTTTGTGCCATGTTAGCATAGTCGAAAAAAATGAATTATAAAAACAAAAACGTGAGCAACATTAAAGTGATCCAATTAACGGCACTAATTGCATGACATGTAATAGTATATATAATAGATTGAATCATAAAAAAAAAAAAAAAAAATTATGTTTGACACTATGTGAAAAAGATATAATCCTAGAGAACTAGAGTTGTCAGGGAGAATGAATTTACTAAAAAATGAAACCCTAGTTGGGATTATGAAAGATAATGTGGGTTCACTAAAAATGTAATGTGTATAAATAATTTTTCACTAAAAAACTGATAAGTCTCAAAAAACTTGACATTGTGTTTGTTTGATCTTGATCTTCAAAAAACTTGTTCAATTTTTTATGCTTTCACTTTGATCACCTAAAAATAGATTTATTCTTCTTGACCTAAATAGGCAACAATATATAAAAACTTAAAGAAAACAAAATATATTTTTGGGCCTACGGTAAACTAAATAATAGTCTAACTATATTGATATTTGTTATACCCCTAGACAAAAATAATATAAAAGATAATAAACCTCAATAATTGGAGTAGCTCCAATAACATGAAAACTAACATCTTGTGGGTTGTGTCTAAATATAAAATTAGTTATTTTAATGAATTCTATAATATTTTTTTGATTTCTTCTATAATGTTTAAGAATACTTAATAGTTTCTTTTTATAATATCTCATTGTACTTATTAATTAATGACTTAGAATACATGTATACTTATAGTCAAATTGAATTCAAATTAGAAATCTATTGGTGCACAAACTAACATCAAATAATCACAAGATAAAAAAGTAGGATAAAGAAAGTAAATACAATCTAACTACAAAGGGCTACACATAAATAACTATAAGCCTATAAATATTCTAGACAAACCCAAAGAGCATATGAATGTTATATATACAAAGAAGTTAAAACATAGGAAATCAAAGGGGATGGAAGATAATAGCTAGAAAGGATTGAGAGAAGGGTTAAACATTATTAAAAATCAATAATAACTGATATAAATTAATAATCGATAAAATATAATTTAACTGTTAATAAATGCTTAGAAAATTTTATGGACATCTATAACATACTCTAAATTTAATACTAATATCATTAAAATGTTTATTTTAAACACATCAACCCCCTCTCCAATAATAACAAATTTAAAATATGAATCTTTTATAAATTCCTTTTAATTTATTAAATAAATATTATTTCAAAAATATCAAATTTATTTTATAATAATTATTTAAATATAATTATATAAAAAATAAAAAATATATCTAAATATATTTTTAAAAAACTCTTATACATTAATATGTGCAAACTAACATTACAAATATAAATTTTGTTATTTGAAAACTAATTACTATTTAATTATTAATATTTATTAACTATATTTATATAATTTATTTTACAATAAAAATAAATAAATATATAAATAATAATAATAAAATATATCATTTCTTACCATATGTTATATGTGCACTTACCAATGAATGTTAAAAGATGGCAATACCATTACTCTTGAAGGGATTTACATCTAATCCAACAAAAGGAATGAAACACTATAATTTCCATCTCAATGTCTTTTCTATAATTGATAGAAGGTATCCAAAGCAATGTGTGTGAAACACTAATCATTGATAGAAGGTATCCAAAGCAATGTGTGTGAAACAGATCCTACAACAATTATGTGGGTGTGTATATCATTGAAAATTTGTTGAATGACAACCCATTTAGGTTGGATTTGAATAAGAGTAAAAAATAATATCTTTGAACTTTCATTGTTGTGAATTTGATTAATTATTTTTTAAAATATAAATAAAAATGATATTTTTTTAAATTTAAAATTTATTTCTTTTTAATTTATGTTTTTAAAATTTAATTAAATATGTTTAATTTTTTATAATGGATAAGTATCTTTTTTTAATATATGATTAAAAAATATTGGTTCACAATGATAACAAAGTGGATGATTTTATGTGTTCTATCTAATAAGTTTATAAAGACATAAATTTTAAATTGTCTATGTATGATAGATTGAAATTTTAAATTTAAAGTGATTAGGTTTATGCAATTAAATAATATAATGTAAATGAAAAAACAATTTCTTTATAAATTTAAAAAACATACTCATATATTTTATCTAAAGATCTTGTCCACATTCAGACAAAGATCTATTAATTATTTTTATGATTCAATGATCTCATTTCACCTACTAAAAGACGTGGGTACATTTTATTCTCTTATTCAACTTATTGTGGCATTAAACCTTAATTTTATTAGAAATAAACAATTATTGTACTTTTATCATGTATTTATTAATCCTTTGTTGTACTTTAAAAATTATATCTTATAAAGATGTCACACTATTACATCAATTATATTTTATCCATGGAGTAGACACATTATTATTCTTCTGGGGGGCACAAAAATACTACTTTCACCTATATATCCAATTAGTGGGATTTTTACCATCAAATTTAAGAAAATCCAATTTGGAACCATGTGGCAGTCTCCCAAAATTGAAATTGTGTTCATAATTGTTGTCTAGACTAGTCCGTGATTCAGGGCCACTTAGTTCAGTGAGAGTGTCCATCATACTTGTTTATTTGACATTGATGTCGAAGAGATTGGAGGTCTCCTTTATGACATATGTTTATAATAGAATGTTAGTAAATTGTTATTCCATATCTTTTGATCATGGTAGTATCATATAAGACAATTTGAGGTGTTCTAGGAAGTATTATCGAGTGTATATTTCAAAATAATCAACTCGATGAGATGATTACAGGTGCCCCAACATCAAAATTAAAAAAAATCATAATTATTTTGTGCTTCAATTGACTAGCTACTGCAATGTGTCTAAATAATTGTTTCAAAATATTCTAACCTTTTTATGACTTATGTTGTTATAGTATTTTGAAAAAATCAAATTTAGATTTGATTTTAAGAATGCCACGCTTATCACAAGGATGAATATTATATAAAAAATAGCATCTAATACAAAAGAAACGAATTAAAATGAAGAGATTTTAATATTGTGAAAAAAAAAAGAAACAATAAAAAATTGACAAAAAAATACTAATAATACATAATCAAATCATTAAATATATAAATAATCTAAAATAATACAATTTATTTATTAATAAATATTTAAAAACCGATTAGTTTTTGAGTGTTTACATCTATCTTTAAATTTAAAAATACAACCACCCTCTAAGTATGAATTCCTTTTACATTATAATTATTACCATGTAATTGTTATTTCAAAAGTAACAAATTTATTTCACAAAAATTATCTAAAAAAACACAAATTATATATAATTCATCTGATGGTGATTCAAACTTATGTTAACGAAAAATTGCCTACACTTAAGTATTTATTTTTAAAAATTTAATAAGTTCATTAGTTATATTTGCATGTAAACCGTAAATTATATTTTATCCTAAAGTGAAAGTAAATATATAAATAAAAAATAAAAAATATTTCATTACTTAAAACATGGCAATACCAATCCAATCCATCTCTTTTGTTAGGGAATAAAACATTATGATTTCCATTTCAATGTCTTTTTTAATAAAAAGGACATTAATATGATACCCTAATGATTATATAGGTATCCAAAGCAATGTGTGTTAGATAGACCTAATTTATTATTTTATTAATTATTAAATTGTTTATATTTATTAATTATTTTTATGAATCAATATTCTTATTTCATTTATTGAGAGACGTGGGTACATTTTCCTCATTTGACTTTTGTGACATCAAGCTGGACTTTTATTAGGAATATACATTTGTTGCATTTTTATTGTGTATTTATTAGACATTCCTTACACTTCAACAATTATATCTTTAAGGATGTCACATTATTACATGATTTCTATTTTCTTCATACAGTAAACGCATTGTCGTCCTTCATGGGTTCATGATTTTATCATATTACCATGAGATTAATTTATTACATCTCACACTTTGTGGGGCATGTTTTACATGAGTACATTATTAGTGACTATATCCTAGTACACCTACATTGATACTCAATACAAACACATACAATTATTATGTTTATCACTTATACATAACCTTAGGCACATGATACCCATGTTTGTCTATCTAGATCCTACATTGTTTATATAATAATGGGTTCTCATGCTTCCCATCCTTGATACATCTTAGTCACATTATAGATTCCTATCTTTGGTACCTACATTGTCATATTTTATCCATATTGGGTCATCTTGTTAGAATGGGGCATATCACTTGTCTCTTTTCATAAGTTACAAGTTCAAATCTAAAGTGATTAGGGTTATATACTATGTAAATGGAAAAATAATTTCCTTATAAACTTCTAAAATAGATTGTATATCTTATCTAAAGACCATGTCCACATTCGAACAAAGATGACTATGTTCGTACAACCATGTCCATTTTTGAAAACAACCAAAAATTTCACTAAAATACCTAATTTTCAATTCTTAATTTTTTTTGAAAAATAAAAAAACACAAACATATATATATATATATAAAACTCACTAATTATATGTCCTCTCTTGCAATGTCCCATGTTAAAAAATACTTCAATCATCTAGGGATTGTAAATCATCTAGTGGCCATAGATTCTCTCTCATAGCTAAAATATTGTAAATCATCAATAGCAAATGAATAATTGAATCTATTTTAAGATTGAATTGGCTTATATACCTTGTGAACTTTTTTAAATTTATTTTATTAATTATTAAATCGCTTATATCTATTAATTATTTTCATGATATATTGATCTTATGTCACATACTAAGAGACGTGGGTACATTTTCCTTTCCTATTTAACTTTTGTGGCATCAAGCTTGACATTTATTAGGAATATACATTTGTTGAACTTTTATTTTGTATTTATTAGATGTTCCTTGCACTTCAATAATTATATCTTTAAGGATGCCACACTATTACATGGATTTTAATTTCTCCATGCAGTAGACGTATTTTCATCCTTCACGGGTTCATGATTTTATCATATTACCATGAGATTCATTTATTACATCTCACCCTTTGTGGGGCATATTTTACATGAATACATTATTAGTGACTATATCCTAGTGCACCTACATTGATACTCAATAAAAACACATACCATTATTGTGTTTATGACTTATATATAAAGTTAGGGACATGATATACATGTGTGTCTATCTAGATCTTACATTGTTTATATACTAATGGGTTCTCATGCTTCCCATCCTTCATACATCTTAGTCAAATCATAGCTTCCTATCTTTGGTACCTACATTGTCATATTTTATCCATATTGGGGCATCTTGTTACAATGAGGCATATCACTTGTCTCTTTTCATAAGGTACTATCGAGAAATATCACTTTCCCCTCCCTTAATTTGTTACAACCTTACCTACCATGCTTTAATAGTGACCTATGAGTATTTGGATGGATATTATTAATGAGCTTTACATGATGACATCTTTCTATTATCATATAAATGTGGTTACAAACATGTCATCATGATGATTACTATTTTTTATTATTTTCTATGTTACACATAGTACACATGACTATCTATTTTGATATAAGTGATATGTAGGATCAACCTTCACCTAAAAAGGGGGAATACATTCAATGTATTCTACTTTGAAATTACATATAACATGAGATATGGAACTATATATCTAATTCTTTAGCCAAGAAGTATATTTTTCTCCTTAGTGTTGTGTCTATTTTTTAATTTCAGTTTGCTCCTTAGCACTAGATTCATTTTTTTATTTCATATTCAATTTTCTCTTTAGAGTTTTCAAAACAACATGGTTTGAGTATTTATATGGGTATTCGTTCCTTTGTTCATTTTTCACTTCAATTATTTCAATTGATTATCAATTTACCATGATTTTGATATATTTTTTGGCATTCTCATTTTCTGGTAGGTATATTTAAGTTATTGATATTAGAATGTAGGTGGTCCATTTATAAAAATTAAGAGTATTCTCGTTAAAAACATATCATGCATTAGTCTTTCAATTTTTTTTACTTTGATATGTATGCACACATTCACAACAAAGTACGACATTATGTAGAAACCTAATTTTGGAACAATATTTATTAAAGTAATGTTAATAAGGTGATTTTGTACATGTGGATAATTGGTTCAAATTAGGTTCTTCTTGGCAATACTTATTTTATTCTTATTTCTTATTTATGTGGCCCTATGCTTCATTATTTATTTATTTATTTCTCTCTCCTATATATTTTTTGTGCCTAGGGATCCTTGTCCTTTCTCCTCTCATGCCGTTTCTCATCTTTGGCCATTTTTTATGTGTTGAAAACAGTTAGTTTTCTTATTTGAGTCTTGTGGCCCTTCTTCATCTCTATATATTGTATGGGTCCATGTATTTTAAACTTTTACCTCTTTTCTTGTGTTAGTTAGTGTGCCAATAGGTCCCAAATTCTAATTTGAGAATTTCGTATCTCCAAAACACCTTAAATAATTTCAATTAGAAGTATTAAAGCACCATAAAATTCTTAGAGACACAATCAAGATTATGTTTTTGCTTATCAATAATTTAAATTGATTTCAAAGATTTTTTTTCTCTACATACTTTTACTAAAAGAGGGACTAAGAAAATGATCATACTAGGTGCATTTGATTATCATACAAAAAGAAAGCGCAAGATTATCTCCACTCATTGGGAAGGGATCACTTGCATTCATAAAACTATTTTGAGCCATGATTCTCACACAATATTTGTAAATGTAACCCTTGAGAGGGTCAGAACACTTAATTACACATTTATTTGGCCTTTGGATGTGTTGGTAGGTGTTGAAGCCAAATAAGGTTACATCAAAAGAGAAAAGGTTCAAACAATTGTGTGACTTATTTGCATAATTGAGATATGATTTATAAGTATACATTGTTGGTAAAGAGTTTAATAAGTTTCCAAGTGCGAAGACTTATAAATCCATTTTTGGCTTAGGTTGACCACATTCATTAACTAAAACTAGTGTGACCCTTTTTTATGGGTTTGAAATTGGTCATCAAAATATAATGTATAATGCCTATTGAGTTTGCTTTTGCACTATTCTAGGATCCTCTCTTGTACATTTTAAGGCATTTTTAGGAACCTTGTGAGTTAGTTTTAGTTGTTTATCTATCTTATTCTACTCTTTCATTTATCCTTAACATTTATCATTTGAGGTACTTTTATTCCCTTCCCTTGGCTCTAGGTACATTTGAATTATTTTTTGTTGTTTTATATAGGTAGATTTTCCTTGTGCAATATTTTACCTTGATATGACTTTCTCCAAAGTCTTAATATTAAGATAGGTTGACAATAAAGTTTGTAGAAGGGACATACTTCTTTGTGTGAAAGACACTCTCTTCTAAATGAATTATGTTTACTAATGTAAATTAGGTAAACATGTAATTTGATATTTGGATACTATTCCTATAATAATTTAAGTTTTTAAGTAGATATAAATAGTTGTTTTATCCATCATGGTAAATATATAAATAGTTTTTCATTTGAATAACGATGATTAATGGAGTAAAGATACCCTTTTCTATTTTTTAGAAAGCATTAATAAAATGCTTGTTATCTACCATAGTGAAAACAATATTAAACTCAATAACTTTATTGAGTAAATACGATTATACCCAATTAATGTAGTATTTTGAACACTTGCATGCCCCTATTTGTTAGACATAAACACACTTTGAATCTTAATTATATTAAGATAGCTTCAATATGCATGCATAAATGTTGATCAATAACATCTCTTGAAGGTATTTCATCATCATCAAAGGTTGTTTTAGTCTCACTATCTTTAAAATATTCAAAAATAAAATCAAAGTAATATGGTTGAGTACCACTTGGAAATGATGTGTCCTCTAATAATTTGAAAATAATACTACATATAAATGTTAGATTTGGTAAGTAAATCAAAGATGGATATCTTGGTTTGAGTATTTTATATTAAGCTTTAATATCATAATATTTCAACATGCAAACTAAGCTTGGGAGCTTGAGGGAGACCATGAGATATATTTTCATTAGTTATAGCCTTCTTTTGAATAGTATAGTTGACCTTATAATAATTCATCATACATTGAAGCTTAACTATGATGAAGCATGACATCTCTGCATAAATATTTACAATTATTATTTCAAAGAATTAAATAATTACATACACATGGAGTACCATAGAAATATAAATAAACAATAACATGTCTTCGAAGATACAAGAATTTTACAATGTTATATTGAAGATATATACTTAAACATAAATACTAAAATTTCATCCCTTAAGAATAACATGATAAGGAACAAGAGACAAATGTTAGGATTGCGACTTATAGATTTTTTCTTTTGAAAGTATGATACAATAAAATAATATTTAAAATCTCTAATAAGTAAATGAATAAAAATTTGACATATATAATCAAAGATGTAATAGTAATTCCTTATAATGAATTGATAGTGTTTACAAAATATGGCTCTAAATGTGATCCTAGGAATAAGCATGTATGTAATCACACTTTTGTAAGCACTTTAGGGTTTGCAAATAGAATTTTATAAATCTAGAATAACCTAGGTTTTTGGATCAAGAAAATAAATTGAAATAGATGCTAGGCATATTAGATTTAAGTTCATATAACATAATTAACCTTAGAAAGGTTAGAAAAAAAACACATTTCACCTTATGTGGACAAGATTTAACCTTAGAGGGATATAAGAGAGCAAAAATTGACCCACAAAAATCTTAGGAAGTATGAAAGATAATGCATGTTCACTAAAATGTAATATGGATAAATAATTTTTCCCTACATATTAACACAAACACTCATTAAATTTTAACCAATATAGATAATATATAACATACGTAAATAAATCTTAATTAGTTAATCCTAAATATAAATGTATGGGAAACATATAGGACTTAGACTTATCTAATTTTTAGGAATTATTTTTTGACACATAGGACTTAGACTTACATACTAATCTATTCTTTTGAAAATGTTCTCCATGCTATCTTTATGGATTTTCAGCTGTGAATAACACCATGATAATACATAAAATATGATTACCAAGCAATGCATGTACTCACCTTGTCTTGGCCTTCTTAGCTTACCTTATTGTAGCTTCTTGTTTTGTAGCTCATTTGTTGAGTTGTGGAGCTAAAAGCTTCAACTCTTTGCAAACAGAAGGAACAGGAAGGTTGCTGAGTTCCAGGAGAACCGGCGTCGGCAGCAGGACCGACGTCGGTCGTGACCAGTGCAGAAGGCCACCGGCGACGGCAGGGAGTTGGCCGACGTCAGCAGAACCAGACTATTAGGGACCGACGTCGGTTGCCTGTGTGTTCCAGAACTGCTCGTTACACGGACAGTTAGTTAAGTGAACGAAGTGTTTGCATGTAAAGGCCAATTAGAGTCTTTGGCTGCGAGGATAATTGTCTAAATTAAGAGTCTAAGTTAGTGTTTGAGTTAGGGATCTATTTATAGACCCATTAGCATGTATTGTAATTAAGGTATGAGATAGAAAGGAATGCAAGTAAGTTGCTTCCATTGTAAGATCATTGAGTTGCAGGTTGTTGCAAGCTCATAGGGGATCTACATGTGAGTATGGTCTATTGAATTGCAGGTTGCAAGTTCATGGGAGATCAACTTGAAGTACTTTAGAGTGTTTGGTGAACTGGCAGGGTTATTACTGACTAGTTGGAGAGGTGAACACCAATTCTATTTGTGAGTTGGTTGTTGGGACCATTTTTTGTGTAGGAAAGTGTTGTGTGAGAAGAATTACTGTACACTTGAGGTGTGGCAAACCTCTGTAAGGTGAAAGAGTGTGGCGGCTCTTTGTTGTATTATTTTTTGTAAAGTGTTAATACAAGTTAGTGTATTGTCTCTCATATTCTGTGCTATTGGTGAATTCTAGTTACTTGTGTTTCTAGTTATTTCCACATATTTAATTGCTTATATTTGGTAATCATACTGTGCTCTTTCTAAGGAGCAAGATCCAACAAGAGGAATCAGAACAGGTGTGTTTGTTCTTGGACTTCCCTGACAAGTGGTATCAGAGCTGTTGGTTGGGATACTAACAGATTGGATTAGATCTGGTTAGTGTGTTTTGATTACAGGTACTCACAGGGTTTCTGTTTGAGTGGGAGTTGAGCAATGACAGAAGACAATAAGCTATGGATGGAAAAGTTTAATGGCAAGAACTACCAATTGTGGAGGATGCAGATTGAGGCTTATCTGTATCAAAAAGATTTGTACTTACCGTTGGGAGGGGTTAATTGCAAACCCTCAAATATGAAAGATGAAGAATGGGAGGTTCTTGATCGGAAGGCTCTGGGATCTATTAGATTGAGTCTTGCATCATCTGTGATTTCCAGCTTATCACAGTGTAAGACAACGGTGGAGTTGATGGAATCTTTGGCAAATTTATATGAAAAACCCTCAGCTTCTAATAAGGTATTTCTTATGAAGCGTTTATTTAATTTGCAAATGTTGGAAGGTGGATCTGTTCATAGCCATCTTAGTGATTTCCATGGTTTAGTAAACCAGCTAAGTTCAGTCAATATTGTATTTGATGATGAAATTAGAGCTCTCTTAATCTTGTGTTCATTACCTGAAAGTTGGGAAGGTTTGGTAATGGCAGTTTCTAATACTGTGTCTCCTTCAAAAGTCTTAAAAGCGGATGATGTTGTGAGTGTGATCTTGAATGAAGAGATACGCAGGAACAACACAGGTGAATCATCAGGAAATGCTTTGAGTGTTGAAGGCAGAGGAAGGCAAAGAGAAAAGATAGAGCATGGGAGATCAAGGTCCAAGATAGGCAGAAGATCCAAGTCCAGGTATGGCAGAATAACCTGCTAGAAGTGTGGAAAGCAAGGGCACTTAAAGAGAGATTGTAGGTCGGGTACAGATCAGCATGAAGAACATGAAGAAGAAGCAGATGTTGTAGATTATGCTGCACGAGATGCTCTGGTATGTTCTTTGGATAAAGTAGAATCTTGGGTTTTAGATTCTGGTGCCTCTTTTCATGCATCCCCACATAGGGAATTTTTTCATGAGTATGTCCAGGAGATTTTGGAGAAATTTATGTAGGGGATGGTAAGCCTTGTCAGATTGTTGGCAAAGGGAAAGTGAAGCTGAAACTGCAGATAGGTAACACATGGGTGTTAAAAGAGGTCATGCACGTCCCAGTTCTGGAGTGGAATTTGATTTTTGTTAGAAGTTTGGGTGATGAGGGTTGCACAGTAACTCTCACAGCGGACTCTTGGAAGGTTACCAAGGGTACACTTGTTGTAGCTAGAGGTAAGAAAGTAGGTACGCTTTATCTATCTACTTGTACTGCTGATTCTCTTTCTGGGTTTTCTACTTCAATTGTAGATTCAGAGATGTGGCTTGATAGGCTTGGTCACATAGATAAGAAGGAGATGCTTGTTCTTGAGTCAAAGGATATGCTTTCAAATTTGGAAGGTATGGATCATGGTTTCTGTATGCAGAAGAAGAAGGTAACATTTCTTGAGGAATTCGATGTTAGTGACAAGAACAGGAAAGCCTTAGTTTTCAAGGAGAAGGTGACAGACAGAGTTCAACACAAGATGCAAAAGAATTCTGAGCAGAGCAAGGGTGATTTGGACAAGGATTTGATCCAAAAAGAGCTCGCGGGAAAAAGTCAGGTCTCACAAGAAAAACACAGAGATCGACGTCGATAGGAAAATCGGCATCAGCGTCCAGACAGGGACCGACATCGGCTATGTGCAGACCGACGTCGGTGACTCAGGGCAGATATTAACTGGCGTCGGCCAGGGGAAACTGACGTCGGCAAGGTGGCAGTCGCAGGAAACTGACTTCGGTCATCTGCAGACTGAGATGTGATCGACATCAGTTACTGAGACAAATTTTGGGTGGACAGTAAGCTGTCATGGAGTCTCAAGCACCCATATGGAGGATTGAAGGTGTAAGTAAATTCTTAAATTCATCATTTCCCTTCTTTACACTACTTGTTGCTCACTTATGGCATAAGACCAGGAAGTTGTTGAAGAAGAAAAATAGGTAGATCCAGGAAACAGTGGGAGCTTGGCATGGATGAGGATGTGATTCCTTGGAGGAGTACCAAACAGGTGTTTTGGGTAGAGTGGCTAGCTGAAAGTAAGCACTGAGAGACGAATGGATGTTCAGGATAAAGAAGAGCGGAAATGGATACATGAGATGGAAGATCAGGGTATATGGTCTTGTATTAGCTGCAGGGCAATGGAGGTTTGATCATTGTGTTTCTCTTTACCAGGTTGGATAATATTAGCTACATTATCCTATTACTGTATGATGTGCTTGTTGTAGGGTTACATATACAGGTATTGCTAAACTAAAGGTAAAGCTAGTTCAGGTGTTTGTCATGGAGAATCTTGGAGCAGCAAGATTCTTTGGCATGAGTGTGTTCCAGAGACATGGTAGGTCATATGTTGACTTTGTTTCAGGATGATTGTGTGAAACCGGTTAGCACGCCGATGGTTGGACAGTTCCTAGAACAGGTGTCTTGATTCACATAATGAGGTTGAGTGCATGGTATGTACTAAACCTGAGTTTTCCCAAGTAGTGGGAGTTGTCACAAGTTGGAGCCAATTCGGGATAAAACCATTGGAGGACAGTTCAGTGGGTTCTTACAGGGACTAGCAACAGGTGCACATGCTATGCAGGTTCAGGTTATTTTCTACATGGTTTGTAGATGTGGATGTTGCAGGTGATTTGGATGACAGGTTTTGCACTACAAGTTTGTGGTGGTTGGTCTTCAAGCGTGATCTTGAGGAGGGATACAAAGCCAAGGTAAAAAACTAGATGAAGTACAGGTACATGTACAGGTTGCAGCTGTTTATCTCCAAGTGGGAGATTGTTGAGTTATGGAGCTAAAAGCTTCAACTCTTTGCAAACAAAAGGAACAGGAAGGTTGCTGAGTTCCAGGAGAACCGGCATCGACAGCAGGACCGACGTCAGTCGTGACCAGTGCAGAAGGCCACCGGCGATGGCAGGGAGTCGGCCGACATCGGCAGAACTAGACTATCAGGGACCGACATCGGTCGCCTGTGTGTTCCATAACTACTCGTTACACAGACAGTTAGTTAAGTGAACGAAGTGTTTGCATGTAAAGGCTAGTTAGAATCTTTGGCTGCGAGGATAATTGTCTAAATTAAGAGTCTAAGTTAGTGTTTGAGTTAGGGATCTATTTATAGATCCATTGGCATGTATTGTAATTAAGGTATGAGATAGAAAGGAATGCAAGTAAGTTGCTTCCATTGTAAGATCATTGAGTTGCAGGTTGTTGCAAGCTCATAGGGGATCTACATGTGAGTATGGTCTGTTGAATTGCAGGTTGCAGGTTCATGGGAGATCAACTTGAAGTACTTTAGAGTGCTTGGTGAACTAGCAGGGTTATTACTGACTAGTTGGAGAGGTGAACACCAATTCTGTTTGTGAGTTGGTTGTTGGGACCGTTTTTTGTGTAGGAGAGTGTTGTGTGAGAAGAATTACTGTACACTTGAGGTGTGGCAAACCTCTGTAAGGTGAAAGAGTGTGGCGGCTCTTTGTTGTATTCTTTTCTGTAAAGTGTTAATACAAGTTAGTGTATTGTCTCTCATATTTTGTGCTATTGGTGAATTCTAGTTACTTGTATTTCTGGTTATTTTCGCATATTTAATTGCTTATATTTGGTAATCATATTGTGCTCTTTCTGAGGAGCAAGATCCAACAAGAGGAATCAGAACAGGTGTGTTTGTTCTTGGACTCCCCTGACATCATTCTCCATATAATTTGACTTTCCTTTTGTATTTATTACTGATTTGAAATTATTTCCACCTTGATCTATTCTTGGACTATTGTTTCCCTATATCAAATGTACCTTATTTTCCCAATGATCTTATTCATGAGAAGTTTGAATGTTCTCCTCCTTTCCTTGATCTACCTTAAGTTCTTGTGCTTGATCTCCTTATTTATTCATATGGTAGTGAAGTATTTCTTGCCTTTCGTTCTCTATAGCTGCATAATCAACATTATCAACATCTCTATAAAAAACATTCTTAATACAAATCAATTTACCTTTAGGAGACTCAATGATCTCTTCAAGGACTTTATTATCCTTCATATCTTCTTTCTTATCCATTCTCTTTTCCAAATATTTTTAAAACTCTCCTGATATTCTTTCCATCTTTCTAATCTCTTCTTCATTAGCTTCATTTTTCTTCCTTAATTTGTCTTATGTTGATAACCTTTTCTCATTCATAATGTGCTCAACCATACATTTTTTTATCATTATTTGATATTAACCTAAAGTATTCTACCTTTTCTCTTTGATTTACTTGAAGTTTTTCCTCAATACAATACTTTTTATCATCATTTATTCTCTTTCCTTGAATTATTGACCACCCATACCTATATTTTTAGCTTCTTGCTTAGTTTAATGCATAGTTTGTCCTTGCCATTTGTTCTAATCTGCTAAAAACTCCGATTGGTCCTCTTTGTTCATGGATTTTTTCATCTTATTGTTTCTTGATTGCCTATTTTTCATTTTTCCTATAATGTTTTTTAGGTTTTTTCTCATGTCCTTCATCTACCTTGCTTAATTTATGTTCATCATACAATTTGAATTTTGTCTCTTACATATCATACATATACTCTCTATCATGTTCCTTGTCATATTTATTTCTCTTGACTATTGCATTTATTCTCTCATCATTGCTTCCATCTTCTTGACCAAGACTACTCTTTGTTTTTATTCTTCATGCTCTATGTTTATAACCTACTCTTTGCGGTGTTTTGAACACTTATTTTATTTGTTTTGTTTCAAGGGTTAAGGCCTCAAATTGGACCTTCCATTCATGTATTTTTATATCTATAATCACACAGTTAAACAAATTGTTAGAATTGAAATATTGAAGTTTGATGGTCTCTATAAATTCCTTATTCTTTAATCCTTCAATGAGGCTTATCAGTTGGTCTTCCTCTCTTACATCATCTTTTCCCAAAATTTTCCATCTTTTAGATCACATATGATCTCTCTTTATTTTTTCTCTTAACAACCTATTTTCTCTCCTTAAAGCAACTCTTATTTTTTGCCTATTCCTTCTCTTAATTAGTAGCTTCACATGCCACTTCACCTTCTTTCTCAATATCCAGCCATAACATTGGGTTTCCTTTCCTTGCATGTGCTCCATCATGAGTCTAATATCCTTTATCATTTACTTTAAATCATTTATTTACTCTCCCTCTGTCACTATTGCTTTCTCTTTCCTCATTTGGTTCTTGTTTTTCAGTCCTTCCATTCTTTCTTTTTATATCCCTCTTATACCTCAACCAAAGCCTCTCTCTAGTCTAACACCTCCTCTAAGTTTGTTTTACCTTAGATTCTTTCTCTCATGAGCCTTAATGTGCTCCTTGCCTTACTTTATTAGGCCTTAATGGGCTTTAGGATTGTTTGAACCTTCTTAACTCTCTTTTCACAAATTTATTTCAAACTTATCAATGTCCCACTTAACTTAATAAAATAACTATATTTCTTCACACATTCTTCCCAAGAGCTCTTATTGAGATCTGATACCATTTTGATGCAAGTAAACCTCTCTTAGGTCTATTTACTAGGTCATCTTGGTCTTCTTTGATGTAAATTAGCCACTTGAATACTATTTGAACCTACAACAGTTATTAAAACATTCACAATAATTATTTAAATCAATATACTTATCCTTAACTGATGTAAATAAGGATTCCTTTAGACCTTGTCATAACTAGTCCTCTTTCATGATATAGGATTGTAGATTTTTTAAGCTTGTAATTGTACTTCATGCAAAAATCTTATAAATTTATTGTAACTCTAGACATAATATTTATATTTCCTTCTCTATAACATTTAACAATAAGTTAGAAAACACCTACAATTTTCAGGCTTATTTTATCTATCCTTGAGATTTGATGTCTCCTTCTAAACTCATACATGTACCTTCTTTTGTGGAGTATTCAATCATAAAAAAAATTAAATGATCTTAATAGGTTTCCCTATATCTCATTGATGTTTTCTTATCTCAACATATTGGTTCATTCCTTTCTTTCAATATGGTTTTATCAAAGAAACATGCACATCACTCTAACTCTTAGGTTCTTGGTTTGATATGTCTCTTTATAAGATTATAGGTCACAAATTAGAATTTAAAGGACTTATAGGAATTTAAACATTTATATACATGCTACACATGACAAAATATAATTTATATAGTGCTTTGTAACTTGAAATCAAAGGAAATTAGAGAACTTTCACTATTAGTTCTATTTTAGGTCTAAAACATAGGTCTACATACACAATCCTTAATACTTTTTATTGTCATGATAAAAAGGACTTTAAAATACTTAAATAATTTATAATATACCTAAAATTATTTACCTACCAAATTTCATCAATATCTTAATGTTCATTTAGGAGTTATTGCACCTTTTGTGGATCAAGACCCTGACCTAGGGTTTTAAGCCTACAACCAACCAAAGAGCTCTAAATTGATGAAATCAAAATTTACTCAATATAAAAAAGTTATTTCAGTTAGGTTATAACCTACACATGTTTATACTACTTAGACAAGTAATTTTTAGGCTTAAAATTCATAAAAACATGTAGAAAACTCCTTTACTCTCAGACTGTATCCTGTAATCCATGTTTTCCATAACCTATGTATGTCAATAACTAGTATATATAATAAAAAAAAGATCAAAGAAAATTGAGTAACATAACATACATGTTCAAATATTTATGATATGCATTCTAAAATTATAACAAAGTCTTATTTATTTAAATATCTTCAAAACATACAACTATGTAGACCCCTACAACTTATGACAAACCTAAAGAATTTCACCAAGCTCCTTATAATAACCTATAAATTTATTTTATCCTTGTTTTATTACTTTATTTGAATCCTTATTTGATGCTTCAAACCATATCCTTCATAACCAAATATCTAAACTTGTTTCATGATCCCCATATATCCTTCAAAAACTTTGACTTAGACTACAACATGCCTAACTTAGTATTCTTCTATGTTGGATGTGTCTTAATTGAGATTTTTATCAAATAAACATATAATTTGTCATTTAAAGTACCTAAAACATCCATTTAGACCCTAAATTACCCACACAACTGAATCTAACACTTTACAACTTGCCAAAAGGCCTCAAACTTTCAATACAAATTTGAAATTTGAAATTTCCATTTTGGCAAGAAACCTTAGAAAGCCCCTAAATGACCTCTAATGGACAAATACAACCTAAAAAAGGATTATTATTGATGAAAAAAGTTTTATAAGACCTATTAAGTCCTAGAATAAGCATAGTTAAATCCATTACATTAAGTTTACATCAATTTTTTTGATGCTTCTACATGAAAAATCCTATTTCTCCTTCCTTTGAAGTGCAAGTGACTTATATTAATGATGATGTTATCTCTTATACTTTAAAAAAAGTGGATATTGAATTTGTATACACATAATATTTTCAAACTTTATCAATTATTAATGACTTATCTCTTTTAATAACCCTTCGAGTCTCAATCTCTCTAATTGCATGCCTTAAGGGGTGCACCAGGAAAGGGGTAGCCAAACCATTAATTCTTTATACGATTTTTGTCCCTTTACCATCACTTGTTATCAATCAAAAAATCTCCTAAAAACACTCTCCCAAGTTGTAACTCCTCTTTTTCACCCTCCTCTAGTCATTTTATGCCTTCATTATCCCTTCCCTAGCCTAAAACCCTTTCTAATGGTTAACAATACAATGCCAACCCCATCGACCCTGTACTCTAATTGACAAAAATAATTTAGGGTCTAGGTTTGCCCTTAGCTAACCTAGAACAAGACCTAATTTGTTTTTGTCAATAATGATATATAGCTGAGTGGGTTGGCCCTTTCGGCTAAACTTTTAAAAAGGTTTAGGATTAGATTCAACTATATATGCACATTCATTTTGCCATTCTTAGAGAGGTAAAAAGAGTTAATTATTCATTTTTACTTCTTTACAATCTAATCATCTACCATTCTACTTGAGGAGTCTTAGATTAGGGTTTCTACTTAGAGAAGAATCTTGTCTTCTGGAAAAGTATTAAATGCTTTGACATTTTTTAGTGACCCTTATGAACCACAAAATTCTCTTGCAAAACACATTTTTCCAAGGGAGATATTGAGTCTCGATAGGTTCATCTTCAAGGTAACTATCTCTAACTTTGCTCCTCTATTTTAGTAGATAGAAGTATCATAATTAATGGATTTTGAATATATTGCTCTCTCCATGCATTAGGGTTTTACCTATACATAGTTTAATTAAGATTCTCTTATGCATGTTTAATTTTTATGTTTATTACCCCCACTTTGTGGCACAAGCTTTGGTGAGCACTAGATTAGAATTTGTTTTGCTTTATCATTTATACATTGTGAATATGAAAACATATGACCTAGTTAATGTTATTGCATAGTGTTTTTTGATTCAAGGCTTTGGAACTCTCCCTAGTGATATTATTGTGGTAAAAGGTCCCTTGGCTAGGTCTTACAAATCCATATTAGTCATGACCCCAAATATCTTATGTATTGACAATCAAAAGTGTAAGTAAGATTTATCTTCTTTGAGTTAGGATTGATTTATAAATCAATTGAATTTCCCTTTGTATAAATTTTAGTGAACCCAACATGAATCTAAGCCTTTAAGGTTTTCTTTCACACCATCATTTTTGTCATCATATTATATTTATTGATATTTGTCGTACTGTATCAAACCAATCGATATAGTTTTAACTTTCTGTGCACATGTTTAACACAAATTCACTTTAAAATGACATTGTTCTATCCATGTAGATTTTCAGCAATTATAGGCTACTGAATTGAGTGTTTCAATAGAGTATTCTTATTTAGGTCTAAATTAGCATACATAGTCAAACTAGTCAACTCTATTTACTAACACTATCAAACTAGTTGACTCTATTCATTGTCTCTTCTTTAGCACACATGGCTTTGCAAACTTAGTTAAACTAGTTGACCCAGTTGGTAGAATTTGAAAGTAGCATTTGAGAATCACAACATAAAAATTTTCAAGCTAAAACATCTTCAATCACACCAAGGTTCCTTTATTTGTAATTTTAGTTCTTCCTTCTGTACTATCTTTCATAAGTTTGCAGTCTATAAACTTGCAACCCTACATCTAACTAGGTCAACCTAGTCAAATTAGTTCTATAGTCTATCTTCTATCTAAGAGACATGGTCAACTTGTTTCACTTTGTTCTTAAATACCTCACTTATGTAGAACAAAAATGACCTAATCGACTATGTTTTGTACTATTTGCATACATGTTGCCTGAACTGACTCTATACTATTTTCAATCAAATAATTAACATCTATTTGATAGTAATTAATTCACCTTTCCTCTTTAGTTGTCTACATACTTAGAGTAAATCACATAAATTAAATAGGTGGTTTCTCAAATTACCATTTTAGTTACATTGTTTTACTTTTTTACACACACTAACAAATCACTTTACGTTAAAAAACACATTAAACATTTGTCTTCCCAACGCCTACCTACTTGGATTTCATCACCAAAGGGGATACTGACTTGGTTTTTTAGCCAAGTATAAATATGTGGTTTATGGGATATATTGGAAAATCACCTAACACCCTTATCCCTGTAGGAATGTGAAGTGACGGGGTAAGCCCCAATACTAAGCTAGTACCATCACCAATATAGATCCATTTCATCCTAAACATCTTGTAACCAACCTTAGATTGTTTTTTAGACCCATATTTTCATCCAATGCTCTTATCATATTAAAATTAAACTTTATTATAACTTAATAACACTTAGGATGAATAACTAATTAGCATTTACTTTATAGTTGATGCTTGCTCTTTGAACATTGTGTGTTTTATTATAAAACTTACATTGGCCAATACTGGTGCAAGGTTTGTGTTGTGTGCTACAATTGGATCAATCAAATTGATCCAATTTATTATGTGATTGCTTTCATTTTTGCTTCAAATCATCTTGAAAATTTTCCCCTACTTAAAAACGCTATCTTTTTAGTCGATACAGTGTCTTACAAACTATTTAGCCTTCCTATTCAATAATACATAGTTGACCTTTATGAATATGTATCCCTATCTTCCTATTTAATTTCCTTATTTATCAGTACATTTTTGACCCATACAATTGTGTATTCACTTTAGACTATGTCTCAACAATACATTCTCAATCCATATGACTATGTATTCTCTTCAACCTGAGCCTAAGCAGTACTATATCAACCCATTCATTTATGTACCTATTGGCCAACTTTATTTTTTGTTTGGCTAACTCTATCCCTATTTTCCTTTTTTTTCCATAATCTTAGATTCCTTCATGGAGAATCATGAAATCCCCTATCAAAATCTTCTTAGATAACCTTAATCCATTTAGATACTATAAGATACAACCTATTTTTTGTTTATTTGAAGTGGGATCCTAAGTTTTCCTTGTCAAATACTCAAAATAGTTATTTTTCTAACTTGTCACTTTTGGCTCCATGTTATTGTAGATACTCAAATTTGTCCATGAATACTTGATAATGTTAGTTTTGGCCCGCTTTTACCTTGACTTGAGCACTTAAATTGGTCTTATTTCTCCACCTCATCTATCGTAATACTTGAATAGACCTATCACATATAAATGTGTTGTTTTACACCTACAAAAAGATTCTTAATTACTAAAAACCTCTCTAAGCATCTATATGTACATTTAAATTTCTAAGATACAATGTCACCCTTCCATGTTAGAATTGACCTTAAGGGTCATGATTACCATTTTATCTCATCTTTTAAGTGTTTATCTTGTCCTTTACCTAGTAAAAACTCTTTTTAAAATTTAAACCCACCCTAATAAGTCAATATGTATTTTTAGGATCGGTAGCATGATATTCACCCATTTTTATTGCTATAAATACACCTATAAGCCACTTATTCTACTAATTGGAAATCATAGGGATATTTCACTATTGAGGCACACTTATAATATTAAAAATTGAGTAAACACCCCCTCTTCTAAGTACTCTAGATATATAGGTAGCATTAAATCATCATGGGTATGATTGGGGTCGGCTCAACCCATTACATTCCCCCTTTCCTTTTAAAATTTTTAGCTATCATAAACCCTACTATGGTTTTGACCTTTAAGAGGTTATTTTTAAGTCATTTATGCACAATTGAAGGTAAAAATTCCATACACAATCACATTTCAAGTAGGCACAGGTGATTGTACTCCTAGTTCATGTTTTTCCACATTGGTTAAGATCAACCCACAAAATATAGTAATGGTGATTGACCCTAAAAATTTCCACTACGTTCTAACCTAAAATAATTATAGTTATTGTTTTAGTTTCATACACATAATCAATCTTAGTTGGTCATCTCCAACTATCTTTCAATCACACACAATCAACCTAATGGCCAAAATTCAGATAAGTCTTATTATCTTCCTTTTGATTTCCAAAGTTAGTTATGATTAATCTATTTCACTACTTTACTTTAAATCTATTAGTTACAACTTATTTACATTATTTTTACCATTCTACTAATTTTATCCTAATTAGAGTTAATACACTAATTAATTTTGAAATTATGATAAAACATATTCATGAAACCGAACCTTTATTTTCAATCCTTTACTTTTGGATTTTCCTATTAGGGTTTACTAGATTATGGTTATTATTTGATTTGCTTATTTTTGGATCAAAATGGTTCTATTTTCATAATTGTCTGAGGTTTTTTTAGTGGTATTATAATTTACTATTTTTTAGTAAATTTGGCTTAGAGGACAAATAATGTATCTATTTTCAAATCAATTATTGGGTTTTGTCTATCTACTATTTTTTTTAAGTCAAAAACATATTTTAAATTTAATAAATAACTAATGGATCTCTTGGAGTCGTCAATTCTTTAATGTGCACATCATATGATGGTTATATGGGTTATTCTTAGTGTATAGTTTATATCATCAACTTGTTAGGATCCTCATCTATTTTACATGGACTCAAAACAAGATTTCCTTTATGGTTTGAATGATATCACATTTCATGTAACAACCACATAAGCTTCATTGGAATGTGGCCAAAATCATCTTACATTACATCCAACACACTTTTTAACTTGAGATTCACTATGCAACAATGACTAGTATAGACTTGGTTAGATATACAAACTTTGATTGGGATGGTGATTTTAAGGATCATGAGTCCACATCTAGTTATAGATTTAAACTTGGCTCAGGCCCCATTAATTGGTAGAGTAATAATCATCATGTTATCTTCGACTGAGGTTGAGTATTGGTGGATTGTTAATGCCACTATCAAGGCTATTTAGATTCATAATATTCTATCTAAGTTTGGAATCAACATTCTTCAACCATCTATCATCATTTTTTATAGTTAGAGTATGATTAAAATCTTGAAGTTCCTAGTTCACCATCAACAAACCAAACACATCAAGATCCACATGTATTACATTAGGGAGCTAATTTAGGATTAGATCATTGATATATGTTATTATCCTATAGAATAATAGGTTACTAATATCTTCACTAAAACCTTCATTAAAATTAAGTTCCATCACTTTCGAATGTTATTAGGGTGTTAGACACTACTTTAGGGGGTTCACTTGACATTCTCCCATCATCCTCTCATGGGAGGAGTTTTTTTCCCATGGGTTTTCTCATTCTCTTCTATTTTGAGGGGATCATTTCGTACATGGTTACTTCATCATGTCTTGTTATTAATACCCTTTATTTTGCATATTTACATTTCCCCCCTAAGTTTCACTTAAGGGAGTGTTGGTGTGATCAAGGTTATTTCCCTATCTATTTCTACTATTAGGTGTGATCAGGGTTGTTTCCCTAACCAGTTACACTTTTGGGTTTCATTCACACTTAGTCAAGTTAAGTTTACTTAGGGTTTTTGACTATTCTCTCTTCTTGTATGATGACACTTGTCATATCTTATGAATGTTAGGTGAGAGGTATTTTCCATAACTGCTCCCTGTGTAAACTCATTTCAGTAATCAATTTATGCATTTACATTTTGTGTTGCACATGAATTATGCATTCTTGATAGGAATAATGTTTATTCTTATCAAGTTCGATCTTTAAATTAAGAGTGTTTCCATTAGGATTTTATAATATTACTAGGTTATCTTATCAAAATCTCACATGAATATGTAATTTATAGGTCATTAATGCATAGGTTGATGTCAAAATTTTATACATAGACATATTTTAAGAAGATGTTGGTGATTGTAGCTTCACTTTCCTATTTTTACACACAAGTCAAGATAAAACCATAAAGGATAATAATAAAAGTTGATCTTGACTATTTTGAGTCAATTTTGATTCAAAATAGTGAAATCTATTGTTTTAGTTTCACAGACATAATCAATCTGAGTTGGTCATCTACAACGATATTTTAGTCATCGATAATCAACCTAACGGGAAAAATTTATCTAAGTATTCTTATCTTCCTTATGCTTTTCATAGCTTTTTTCTTAGTGTATTTCATTATTTTAATTTCATTCTACTCATTACAAGTCATTTAAAATATTTTATACTATTCTATCCATTTTATCTTAATTAGAGTTAATACACCAATTAATTCCAAATTATGATAAAATATTTTTAGATGTTTTACCAACACCTTATGTAAGAGAAGAAAATTCAAGTGAAGCACACAAATGTGACAAACTTGGAACCCTCTAACATCCTCTTATTATTTGTTTCCTTGGCATGTGCATGCTCATATTCAATAAAATTTGTATAATTTGATTCCTAAATTAGAAAAATATATGTTAAATTAGCAAAACATCAAAAAGGGAGGGGAGTTTTAACAAATTTAAAGAAAACTCAATAAAATTAAAAAAATTGGGACAAAATAAATTAAAAAATTATATAATTTTATAATTTCAATTTTTTTAAAATATTAGATAAATCCAAAAATTAAGGTAACTTTTGACAAATTATGTAATTTTCTAATTATTTTTTATTTTTAATTTTTAATTTTTTAAAATGGTATGTAAATCTTTGTGGTTCCTCTATTTTTCATGTCTATTTGTTTTGTATAATCCATAGTTTTTGATTGAATTGGTTAGCTGACTTAAGGGCATAATTGAATTTTCTATCAAATTTAAAGTTGGCCTAAGATGAGTGCAACAAATTATCATGTGTTTTTTTTTAACTTAGTCATTTTTTTAAATATATATTTTAAAATTAGACATCTTATTTTTAAAATTTTTTAATAACAAAGTTTTCACTTTTTTTTATTGTTATTTGGACCTCTCATTACAAAGATCATCCTTTTTAGAGTCTTACTGAGAATTGATACAATTTTGACCTTCTAGGGAGACCAAACCAATAGAAATTACTGGCAGACACCTAACTTCAACAGGAAAAAACATGACCAATCCCACATATATTTTGGTATTATAATATTAGTTATGTTTTATTATTTTATTTTATGATATTTTTAATAGTAGTTTCATTTCATTTTATGAAAATGAAGTACCAATTCATCCAAGATTCAAATTCTTCTAGCAGTTCCAACTATAAATGTGATGATCTTAACTATTAGGGTTCTCCTTCATCAGGTAATGCTTTAGGACCCAACCAAATTTAGATGATCCTTATATTCCTAAACCAACTTTAGGAAGTGGGGTGTTGACATTGAGATGCTTGGGGAATGTGTGACTGAGAATGATTATTAGGGAGATGTTATTGAAGGATGGGATAATGTACTTCAGCATGATGACCTTGATGTTGTCTGGGATCAATCGTGACTTTATGATTGCATATGACTATTAATTTTATTATATTATTATGATGTTCACTTTATTATTATATTACCATATTATCATATTTAATTTATTATTGTGTCATGACATGTTTAATTGATATTTGTATTCAAATTTACTTAAACCTCATAATCACACTATTTTTATTTATTTTTATGTATAATGTTACAATTGAGATTAACATTGTAATTATATATTTATACATATAATAATTATAATTGTATAATTTAAGAGTATTATTTTATAATTAATAATATTAAATAGTTTTAACTAGCTATAAACTATTATATTTTTTTATAATTTATAAAATTAAAGGCAAACTTAAGTCACATTTTGAGTCAACCTAGTGTTGAGATCAAAGTCCAAATCAATATTGAACTTAAATTCAAAATCAATGTTGTAATTAAAGTCACCTTAAATTTGGATCTAGTGTCACACTTATAAATAGACCTAGTGTCTCATAAAGTCACAACTAGTATTATACTTAAAGTTAGATTTAATGACAAACTTGAAGTCAAACCTAATATTGAACTTAAATTCAAATCTAGTGAAGGAATTAAAATTAAGTAAATATGGACCTTAAGCCACTAGGTGATGTTATCAATGTTTCCAAGGATGAATTTTTTAATGTCATCCTAAAGTCAACCCTAGTGTTCCCTGCAAATGCCACCTAATTGATGTCAATAGGGGACATTGGGGTGACATTTTTAGTGACTTTATCCTAACTTCATATCAAATTTGTATTTATGTAATATAAATTTGGAATTAAGGATAGATTTAAGATGTTATCTAACTTTAAATTTTACTTTAGGGATTAAATTTGGCTTTCAAAATTATCTTACTTTGTATCTTTAAGGTGAACTTAATTGTGACATATTTTAATTAGAATGTTGTGGTGTCAGTAGAAAAGGTATCAAGAGATGGTGTCTTATATCATGTAGAAAATTTAATTATCTTAGGAAATGTGATTCCCTTTTCCTCTTTATTTCTATTTACAAGATTTTTTGTATACACATGATCAAGAGTATGCATTAGATTTTATATTTCTTAAGATTGCTTCAATGTGGACTTAATGAATTGATCATGAATAGGCTTTATTGATTCCTTGGTAATATTGTCATGATTGTGAGCTCCAAAATGTTTTTTAGATATAATAAAATATATTATCTGAATTGTACTTTCTTCTTACTTATTTGACTCATCATTATTGTATACCTTGTTTAGTTAGATGAATAGTTGGGACAATAGGATTTTTATGCTTTGTTCATTTTCCCTTAATCCTTAATTATTGTAACCCATTTTTTTATTCTTATTTTTTTCCAAAATAAAAATCATAACTTTTATGCATTGGAAAAAAGTAAGATCACGTAAATGTATGAGGCACTGAAGTTTAAACTCCAAAATAAACTCCCAAATGCCAAAGAAATGATCCAAAATAATCATCAATTGACCATAAATTAGTGGGAAGTATATCTCATATATAATTCAATCTTACTCGTTTACCTTTTTTATTTTTTATCTCCTACCACACCCTTTAAGAGGGTTTTAGAGTGACCTATCTATAAAAATGATGTCTAATATTCTGAAAGAATGTTAGAAATCAATGTTTCTAGATTTAAGTAGGTCACCAACTTCTTGTTTGAATATAAGTTTTCTAATTCATAAAATATCTTCACTCCCAATAACAAGATCACTATGGAAACAATCCTTAAGAAGGTATTCCAATCTTACGTTCTTTCCAGCTCAATATGCATAATGGCCTACCCTAAATATCTAATTCTCCAAATTTATACTTTTCTAACTTTGTGGTATGTTGACTACTCTAAAATTTTAGAAAAAAATTTGCTTGCATTATTTGTAGGCCCAAGTTTGGAGTACGTATTCTAGGAAGAGACAAATCTCTTTGGAATTTTTTCAAATAGTTTATGTGCATCCTCCCAGCTATTGCACTTGGCATACATGTCAAAGACAGATCTGGTGAGATTCATGGATTCATAAACAAAAAAAAATGTGATGAGCATCTCCATGAAATGATCACGCTCACCCATTTAAATTATTGGGTGAGCAATGTGAAATGTATGGAGTTAGTGGTAGATTTGTAGTACTAAAGGTGTAAATTTGCATCCATTGGTGATTTCAAGCACTGGCAAACATGTTTGTTCATGTCTTCATTCACAAGAACAAAATTTACTATTATGACTTGCCCTTTGTCCCCTACCAACGATGTTACCAGAAGATTCATGGCCACACTATAAACTGTAACAATTGTATCAATAGGGACTAACAATTCTTGCCATCACTTTAAAATATAGGTGAGGGAAACACTATCCCCATCCGATCAACATTTTTTTTGCCTAATGTATGTGTGGTTATACCTTCTTTCCTGTGACTTTGAAAACTTGATTATCATAAAATATTCATCGCAACCCATCTTTTGCAAACATATAAATCCAAATCCATACTTTTCTAGTGCATTTTAAATAAGACTAGGATGTTTACTTAGTTTTCTTGTGGCACAAGAATCTTCTACCATTGGAATTTTTTCCCCTTAAAATTAATTGATTATACCTATAGAACTGGTTATGTTTGAATTGATCTACCATAATCCAAAAGAATTATGTAAAAAGAGTATATTAAATTCATTCATAACATTTATATATTTTCTAGGGTGGGTGGCTATAAAACTTAGCCCAAAAAAGTTCTCATGTCATCAATTATGGAACTGTTATCTTCTTTAGCATTTGTACATTTTCCAAACTCAAATTTTGTTCATTGTCCCATTGAAATAACATGCTTAGGTGAAATGATAGTTGATCGATCCATATTTAAATGAGGCATTATAGTGTCTTTAGGATCAATTATGGAACAAAATTTAAAAGGTACATCCTCTGTAAGACATATAAATGATTATTTCATGTATAAACTTCAAACATATATGTAAATTAGAGGTGACAACATTCGATAACATTTATGTTATGAATTTACAGGCTTTTCGATTAAAATATTGTAACTTACATTATTAAATATAAAATGATATTTTGTTATTATTATTTTTTGCCCTAATATTAAATTGAGCAAAATTATTCTATTAACTCTTATTTCTTCATTTTAAAACTTTTTTATAATTATATATGAATAAGCTATGACCTTTCTATCAATACTTAATTGTAGGATAAATGTTTCACTACAAATATTCAATCTTGAACTAATTTAAACAAACATGTTTTTGATTCCTAAATATTTTAAGCTAACTTGAATGTGAAAAGATAAATATTAATAAATAACATCTCTTGTAGGTATTTTATAATACTCAAAGGTGATTTCACTCACTATATTTCAAACATCTAAGAACAAAACAAAAGGGAAATCGTTTAATATCACTTGAAAATGTTGTATCATCTAATAATTTGTAAATATTATCTTTATAAACATTAGATTTGGTAAGAAATTCAAGGATAGATATCTTGGCTTGAGTATTTTACATTTGATATATAATATATAATATTTTTCACCATTAAATATAATCTTGGAAGCTTGAAGGAGAATAGGAAGGATGTTTTAGTTATTCTCTCTTTGGATTTGATGAAGATTAAGAGGGACTGTTACATTTTTAGTGCTATCCCTCCTTTATATAATATAGTTCATCTAATCATAAGTCATCTACATTGAAGATTATCTATGTTGAACCATCACATGCCTATGTGAGGATTTAATATTCTTCTATCAATGGAAAGGGAATAAAGACATACGCATGGAGCGTTGGAGTACTTTAATGAAACCCATATATGGTTTAAAAGATATTAAATATTTTTGCACTGTTATTTTTTAATATACATACTTTAATATTAATACTAGATTCTTTTTACAATAATAATAACAAGGTAAGAAATAAGATAGAAATTCTAAAATTGTGCTATATAGATTTATGCATTGGAAAGCATGACATAATGTAATAACATCTAAAATATTCATTAAGGAAAGGAATATGCCTATCCATAACAAGAAAAATTTGACACATATAGATAAATATAGAGTAATAACTTCTTCATAATGGAATTTGAGTTAAGTAAGTTTATGTTAGCAAGCTCATTATAAATACTATAATATGATATTGCATCATTACCAAGAGTCTTGTTTCTAGTCTATTCAGATCAATCACTATCAAAATACATGAGGTCACCCCCAAGCGGTATAAATCTGAGACCTTGATTCATGTTAGGTTTACCAGATGATAAGGCTTCCAAGATTCCTTAATATCGTGGCTTGAGGCCTTTTCCTAAATAATCAAAGTTATCCATAATCCATTTAGGGATAAGATATTTAGGATTCTAAAAATAATCAACAATGTTGTAAGAATATAACTAGTCTCCTTCAATGAAATCTTCTCGATCCTTATTTTTTGAAGTAGAAGGTACATATACCATCAGTGGTTTTTATGTATCTTTCTTATTTTAGAAAATTATTTTAGGTTTTCAAAGTCTTTGGTAAGGTTTGGATTTTCCAAAATATTTAAGAGACTTGGGTAACCTAGAAATATGAAAGGCATCTTTTAGATGATACATGGAAATGCCTGCATCTTCTATAGTGACTTGTTGTGTAAGGGTTATGGGAAATTGATTAACCAAAGTGGAATCAAGGTTAATTGGGTTAATGTAACTGTATTTGTGTGGATGCAAAACTATTTCCTTATTCTTCTTCATGACGAATCCATAACTAGGACAATAGTTATAATTATAAAATTCATCCTTGAGGTGTTTATAATACTAGTAAGGTTGTAGATCAACAAGAATGATGACTTCAATCCCATCATGTGGAAACTTAAGGCATTGATGCAAAGTGGAAGGGGCATCCTTTACTTCATGGATCCAAGGATAACCAAGAAGTATGTTATAAGGCAACTCAATATCCATAATATGTAATGAGGTATGATGGGACATAGACCTAATAATTATTGGCAAATAGATAGTACTAGAATATTCCATTTTAGCATTGTTGTATGCCTTGATGGTAATTATCTCTAGTTGGATGTCCTTTGTAGTATAACCCAATCATTGTACTAGCTTGAGTGACATCATGTTCAGCCATGAACCATTGTCTATAAGAGCCCACTAAATTTTATGGTTTTTAATGATGAACTCAATATACAAGGGATTTTTATGGCTAAGACCAAGAGTGGACATGCCTCTTTGATCAAATATAACTTATCGATATGAATATAAATTCCCTAAAATTTTTTGGAATTATTTAAGGTTGATGTCTTGGGGAACAGTGGATTTTTGGAAGAAGTCATTCAAAATAGTTCTATGGACTTAAAATGTACACAAAAGATCTAAAATAAAAATTTGCACAAAGGTTTTACATAGTTAGTCTGAGATACTGTACGACTTGTCAACAATAGTATGAGAAGGTTTAGCCTTGGTTGGTACAATGTTTAACTTTGGATCCAAAGGCATAATGTTCACATTGGGACTAGTGTTGAAAGAGGTCAAAGGGCCATAAAGGGTGAGTCATGAGCATCTAGTTATAATTATACAAGATAGAGTTCATAAGGAGACATTATAATTATAAGATGAAGGGAAAGGGCCTTGGATGGTGACTCATGGGCGTCTAGTTGCATTTGTGTAATTTTAAGTTGGTAAGGAGCCATTATAATTACAAGAAGGGGATCTAGTAATAGTAACCCATGAAAACTGAGGTGTAATAGAATTGTTTTTACCTAACATGATGTTACATGAAAGGGAGGGTGTTGACACTATAATGAGGGGACCAGTACTTTGAGAAGCACAAGATGGTTCATGAGCTTTGATAATAATGGTGGTAAGGTGGTTTTTAGAAAAATGATCCATAATGTTATTGTAATCATAAGGCATGTTGTTGTAACCCAGGTTATTAGCATGGGTATTATGATCCTGATTATGATCATGTTGATTATGATTCTATCCTTTGGCTTGTTACCACTAATTTTATCCTTGGTTCTGATTGTTTCTTGTTGGCGTTTGATTGTGCCTAGGAAATGGATATTTGTAAATTCCCATATCATGATTAGTGTTTTATGAGGTCAATTTGATTTCAAATTCTCCACTTTTGATCAAATATTTAATGAGATGTTGAAATTAAACACATCAATAATCACCATGACCAATAACTAACATGATGGAAGTTATAAAACTCATCTTCCTGATACTAATTAGGTTTGAGTTTATCTTTAGGAAAAGGCTTTGGTATAGGCCACATAATTAGATTAGCTACTATGAGATTTTGGAACACAACCTCAACAGGGTCTCTCAATTTGTTAAAGACTTTGTATTTATTAAATGCCCTTTGTGGAGGGACCCTTTACAAAGTAGTCAGTGGATTAGGTGGAGCTAATTACACATTTGGATCTAGCAAAACTTGTACCATTTGTACATTTCTAGATTCAGTCATGCCATTCGCTACTATGTTCTTGTTCTTGTTAAACCCCTTAGGTTTCTTTGTTGCAATATCTTGAATAGGTGGTTAGTTCTGATTGGACATTTGAACCTATAAGTAAATATTAACACAGCCTTTACTTATAATCACCTTATCAATCTACACACCCTTGTCTATAATTTACTCAAATGTGTTTGCACAAGTGAGTCATATATTATGAGCCACCTCAGACTGTAAGTTATGTACAAAAATATCAACCAGTTATTTGTTTGTAAAATTATGTTAAAAGCATCTAGATAATGCTCTCCACTACTATAGATATGTTGTGAAGCTTTCTCCATCTCATTATTTGGCTTTACATAAGTTGACCACAATCAACTCATGTTCAATATTGTAAGAGAAATGGTTGATAATTTTTTAGATAAATCATCCCAATCTACCATTGATCCCTTAGGTAACTTGAGGAGCCAGTCTAAAGCTTGTCCTGCTAAACTTCCTGGAAACAAGCAAAGCAAGTAAACATTGTTGTAAGCTACCTCTTGGCATAATACAAAAAATGCTTAGATATATTCATGAGGTTCACCATTCCCTTTGTATTTTTCAAATTTGAGTGCCTCAAAATGAAGTGAAAAGGGGACTTTGAGAATACTCAAGTCAAATAGATATTGATATAACTCATCAAGCTTGTATTTCTTTACTTAGTTTCCTATTTCCAATCTTGACACAATTTCCTTCATTGAATTCCACTCCTACATATTTGGTTCATTGGTACATGGAATATAATTTGTTGGGTTGGTATGTGCCCATGTTACATTGATTTTTTAGGGATATAAACCCTATGATCTACAAATTTGTTTTAGTTTACTCCTTGAGTTGAGTAGGTGAGTCACTGATTCTTAGGTTGATAAACATTTCTTTAAATCTACCACCATGAATTATAAGTGTTTTTTTTGTTTTGAAGAGTCTATGGTCGATTCACCAAAGTACGTATTGCTTGAGAGGAACTTGCCAAAGTATCTTGAATAATACCCTCAATATGTGCTGAGTTTTTCATCCCTTGGTTCTGTGAAGGGACAAGAGTCTCTTGGTAATTGAATAATGTATGCTCTATGTCTGGTGAAGCATGATGCAAAGCCTCTTTAGGTTTGTTTTTTCAATTAAGATGCCATGATCTACCATAGATGTGTTCTCAACTAGAGCATGTTACATTTTTTATACCACATTCTCTTATTCTTTAAAAGTGTTATTGTGTATTGAATTGGTAGCCAAAGAGTCAGTCAAGTCCATGATAAGCTAGTCTACGTATCATTGACTTATTTTCTTGATCTTGGTAGTAAGATCTTGATCATTGGATGTTGACTTTATGAGTGCTTCATTTCCTTTTCTGTAAGAAGCAATGTTGGATTTTGAAATATGAGAGAGGGATTATTTTCATTGTTGCTCTTCTACACTAACCAATGTGTGCAATTATTCCATAAGGAAATTTGATGGCAACCTAGCACCTGATTCTATCAACCTTAGAAGGATTTCATCTTTATCTTCTAAGGGTTGATGTTCAAAATAGTATATTTTAGATCCTATAATTGTTGGGATATCTTCAAATGCCATAGAGTTATCTTATCCATCACAAAAATGCTCTTCCTCATAACTAGGGTCATAAGAGATCCCACTATGAGTATATCTTTGTGTCATGCTTAAAATATTATTCTCTACATTTGCTAAGATGTGAAATATGTTTTGTAAACGTTAAAAAGGTGATTTTTTTATTTATTCAAACAAATGACTAAGTAAGATGAGAATATAATAAAATAAGTGGCATAGTACCACATAATTAGAAGAAATAGTTACGAATTTACTCAACATTGGTGGGTTGAAATCATCAAATTAGAAGAGGGTATGATAACTGTGAAACTTAAAGTGAAAGCTAGCACAACAAACTTAGGTCAAAGATACGTCAATACCATAAAATCTAGATACAACTATGATGAGTTGTAACTATAAAATTAGAAGAGGGTCTCTCTGATTAGGAAGATAACAATGGGAACTAAGAAGATCAAAACATGAATTAACATAATAAATCCTAAGTATAAAGCTAAAACCAAATGGGCATCAGAACACTGCCACATGGTAATATGATGTAGAATGGTACAAGAACTTAGAGCATAAATGAACATAAGATAACCTAAGTCCACAATGAGAATAAAAATATGATGAGTCTAGATAATGACCTTCAATCCATATAGGAAATCATGCCCAAGTTTACTCAAACCAAGTGCAAATGGTGAACTAATAACACCTTGGCCTAGAGCATAGAAAGATGAGATTTTGAATTTAGATTAAAAATGAAGTAATTTGAGATTTTTTCAAAGTGGGAAAATGGTCTAGACTCCAATGGGTATCATAACAACATTTTTATAAAATATAAAAACATTATTCTAAATGATGATTTAAGCAAGGCAAAAAGTGGTTTTGATTTGGTCAGTGTAATGCCTCCTTATTCAAATAGAATGGTGTATGAAAAAAGTGTTTGGTTTTATGATGTGTTTTGGTTTTCAAATAGTTTTAAACTCAAAAATATCAAGTGAATAATAAAATGATAAAACACACCTAAGTGTAATGTCTAAAATCCTAAAACTGACAATGTTGCATGGTAATATTGAATTCCATCTATATGCATGATCTTGAGAGGATTTTAAGTGTTAATCCAAAAATAAAAGTGCATGAATAAGTAGGGTTATTACACCCCCCTTATCTCAATATATTTTATGATGACATGAACTTTGAGATACTTTCCCTACATCAATAGTATATCCGTAGCAAGTGGGGTTGTTCTAAAACTAATTTTTTTCACATTTCTAGATGGTCCTAAGTGTGGATAACACAAATTATGCTCACATAATTTGGATCCACATCAATTGACTTGTTGTGAAAATGTCTTGTCTTTTTCACAACCACTACACTCGTCACTTTCTCAGTGTAGTGTGATGTCTAAGTTACCCCTACGGTCTAAGGTAGTATCTTACTAATGGAGCTTGTTTAATTCCTCAAACAAGCATCCCAATAAGACTCAATTTGTATACCCCACTATGGAGTGGGGTTAAAATTATTCTAAGAGATGAATTCTTGGGTCAAAACTTCCCTAGAGAACTTGTGAGGAGGTGATGAAATATCATCACAAGCCAAAATGCATAAATAAAAGATAAGTGAAAAGACTTTAGGGTTGCATTTGGATCACCCAACTTATAGAAATTTTGGGAGGGCCTTAATGATGTTATTTTTATGCTTTTGGACTGAAATCAACCAAGGCAAATAAATATCACTTTTGGTCACCTGAGAAGGGAGAGGGGGAGAACATACATGGATAAATCATTTTGCAAAAAATAAATAACGTTGAAAGAACAAGCATAAAAAAAACACTCATAAGATTATTTATCTAAATGTGAGAATTTATTTTATAGCACCAAATCAAGATGTATATGAAATTTGGCCCCTTGGCCTTAGATAAAAAACATGCAAAAACTTGCACAAAAACTAAGCATGAAAAACAATTAAATTCTTTTTAGGCACCAAATAAAATGTTCAAGATTTAACCACTTTCACACTTATGCCTTTTTCCATCTTGTGACCTAAAATTTTTAGAGGCTTTATGCCTACCTATAATCCCAAAGATAAATGAGAAAACAAGATTTCAAAATAAGCTCTCAAGTCTCTATTTTGCTATCTCAGAGACTGACATTGGTCTGTGCAGGGATAAATGTCAATTCACATAAATTGGTGTCAGTTGGTTCACAGAGGGTCGACAATAATTGACTAAAATTGACATCGGTTCCTAAAAAAACACAATAAAATAGAACACAATTTTTATAAAAAATATTATTAGCAAAAGAAGGATAAAACCCAAAAAACTCTCTAGATCTTATAGAAAAATAGTCAAGCAGAGAATATACATGTTTTTAAACACAGAATAAGAATTATAAAACTTCAAGAAAAATCCATCAATCATATTTTTTATTGTGGTCTTTTCTTCACACAAGAATTGAGGTCATCTCAGAGGGGATCAACAATGGTCTCAAAAAATTGATGTCAATCTTTGTGTAAACTGTGTCACTAAAAAAACCAAAATACATGAAAAGTAAAGATAAAACTTGAATTTTAAAGACTTTTAAGCATTAATTATAATATCTAAGAGTTTCATATTAGTCTCCTTTCTTGTATGGGATGTGTGGTCCCATCAGGAGTGCCAAAATTGTTAGGTAAGGTGGAGGTAAATACAAGAACAAACACACCTGTTCTAATTCCACCTGTTAGGATCTTGCTCCTCAGAAAGAGCACAGTATGATTACCAAATATAAGCAATTGAATATGCAAAAATAACCAGAAACACAAGTAACTAGAATTCACCAATAGCATAGAATATGAGAGACAATACACTATCTTGTATTAACACTATACAGAAAAGAATACAACAAAGAGCCGCCACACTCTTTCACCTTACAGAGATTCACCACACCTCAAGTGTACAGTAATTCTTCTCACACACACTCTCCTACACAAAAATGGTCCCCACAACCAACTCACACACAAAATTGGTGTTCACCTCACCAACCAGTCAGTAATAACCCTGCCGGTACACCAAGCACTCTATAGCACTTCAAGCTGATCTCTCATGAACCTGCAACCTGCAATTCAAAGACCAAACTTACATGTAGATCCCCAATGAGCTTGCAACAACCTGCAACTCATAGATCTTACAACTAGAAGGAACTCTTCCTTTCTATCTCATATATTAACAATACATGCCAATGGGTCTATAAATAGATCCCTAACTCAAACAATAACTTAGACTCTTAATTTAGACAATTATCCTCGCAGCCCAAGACTCTAACTAGTCTCAACATGCAAACTCTTCGTTCACTTAACTAACTGTCCGTGAAACGAGTAGTTCTAGAACACACAGGCGACCGACGTTGGTCCCTGCTTGTCTGGTTCTGTCGACGTCGACTGACTTCCTGCCGTTGCCGGTGGCCTTCTGCACTGGTCTCTGCCGACGTCAGTCCTGCTGCCGACGTCGGTTCTCCTGGATCTCAGCAACCATTGTTCCACAGTTTACAAAGGGTTGAAGCTTTTAGCTCCACAACCTAACAATCTCCCACTTGGAGATAAACAGCTGCAACCTGTACCTGTACCTGTACACCGTCTAGTTTGTTCTCTTGGCTATGTATCCATCTTCAAAATCACCCTTGAAGACCAACCACCACAAAATCTGTGGTGCAAAACCTGTCATCCAAATTACCTGCCACATCCGCATCTACAACCATGTAGAAAAGAGAACTTGACCCTGCATAGCATGTGCACCTGCTGCTGGTCCCACTGAACTGCCCTTCAGTATTACTTTCTCGGATTGACTCCAACTTGTGATAACTCCCACTGCTTGGGAAAACTCAGGTTTAGTACATACCATGCACTCAACCTCATTATGTGAATCAAGACACCTGTTCATAGAACTGTCCAACCATCGGCGTGCTAATCGATTTCACACAATCATCCTGAAACAAAGTCAACACATGACCTTCCATGTCTCTAGAACACACTCATGCCAAAGAATCTTGCTGCTCCCAGATTCTCCATGACAAACACCTGAACTAGCTTTACCTTTAGTTCAGCAATACCTGTATATGTAACCCTACAACAAGCACATCATACAGAAATAGGATAGTGTAGCTAATACTACCCAACCTGGTAAAGAGAAACATAATGATCAAACCTCCATTGCCCTGCAGCTAATACAAGATCAAATACCTTGATCTTCCATCTCACGTATCCATTTCCGCTCTTCTTCATCCTGAACATCCATTCGTCTCTCAGTGCTTACTTCCAGCTGGCAACACTACCCAAAACACTTGTTTGGTTCTCCTCCAAGGAATCACATCCTCATTCATGCCTAGCTCCCACTATTTCCTAGATCTACCTGTTTTGCTTCTTCAATAACTTCCTGGTCCTATGCCATAAGTGAGTAACAAGTAGTGTAAAGAAGGGAAATGATGAATTTAAGAACTTACTTACACCTTCAGTCCTCCATATGGGCGCTTGAGACTCCATGATAGCTTGCTGTCCACCCAAAATTTGTCTCAGTAACCGATGCCGGTCACATCTCAGTCTACAGCCGACCGATGTCGGTTTCCTGCGACTGCCTCCTTACCGACGTCGGTTTCCCCTGGCCGACGCCGGTCTCTATCTATCCCGAGTCACCGACGTCAGGCTGCACATAGCCGACATCGGTCCCTGTCTGGACACCGACGCCGGTTTTCCTGCTGACGTCGATCTCTGTGTTTTTCTTGTGAGACCTGACTTTTTCCCGTGAGCTCCTTTTGGATCAAACCCTTGTCCAAAACACCCTTGCTCTGCTCAGAATTCCTCTGCACCTTGTGCTAAACTCTGTCCGTCACTTTCTCCTTGAAAACCAAGGCTTTCCTATTCTTGTCACTAACATCGGATTCCTCAAGAAACCTCACCTTCTTCTTCTGCATACAGAAACCACGATCCATGCCTTCCAAATCTGAAAGCATACTCTTTGACTCAAGAACCAGCATCTCCTTCTTATCTATGTGACCAAGCCTATTAAGCCATATCTCCGAATCTACAACTGAAGTAGATAACCCAGAAACAGAATCAGTAAAACAAGTAGATAGATAAAGCGTACCTACTTTCTTACCTCTAGCTACAACAAGTGTACCCTTGGTAACCTTCCAAGAGTCCACTGTGAGAGTTACTGTGCAACCCTCTTCACCCAAACTTCTAATAAAAATCAGATTCCACTTCAGAACTGGGACATGCATGACCTCCTTTAACACCCATGTGTCACCTGTCTGCAATTTCAGCTTCACTTTGCCTTTGCCAACAATCTGACAAGGCTTACCATCCCCTACACAAATTTCTCTAAAGTCTCCCTGGACATACTCATGAAAAAATTCCCTATGTGGGGATGCATGAAAAGAGGCACCAGAATCTAATACCCAAGATTCTACTTTATCCAAAGAACATACCAGAGCATCTTGTGCAACGTAACCCACAACATCTGCTTCTTCTCCATGTTCTTCATGCTGATCTGTACCCGATCTGCAATCTCTCTTTAAGTGCCCTTACTTTCCACATTTCCAACAGGTTATTCTGCCATACCTAGACTTGGATCTCTTGCCCATCTTCGACCTTGATCTCCCACGCTCTATCTTCTCTCTTGGCCTTCCTCTTCCTTCAACACTCAAAGCATCTCCAGATGATTCACCTGTGCTTTTCCTGCGTATCTCTTCGTTCAAGATCACACTCACAACATCATCCACTTTTAAGACTTTTGAAGGAGACACAGTATTAGAAACTGCCATTACCAAACCTTCCCAACTTTTAGGTAATGAACACAAGATTAAGAGAGCTCTAATTTCATCATCAAATACAATATTGACGGAACTTGACTGGTTTACCAAACCATGGAAATCACTAAGATGGCTATGAACAGATCCACCTTCCAACATTTGCAAATTAAATAAACGCTTCATAAGAAATACCTTATTAGAAGTCGAGGGTTTTTCATACAAATTTGCCAAAGATTTCATCAACTCCACCGTTGTCTTACACTGTGATAAGCTGAAAATCACAGATGATTCAAGACTCAATCTAACAGATCCCAGAGCCTTTCGATCAAGAACCTCCCATTCTTCATCTTTCATATCCAAGGGTTTGCTAGCAACCCCACCCAACGGTAAGTACAAATCTTTCTGATACAGATAGTCCTCAATCTGCATCCTCCATAATTGGTAGTTCTTGCCATTAAACTTTTCCATTCGTAGTTGACTGTTTTCTGCCATTGCTCAACTCCCACTCAAACAGAAACCCTGTGAGTAACCTGTAATCAAAACACACTACCCAGATCTACACCAATCTGTTAGTATCCCAACCTAAAGCTCTGATACCACTTGTTAGGTATTAGCTTTTGAACCTACAACCAAGGCTCTGATACCACTTGTTAGGTATCAGTTTTTGAACCTACAACCAAGGCTCTGATACCACTTGTTAGGTAAGGTGGAGGTAAATCCAAGAACAAACACACCTGTTCTAATTCCACCTATTAGGATCTTGCTCCTCAGAAAGAGCACAGTATGATTACCAAATATAAGCAATTGAATATGCAAAAATAACCAGAAACACAAGTAACTAGAATTCACCAATAGCATAGAATATGAGAGACAATACACTATCTTGTATTAACACTATACAGAAAAGAATACAACAAAGAGCCGCCACACTCTTTCACCTTACAGAGATTCACCACACCTCAACTGTACAGTAATTCTTCTCACACACACTCTCCTACACAAAAATGGTCCCAACAACCAACTCACACACAGAATTGGTGTTCACCTCACCAACCAGTCAGTAATAACCCTGCCGGTACACCAAGCACTCTATAGCACTTCAAGCTGATCTCTCATGAACATGCAACCTGCAATTCAAAGACCAAACTTACATGTAGATCCCCAATGAGCTTGCAATAACCTGCAACTCACAGATCTTACAACTAGAAGGAACTCTTCCTTTTTATCTCATATATTAACAATACATGCCAATGGGTCTATAAATAGATCCCTAACTCAAACAATAACTTAGACTCTTAATTTAGACAATTATCCTCGCAGCCCAAGACTCTAATTGGTCTCAACATGCAAACTCTTCGTTCACTTAACTAACTGTCCATGAAACGAGCAGTTTTGGAACACACAAGCGACCGACGTCGTCCCTGCTTGTCTGGTTCTGCCGATGTCGGCCAACTTCTTGCCGTCGCCGGTGGCCTTCTGCACTGGTCTCTGCCGACGTCGGTCCTGCTGCCGACGCCGGTTCTCCTGGATCTCAGCAACCATTGTTCCACAGTTTGCAAAGGGTTGAAGCTTTTAGCTCCACAACCTAACAAAAATGTAGATTAAGAATCTCAAGCAAGTTAGTCCATGCCTTAGTAGTGGAAAAACCCAAAATAATCATAAAGGACACAACGTACTAAGCCTAATCCCTCATGGGGTTTCACAAATTAATGCTAAGAGCTATTGAAAGAAGGAATACTACCATCAAACCTTCCCAAGAGAATTCATCCTTCCAATAGCATCCAATAAGCATGATTTCCCCTACATTTGGTGTTCCAGGTCTTTACCAATAATAAGTAACAAGCTTCTCCATCATTTCTCAATGCACCAATGGCTTAGGTTCATGAATTTTATCAATGTGTGTAAATAGTTGAAGATTTTCTATTATAATTTCTGCATAATAAGTTTGCATGAATGAATCTTAAAAATGGTGGTTTTGGCCTTCTTATTTATAGATTTTTTGAAATGATCAGAATCAACCATGACCATCCATCTTGAGATCAAGATGTGTGGCCATAAATAAATTTAATTTTGGAGGCTCAATACATAAATATTTGCATTAATATTTGGAAGAATAGGGCATTAATGAGGCATGTGAGGGCTTAAATTGGATATTTGTTCCATTAATGGCTTGTGGATGCCACCCCACTAATGATGTCATATGGTGATGTAGAATTGAATAATGAATTTACAATTTATAGGTTTTCAATAACTTCCTTGGATTTTTCACTTAAGCCCTTGATTTGGTTTAATTTGCTTAAGTGAGTTTAATTACTTTTCAATAATTCTTTGGAAATTCGTTGTTCACTTAATCAAACAAGTTGAATGTAAGTTTACTAAGTCATAATTTGACTGGAGCATAATTAGAAGAAGGTGTTAGTTGCATACAAAAAAATTCCCTATTTAGAGTATTGTGGATGTGAAATAACACATGCATATGATGTGTGCTTCTAAATTATAAGAATTCAGTGGTCTAGAGCATCATATTTTGTGGTTGCAATTTGACTCGAGTCATTTGAGAAAAGATAATAATCATATAAAATGCATTACCCCATTCAGGGATACCTTAGCCTAAATTATCACCTGTATGTGATAAGTTCAAACTATTTAGCGTAATTTAGTGATTTTGGCATAGATTGTGCATTGTCATAGAATGTTGCTTAGATTAACAATTTCAGCACAATAGTGAGAATAATTGGATGTCTACATATACCACCTCTTCATATCATTCATGTAACAAATTTGTTTATTAGTGATGACTTGGATGAGGTATCTACACTTCATCTACATAATGATGCACATTATACTACTATGATTATTGATTTTATTCTTGATAATGGTGTGATTTTTTAAATTACCATGTCAAACCATGAGCACCCCATAGATATTATGGCCTCTTTCCTATCACTTCAAGAACCAATCAAGAAACTAATGAAGTAGAATTATTTCTTGTGCTCCTTGATTCATAAAAATGTTGCCATCATATGCTCTTTATAGAATAAATTAGTTTTCATTCAACATAAGAATGATATTTTGGACATTCACACCCATATTTATAGTCCATCAAGTAATATTGAATATGGCACACATTGACTTGATGCAATTTTACAATGTGATCTACTAGATCCTAAGCAACCCATTATTTTATTGCTCCTATTATTACAATTGATTCTTCTAGGCATACTAATGTTGCCCACTTTGTGTATCCCACTTGATTTTTACATACATATATGCTTATTTTTACAAACATAGCACTACTTTTGGCTCTCACAAGCTTTGTTTCATGGGTCACTCTACTAAACTTGTGGGCATTAGTAAGCATCTACTGTGGCATTTCTACCCCTATCAAGCTTGTTAAGTGGATTCATCAGCATGGCATTATTTATTTAGAAAGTGTGTCATATTTGATGGGATCATTTGATGACAAATATATATCTTTTTTATCCAATTTTCATGGGGATATTGAGCTTCAAACTATCTCTACTACACCTTCATTCAACCCTGAAAAACCTAAGATTACACTTGTTAGCCCTAATCATCTTGACATATTTTTAGATGTTACCTCACATTATTTTGTTATGGAATTTACACCCACTCTAATTCATATTCATCCACCATTCATGTTCATTTTTGGTGGATTTTTTATTGTACTTGGTTGCATTGAAAACATTCTTTGAGAGGACTCTATCAGTAAGCTTCTTTCACTGCTCAACTTCTTTGAACACACATTAATCCTCCTTCCTTTTGATGTTTTTTTATTGTTTGAACTCCTTGTTAGGTTGATTTATTTTTTGAAACATTCATCTCTCATTTCATATATGGCATCTTTGACAGCATCTATAGTTTCTTGCATCAGTTAGTGATATTATTTATTGGATGGGACCTTTTTTATAGTCACACTGAGAGTTATGGAGTTTTTACCTTTGTGTGTGTGTTTTTCATGATGGTCACTTTATCTTAAATTGCATGAATATCATGTCACCACAAGGGACATCTTTTGTGAGATTTGTATTTGTATCTTTGATGTTGATAGTCTCTTTAAATTTATAGTGGAGCTTATTCTCTTTTTGAAGTGTGGATAGTTTGGTGTAGACTAGTGTTAGCATTAATTAATGATATTTTCCCACTCATAAATTTTATTTTGATTGACTAAAAAAACTTTATAATTATTTGGTGGGGGGTGCACATATTTATTCAAGTGTCATCCTCCTTATTAGTACTTGGTGTACCACATTTTCTATTGGAGGAAGTTGATTGAGAGCGCTTTTGTTTGATGGGATTCACTCCATTGATTGAACCTAATGCAATGTTGTTTTGATATTTTGAGTCACTATTCTTGGGATGAATTGTATTATAAGTCCTCTTCTCCACTTTCATTATGTTTTTTATTGGGTTTTAGGTACCTTGTAGTGACACATTTCATCCATGTTGACTCTTTTTACCTACATTTATGATTAGTGTTTTTACTAAGTGAGCCTTGTAAAAAGTACCAGTTCCTATTTTTCCTTGGTGGTTATATCAATTCAACATCCATGTATTTTGGTATGAAGTATTGGTTACCATAGGGACACTTTGTATTTCATTGTGATTTTGTACATAGGTATTTTATCAAGCCTAGTTATCATGACCCATTCAGTCTCTTTACTTTTTATTTTATTACTCCCTATTTTGTACTTAAGGGAGGGTGTTGGAGTGGTAATTTTCACACTCACTAGTAGCTTTAGTTATTTTAAAACTAGTTTTTGTCTTATATGTGTTCACACCTAGTCATGGAATTAAGCTTAATTAGGATTTTGTTTTATTTATTGTATTTTTCTTATGTGCCCATGAATAATATATGTTTGTGCACCTATTTAGACAATCCACCTATATTTGGGTTGATAATAACAACCATGTGGTTGTTATGAAACCAATTCATTAGCTTATTTTTTAGGCACTTCCTTTATTTTTATCCAAGTGGTTGTAGAAAGAGAAGTAATGTATATTATACATTTCATTTTGAGGAAATAATGAGAGACTAATTTTCATATTGATTATTTGTTATGTATCTTTTGTACAATGATGGAAACATTATGGTAGTGGTGTGAAAGAGAGATCCTATATATTAATGAGTGTATATTGCACTCCAATAGAAGTTTATAGAACCATCACAAAACATAGTCTATAATTCTCATAAGAAAAACAATTTTTAGTAAGCTGTCATTACATGTATATATAAACATGTTACATAGAAGTATATAAGATGTTATTTTGGGTTACATTTACCATCAAATGGAGTAAGCTTATGTGCAATTAATCCTATAGGTAAGGGATAGTTATAAATATCTTAAGCCAAAGGGTTATGTAATAGTGCTTAGGAGTTCATGGTATAGTCAAATCTATTATAACCTTGTGTTATTTGATAAACATTGGCTTTTATACACCCAAATTTGGTACAAGTATGTCCTCTATCATTTATTATGACTTTGTACACATAGACTATTAATAATGAATTATAGATCTACTGGTGAATTCTACTCAAGTTATTTCTCTTTTTTTTTTTTTTTTTTGATTTTTGATATTAGTTATTTATCTTGTCAATTTGTGATGAGGATACCTAGTTTTGGTCTTGTGACATTTAGAACAAGTTAGTGGTAAATGGACAATACAGCCCTGTGACACTGTCCATTTAGCATGGACTTGTCTAAGCATAACTCTTAGAACTTCTTTTAAGTCACATTTAATTTTATTCTTATTTATGTTTTTTGGGTCTTATCTTAGGTTAGATTTTATGTGACAATAGGTATAAAATTCAAAATACAAACATCTATAAATACAAGAATTATCTAAGCTATTAAGGACGGTTCTCCTCAATCTCAAAAGCTATTCAAACATTTTTATGTTTTATCTATAGGTCTGCTAAATCTATATTCAAGGCTAAACATTCACCTATGTATTTTTTCCAATGGTAAAATAGGAGAAATGGAATCTATAATTATTCACCATTCCACACACACATGTAAGTGGGAAAACTACATTTGATTTTGAGCCCTCTTCAATGTATTGGCAATGTAGTGCAACACTTGGTATTTCAACAGGGATTGAGAAAGGTTACTCCAAATCAATCTCTTTCACCTCATTCTACCTATTTGATTCCCATTTTTTTATGTGCATGAAACTAGGGTTTGATAATTGTAAATAATTTACATGATATTATATATTTGTAGACATGTCCATATCTCTAATCAATGCATGTGCAGGTGTTAAAATAATTAGTTCTAAATCATAGTTAATTAGGACAAGTTCATGATCAATAGGAATGGGAACATTACCCTGTTATACTCCCATAATGGATCTTTATAGAGTTTTTTGCTACCTCTATTTCTAATCTATCATCTCTAGATTTCCAATTTCTTTATCTCTGCCTACAATCTATCATAGTCAACATATTATGCCACTATCCACTTACAATGGACCTATTCATATTATATTACTTATTTTATTCCTTATATTGAGCCTACATAGTCACTTATTCTTTTATTTTCATAGATAAATAGTTAAAACAATCAATATGTACTCATGTGTGAGTTAAGCATAGTTTATTCTTAGTAGTTCCTCAAAATAAAAACTTTCCATATTTAGAAATTTGTCAAAATAAGAATAGGTGCATATTGTATATCTTTACCATTTTGATATTTCTAGTTTTACACCTATATAAGTACAAATACAATTCATTCATTTTTATTTTCTGAAACATAGAGGAAAATAGGCTTGAAGATTAAAAAGTTATTGTATGAATAGTTTATTTTTATGATTGGTAGCCATGTTACATAGATTAAGAATAGATGGTGTCACATGGTTTTTAGGCCTAGGAGGCACATAATATAGATTATTCTACATAGGAATATCCATATTTATTTTAGGATTAAATTATGTTTCCCCCATAGTAGTTATAGTAGTCATCATTTATGTAACCATAGGTATAGACATGTGAATAAAGATATTAGGAATAATAGTTTGGATACCTAATTAGGATGTGGGATTTAAAATTTCAATTAGTATCATTCAAATTTTCATCATGTGGTTCCTCAGAAATGATTTCCTTAGTTTTTATTTTCATCTCTAGTTACATACAAAAATACTTCAATCATGTGTGGATTTATCTCAAGATATCATATAAGCTCAACCTTATCTATATCATAAAAATAATCATTAAAATCATCATTATATTATATGTTGTTATCTCTATCAAATTAATAAGTATTCACATCATGGGTATATTTAATTATAACCATATTAGGGTTTGTAAAGTTTGTATAAGCCAAAAATTGAAACCTTAATGGAAGATAGGAGCTAAGAATAAAGTTTAAGAGGGCATAAATATAAAACCTTAATAAATTTTTGAAACCCTAACATATAATGAAAACTAGGATTTTCATGTTCAAATAAATCATCCGTTTGACCGAAAAAAATTAAACGTACGAAATATAAAATAATTGAAACTATGCCCTAATTCAGATTATGGAAAATATCATAATGAACACACTAATTTGAATAGAAAGGGAATAAATGATATTTTTAATACTTAATTTATAAATCAAAAATCAAAAAAGGGATGATGTACTTAGCTAATTTTACCTACTTTTTTATCACTAAATACATCACAAAAGATAAAAATGCTTTGTATGTGCTTTGTTAATTGCTCAAATAAAAAGCCACAACTAAAAACTTGCCTGGACACTATTGGTAAATTTAGATGCCTATGAAAGCTAAAACTATTAGGGTTTATTGGTAGTGTCCCTATGCATAGTGGGGTTTTTTAAATTTTGAGATCCCTTTGCATGTGCCTACAATTTTATTCTATGTGTGTGCACTTCTATGCTTCTATGTTGAAATACTTATTTTTTGTCTCTTTCATTCAAACTCTAATTGTGATAGATTTACCACAAGATGCCATTAAAAATGGGTTAGTATTTTGGGTTGGACTTAACTCAACCACTCCTCGCTAAATGGTTTATATTTCCCTATGTTGTAATACTTCAAAGATGGCTCAAACTGCATGTAGTTTCCCTCAAATGTGTGTGCACAACATCTTGACCAATATAGAATGTAATGTTATATTTTGATATTTTGCACCATGCAACTTTGACTTTGTATATTTAGATTTGGTTTTATGGACTACTCTAGGGCTGATCCTTAAAATTATAAAATGTGTGTATGCATTTTGATAAATTTCTAAGAGAGTGTTAGTTAATTTCTCAATGTTGACAAGACTTTCCAGTTGACTAATAACCTTAAGGTTAATTTTTAGTTATAGATGAATCTTCATTTTTTATCACTATGACCTAACCATGAAACATGTTTAATCTAACCTAATGGAGACTTCCCAATTTTAAAAATAGTTTTTGATGGATCATGGACACTATTGACAAAGGGAAAGATTTGTTATAATTGGCATTGTCCAAGTTTACTCGTACTATCTTGGAAATGGAAAACAAGGATCTAAAATATTAAGACAAACTATCTAATATTTTGAAGGATTCCTATATAGTCTAAATTGACCATGAATAAATACATCTGGTGAATATATGTGGCTAAAATAGTAGATGGGTAGATGGGTAGAGGTAAAATGTGATCAAGAGTCAAATATATGTGTAATGTCCAAGTGTGTCATAATATGTCAAATTTGATGTCGCCAAAGTTATAAATACAAAATTTAAATGTCTATATGTGTTTATGTATTATTTTTAGGCACTTTTTTTTGGAAAAGTATAAATAGGAGTGTGATTGGTATGATTATGCTTTTGATAATGTGCAAGCTCCTTGTTTAATGGCATTGCCTCATAAATAAGATATTTGATATATTCACAAGTATGATAAATTAATTTTTTGTTCAGATATTAAATAAGACCCTTAAAAAAATATTATTTCTATAATTTTATTGGTTTTTATATCAAATGGTGCATACTAGACTTGAATTGTGATATATAATCATGAATAGGTTCATTTTTGCCTTGGTGAACAAATGGGAGAGTCTCAAATGTATCCTTTGGTCCTTTGTTATCAATATATCATGATAAAAATACCTCACCAACTCAATATATGCATATAGAGAACCACTAGGAAGTGTATGGATCTAACTTAAGGCATATCCCATTAAGCTCTTAGGGAAATATTTAAGTAAAATTATATCATTGGTAATATATTTCCCAAGTGAGGTTATAAAGTACTTGAGATGTAAATATGGATCACCGTACACATAGAATAAATAAATAAAACATATGCATTTTAAAATCATAGGGAAATGGTGAATTAAGTATCTTACACACTATGTTTTGGCCATGTGTAACATTAGAGTTGGCCCTATCATTAGATGCAATAGATTTTAGAGATAACAATTGCACTTCATTCTGTAATTAAACTATTGTATGCATCATGGCTAAAATATCTTGGGAAGGCACATTGGGATTATTGGATTCATTTAAGGGTCGAATATTATCATTTATATTAATAATGGAAAATTATTGATCATGGGTTTTGAATAAAAACAATAATCACAAAGCATATAAGATGAAGGAATGTTAGTACAAATCCTAGAAGGATTTATGTGAGAATTATGAGCATTAATTAATTCATTAACAATAGTAATAATTTCTATTGAAAAATAAGGGTTTGCTAAAACATGTGCTTTAAAATTTTGCATAATGCATTAATTAACTTTTTTCCTATCACTAGAAACAAAATTTGTATGATTCACAATCCAAAAAAACTATTGCATCAAATCCATAGTATCCATTTCATTAATGCAAACCATGATGCTAGATAATAAAAAGCACAAATTATGGTCATGTAAGGTAGAATAAACCCAAGTATATAATATGGGAATGAAACCCTAAAAATTAAAACTAAAAATGAATGAAAAATAGTGAGCGCTAAGGGGTATGAGGGCAAGAAAACCTTGGTTGGACATATAAGTATATAAAATTTACCAATTGTTTTATCTAAAAGTGGATCAAGGTTAAATAACCAAATAAAAATAAACTAAAATATATTCTCAAGGGATATTACTAATATGATGTTCCAAAACAACAACTAATCTACTTTATGGAATATAATAAGAATAAACTGAATAATACAAAGACATGAACAAGTAAAACTCTACAAAGTGAGAAAATAGTGATGAAACAACCACATCTTGGTAGAATATTTAGATTCTAGAATTGGATCTAGGATGTGTAGGTCTATGTTTAAATTTGAGTGAAATATGGAGTTTTACGTCTATAGGGATAGATTTGGCCCTTGAATTATGTTGTTGAATGTGCCTAGGTCAGGGTTAGATGCTAAATGTATACTAATTGTTTTTTTGTTGAATCTATTTTTTGGTGTCAAATCAATATTAAGGTCATTTTATAATTTTAGTATTTGTTTTACAGGTGTGTAGAGTGATTTTTTTAAATCTTATACAATCAACTTCGAGAATTCAATTATAAATGTTTGATTTATATTCATTTATCTTTTTGACCTATTTCACCATCTCTTTACTAACCATTTTTATTAGAAAATCAAAAAATAGAAAGTGATAGTCAATAAAAGAGCCATAACTTCTAAAATATAAAAAAATTGTGAAAATTTTAAAGAATATCAATGACATATTTATATATATGAATAAAAAAATTAGACAAATTTTTTATATAAATAAAAAGTTATGAAATATTTATTGGCCATTTTTACTCAAAGCAAAAACAAAAAAATTTGCAAGAGGATAAATAAAAGGATTAATTGGGATAGGAAACCATCAAAGAGTTTAATTTATATTTCCCACATGTTTATAATCATATCCTATGTATTTATAGTGCAATGTGAATGAATATTTTGATATTAATTATCATCTTCTTTTCCTAGGCAAATATGTGACTATGTGCACAATTCGCCTATCCTTATTTTAGCATAAGAATGTAGCTAAAATAATGTAAGTCAAGGCCTGGGTTTCTAATGAATGAAAACCAAACCACATAGTGAGCTATTCTCTCACAATTGTATCTAACATACACACTCATCCACACAATGATAAAATACTCAAAAAATCTTAAATTCTTATTTCAAAATAGAGTTACATATGATATCTCACTCAACATGAGTTATGGGCTATATTGTAATCATGTTACTACTGTAAAATCTTGATATTATAATGACTTGGTCTTCAAAGATTCATTTAAGGCAATCCCTTAAAGCCTTTAATTTTCTTCTTGCTACCTTAGTCTAAAAAAAATTGGCTGAATTCCTCTCTCTAATTAATCTTGAATCCACTATTTATAGGCATATAAATAGGTCAAAGGATGCTTCATGAAAACTATGCAACTACTAGATTAATTAGCAGTTAATGAATAGCCTACCTAGTTAGATCTAGGTTGGATAGGTGTATAGGTTACATCATCTCATGTGGATCCATATGAAATTAGGTTGAAAAAATCCCAACTAACTAATTCTAGATAGATTCACTTGCATTGAGTTTTGGGTTCCTAGCTTTTATTTTGATGTGTTTCATGTCCAATTTTAGTAGTTATGTGGACATATCAAAAGTTACTTGGAATTTGGGTCAAACATGTTTCCTTCCTATTGGAATGAACCCTATTATATTATGTGTTCTTATTCATGCAAATCATGCTAAAATTTTACTTGTGTTGTGTTATGGAAATGATTTCTTTATGCATTGAATGATGCATGTGTGCACTAAGTTGCATGCATGAATCCCATGTAAAGAACTTGAATTCTATTTTTTCTTCAATTTAGATATTACTACACTGATTATCCCTCCCTTTCTTAGGTGCATTCATGTACTTATTATATTTTTCTCAAAATTATACTTGGTTATCTAAAACAATGCAAGATTGCTTTGTGCCTGGGATGTTCCTACAACAGACACCCCAAGTAATTGAAATGTGAGATCTGAATCATAAGTTGAAGTTTAAAAGGTCATATCCATAATTTTCAATCTCTATGATTTAAAACCATGATGCATCCTCTACTACATTAGTATTACACTTCACCAAGTACATTTTTTAATCTTTCTTGCACATCCTTATTATGTTAGTGTCCAAAATGGCCTTTATCTCTTCTCTTTCCTTTTCTGGTGATTGCATCTTCTATTCAAGAATATTCACCTCCTCCTCATCTTCCTCACCTTATATTTTAACCTCATATAGTTAATACAACTATACTATATTTAATATGGGTGATATGCCCATCCCTTATGGTAACTCAATTTCATAAGCATTGGATGAAATATTATGCAACACTCTACATGGCCTTATCTTTAGTTTCAACTTATTGTAGGTACCACATGGAAATATTTCCTTACGTAAATTCACCAACATAATGTATCATAACTTGAAATCCTTCCCCATGTGCCTCTCATATGTGTGATACTTATAACTCAAGCTATTTTTTTGATCTTCTGCTTCACCTCTCCATGAGATCTATGCATATATTCCACATGATATTTTACTTTTACGCTTCTCCCATGCATCTCATATAACTTCCTCAACTCAATAAAGCTTTTAGGCTTAGTTACAAAAATAATCTTGACTGGCATTTTTATAGTTATCCTATTCATGGAATTATTGTATGTTAATTTTCATTCCCACTTCATTGCCTTTTCTCAAATTGGACATATTAACAAATTTGCAAGGTTTTAGTTGACAACTTTATTTTGTCCATCAATTTGTGGGTGGTACATAAAAATAAATTTTTGCTTTGTTCCTAATTCATTCTAAAAAATGCACCAGAAATAGCCTATAAACTTAGTATATCTAACCAACTTTATCTTGCATGGAAGTCCATGTAATCTCACTACATCTATAAATAATAGGTCAGAAATGTTTGTCATATCATTAGTATTCTTACAAGCAATGAGATACGCCATTTTTTATAATTGGTCTACCATGATGGAAAATAGAATCATTTCCTCTCTACATTATTTATATTCCAAGCATAAAATCCATGCTCATGTCCTCCCATGAACTCTCTAGAATAGTTAAGGGTTGGCACAAACCTACATTCTAGCTTCATCCTTTTTTCCAATTATAACATTCAACACACTTACACATATTTTCACCCATCTTTGGATAGTAATAACTCTCAAACAATAATTCCAATAATTTTTTACCACCAAAATGTCCTCTCAATCCTCTGTTGTGATTCTCCTTGATTAATTTTTTGTGCATCAAACCCCAAAGTATATGTAATTACACTCTAAAAAGCATTCCTTCCTTAATCAAATAATCTATCCATGGTATTTGATCCATGTTTGTCAGGTCCCGCATGTTTTCCATGCATCAAAAAAATCTTTATCTTCTAGTTATAGTTCCTTTATTAAGTAAAACCCCAACACTTTGACTCTCATATATTTCATCACCAATGCTCTTTTGATCAATGCATCAATAACCTTATTTTATTTTATACTCATATGCTTGAGCACAAACATATATTTCTATAGATACTCTACCCACTTCATATATATTTTGTTTAGCTTTCCTTGATATTTAGTAGATTATAGTGTTTAATGTTTTATGTATAACACAAACTCTTTTGGAAACAAATAATGCCTCCACTTATTTAGCACTTTCACAATTGTATAGAATTATTGATCATAGACCAAATATTTGTGCTTCACATCATTTATATTCTCATTAAATTAATCTATAGGCCTACCCTCTTGGATTAATACTATTCCAATTGTTTCTCCACTCATATCATAGTCCACTTTGAATACCTTTTTGAAATTTGGCAATGCCAACATTGGCTACTCTATCACATTCCTCTTGAACTACTTGAAATTAAGTTCCTCTACCTTCATCCAATTGAATGCCTTACGATCTCATTGCATCAATTGCATGATCACTACACATGCCCCACTAAAGTTTCTCATGAACTTTCTATGGAAGCTCATGTGACAATGAAAACTTCATGCTTAAAATGCACTTATCTATGATTGTCATTAAACTATTATATTCACTTTATTAGAGTCCTAAGTACACTAGTTCTTCCTTCATAAAGTTACACTTATTCACATTGACCAGAAAATTCTATTCACATAACCTCAACAACACATTCCATAAGTATGCCACATGCTATTCTCTTATTCTACTAAATATCAGAATGTCATTGAGGTACACAATGACATACTTACCCAAGAATGGTTTCAATTCTTTGTTCATTAGTATCATGAACATACTTCAATTTGTGGTTAATCCAAATGGCAAAAATAACCATTCGTACAATCCTTCCTTAATATTAAATATTATCTTCCATTCATCCCCTTTGTAGATCCTGATTTGATGATATTTTATCTTCAAATAGATCTTATTGAAGTACTTCACACCACTTGAACAATCCATCCTATCATCCATGCACATAAATGGAAACAAGTACTTGATCATGATCTTATTAATGGATTGTGATTCTATGCACATGTGCCATTCTCCCCCTTTCTTAAGTGTCATTATTGTAGGTATTTTACATGAGTTCAAACTTTAACTTATTATTCCCTTCTCTAATAACTCATGCACTTGCCTTTGTACTTATTTATTTTCCATTTGCATCATCTTATATGTGATGAATAATGTTCCTTACTAGTGGTAGTTTATCTGGTAAATCACTTGATATAATGTTGATGAACTCATCTAAAAACTCCTTTACTTTACATAAAATTATCTCTTATTTTATCATGTTGACATATACACCAAATTAGGTATTAAGCATGCAACATGCCCTCTTTTTATCTACCTCTCTCATGAATTTTTTGCCTAACACCATCAATACTCTTATGCAAACATTATTGTACCCTCTTTTATATTCATCCTTTAAGGGAATTAGGATTTATTTTATCCCATCCTTATCTAAGTGATAGTTAGTCACATGGCCATCATGTATCACCTGTAGACACCTAAAATTAGCCACCAATGGCCTTCGACCAGACTTCAAACCGATTCCTACCAACCATTGAAAATTAAGCCTAAGAATAACTGAACATCCCAAATTTGCTTGTGCATAATTCTTCAAAGCTTAAAATCATGTTGAGACATCCCTAAGTGGGGTATCCTATTGTAAGAAATAAAAACCTCTCATGGATTCATCTCTAATCATCCTTCAGCATCATAACATGCAATTTGGCCTATAGACCTATTAAGTGGGGTAAGTGTACACATAAAATCAAATCTTGAAAGAGCTAAATGGATAAGCATAATTAATTAATAAGCCAAACCAAATTAAATTCCTAATTTAATTATCCATGTGTAATTAATGAATTAATAAAAAAATAAATTCAAAACTATGAAATATCTTAGCTTTTCATGATTACCTTTTGTGAGTTGTCAAGCATTTGAAAATATCTCACCCATGCCTATTCCTTGAAAATCATTAATTCTTGACACATTTTAACTAAACTGGGGTTAATTAAATCACATAAGTTAGGTTTAAACCCATTCCATGTTTATTCTACACTTTAACTTAGCTTGAGTTGGGGTTAGTTCTTAAGCCTATAAATATAAGTTATTGCCTATTGAAAAAGAGCTTGGATAAAGTAAAGTTATAATGCAGGTTTTGTAGCATGATTTATATACATAATGTTATAATTCCAACATATTGAGCCAAGCCCCATCAAGCAATCATAAGCCAACACAAGCCAATAATGGTGCCAAGGAGAAAGGAAGTAAAGAAAACTCTATTGCCCAAAACTCTTTGAGCACAAACCAAGCAAGCCATACAATGAATCATTTAGAGCATTCAAGAAAGGTGAGAGATTTTTTGTTTTTGTGCGTTCTAGTTATGTTTTCAATTAATTTTGTTCTTTAAGCTCCCCCTATGATCTAGGCTTAGATATGTTAGCATATTAGTGTGTTCTTTTCATTGTTTTATGGATTAACACTTGATTAAACCTCCTCTTTATTGTCAAATTCCTATGATCATAAATATTATACATGGTGGGATGTAGAAGAATCTTACATACCAAGGAGACCAAGATGCAACTCCAAAATTTTTAAATGAATGCTTGAATAACTTAAAATTTGGAATTTTAGATTTATTTTTACAATATTCTATTTTTATGTTAACTCAGATTTACATAGAGATCAACATTAGTTTGGCATAACTAGCATGGGTTCTTCCTAATGGACATCAGTTCTAGCCAACCATCATCAGTTAGGGTGCATGGAAGGAAATGACTTAAAAATTGATATTTTGAAGTTTCTAATTTTTATTTCTTGGTTTTATTGATTTGTAAACTCTTTATTTAATCAATTTATTACAATTTTTGTGGAGTTTTTTATCATATTTTGAGCTAACTAAAATTTTTCATATCATTTTGGTTTTGCCTTCGAGTTCATAAGTAGTTGATATCGATCGGCATCAGTTCATTTCCAACTAGCATTGATCACCTTCTAACTGGCATCAGTCACAGGTGATCGATATTGGTCTCTATGCAAAAAATATAGAGAAACCCAAGAGCTATCTTTTTAAAACTTGTTTGCTCATCCATAAGAGTGCTTCAAAGAAGAAGGAAACTCTCTAACATTTGTAGGACCAAGGGAGGAATAAGACTTAAATTTACAAGTTTAAACTCTTGAACACTTCATTTTGGTGCCTAAAAAGAATGGTTAAGTCTTGAACATTTAATTTTTAGTGCTTAAAAGGAACATAGGTGCTTTGTTTTAAGTTTTTTTATGAAGTTTATTTAAAATTTCGAAAATTTAAGACAAGGGGCCAAAAACTTCTTCAAAACATTTCATTTGGTGCATAAAATTAACACTTGGATTTCAAATTCTTAAAAGTGTTTATTTTATTACTTGTTTTTTTATTTATGCAAAATGAAGAGTATGTGTATGCTCTCCCTCCATCCCTTATAGGGAACTTGGGTGACCAAAAGAACTTTTTCCTTACAAAATGTGCCTAGTTCAAGGCATGAAAAGAATGTTTTCTAGGCTCTCCCCAAAACCTATATGGTTTGGGTGATCTAAAAGCAACCTTTAAAGTCTTTTCACTTAGTTTTATTTTTATACAATTTGACTTGTGAAGGGGAGATCATAGCTTCTTCATGAGTTCTTTAGGGAAGCTTTGACCTAGGGTTTTATATCCTGGCATTATTTCAACCCCACTCCACTATGGGATATATAATCAGAGTACACATATTGTGAGATCTTGGGGTTGAGTGGCTAACCTCTCCTTTCGTAATGAAAACCCAAGTTAGGTCTAGTTAACCATGGGATTCCACTAAGCAGTACATGGATGGAATCACTATGCAAAGGAATAGACCTTTGCATAGTAAGTTAACTAGTATGAACTTAATTGACATGATGCATCTCTAGTGTTAATCACACTTGGAACCATCTAGACATTCAAAAATTTAAGTTTTAGATAAACCCCACACTTGTTGTGGATATATTATTGATGCAGGGTGAGTATTTTAAAGGTTCATGTCATTGTAAAATCTTTTGGGAGAAGGGGGTGTAAAAACCCTACTAATTCATGCACTTTTATTTTGGATTGACATTTAAAATCCTCCCAAGAGCATGTATATAGATGGATTTCAATGATATGATGTAACCTTGTCAGTTATAGGATCTAGGATGTTACGTATAGATGTTATGTCATTTCATCCTTTATTACTTGGTCTTATGAATCTAAATCTATTTGTTTGTGTCATGTCAAAAACAAGTTTTTTTATATGTCACTCCTTTGTTTGAGGACATGTTATGTTGGACATTTTATCACACACTTTTGCCTTAGTCTTTTGACAAATCTTTATGTGTGTGTCATTTGATTGAAATGGGTAATGTCACACTTCCCAAATCATTTCAAGTTTTGTGCCTTGAATTCTTTGAAACATACCATTGTTTATAAATTTTAGAGAGCGATAATGTCGTTATGTTGCTCAAATAGTTTCATAGACTCATCTTGATTTGTGTCCAAGTTTCATCTATGAAATCAAATCATGTATGTCATTTGGATCTTTTCCTAGTACCATTATGTTATTCAATTTTGTCTAGCTTGTTTTTTACAAGCATCCTAGTTTTCATTATTGTTTATGCCTTTTATTTGGGAGAAACAGTCTACCTCTCCATATGGCTTTTAATTTATGCCTTATGCCAATTGACTAAGTTAAATTTTGAATTTTGTATGCCTAGTCTATGCCAAAGTGTTCCAAGTTTGTTAGATTAAATACCCATTTGTTTTAATTCTATATTTTGATGTCGTGTTTGGCCAAAAGTCATAGCACATGCCTTGTTTGAGCCTAGATTTTGATGCTACATTTGGCCAAAAGACCTAACAACTTTTATTTTTCCCAGATTAGACTTGTTTGCATTTTGAACCTAAAGTTTGGCATGCTAGTTTTTATTCAACCACTTGATCTTTTATGTGTAAGACATTTGATGTTGGAGATATGACATTAGACTATTTTATACCAAGTTTTAGAACAGCCCATTTTGGAGATACAGCTCCACCCCTCAACCAAGTTAAACCAAATTTGAACCATTTGTCCTTAGGACATTATTTTTCAGAGTTTGTAGAGCTTCATTATTGATGTGGATATGTATATCTACACTTATGGTCCAGTTATGTATAATAAAATCTATGATAGAATGGTTACACAAATTGACTTTGATCAAGACCCCTGGTAAAGAAGTTTGTGAGATAGATCCATATCCTCCTTACAATCCTTAATCAAGGGAACAAAGGTAAGTGTCAAATTTGGTGATACCTTATTTTGGCTAGTCGATGTACAATATTCATTCTCTTAAAACTCATGGCATCCATTTCCCCACCTATACCGGTAACTCTCATTTGGATTATGCAATCAATCAAGCTCTACAACATCCAGTGACTAACATTACCGTTCCAAGACCTCATCATTTGGCTTGTGTGAGAAACCAAGCTCCATGACACCTTACCATTTCCATTTTAGGACCAATTTCTTTGGCTCATGATAGCAACCAAGCTTCATAATTCCTTACCATTGCTATTCTATGACCTCATCTTTTGGCTTGTGTAAGCAATCAATATCCACAATGCCCTACCATTACCATTCTAATACATCATTCTTTAGCTTGCGATAGCAACCAATCTTCATAACACCTACCATTTCTATACTAAGACCTCATCCCTTGGATTGTACAAGTAATCAAGCTCTATGATTCCCTACTATTACCATTCCAATACCTCATCCTTTTGCTTGTATGAGCAACCAAGCTCCATGATGCCCTACCATTACCATTCTAAGACCTCATCATTTGGCTTGTGTGAGAAACCAAGCTTTATGATGCCCTACCATTATCATCATAGGACCTCATCCTTTGGTTTGTGAGATTAATAAATATCCATGATGCCCTATCATTATTAAACCACTATACATTCTTTTATCCATTGCCAACCATTCCCCACTTTAAAAATCCCATACCAATCATCCATTCCCAACCAACCCAATTTGTACCTCTCTAACTAAGCCAATCATTCAAGGACCAAGATATATTCGAAATTGGTATTTTATAAATACTTGTAAACCAAGCCTAAGAGATCCAACCAATCCATTTTTTTTTTTTGAACTAACCATTTGTGATGATTCAATCTATGATAAATCACCTTTTAATCCTATACTTGTTATCGAGGAGTCTCACTCTAACAAGCTAGTATTTGTTGAGCCACTTCTTAATGATTATAGTTTCCTTTGGGAAAATCATTACCTTAACCATATGCCTATTTTTAAAGAGCCTCCCTCTGAAAATATAGTCTTTAAGGAGTTGTCTCTTGACCTTTTTCCTATCATTGAGGAGTCTCACTTTGACAAACTAGTCTTTGTGGAGCCCATTATGCCATCACAGGCCATTATTTGTCCAAAACCAAACATGGAACAAGACATCATTATAGCAGCATTCATACTAGATGAAGAATCAAAATTAGAGATTTGGGTTCCATTCTTGAACCAACATCAAATTTAGCTTCAGAAGTAGAAGCAACATCAGTCTCAATAATGAATTTAGAGTCCTTTGAGTTAGAATCAACTTTAGAATTAGAATATGCTATTAGTTGTTAAAATATTGATTATGCATGCCTTAAAAATTAGTTTTAATACATTTTTTATCCTTATATGGTTTTTTAGGATGATTACTTTAGATTTAACATAAGTTCTCCCAGTATCTTCTATTTGGATTGTGTTACCTCTTCCCATTACATTATCATTCCACATGCCATTAAAACAAACCAACCTAGCCATTATATTGGCATTCCATCTCCCACAAGTTTTGATTGGGATCTAAAAAATCACACCTTGTTGAACTACATCCGTGGTGATAAATCAATTGAAAAATATTAGGGTGGCCAAGACCATGTTCATGTAGAAGAAGAATAATCTCCTAGTGAAACCTTTCCAAAGGTGTTAGGGGACAATCAAAGTTTAAACTTAGCATCTTCTAGTGAAACCTTTTTTGAGGAACTAGAAGATAATCAAATTCAAGATTCAACATTCCTTAGTTAAACCTTATTGGAGGTGTTATGGGATAATCAAGATAACTTCATTGGTGAAAACCTCTTTGCGGTGCCAATAGCTGAGCACAATAGTTCTTCACTATTTGATGAAGACATTATCAAAGATCAAATCAATATAGCTTCCAATCTACAACATAATGAGATGGTAACTACTCTTATGCCATAATCAGATGGTAACTACTCCTAGGCCCAAATAATATAAAGATGTGGTGGTCTTATTGAGAGCATATTCAGAAGTCTTCAACCCTATCCTAACCAAAATTATGTCAAATCTAGTATGAACAACATTCTATGTGCCTAAAAATACTAATCTTCATTTGTCACCCAAACTTTATACATTCCATTATCATCCACCTTTACATCACCACATCAAACCTATCATCCACTATTTATCTGTATTTACCATCTCTGGCCACACTTTCTTTTGTAGAGGCTATAAAGATACCTTATCTCAAAGTTTAGAGGAAGCAGAATCAATGACCAACATATATCATAATAACATCATCTACATCTAAATATGTAGTAGGTTCTTGATATAGTAGTTATTTAAAGGAGTTGTGGGCTAGTAATTAACATGATTGATTATTCTAGTTGTATCATTTGTTTATCAAGAATTGCATCTACACATTAGCAGGAACAACAGAATCATAACCTAACTAAAATCATAAAACTATACCTATACCTTTTCCAAAAACCATATTTTGGCCAAAAACATTTACCTTGCATCTTTCATTTGCCATTCATATTGTCATTATTTCATACCCTACCATTTACCTTATCACTTGGGGGCAACCCTATTACCATTAAATCTAATTTTCATACCATCATCATTCTAAAAACAACCATACCCTATACCATTTTACCATTCCATCCCTATTAGACCAAAGCCTATTTTTAGTCAGCCCACCCAATCCTTTTCTATATTAGTTCCTTTGGTTTTCCCACACCTTCCATGAGGGGATTTTGATCTAGTTTTAGCAGTTTATGAATTCTATGTTTAAATGCTAGTTTATGTAATTAGTGTGTTAGTTGATTCGGCAAGTTATCTTTCATTTACACCTGACTAGTGCTATTGATTATAGCCACCTATGGGAAAATTATTAGTCTACTTTGTGATATTAATTATAACCACCTATAGTCAAATTAATATCACAAACTTATGCCATCATTTCTTAATTATAACTACCTATGGGAAAATTAGGAACAACACCTTTTACTAGTAATTACCACATCACCTTGCCATTACTTTTTTGTTTGCCTAGCCATTTGCCTCAATTTTAAAATTTATTGTGACTTAGTCAGTTCTCCTCATCTTTTGTGTAGGTATAACTATAGTGACTTGAGGTCCTAATGGGACTATGTAGGCCATGTTTGATTCATGTTGAGGTCAACTTAGTCCCCCTTTTCCATATGCTCTCACCATTTTGTGAGCAACATAAGACAACACTCTCACCATTTTTGAGTGGTATCTTGTCAATCTCTAACAAGATAAGATACCTCAAAATTCCAAAAACATTCAAAAATTTCAAAATCCGAAAACATTTATCCTATCTAAGCCTAGTTAGTCATCCTCGATCCACACTACTAGGGTAAATCCATTATTAGGATGTTTTATTTTGCTTTTACTTTTAGTTTTTGTGTGTGTTTATTTGTTTAGTTATTTATTTGTTTTCTTGCCAATTTGTTTAATTTTAGTAGTGTGCCTCAACTTAGTCTATATGTGTTCATTATGTGATTCCTTATGCATTATTCTTGAGTCCATCCATATTCATACGTCAACATTATCATCATGGTTTTTATCATTAGTGCCTTGTTTTTAACTATTTATTGGATTGGGAGTTAGTCTTTATGTATATTTTAATTAAGTTATCATTGTGTTTTATATCATTATGCCTACCATTATGTGCTATATCAATAAACATCTCGAGAAGTCTTATAATCAATGGATCCACAAAATTTTCTCTTTGGTAACCTTGGCAACCCACCCACCTTGATCAAATCAACCCCTTGACCATTATGGTTATATCAATGCTAATAAGGATGTGCATATTTGCATCTATAGGTATAAATAAATCATATCCATTGATCAATTATTATTATTTTATTCATCTCTTTCATCACTTTTTGCATCCTCATATTCTTAGTTTTTATGGCTCTTTAGTCATTAGACCATCACATCTACATTTGTGTTCGCTCATCTTTAATTTATACAAGAGGTTATATCCTTGAGTTATGATTTATAATCTAACCTACTGGGGCATAATAAAAAATCATTATTCAATATTGGACATCTTAATGATTATAACCACCTATGGGTAAATCATTATTTTGACTCATCAGCGCTAACTGGGGCATATGCCTGTGCCACTAATTATAACTGCATGTGGGAAAATCAGTGTCTCAACCTTTGTTATTGATTATAACCACCTTTGGTAAAATCAATAATTTTTAAATCAGTGCATGAAAGCATTTTCTCATTTGGATTAATTTCACCCATGGGTTAATTTCATTGTTCTTCTTGTTTCTTTTCGAGGGACCATCCATCAATCGTATTTAATGGCCACTCCCTCGAGTGGACATCATTATAGGCTTCTCAAAAATTGTTTGGAGCTTCTTCTTTAATCATAATTTTTGATTTGGCATGTTTCATTATTTTAGAATAATTCTTATGCCTATAGCTTGCAACATCTTCCCAAATAGGGGAAAATTTTAGATACCTAAAACTAGCCTTCAATCGTACTTCAGATTGATTCCTACCAACTATTGTAAATTAAGTCTAGAAATCATTAGACATTCCAAATTTACTTGTTCATCATTCATCAAATCTCAAAATTATGTTGATCCATCCCTAATTGGGGTATCCTACCATAAGCAACAAAAACCTCTCGCAGATTCATCTCTAATCATCTTATAGCATCATAACATCAAATTTGTCCTATAGACCTATTAAGTGGGGTAAGTGCACACATAAAATCAAATCATTAAAGAGATAAATGGTTAATCATAATTAATTAAAAATCTAAAACAAATTAAATGCCTATTTGAATTATCCATGTGCAATTAATGAATTAATAAAAAAAGGAAATTCAAAAATATGAAATATCTTAACTTTTCATGATTACCTTTTGTGAGTTGTCAAGCCTTTGAAAATATCTCACCCATGCCTATTCATTGAAAACCATTAATTACTGATATATTTTAACTCTATTAGGGTTAATTAACTCACTTAGGTTAGGTTTTAACCCATTCCATGTTTAATCTACACTTTAACTCACCTTGAGTTGGGGTTAGTTTATAAGCCTATAAATGTAAGCTATTGCCTATTGAAAAGGAGCTTAGATATAATAAAGTTATAATGAAGGTTTTATAACATGATTTATATCCATAATTTTATAATGCCAAAATATTAAGCCAAGCCCCATCAAGCAATCGTAAGCCATCATAAGCCAAAAATAGTGCCAAGGAGAGAGTGAGCAAATAAAACTCCATTGCCAAAGACTCTTTGAGCATAAATTAAGCAAGCCACACAAGGAATCATTTGGATAATTCAAGGAAGGTAAGAAATTTGTTGTTCTTATGCATTCTAGTTATGTTTTCAATTGATTTTGTTCATTAATCTCCTCCTATGAACTAGGCTTAGAAATGTTAGCATGTTAGTGTGTTCTTTTCATTATTTTATGGACTAACACTTGATCTAACCTCCTCCCTATTGTAAAATTACTATGATCACACTTATTTGTGATCAAATTACCAAGGTCTTCCTAAAATTACATGACATATGTCCATTGGTATCACATTGCACCATACCTCATCTTAGAATGCACTTGTATAGAATTACACCAAACATCGCTCATTGACCAACACCCATTGACTCTTATTAACCATGACACTCAATATGGATTTGATTGTGTCACTCTCTTTAAGCCCAATTTCTTGACCATTTTTCTCAATAGCATTTTGTTTATGATACCAATATATATTACCACTCTATAGCATTTACCTCTTAACTTACATATGGTCTAGAGAAGATTTTTATTTTGCTTTGATTCCTTGTCTTCCTAAGGTGTTTCAATAAAACCATCTTCAACATTAGCACTTCCCCATGCTCATGTTCTTCTAAAATTAATTCACTTTATGCCTATATGAATTCATTGGATAGATTCCCTAGTTATTTGCACCTAAAACATGTCCCTCAAAATCCTCTTCCCCTTCTTTAACCAAATTTGCCTTGTCCCCAAGATTGGTAAAATCCAAATTATCCACATGCATTTTATTGATCAAACTTATGTGTCCCACTTTGGTCTTATTAGTACACATGCTTCACACTACTACTTCCATTCCTTATCTCTACAGGTTCCTACCCGCACTTCTTTTTCCTCCTCGCATGAATCTTCCCTTATCCCAAGCTTTGTTCAGTTGCCTACATGACAATTTCTCCTCCACCTTAAGTACAAACTAGTAAAATTATTTAATATTTTGGATTTGATCCATACTTAGTTCTTCTTAAATTATAAAGTGAAATCCATTTAGATATCATGTTATCTTATCCTTACCCATCTCACTGTGACTAGATTTGATGGTAATAGTGTATAATTCTTTAGTGTGTTCTTTGACTGACAACTCCTACCTGAGATTTTGAATCCTCTTGAATAACTCCATCTGGTAATCTCTAAGAAATAATTTCCCTTCTAGTTTAATAACCATCATATCCCATCTTGTTATCTTATCCTTCCCTTTTCTCTGTCATCCATTTTGAACTACTTTCCACCATAGTTTTGTATGCCCTTTTAACCTCATTTACACCATCTTGACATGTTGTAGATCATCAACATATTATTACTTGAAATACTCATCCATGTTAGTGAAACAATCAACAAGATCCTATGGATTTAGATTTCTTGAAAAATAGGGCAAGCCCATTTTTCACCCTTGCTAATCCATGAGATATCTCTTAAGAGTCTCCCCTCACCAACATAAATTTTATCCTCATCAACTTATTCACCTTAAATGCTTTATACTCCCTTGACACAATTTTCTTCCCATTCATCATCAATTTCATCATCTCCTAGGATGAATCCCCAATTTTGGTCCTTCTTAACAACATCTAGGCATTTTTACATAACACAAAATACATCTAGGATGTTGTCCATTCTTCCTAATATGCCTATAGCTACCCCACCTCTACCAACATCTCTCCTTGGTGGAATATTTTCCTATAAATTTATGTTTTATTTTTTTAATTATTCTACTCACAATCCCACATATGAAACTTTTCTCCACACTTGATAAAGTTCAAAACCCACCCTGATACCAACTGATGCAACTGAGGCTTATATTTCTAATGAAGATATGCCAAACCACGTAGAAAGTGATTATCTTATCATTGTATCTAACACACACACTCACACACACAATTCTAAAAAACATAGAAAATTTTAAATTCTTATTTCAAAACAAAGTTACATATGATATCTCACTCAACATGACCTATAGCATATGTTATGATTGAGTTGCTACAAGAAAATATCAAAATTATAATGACTTAGTCCTCAGACTTTCATACAAGATCCCCTCAGGCCTTGAATTTTATTCTCCCTACCTTAATTTTTAAAAAAGTCACAAATTTCATCTAGGATATTAATCCTCTCTATCTCTATATAATGGACCTCGATTTCCCCATTTATAGGCCTTAGAATAGGTCAAAGATTGATTCCTACCAATTATAAAAACTAATATATTAATATTAATTCATGATTTCTTTTTCTATTTGGATCTAGGTTGGACAAGTGTAAAGGTTCAGTCATCTGGTATGGATCCATATGCAATCAAGCCATCAAAAATCCCAACTAACTAATTCTAGATAGATTCGCTTGCATTGATTTTTGGGTTCCCACATTTCATGTTGACATGTCTCATGTCTGATTTTGGAAGTGATGCATGTTGATGGGTCATTTAGTACACCAACTTAGGTAGGGCGAGGATTCACCCAACCTCTCTTGAAAGATGATAAAATATCCTCAAGGTCTATTAGTGTCATGTCTTGGCTTATAGGGTATCCCAATGGTTGATGTGAAATTGTACCATTTCAAGGGGCATGTTTGGAATAAATTTAAATAAATGCTATATTATGCTAGTCTTATGGATATATTATCTAGGAGATCAAAAATTATGGATTTGTCATGAAATACAAATAATTTAATAATTGTTCATTGCATACATTGATTTGATAATACATTAACAATAATGAAATGGGTTTGCAATCAAGATAAATCTTGTAAACATGGACTATAACTTCAAATTTATTCTGTGTACTCTAATATATTTATAAAAATAAAAAAAGAGAAGGGGAAAGAGAAATATGTAAGCCTACTTTGTAGTGAAGATAAATCTGATCCAATAAATTAGATGGTATCCATGAAATCAATTTGTTGTCTAACCAGTATACACATATCCATGAACAAAGATGATGCAAGAATTTGAAGTGTTTAGCTATGAATAAAAATAGAAAAAAACACCATATAAATACACATATAATAAATGTTACACCCTTAACCTATAGTGTGTCTAGGGATATGTGTGGCCAACTTGTGGCTTATACACCTTCATATTAGTTTATGGCATTTCATGATGTTCTTAGTATGATCAGCTTATAGAATAACCATGGCTAAGTAGAGTATATATAAGAGGTAGTGGTTAATATTTTATCAACATAATATGAATTATATTCTTATTGCATTATTGTGGAGGTTTCCCCCTTGAAGTGGCTCAGTCATAATATTCAAGTATTTTGCTCTTTTACCAATTGTTGTTATAGATCTACTTACTCTACTCTTAATTTTGTGATATATAATTATATTATTGAAAATCGTCTAAATTATTTCATTACAAGTCATATTAGAGATTCAATTTGGGTAAGTTTATATGATGTAATTTTTTTCCAGAGCATTAGCAAGCCAAAAAACATAACTTTTGATTCAGGGATAATTGAATTTTTTCCTCACCATTATTTTATTCATGAGGTTTTTTTATAATAAATTAAAAAATAATAAGGTAAAAAAAGTCTATATTTTTTTTTCTTTGGGTAAATGAAAAATAATTGAATTCATCTCTACAATATGATCACAATGGTATAGTCTATCGATACACTTTTTTGGGTCAAAATTTTCACCCTTGTGCACAATAGCAGTACTTAGATTCATCTTGTTGAGATGATCACAATGGTGTATTCCACTAGTACAATTTTTTGGGGGTTGAAACCATCTTAGGGTTTGTGTATGGATGGTCTGAACACTCATGGATGTATGAAAGGGAAATAAACTCTAAAAACTTCTCATAAGGATGACATGGAGTCTATAACTTTTGATCCATGTATTTCAGAGGTAGTTTAGCAACTTAAGTTAAAGTTGTAGGGCATATTAAAAAAAGTTGATTTTTATACAATTAAAGGGGACATTAGTGGGTTGAGGGGGGACTTAGATAGCATGGTATATTAATTACAACAAATATCTAGGCAATGGACTAATTTATCAGCTCATCCACTACAAAATAACCCTCCACCACTTCAGTTTGGATTTCTTTCTCCAAATAATACCAATACCAATTTCAGCCCTAAGTTGATGTTGCCAAAAGTGGACCTATGAAATTTTATGGTAATGATCCACTCACTTGGCTCACTCAAATTTAAAATTTATTTGATCTAGATCAGACTCGATGTTCACAAAAAGTGGTTATGTCCTCTCTATATCTAGAACTTGATCCATTCATTTGGTATCTTTAGTTTTGTACTCAAAATTAAAAAAAGGGTGTTCTAGTTTCATGTTCAATATTTTCTAAGTTATAACTCCACTATTGAAACAATGTCTCTAAAAACTACTTTAATCAGCTAGCTAAGTTGTGCCAAACTAAGATTGTCAAGGACTACACTCATCAATTTCATAATCTCTCCTTACATTTGATGGACATCACTAAAAAAATATGTTTGACCTATTTTTGGGTGGCCTCAAAAATAGCATCCAATTGGAGGTTTGCATGTTTTATCCTAGTACTATATTTGAGGCATACCAAAGGCACACATGAATAAGGAAAAAGAGATAATCATATGAAGACCTTTCACCAATGTCTATGAATGTACCTTCCCAACACCATCATTTTAGTAGCCTACCAAATTAACACCTCAAAAAGTGTAAAAAAGCATGCAAAAGGTTTGTATTTTGTCTACGATATAAAATGGAGCAAAGGACATCAATGTGATGAAAATAAGTTGTTTTACATTGATAGTGCCAATGAGGAAGAAGAATATAAGAAGGATTTATAGACAGGTTCGGAAGAACCTAAGATTGAATCTAAAGATTCTAAACCTATTATTTTTTATCATGCACTTTCAAGCATTAGTACTCCTCAAACTCTTAAAGTGGTGGATTTCTTGAAGAAATAGAATATGACTATGTTAATTGATTGTGGGAGTAACATAACTTCACCAATATTAATTTGGCTACTCATTTTAATTATTTTATTTACCCAGCTCCAGACTTTTAGGTAATGATTGCAAATGGTGGTATGGTCAAGTGTTTTGGAAAATTCCATAGCATTAAGCTTATTATGGGAGAATATTTGTTAGATTCCCCTATGTTTGTTATTCCCATGGGAGGAGATGACATTGTTTTGGGAGAGTAGTGGTTCACCACTTTTGCCACTATTGAGATTAATTTTTAGGAACTATTCGTAAGGTTACATTTAGAAGGCAGGACCTTTGAACTACATGGATTGTGGGATAAATATTCATAGCTGGTTAGTTCCCACCAGATTACAAATATTATCAAAAAAAGTGTAGATGGTTTTGTGGCATTCGTATTTTCCATAGAGGTTTAACCAACCAAATATTCTACACATCTTAAATTACAAAGGGTGTTGGATGATCATTATGTTGTTTTTGGTGACATGCCAAAAGGACTTATTTCAAATCATGCACATGATCATTCCATTATACACATTCTAAGAAGTACATCACCCAACATTAGACCCTACAGGTATCCCTATGCCAAGAAGAGTGAAATTGAAAATATGATACAAGAGAGGTTGGAGGTAGGAATCATCTGATACAGTCAAAGTGAATATTCCTCTCTAGTGGTCATGGTGTGAAATAAGGATGAAAATTGGAGGCTGTGCCCAGACTACAGAGAACTCAACAACTACTCATCGAAGATAAGTTTATTATTCCAATAATTATGATTTTATAGATGAATTGCATGGTGTTATTTATTTTACCAAGTTAGACCTTCACTCTAGGTATCATCATATTCATATATATAATGAGGACATACCTAAAATAGCTTTCAAAACTCATGAAGGCCATTATGAATTTATGGTCATGCATTTTAGCCTCATAAATGCACCATCTAAATTTTGAAGTTTGATGAATATTATTTTTAGGCCATTTCAGAAAAAGTTTGTATTAGTGTTTTTTGATGATATCCTCATCTATAGAAAAAATTCGAAAGACCATTTGAAGTATGTCAAATAGGTTCTTTCAGTTATGGAACAACATCAACTTTATGCCAAACCTTCCAAATTTGATTTTAGTGTCTGAGAGGTAGAGTAATTGGGTCATATTATTTAATATGAAGGAGTTAAAATTTATCTTAAAAATATCTAAGAGATGATGGAGTGGAAAGTTCCCAAGACCCTCAAAAACCCCTAAGGATTTCTAGGGCTAACTAGTTACTATCATAGGTTTGTCAAAAATTATGGTAGCATTACAGCCCCACTCACCACTTTGTTAGAGAAAAGCTCCTTTTAGTGGACTAATTTAACTACTAAAGCAATTAAATAGATAAAAATAGCTATGTACACCACTCTATTTTTATCTACTCCTAATTTTTCAAAAACTTTTATTTTGAAGTGTGACACATCAAGATATGGCATGGGGGTTGTACTCATGTAAGAAGGTAGACCACTATCATTTGAAAGTTTCCAACTAAAGGGGAAAAATAAGCTCAAAACCATTTAAGAGAAAGAGATGATGGATATTATGCATGTAGTGAAGCAATGGAGACTTTATCTGATGGGTTATTACTTTCAAGTAAAGACTGATCATGATAGCCTCAAAAAAAAATTGGAATAGTGATTGTCATTTGAATAACAATAAAAATGGGTGACTAAAATGTTAGTCCATGATTTTAAAAGTGTATCAAAAATTCAAAGAGAATGTGGTGTTATATGACCTCTCCCAATGGGATGAATAGTTGAGTCATTGTTATTCACCATGACCATGTGGTAGGTAGATTGGCTAGAGGAAGAAAGATCAAAATGGGAAACTGACAGTGCTACCAAATATTTGATTTAAAATATTCAACATGGTTATGATGAATGTACATGGAAAGGGAACACATTATGTTATAAAGATAGATTATACCTTTATAAGCATTCTCTCCTTAAACATAAAATTATTTAAGAACTTCATACCTCTCCACTTGGAGGTCACTCTAATTTTTTAAAAACATATCATAGAATCAAGTAAGATTTATTTTGGGAAGAACTTAATGGGGATGTCTAAAAACATCTGGTTGAATGCATGGTATGTCAAAAGAATAAAGGGGAAACCTTTAAGACCCTAAGTCTTTTATGGCCTTTATCCATCCCTAGCTAGCGTTGGAAGGAGGTTTCTATCGACTTCATTACAAGGCGACCATAGTCTAAGGGTAAAAATGTTATCATGGTAGTTTTGGATTGACTCACTAAGTATGCTCATTTTTTCCCCTTATCACAGTCATTTTTTTCTAGTACATTAGCTTCTACTTTTCTTAATACATTTTAAAAATTACATGGTACTCTAAATATCATTGTAAGTGAACGAGATGCCATATATACTAGTAATTTTTGGATTGAATTATTTGCATGTTTGGGAATCCATTTGGCTCATAGCTCATCCTATCATCCTCAATCTGATGGACAAACAGAGGTAGTCAAAAAATGTCTTGAAGGGTATATTCATTATTTTATTTCTGACAAATAGGACAAACAAGTTCATTGGCTACCACTTGTTGAATGGTGGTATAACACTTATTTTCACACATCTTCCAAGATGTTTCCCTTTATGTCATTGTATATGTATCACCCCCCATCTATCACTTCAGCTTTGATAATGCATCTTAAGGTTTGACCTAATGAGGAACACATTCACCATCAACATGAAGTGTTATTTAATTTATAAGATAATTTAGCAATGGCAAAAAATTGAATGAAGTAGCAAGCAGATCAACACCACAATGAGTGAAATTTCAACATAGGTGATCGGGTCTTTATACATTTTTATCCATATAAGTATATGTCTCTAATTAAATAAAAAAATAATAACAAGTTGTCACCTAAGTATTATGTCCCTTATTATATCTTGAATAAAAATTTTAGTGTGGCTTACAAGTTAGAATTACCCCCAGCCACTCATATACATCTCATATTCTATGTATCTGTCTTGAAGAAAGTAATTGGACATAGAGTTTCCACTTAGATTGAGTTACATAAATTGGATGAATAATTCTTAATCATTTTATATTCTAAAAATATCCTTCACATGTGCACTAAGCAACTATGAACTAGAGCCATTAAACAGTATTTGATCAAATGGAAGAACCTACATTCTGAAGATGCAACATGGGAAGATGAATCATTCCTACAGTAACATCGTAGTTTGATTCAACATTGATGACAACATTATTTTGAAGGGGAGAAAAATGTTACACCCTTAACCTATAGTGTGTCTAAGGATATGTGTGTCTGACTTGTGGCTTACACACCTTCATATTAGTTTGTTGCATTTCTTAATGTTCTTAGTATGGTCAGCCTATGTAATAACCATGGTTAAGTAGTGTATATATAGGAGGTAGTGGTTAGTATTTTATTATAATATTGTGAATTATGTTCTTATTGCATTATTTTGGATCTTTCCCCCTTGAATTGGCTCAGTCATAATAGTCAAGTATTCTACTCTTTTGTGAATTTTTGTTATAGATCTACTTATTTTGATCTTAATTCTATGATATATAATTTTATTATTAAAAATCATCTAAGTAATTTCCTTACAATAAACAACATTCTTCACAACCTTTCAATTGATATATATTTGATTGAAAAATAATGTTTGGTTCTACCATATCAAGGGAGTACATAAAGTGCTTCATAATAACATAGCTCATAAGAAAAATAACTAGGAAAGCAAGAAATAATAGGAAAATAAAGTGTCTAGTCCTCTATTTTACTTTCTAATGTAAAACAACCAACCCCTAACTCAGTCTTATTGTTGGCCTTATATAAATTTCAATCCAATCTAACCCACCCACCAAGTGGTTACAAACATTAAATAATAGGCATCAACTAAGACACAAATTCAAGATAATGGTGCCTCCCTTAAAGACACCTTTTTCCATTAAATGTTTGTAACATAGTAGTATTAGAACAATGTATTAGTCCAATTCATATAGGTTCAAGTTAGATATTCCTCCTATTGATGGGTTATCTTTGTATTAAATATTAGAACCAAAATTATCTTCAAGCCTCAAACACTTCCCCCTAATAGTTAACCATACACTTTATTATGATGATAATGTATGTTTAAGGCATTTCTTTATCCTTTTGTGATCTTAGCTTGCTTAATCAGGATATGCTCGCTATCGTCTGACTCAGCCCACTATGATCTTGTTCATGAAGATAAGTTATGTGGCATCTGAGTTAAACTTGTTGACTTCCTATTATATTGTGCCATCTCTTATTATACATTCATGTTTATGCATTTTATGCCAAAAAGGTTCATGTGTCATGTTGGGGACATGGTTTATTCATATGTCAGAGTGATGCATGTGCACACTTGGTTACATGCATGACTAATGTGTCAAGAATTCACATGATGTTGTTTTTGATATGGACTTGATTATGTTGATTATCCCGCCCTTGCTTGGGTGTGTTTGTGCACTTATGATTTTTTCTTTGTAAAATTGTATATGGTTTTCCAAAATAATGAAAGATTATTTTATACTTAGGATGATTTTGCATCATAAACCTTGATGTAAGTCTTTGAGATCAAAAATAAATAATTGTATAATGTGCCTAGAGTTGAAATGATATATGATTCCTCTTGATACATGTAATTAAAATGACTTTATGAAGCCACACACACACATCTATACATACATATATGTATATAAATATGTATGTATGTATATCTATGTATATGTGTGTGTATGTATACATCTATATATATGTATGTATGTATGTATGTACACACACACACACACACACACACACACACACACACACACACACACACACATAGAGTGATGAGCTCCATAAATGTCCTATTCTCGGCCTCATCTTGCTTGTTAACCATGCTTTTGAACACTTTCCCATAAGTTTCCTTCCTCAAGTTGCCATAAACCTGTAAATAGCATTATGTTTCTATACTATTTTAATAATTATAATTATGTATTGAAGTTAAATATATGATATTTATCTATTGTTTTAAGATGTTTTTTCTATAATGTGTTTTAAGGATGTTTTGGAGAAATATGTCTATAGCACGAAACATCCTGTAGCAACAGAATCTCATTACATAGAATATCATGTATCCACTACATGACCAAAGCCACAAATGAATAGATTTTGATTCCTCTTTCAACTGAATCATAAAAACAACCATAACCTCCTTGGAGCCCAATAAGGAACTAGTTGAAGACTGAAATAGTTTTGTTTGTCCTACATCAATATTACAGAATTCACATGAAAGATGACTTTAGCAAAAGGATCCAATTTTGATTATCCTAAGTCAAATGTTTCTTAGATTAGAATATATATTGTTTTGTATAAAACAGTATCCTATGTGGTATATATATGTATGTAGAAGCAGAGTTGAGAGATAGTAGATGTTGATTAAAGATTATTAGAAGTACATTTTATCAAGCAACTATTATTGTAATTTCCTACAGCAATTCATTATTGCAATTTTTATTAATATGAACAAGCATTTTTGAGTTTAATTAAGTGTTGTGAGAGGAAGGATTGAAGCTGGAATTAGGTGGAAGGGCCCCCTTTGGAAGTCTGCAGTAACAATCCAACCCATTTAATAGCTAAGCATGTTATTCAATTTCTTTATGCATTATATGTTTTATTTCTGAATTGTGTGATTTATATTCTTGCTTGTATTTTTTTAAGGAAGCTTCCAATGTATAAGAATTTATTTCAAAATATTTTGTGCATGTTTAAATTCTATCACTTCATTTATTGATTCTATCATTTCATTTATTCCATGACTTTAACATATTGGATAACAGTTAGTAAAAGGTCAAATTAAGAGATTGAGTGTGTACATACAGTGACATCATCCTATCAAGTCTACATCCTCGAGTTGATATTTAAATGAAGTAGAAGGTATAGGTCTATGGAAACTCTCCTTGTTCATTTTGATCAAGAGAAGTATATCCGAATGTGAATCAATTGCTAGTCATTTTTAGTGTTATTGTTAGGGAAGGGTGTCACACACTTTTAATCTTCAATATTGATAGCATTTATTTGTGGATGTTTATTGTTTTTATTTCCAAAGATTTTTATTTTTTAGATTAAACATTTCTTGCTTTCATAGTTTAAATTTCCATTTTTGTAAGTAGGATAGTGGAAATTTTCAAAAAACTCCATATTACTAACCCTGTGTAGGTAAGGTGGGCCAAAAAAAAAGTGGTTGATGTATGCAAAGTGAAGGGGACTATTTAGGAATATTTTTACATAAATCATCAATCATTGCTCAAAGATTAGAAATTCATCTTACAACAATCGAGGAACATGAAGGAATTTTTGAAGATCACTCACAGTTGTCAATAGAAGAGGTAGATAAGGAGGAATTTTTGGCTAGATTGGTAGCACAAGCTAGAGACCTTGAGGAGGTTCATATCCCTACAAGAGACCCACATGTACCACCTTTTATAATTCTCACCTTATCACCTCATACTCAGGAATCTAAAGTTTTCTTCCCTCTATCGCTCAAATTTCTTGCTAAAGAGGCATTCAAGGCTATTCTTGCTCCTAGAAGAAACACAAGGCCAATAAAATCTTTCAATTTAGAGAGACTCTTTGCCAAAACACTAGTTGAATCTTTTTAAACCTCCACACAATCCCCATTGTGTAAGAATCCATACATTCCTAAGGAAAAATATAGTCTCCATCTTCTACACCCCAGGAAATAAAAGAATTGATAGGAATTTTTAGTGGTGGGTAGTGACAACCTCTTATCTACCAACACAAAGAGTATTCATGGGGGATCACTAGGAAGAAAACATTACCAATGAGTCAGATACTTTCAAATTTCCTATCTTTACTCTTGACAAAAATGCACCCATGAATAATATCCCTCACTCTACCCTCCCTACTTTCAGGGGGAAAGCATCTGAGGATCTAGACATTTTTTTTTTGAGTTTGATATCTTATGCTACAACTATGATTATAATCAAGATGCTCAAAAACTCAAATTATTTCCAACAACACTCAAAGATGTATCTCTTAGATGGTTCATGGGACTTGGAAAGGATGCCATTTCTACTTAGGAAGAAATGAAGGAGAAGTTGTTAATGAAATACCAAGACTATTGTAGGGGTAGGAACTATAGGAGAGATGACATATTCTAAATGATACAAGTTGATGATGAGTCATTGGAATAATATATGTAAATATTTTTGTTTAGCTTACAAAAATATAAGAAGACTACAATGGACAAGAAATTTATCAAGTTAATATTCTTGAATTGAATTAGAGATGATTGTCCAGAGGCACTAGATTTAATGTCTGGTGGTGATGTTTCTACATTGCCCTTTGATGAACTAATAGTTCTATGCAAAAACTACTCCAGATCAACCATGAAAAAAAGTTGGGGTATAACCCTTCTTGTATAATTTTCATCAATACTATCTAAAGGTGAAGTTAGAAACCTACATTAGGACATGAAGCAGGATATTATCATCTACCTAGCTACTTAGTTTGATACATTACATACATGGAAGAAGCAAGAAGAAACTAAGAAAGGCTTCCCTGCTTATTGCCCTGAATGCCAAAAGAAGAAGGTAGATTGTACATGCCATTCTATGAAAGCTTAGGTAGCCATCATAATCAAGGAGAATCCTAAAATGGTGGAGATGCATGCCATAGGAGAAGATGAGAATCAAGTGTTTTTCATGGCTAACGGAAACCATGGGTACAAATACCAAGTATGCCATCAAACTCTATGTTTGAAAATTCTCAATTCTTAAATAATCCTCAATATGGTTCTTAAATTAATATACCCAATCAAAATTAGTCTCAAACAAGTTGGCAGCTACCCCAAAATTAGTTATAAATGCAATAGAATGGACAACAACCTCAACTGGGGTAATTTCAAAACTAGCAATGGTTTTATCCCTCTAATCCATGGTAATAAAAATGGAGAGGTAATCAAGGCTTTCCCTAGCAAATGAAACAACTACAACAACAAAAGGCCATAATGATAAATAATCAACAACCTATTCAAACCAATCAATTACCTGCCCATCCCATCCCTAATCCTGCTAATAAGTTAGTTCAAACAACACAATCCACTAAAATAATATAATATCCAACATACACCTTGGATATTAATCAAGTTCAACTTTGCTCAGGTCATGTTCTTCCACAACCCAACTCACCCATAATCATAGAACACTTTGAACCAGCTCCACTCCATACTAATCCATAACCACCCATAGCTATTCTTGAGCCAACTCCATCTAAAAAATAAAAAGAAACTGATAATCCTCCTTTTTTGAAGAGATTAAACATATCACATCCTGAACCAGAGCCTGAATTCGATATTTTAGGACAACTTAAGAATGTGTGTGATAAATCCCACTCTTTCAAGAAATAAAGGTTGTTCCTATCTATAATAAAGTTTTTAGAGGTCTATGTTTGAAAAAAATGAGAAGAAAGAAGGATCCTAAAACAGTCCAGGTCATTGGCCAACTAGAAGATATTATGTTGAGAAACATAGTTCCCCTAAAATATTATGATCTGGTAAGTCCTGTAGTTAATGTTAGCATCCATGGCCAACCCATCTCTAATATTTTAATTTATTTTGGTGTGGCCATCAATGTGATGACTATGGAGACCATGCAATAGTTGAAATTTACCACTCTCCATCCAATACCCACCATCCTCTAGATGGCTAACAAATCAACTATTAAACCTGAGGGGATTGTTGAGGACCTTGTTATCACTATGGACTCCTAGTAATATCCAATAGACTTTATTTTCCTATATCTAAATATCAATTTGGGGGTTTATCCTCTCATCCTTGGGTGCCCATGGTTGGCTATTGTTAATGCTTTTATTGGCTACAAGTCAAGAAAAATACTAATTTCTAATGGAAATGACACTAAGAAATTAGTTCTTTATCCACCAACTCAGCCTTCCTAGAATGATGGCCCAACCCATTGGATTGATGACTTTAAAGAATTTTTTTCATTGTAGACTCTTAGAAAAATTAACCAAATTCTAGCTTTGTAGGCACAATAAGAAGACACTGTCCTTACTGGTATTCTACAAAACACCTATCAATAGGATCTTATAGCCATCAACCTATTAGAATGTACATCATGACCTCTTCAAAATTGATGGGACCCAAAAGCACAATTGATTACCATGTACAAGCAACTAAATATGCAGAATTAACCAGAAGTAACAAGTAACTAGAAATCAAAAATAGCATAGAATATGAGAGGCAACACACAATTGTATTCAACTCATTCCAGAAGGAAATTACAATAAAGAGATCACACTCTTTCATCCACTTCGTGGGCATACCAGTAATCTTCCCTCAACAGTTATCTTCTCTCAATACAGGTCACAAAAAATGGCTAACACAAAGCTATTGTTCACCTCAACCAGTCAGTATCAATACTGCCAGTACAACCGAGTATGAATTGGTATTCCAAGTAGATCTCACCTAATCTTGCTCCTTGATGTGTTGCTGTCACCTTTGATCTTGCTACCCTACAGATCTACCTTTGACCTCGCACACACACACCCTTGCAGATCAACTGATCTTACTTACCCATGTAGATCTCCTCCCTAATCTTACAACAACCTGCAGATCAAACCTGATCTTACATACCTGGAAGAACCCCTGTGATTCCACCAATGGAAGAACTCTTTTGGTTCTACACTTTACAATACAGCCCATGAGTCTATTATATAGATCCCATGCATACAATAATTAGACAAGCGGCTCAAGACTCGAGTTAGTCTTTAACATGCAAACAACCGATTCAACAAACTAACTATCTGTCAATAGGTAGTTCTGGAACCGCACAGGCGACCGACATTGGTCCATGTCCATCTGGAGGTGACCGACGTCGGCTGACTCCTGACTGATGTTCATTTCCTTATGTCGACCTCTGACCGACGTCGGTTGGCCTATCGATGTTGATGACTGTGACACTCAGCAACCTCCTCCATGTTTACATCTGGGTGAAGCTTTGAGCTCCACAACCTAACAATCTCCCACTTGGAGATAAATAGTTACACCTGTACCTATACCAGTACATTGTCTAATCTGTATCCTGGCTTGTATCCCTCTTCAAGATCAATCCTGAAGACCAACCACCACACACCCTGTGGTGCTACGCCTGTGTCTAAATTTCTCCATTCTCAGCTTACTTTCTTCTACCATTGCTATACTCCCACTCAATCAAAAACCCCTGAGAGTGACCTATAATCAAACACAAACCTGCTCCCTGCAACCTTAGCTCTGATACTAATTGATGAGACCCAAAAGCACAATTGATTACCATGTACAAGCAACTAAATATGCAAAATTAACCAGAAGTAACAAGTAACTAGAAATCAGAAATAGCACAGAATATGAGAGGCAACACATAATTGTATTCAACTCATTCCAGAAGGAAATTACAATAAAGAGATCACACTCTTTCATCTACTTTGTGGGCATACCAGTAATCTTCCCTCAAGAGTTATCTTCTCTCAATATAGGTCACAACAAATGGCTAACACAGAGCTGTTGGTCACCTCAACCAGTCAGTATCAATACTGCCAGTACAACCGAGTACGAACCAGTACTCCAAGTAGATCTCACCTAATCTTTCTCCTTGATGTGTTGTTGTCACCTTTGATCTTGCTACCCCATAGATCTACCTTTGACATCGCACACACACACCCCTACAGACCAACTGATCTTACTTACCCATGTAGATCTCCTCCCTGATCTTGTAACAACCTGCGGATCAAACCTGATCTTACATACCTAGAAGAACCCCTGTGATTCCACCAATAGAAGAACTCTTCTAGTTCTACACTTTACAATACAGCCCATGAGTCTATTATATATATCCCATGCATACAATAATTAGACAAGTGCCTCAAGACTCAAATTAGTCTTTAACATGTAAACAACTGGTTCAACAAACTAACTGTCTATCAACAAGTAGTTCTGGAACCACACAGGCAATCGACGTCGGTCCCTGTCTATCTGGAGGTGACTGACATCGATTGACTCTTGACCGATGTTGGTTTCTTTTTGTTGACCTCTGACCAACGTCGGTTTGCCTGTCGACATCGGTGACTGTGACACTCAGCAACCTCCTCCATGTTTGCATCTGGGTGAAGCTTTTAGCTCCACAACCTAACAAAAATACCTTTTCTGAGAATAATCTTGTTGAAATTGTAAGAGACATTTGGACATTCCATCAATTACTTTCCCATCAATGCAGATATGCTCCTTTAATCACCAACATAGAAACCATGCTTTCTTTAACAAAACAAGTAGACATTCTGCCAAACAAACCTCTCAACATCAGCACCTCCTTAACACCCTAGCAAGAAATTTAGTTACTTATAATGCTAAGAAAGTATACAACAACATTTACTTGGGATTATCATGACATGAGAGGAATACCCCCAAATTTATGCATGCATCACATTTACATTAAAGAAGAATACAAACCTATTCACCAACACTAGTGAGGAATGAATCCTACAGTTAAATATATTATCAAAACTAAGTTGCTAAAACTCTTGGATGTAGGATTTGTATATCCTATTTCAGATAGCTAGTGGATCTCTCCCCTGGTCATTATCCCAAAGAAAGGGGGGAAATAGCATATTTGCATTGATTACTAAGAATTAAATGTTGTTACCAAGAAGGATCACTTTTTCCATCCATTCATTGATCAAGTATTGGATAAATTAGCAGGGAAAAAGTACTTTTCCTTCCTAGATGGTTATAGTGTTTATAATCAGATATGAATTGTCCCACAAGACCAAGATAAAACCACTTTCAATTTCCCTTGGGGAACCTATGCCTATGTTGTCTTACCATTTGGCCTTAGCAATGCTCCAACTACTTTTCAAATGACTATTTTTAGCATATTTTTTTATCTCTCCCATGACTATGTTGAAATATATATGGATGATTTCTTTGTTTATGGGTAGACATTCGAAGAAACATTCACCAACCTAGAGAAAGTTCTTCAATGTTTCCAGGACCACCAATTATATTTGAGTAATGAAAAGTGTTATATACTTATGACTGAAGGGATTGTGTTGGGGCATCACATATTCCCTATTGGAATTCAAGTTGACCCAACAAAGATAAGTATCATTAAGGATCTACCCATACCAAAGAATTAGAAAGATGTTAGAAACTTTTTAGGGCATGTTGGTTATTATAGATGATTCATCAAACATTTTAGTAAAATTTCCACCCCTTTATTTGGATTACTTACTAAGGATATAGAATTTACATGGACTAATGATTATAAAACTATCTTTCAACAACTCAAAGACCTCATAACAACTCTTATTCTGAGAGGGCTTGATTAGAAGAAGCATTTTCACATCCACATGGATGCATTTGACACCACTTTAGCAGCTATCCTTGGCCAAAAATATGAATCCCTAAGTTATGCAATCTATTTTATCAATAAGAATATTTAAGGGGATAAACTCAACTACACTGTAACAAAGAAGGAAATTTTTTCCTTCATTTATGCCATCAAAAAAATTTGATACTACATTATAGGTTACCAAGTATTCATCCACAAATATCATGTAGCAATCAGGTATTTAATGAACAAACCTACTATAACAGGCAAGATAATTTGTTGGTTAATTTTGCTACAAGAGTTTGATATTATCATTATGGATAGACTAGGTAAGAATAATGTAGTAGCAGATTTTCTATCTTGATTGCAAAATGATGAGCACTGTCTTATTGTTGCTGATTATTTTTTTGGTGACCATTTATTTATCGTAAAAATTTAGTCTCCTTTGTTTATAGATATTGCTAACTATCTTGTTGTATGATCACTACCACAACATTTATCACCTAGGGACAAACAACATTTGATCTAAAAGAGTAGATATTATTCCTAGGTTGTAGGATATCTCTTTACCACTAGACTAGATTTAGCTATGAGAAGATGTATCCAGAAGATGAAGCTTATGACATTCTCATAGCCTACCATGATGAACCCTGTGGGGGTCATTTTATACCAAATGGACTATCATAAAAGTAATCACTACCAGATATTATTAGACTTATTTACATAAGGATGCCATGATTTATACCCACAGATGTGACCAATGCCAACGTATGGGAAAACCCACTCACTCTGATGAAATGTCATTATAACAACTAGTTCTAAAACCCTTTGACAAATGAGGAATGGATTTTTTAGGTTCCATTGATCTTAAATCCAATAACAAAGAATATATACTGGTATGCATTGATTATGTCATAAAATGGGTAGAGGTCAAATCCTTAACCCATAACCAAGATGATAAAGTAGCGAAGTTATTTTATGAAGAAATCTTCACCTACTATGGAGTACCAAGATAAATAATCATAGACCAAAATCCTATAGTTTACATCAGACCTCACAACTACCTTGGTAAAATAATATGAAATTAGACATAAAAGTCTAATCATTACCATCCTTAATCAAATGGTTAGGTGGAAGTGACAAATAGAGAATTGGAAAATATACTCACTAAGATTGTCAGCCTACAAAGAAAAGATTGGTCAACTCATCTTTTAGAAGCAGTCTAGGCTTATAGAATCACCTAGAAAACCAAAACTAGTTTCACTTTATATAAACTAGTTTAAGGTAAAAATATTGTTCTACCCATTGAGTTTGAACATAAAACATTAAGGACAACACTTGATTTGAGCTTGGATCTTTCCCAAGCTCAACAAGATAAGATCATGCAATTGAATGCACTTGATGAACTAAGAAAAGGAGCACTTTATCACACTGAAAAAATGCAAAGACAATGTGTGGATTGGTATGATAGGAACATCAAGACTAAGAATTTATAACTTGGTGAGTGGGCACTCTTTTTTTACTCTAAATAAAAGGATTATAAAGTAAAGATACAGTCCAAATGGCTTGGGCCTTATGAGATCAAACAAGTTTTTAATAATGGAGATGTAAAGCTCATGACCATTGAATCTATTCAGTTATGACTGCTTGTTAATGGCCAAAGGCTCAAGCTATATAAGAAACCATTTTACAATAAAAATCTCACTCATCAATGTTTTGAAGAATAACATTCATCTCTTCTTTATGAAGCAAATCAACCTATTCTTACAACTGAAGGGTATTTTTGTTAACCTTTCTCTAATATTTTTTAAGAGTAATAAAGTTTCTTTTATCCAAGAATAAGTCATTCAAAATGGCTTGGTTCAGGCTAAATAAAATCCTACCTCCTAGATCCCTGTGATTCTAGTTGAGTTTGGACCAGAATTATTTTTTAAAAAAATAGAAAATTCAGCAATGAAAACCTTCGGGCATTACTAACAGATGTTGTCTCAGAAAACCAAGTCACTAGTTGATCAACATTCATTTAAAAAAAAGAAAGAGAAAGGGCACTATTGCAATAAAAAAAATTATTTTTAATTGTTTTTACTTGCATATTTATTCCCTTGGAGCAGAAATACATTTTTCTCTTTGCTATAGGATGAAAAACTTACTGTTTTAGGATAAAACTTGTTGTTGTAGGATAAAACTTGTTGATACAAGAAAAATTTCTTGTTATAGGATGTATTCTTATCATTCCATCTTACATAAAGCATTTGTCTCCCAATTAAATGAAAACACATGCCATAATACCACTTCGAATCATTATTTGTGCATTAATGAAAGGTATTCCTACAAGTACAAGATAATTATTTAATATTCATTTCATGTCATATATTTTAATTATTACTAAGATGATGGTATTTAATGATATTAATGCACTTCCATATCTTCTTTTTATCATGCCAACTCACCATATCTTCTCCTTCACTGATTGATGTGACCTTTGATGTGTTGTTGCCAACCACCCTTTGCTACTACCATGGGTCATTTTGTGCATGTCAGCTTTGTCCCTTGAGGACAAGTGACAGCTTAAGTTATGGGGGATATTTTTCATAATTCAAATGGATTATTTCACTCCCAAATCAAACATTTCACCAAAGCCTTAAAACCCTTGTTTTAAGAACATAGACCTGCAACTCAAATTTCATCTCACAATATGGGAGGGGACTTGTTAAAACATGAACCTCTTGATATCATCCCTTTAACCAATAGCCCAGACATCCTAGTCTTATTCTAGAATGTAGGATGGGCACAATATTTTAAGAAGATATAGGCCCAATTTTAATGGAATTGTAGAAGAATTCATTGGCTCATTTCATAACAACCTACAAACACTAAGAGGAATAAATATAATGCTAAAAAATACTATCATTATCGAAGTAATAAGATTACCATGAATAGGGGAGGCATGGAAACAAAACTCTGATGCCAAAGTAGATAGGAAAAAATTCATCAAAGGAAATGAAATCTTGAAAACTTCAAAGTAGGGCACTTCATGGTTATCTTTACTAAGAAGATGGGTCAAAGCTATTGAGTTCATTTTATAGATATTTTACTTATTAAGGGAGGTATTCCATGTTGCATGGCATACACTTAAAATTCATGAATCATTTATGGCATGGTATAGAGATAAATTTACCTAACCTCTTGCTCCACATGATCACAAAAATGTTGGAGGCTTTTCAAAAATGTAATTTCAAAGCTCTTTCCCATCATTATCTAATCCAATTGATTATTTAAGACTATTTGCAAAGGACTAGACACAACATAATTTAGGAATAATTTTTCCAAGTATCAAGAAATGTAGAAAGTGATAGAGAAGGAAATGAAATAAAAGAGGAATTGGAGGTAGAAGAATAGAGATCAGAAGAAGCCCTTCCTACAGCTCCACAAGAACCTACAATAGAAAACCTTTTTGTAGCTCCATAAGAACCTATAGAATGAGACCTTCCTGTAGCAACACAAGAACCTATATAATAACTTCTTTTAAAAAAACATAAGAACCTATAGCAAGGACTAAAGAGAAGACTTCCATGACCAAGGAATCTAGAGGAAATAGGAAGAAATGCATTCTCTAGCCTGATTCAGAGGAGTCTGAAGAGGAACTTCTACCTTCTCCCAAAAAGGCCAAGGTAACCTCTACTCCTTGTAGATCTCATAGATTAAGAATAAAAATGAGAACTAAACCTTCTTCTATTATTGAAATAAATGAATAATTTGGAGAAAAATAGACTGCTAGTAGTGATGAATCTCTAAAGGCTAAAACAAACAAGGGAGAATGTTCTTAAGAATACAATCAGGAGGTAGAACAAGTAGAGCATACTCTTTAAGAGTTGTAGAGGAACTAATACAAGAGGAAGTGGAAGAATTGGAGCAACCTAATGTACAAATGGAATTTCCCACCCTAGAATAATCCCTATAAGAAATTTAGTGACTAAGAAAGAAGATATAAGATCAGTTTGGAGGAGGACTGGATGCACTTGTTGTAGCAACTTTTTAGCTACAGCCCTCTATTGAAGACCATCCTACAGTCATTATTTCACAACCTTTTATAGAGGTGAATCAATAAAAAAACCTACAATTACCCAAGAATTTAGGTATCATTCTTTATTTACAATATTTTCTAAATTACTGAATTGGATGGATAGTTAGTTTGAAATTCTAAAGGAATTAAGAAAATAAAATAAGAAATTAATAAAAGAGAATAAGTTGAAGGAAGAGAGAATATCCAAACTAAATTAGAAAATTAAAGATATGGTTGGTCTTACCCAAGAGCTCATTAATTGTAAGCCTCCTACAAGAGTTTATTCATTCTACCTTGAGGAGCAATGGCATAAGTTTAAATTTATGAGAATTTATTATGACATGCCTCATGAATTCATTGATCCCCTCTCTTTCTTTTCTATCTATAAAGAAAGTTCACAGGAAGAATAAGCATAATTGTGCGAGTTCTACCTTCACAATTATGTTGTTCTTTATGATAGAGAGTGGAAACCTAATCGATATGTTGGAGATTTCCAACTAAATGAATTTCCATCATATTTGTTGAATGAGCAAAGAAGAGGAAGAGAAGTAGTTGAATATAGGAAAAAGGAGAATGAAATCCAGCTACTTATTAAGAGAGAATCAATGGCACCTAATGTTGTATTGACTGAATGGGATAATATCATGTTTAATAAAGAAGTCAGAGCTTGGCTTGCAAAGAAATATGATGAAGCCCAAGATTTTTATTTAGGATTGAGAACTTATGTTGATGAATCCCAAGAGTCCTATAATGAACGATGGAATGATATCACTCCTATACTAAAAAAGAGAGCCATTTACCCTTTTAACTTGAAGGCAACATTTAATAGGATCATAAAATATATTCTTATTGTAGTTGAAATGGTATCTCAATTGTTGAACCTTAAATTCCAACCTCATCTATTATGGTATCATATTCTAGATTGGTAGGATAAGTCCCCATTGGATGAATCCATGAAGGTCTAAATCTAGTAACTATTTGAATAGAGATGTGGATTTTATGCTCACCTTGCCAGTGGTGCTATAAATCTCATGGATTTTAGAGTTCTTTGTGAAATGAAAATGAACAAGTCTATTGTTCCAAGTCAAGTAAGATATTAATTTTTGGGGTGTGATGAGCTCCATAAATGTCCTATTCTTTTCCTCGTCTATTACACTCATCATGCTTGTTAACTATGCTTTTGAACACTTTCTCATAAGTTTCCTTCCTCAAGTTGCCATAAACCTATAAATAGCATTATGTTTCTATACTCTTTTAATAATTAGAATTATGTATTTAAATTAAATATATGATAGTTATCTATTGCTTTAGGTTGTTTTTTCTATAATGTGTTTTAAGAATGTTTTGGAGAAATAGGTATATAGCATAGAACATCCTAAAGCAATAGAATCTCATTACACAGACTATATTGTAGCCACTACATGACCAAAGCTGTGAATGAATAGATTTTGATTCCTCTTTCAATTGACTCATAGAAACAACCATACTTTCCCTGGAGCCAAATAAGGAAGTGGTTGAAGACTGAAATAATTCTGTTTGTCCTACAACAATATTGTAGAATTCACATCAAAGATGACTTTAGTAAAAGGATCCACTTTAAGTTATCCTAAGTCAAATGTTTCTTAGATTAGAATATATATTATTTTGTATAAAACAATCTCCTTTGTGGTATATATATATATATATATATATATATATATATGTAGCAACAAAGTTGAGAGATAGTAAATATTGATTAGAGATTATTAGAAGTACATTTTATCAAGCAAATATAGTGACTTATGCACATATAGTGACATCATCCTATCAAGTCTACATCCTCGATTTGACATTTAAATGAAGTAGAAGGTACAGGTCCATGGCAACTCTCCTTATTCATTTTGATAAAGAGAAGTATATGTAATTATGAATTGATTATTAGTCACATACATACATGCATGCATGCATATTTCATTCTCTAATTCTAATTAGGGACCTATTTCACACAAGCCAACCTAATGAGAAATACATAAGCCAATAAAATAGACCCATGAAAGAAAAGGAAAAGGGGAGGACATCAAGCGCTGATAAAAATAATTAGGATAGCTTTGATGGCCCATAGAATCCACCCAAGTAAGGTTAGATAGAAATATAAATCCACCTAAAAGGTAAAATGGATAGAAATTAGAGAGAGTAAGAAGATAAAGGAAAGAGAAAGAAAAATTATAGAATCCAAAAATCCAAAATATACATAAGAGAGAAAATAGATGAAAGAGATTAAGACGAGGCTACATAAGGAAGGAGCCAAGGAAAACACATGGGAGAAGCGACAATAAGTATATAAACAAAATTTATAAATAAAATGAAAAAAAATGACACTAAAAGTATTACAATAAGATTCATTTACCAAATTTACATGTCTACCCCAAGAGATTTGAAGATAACAAAGAGAAAATGTCATTTTAGCATATAGAAATTCCAATAAATTTCTAAAAATTATACAGGTATTGTTTGGAATGAGCAGATGTTGATTTTGAGGTTGGTTTAGATTCATAAAAAATGTTTATCACTGAAAAAAATTAGAGGGTAGTTAGGTGTAACCTATTTTATCAAATTTAGGGTTTATAGAAAACCCTAAATGATAACTCTACTGTGAAAAATTAGGAGAATAATATAACAATAGCATCATTTACTAATATAATAAAACTTGTTCTCTAGGCTACTAGGGTTGTATGCACTCATAATTGGGATAAATAGGTGCTTTTTCCTCAATGTGCAAGTATGATTCTAGTGTTTTTTGATGTGGAGGCCTCCTCCTTTACAAAATGGTTTAAAAGTGTTTATATAGTCATATATTTGAATTTTTTTGAATGAGCCTTATTAGGGACATATGCCAAACTTCCTATAGCTTTTGATTTTATAAATGGTTGTTACTAGATGGGAAGATGAGAGAGGGAGAAAGGACACTATAGTGGTGTGTTATAATCCCATAGGGTGCTCTTGTATAATGGATGATTTCATCATTCTAAGTGTTAAGAAAGGCCTAAAAGATGTTTAAGATTGATAATAATAGGGATTAGTACATTCAAGTGTAGTTTATTAACTTAGAAGAGTGTGCAAGGTGGTTGAAAGTGATCAAAAAAGGCCCTAAGATAGGTCTAGAGGTAAGTGTGTAAGAGAGTGGTCAAAAGTGCATGGTTTTAGATCAAATGTTAATTTATGTGTCTACAATTTCTCCCATTTTATTCTAGTAATGAAACACATTTAAAGTACTATAGTAAAGGTAAAAAGAGTGCATACTTGAAGTTACCTATGAAGAAGAGTAATGGATGTAGGCCATAACGTTGAACTATGATCCATGCAAAAACCTATATTGAAACATATGTAATATTAGTCTTTGCTTAAGATTAATATCAAAAAGTGAAATATAATGAACTATAAAGTGATAAGTAATAAATACATTTGATTGAGTACTTGAACCATTGTGCTTTTTTAGTGTAAAAATGAATAAAAATCTGTGACTATGTTAGATTATACACTTGTAATTTTATTAATGTTAAATAACTTGGATTGGATTGTGCATGCCCAAATCCTCATCAATAAGTGGGTGTTCTTAATAACTCAATGTGTGCTTGACTCAATCATCGCACATCAAAGGTAGTAAAAGTAAATTTGTAATCCTTGTATGAATCCCAATAGACATTTTTGGTGTAATAACTAGTGTAAATACTAGTGCAAATAGTGAAACAACCAATGCATATGGAATAAGGTTTAATTATAGTGTAAAACTAGTGTAAATTTGGTGTAAATAATGATTATAATCTTGATCTAGTGTATATATCAAGGAGAATGACATGAATTTGTCATTCCACCTATAAGACTGGTATAAAAAATTGAGCCATGAGGAAATAATGTGTCGCACACATGCCTCAAACTAATATCTGGTGCATATATATTCTAATATTAAGTAAAATAATTTTGATTTTGATTAACCCTATGTGCTAACTTGAAACAACATGACATGCAATATTGCCCTTAAACTAAGCAAATATGAGACAAACTAAGTGATTTTGGAAATTGAGACTATGAAATTGTTGAGTACTATTCTGGGGTAAAATGAGGTTCTTAAAAATCATGGAAATGCCTATTTTTTAGGCATTTGAACATCACTAATAAGGACACTAGAGCAGTGCTCTCCAATACGATATGGCACTTCTATCCATGGTGATTTTTTATGTATTTTTTGAGTCTAAAATTATATTAACTGTGTAATCTTGTTAAATCATGATTATTTATTTATCTGGGGAGTTTAGTTTCTAAGATAAACCTCTATGAATTCCCCCTCTTTTGAGGTGAGTTGTTGAGCCTACGCAACAACTTAACTCAAAAGAAAAAGTTATGCAGTAGGTTGTTGTGATGTAAAAATGGAAATATAAGCAATATTGAAAACATGTAAAATCATGGCACATTATGTATGTAAAATAAGCATAGTAATAATGTTATATGCATTTAGAAATAAGCATTCATAGTAAGTGTGTCTAGATATATGTGATAATGAAACATATGAATAATTAAACAACTAAGTATATAACATTGATTATAAATACTCAGGGAGGAATGCATGATATCCTTCATGGCATTAGAATGGTTGGGTGGATGCATGATGTCCATCATGGCATCAAAATCTGAGAAAAAAAATAAACAAGGTGTCATTTACATGATGAACACAATCAAAGGGTGCACACATAACACATAGAACACACAATAGGAGGCCAAAGGTCCATATAAAAAGGAAATGTTTAAATGCCACTCACTCGAATAGAAAGTACATATGAATCACATGTATAGAAGTGAAAAATGGAGGCTTAGAGCCACATAGAAGGAAGGGCATGTTCAAATTTCCACACAAATGAATTTAAGATACACATAAGGACATGTTCAAATGTACTTAGAGGCATACAATTATAAATATGAAGTCTTAGATCCACTTGTAATGGCATATTCAAATGTCCTCAAAGCAAATAAAGAATGCATGTAATATGTGAAGCTAGAAAAAATAATATAAAAACATGCATGATTAAGTAATATTATCAACATGAGTTAATTTTTATCCTGAGTTTATTCAATAACTAAGATAAAAATTAGTATATCACAATGTTAGTGAGTGATAAATATTGAAAGATGCAATATTATGTAAAGATATGAGTTATGAGTAAGATAATATGGGTAAAAAAAGATAAAACATGTGTATATTATACCACTGGTGAGATAAATAATGAATTTACATGTTGTATGAATCATGTGTATAGTCCAAAACTAAGTGGTGATAATCTGAGCTTGTTGGGAAAACAACATGGTGAGGGATACTAGATCGGTGTGCTCTTGATGCAGAAGCATCAATCTAGAAGACAACATTTTTGTGTTTTTTGTCAATAAGATGTCAAGTTAGTCAATTTTGCTTGTCTATTTATGTGAGGAACCTTATAATGTCCATTTGTGTCTTAGAGTCCATTTGGATTCCTCAAGGTGTGCTATATAGCTTCTAGGAGTTTTCCCTCCAAAATAAGGAATTTGAAAATTCAAATATTTAAAAATAAGGTTTGAGTGGTCAATTCATGGTAAATGTGGTTAATTGAGAGAATGATGGTGTAAGAGAGTCAATCAACCTTTTAAAAGGTGTTTTAAGTCATATATAAGTCATAAGGTTAAGATTCATGTTTTGGTAATGTAACCTCAAAACACCACATTGAAGTTGATGTGTAAGAAGATCTTATCATGTAACTACCTAAACCAACATTAGAGTTGGTGGAATAAATAATTTTGTACATAAATCTTGGTAGAGGAGAGAATAGGTAGAGAGGGATAGATCTCCAATAAGAGGGAGGAAAATTAGAGAATGGAGAATGTCTTAAAAAGCCCTCATAAATGATGACAAGTCCAAGTGGGACTGCAATGTATTATTACTTGATTCCAAAATGAATAAAAGAAATTTTTGTTGATATAAATTCCCCATTCAGTGTGTTTGATTATATTAGTTTCATGGTATTCTTGATAGCCCCTAAAGGCCATGAATCTTGTTGATGTTTTGTAAAGGTTGCAAGTTTTGACGAAATAATATGGTAACAGATTTAAAAGGGTATTGAGTATTTCCTACAAGTTGGTGAAATGAAACTCATAAATAGAATATATATTTGTGTGTATTGAAATTGTGTAGGCCTACAGATAATTGGGAGAACCTATGCTAAAGGAGAACTCAAAATAAAATACCATTGAATCTATTAAACCCTACAAACTATTATCACAGCCAAGAAATGTAAGTAGTTGCTTGGGTCTTAAGTCACAGACCATAAAAATGACTGAGAAATGGTTGGTAAGAAAAATTATTTTTTGCATTAAATTATAAAACCTATGTTTTGGGTGGTCAATCCAAGTAAACAAAGGGAGAATTAAGGACCTAAGTGAATCAATTGGTTTGGTAAGTTATTGTCATATTTAAATTTTAGTATATATCAAAGAAACCCTATAATTAGTCTTTAAATTTGTTTAGTCACAGTCATCTGAGATGTTACATAGTCCTGTGTTAAGACTCAAAATGTTGAGAATTGAGATGAAGAAGCTTTGATATGTTATAAGAGATAATATTTGAGCATGGGTAAAGAGATATAGTAGTTAATTAGACCTATTAAATGTATTTAAACCTTATTAAGTTACCTAGACCTAAATATATTGTGATTTGTAAACTATTTTGCTTTACACAGTCAAGTATGGAGCATAAAGTTTTGTGTTTGGAATCATTCTAAGAAAACAAAGATTAACCGAGAGTTATAACCAGTTGGATGAGATACATGATGTAAAAAAAAAATTATGGAGGTTTTTTGTCTTTAAAACTCATTATAACATAGGATATGGAATTTGTTAGGCTCTCGGGCTTGTGCAGAAGGGAAACCCTATATTAGGGTTTTGGAGTTTAAGAAACTTTTAACCATTATAAAATCCTAAAAACTTGTGATCCTAAATAATTTTATGTGAGGAAAGTGAAAAAAAAAATTGGTTTGATTAGAGACCGTACAGTATAGTTTCTAGACCTATGGGGGTGTTTAAGGGTTAATTAGGCCTAATAATAAGATGGGTTACAAAGGAAGTGATAGCTATATGTGGACCTAGACCTTGAAATTTGAAACACACCTAAATTAATACATATGGTGATAATAAATATATTCATATTCTCAAATTATATAATTACACAACTATACAATACAAATTACTTAGAAAAAAGGCCACAAGCCGTAAGAGATCAATGTGATCTTGAGGTGTGGAATGAGAGTATGGGGATTGTTTGAGAACTTAAATAATGATATAATAAATATAATAATGTCTTATAATATTATTTATTATAGTATGTTTATTCCTAATACTTATACTAAGTTTTGGTCCTTGAGACCTAAGAGACTTGCCTATTGAAAAGTTAGTAAAGATAGAAAAGTTTGTGAAGGGAATGAATTGGATGAGGTAGGAAATGAATGTGACTATCATTGGAGAAGTAAATTAAATTGAGAGGTTCTTATAAATTTGAAATAAATAGGGCTAATATAAGGATACTAACAAGCATAGTGATCAAATTTAGTGAATCTAGATTGGTGCTAGACAATTCAAGACAAGCATGACATGCCAATGAGATCTTTTTCAAGACTAGAGCTAGATAATGATGTTTTGTAGAATTATCCCCCTTACCTATGAATAATTTGGTATCAGATCAAGGTGAATTTTTGGGTGCAATTAATTTTATTTATTTAAGCTTGTTGATTTGAGATTGATAAAACATGTTGTAAGGGATGCTTGAGATGACACCTTACAGGGTATTATGGGAGAAGAGAAAGTTATAGGTCTAATATATTGAGGTTATAATAGAGGATTACAATATTGATAAATATAATATTATAAAGCCCCAAATTCCAATAAAGAGGACTTGAATCTATTCAAGAGAGGACTAGTGAAGGATAAGTAGAAAGAGCCTTAGAGCTCCAAGAGAGAAAAGAGAAAGTAAAGACTCCAAGAGAGAGTCAAGAAGGATAAGGAGATGTACTAGATATAGGACTCAAAAAGAGGAAAGACCCAATATATTTCTAAGAGGAAATATTGATAACATTTATAATAGGAAGGTCCACATAGGACTAGAAAGCAAATAAAGTGAGAGAAGATGGATGTCGAGAGAGAAGTGGAAGACATGAGAAGAGAATTGGGGTAAAGTATTAAGAAGATAGAGTTCATGGTGAAGTTATTAAGAGGACAAGGAAGCAAATGGATTGGTTTTAATGTGATAAGAAAGGTGAAGTAGTCATTAGAGTCACTTGTGAAAGAGAGAAGGTACAAGAAGAGTGTCTTGAGAGATGAGAAGAAGAAGGAGAAGATAACCTAAAGAGGCATGAGGGATGAGATGTTTCCAAGTGCGCAACTAGACAAAGAGATTGAAAAGAGGGTTATCATTGAAGATAAAAATAAGAAGATATAAGTACCAAGAAGAGTACATGAGAGTTAAGATAATAAGAAAATATGGAGAGTTTCTATGCAAAATACATTCAAAGAGACTATGTGGTCTCTTATTTTGTATGCTAAAGTTGCTTTTAAGTTTGTGTATGCAAGTGTGAAGAAATAATTATTTAAGGCTAATCATAAGACCTCAAAGTTGGTGAATTAAGGGCCAAGAACATCACCCATCAAGTGGAAAGAGGATGACAAAGAAAAATAACCTCTTATAGAAGACAAAGTGATGAAAGTTAAAAGCATTCAACATGTTGAAGATGAATTTAAAGAGGAATATTATGATGCATTGCCAAGTGTAGTAGTTGAAACAAAGGAGATAATTCACCAAGAAGACATTAAGGTCACCCATGAATACATGAATGAATATTTGAGATTGCAACTATCATCTTTGTGGTAAATGAAGGTCTAAACATTGATTTTGATTGCATCTATGAAGAAGAAAAGGCTAATATGTAGATTGGGAGGAAGAAGGACAAGGTGCAGCCCTTAAAAAGAGAACAAGGGCATGGATATTTATGGCCTAAGTGGCTGAAATAAATAGGTATTGAGAAGGAATATTTGAACCTCAAACAAGAGTTCAAACAAGGCAAAAACATATATGGAAAAGAAGAATAAGTGTGGAAGCAAAGCACAAAGGACAAAGAACACCAAGTTGGCATGGTACATAACCAAGGCATGAAGCATGAAATAGATGCAAAGAGAATCAAGTGGAAATACAAGAAGGTTAAATGAAGAAAATGGGTGGAAAAGAGAATTAAAAGATCACAAGAGGATCATATTGCACATATGTCCCAAGGAAGGATGAATATTAAGGAAGAGCACAAGCCTCCAAAGCAAACAAGAGAGATAAAGCAAGCAAACCAAGCTAAATAAATGAAGGTAAATCAAGAAGATGAGTGAATAAAAGAAGATAAGTTTTTTCAAGATTTTTTTTCAAATATTCTTTATGATGAGGTATATTAATTTGATTAAAGTAATGAGGATATTGCGTACATGGAAATAATTGCATTAATGAATGAGTGTGTAGAAAGAAAATTTGAAGATGAAACACCTAAAATAATGCTTGAGAAACATGGTCTGCAGCATAAGGAGATTGATATGACTCTCATAAACTAGGGAGTCCAAAGAAAATACAAGGATCAAGTTGCCCAAGAGGATGAAGAACAATGTGAACCAAGATTTTATGAGGATTGTGAAGAGATGGATGCACTCAAGTTGCAAGAAGAGTTGGAGATGTTGGATAATATGTTAAATCCATCCAAGGGGATGAAATTAGTTTACTTATAGTAGGTAAATTTCAAGTATGAACCCCAAGAAACATCAAAAGAAGAGAAGTATAGAGAACCACAAAGAGTTGTGAAAACAAGGCCACAAGCAAGCAATAAAATGGAGTATGAGCAAGCCAATAAGGTGAGCTATTCAATTGAAAAAGATAAATCTGAGTTAATATTTGATAAAAATGAATATGGAAAGTCAAATATTGTTCAAATCATATTGCACTATGTTGAAGATGAATGGAACAATAAGTTATTTTTGCACAATGAGCAAAATCATAGGAAAAGGCATCAAAAAGAAGAAAAATGTGAAGAAAAGGTAGAAAAAAGGGTATAGATGAGAAAATTACAAATAATAAGATGCATTTAAATCCATTAGAGCCTAAGTAAGAAGATTCTAGCATGATCAAGGAGCAAAAATCACTAAACAAGTAAAAAATCAAGTGTAAATAATGAGAAAGAAAGCTATAAAACAAGCATAAGCATGAAGAGGAAGAACCATTTGGTTGCAGATGAGTATGATGAATCTAAAAGTGACTTATAATAGGTGAAATATGTATCAAACATAGAGGTATAAAATTTGGAACACCTTATAGAGGTAGAAGATGTATGGACAAGAAGACTAGACAAGACTAAGAAGAGGACAAACAAGAGTTTAACAAAAAGAAAGGAGCAAGAAAGGAAGAATAACTTGATAGTGTGTATGAAGGACCCTAAAATGTAGAATTTTAAGGAAAGAAATAAATTTGGTTTTGTAATTTTTCTTCCTTTTGGGGAGTATGATACATGAGCATTAAGCTAGAAGACAACATTTTTGTGTTTTTTTTCAATAGGAGGTCAAGTTAGTCAATTTTGGGTGTCAAAGTGTGTGAGGGACCTTATAAGGTCCATTTGTGTTAAATAGCTTCTAGGAGTTTTCCCTCCAAAATTGGGAATTAAAAAATTTAAATATTTGAAAACACAGTCTGAATAGTCAATGCATGGTAAAGGTGGTTAATTGAGAAAATGATAGTGTAAGAGAGTCAAGAAAACTTTTAAAAGTTTTTTCAAGTCATATATGTATAAGTCATAAGGTTAAGATTCATGTTTTGGTAATATGACCTCAAAATACCACATTAAAGTTGATGTATAAGAAGATCTTGTCATGTAACTACCTAAACCAATGTTGGAGTTGGTTGAATAAAGAAGGTTGTATGGCATTATTATCAAAGGAGAGTATAGGGAGAGAGGGAGAGATATCCAAGAAGAGGGATGAAAATTAGATAATGGAGAATGTCTAAAAAAACTCTCATTAATGATGACAAGTCCAGATGGGACTGCAATGTATTTTTGCTTGATTTCAAAATGAATAAAAGAAAGTTTTGTTGATATAAATTATCCATTAAATGTGTTTGATTATATTAGTTTCATGTTATTATTTATATCCCCTGGAGGCCATGAAACTTGTTGATTTTTTGTAAAGGTTGCAAGTTTTGACCAAAGACTGTGGTCACAATTTTAAAAGGAAGGGTATTGAGTATTTCCTATAAGTTAGTGAAATGAAACTCATCAATAGCATATATAATTTTGTATGTTGAGATTTTTCAGGTCTACAGATGATTGGGATAACCTATGAAAAGGGATAACTCAGAATAGAGAACCATTGAATCCATAAAACCCTACAAACTATTGTTACAGTCAAGAAATGGAAATAATTGCTTGGGTTTTAAGTCACAGACCATCAATATGATTGAAAAATTGTTAGTAATTAAAATTATTGTTTAAATTATAGTTGTTTGAATCACAAATTAATAATGGAGTCCAATATATAGGCATTGATAAGGTAGTAGTTCTATGATTATATACATACCTTGTGTCATAGTTATAAAACCCCTATTTTGGATGGTCAAGCCAAGTAGACAGAGTGAAAATAAAGGACATAAGTGAATGAGGTTGGTTTTATAATTTATTGTCATATTCAAAGGTTAATATATATCAAAAAAACCCTGGAATTAGTCTTTAAACTTGTTGTTTAGTCATAGTCATCTGAGATGTTACATAGTCCTGTGTTTGGACTCAAAATGTTGAGAATTGAGATGAAGAAGCTTTAATATGTTATAGGAGATAATATTTGAGCATGGGTAAAGAGATATATTGGTTAAAAAGACATATTAAAGGTATTTAAACCTTGTGAAGTGACCTAGACCTAAACATGCGGTGATTTTTAACCTGTTATGCCTTACACAATTAAGTGTGGAGCACAAAGTTCTATGTTTGGAGTCATTTTGAGAAAATTAATATTGAATAAGGGTTATAATCAGTTGAATGAGATACATGACATGAAAAAATACTTGAGGGAGGTTTATTGGTTCTTTGAAACTCATTATAACACAATATATGTAATTTATTAGGCTCTCAAGCCTGTGTAGGAGAAGGGAAATGCTAGATTAGGGTTTTAGAGTTTGAGAGAGTTTTAAATATTATAAAATAATAAAAACTTGTGATCGTTAATAATTTTATGTGATTAAAGTGAAAAAAAATGTTTTGGTTTGATTGGATATCATACAATATGGTTTCTAAACCTATGGGTGTGTTTAAGGGATAATTAGGCCTAATAATAAGATGGGTTACAAATGAAGTGATAACTATATGTGGACCTAGACTTTGAAATTTGACACACACCTAAAGGAATATAAAGGGTGATAATATATGTCTTAATATTCTTAAGGTATAAAATTACACATATGTACAATACGGATTACTTAGAAAAAAGGTTACAAGCCCTAGGATATCAATGTGATCTTGAGGTATGGAATGAGAGTATAGGGATTATTTGATAACTTGAAGAAGGATAGAACATATTTAATAATTTAATATAGGATTATTTATGATAGGAGGTTTATTCCTAATACTTATATGAAGTTTTGGTCCTTGAGACCTATGAAATTTGCCTAATGAAAAGCTAGTCAAGATAGAGAAGAAGTTGTGAAGGGAATGAATTGGATGAGGTAGTCAATGAATGTGATTGTCATGGGAGAAGTAAATAAAATTGAGAGGTGATTCTAAATTTTAAATAAATAGGGCTAAGAGAAGGAGACTAACAAGCATAGTGATCAAATCTAGTGAATCTAGATTGGTGATAGAAGGTTCAAGACAAGCATGACATGCCAATGAGATATTTTTCAAGACCAGGGCCAGATAATGATGTTTTTAAGACTTATCCCCCTTACCTCTACATTAATTATTCTCCTCCACAATCCTATATAAATTCATGTTATGAGTGTGTAACAATGAAAGTGCCTATAATTGAATCTGTAAATGGTGTTATGTGTAATCTGTAATCACTCATGTACACTAGTGAAACATGTATGATATATTGGCTAAAACATGTATAGAATATTGTGCACAACTGAACTTCTGTATGAAAAAAGTATATTTGAGAATGCATAGGTATTGAATTTTTATTTTCTAGAATATTTTACTATTTTTATATTTTTTGCTTATATAAACTAAGAAAGAGAAAGAAGGATACTAACCAATGACTCCCTTAAGATTCTTTCCATAAATAGATCATGTATTTAATAAAAGAATGGTGATATATTAAAAATTAATAGTGTTATGAAACTATGTAGGTTATGTAGAATTTACATATCCATATTTTGTATAATCAATATCATCAAGATCATACCAATTTGGATTTTGTTATAATCATTACCTGGATTTTGCACTTTTGAAATGCCACTCTTTTATTATATTGTATCTTGATATGAATAAGGAACTTCCACATACTGTGTATTTAAATTTTTGATTTCTCCTTTGTAATATGTATTGTGTCATGTGCCTTTAGTGATATGCCATTACTTGTATATGTTTGTATGTTGGCTAAAAGTATGCATTATGTTTGTTGTTATTGCTTTGAAAAAACAATATCTTCTCTTGAAAATATGATCATTGAACTTTCATGTGAAAATGTAACATGTTTTTCATATTTACCCATTATTTCCCCCATTTCTATCATCCAAGATCTTCTTAATTTGGTGTTATATTGTGCCAAACTAGGATATACGTGAAATATTGTTGAACATGTTTTGGGCCCAACTGTGCAAGATAAATTAATAGATATAATAAATGATTTAGATAAAGTAATTGCACAAATGTTCCATATCATATCCAATAAATTTTAAGAGTTTCATGCTACAAACATTCATTTCAATACTTTTATTTATCACCACATTGGTACATTACTTGCCATATATCAGGGGATTAAGAATCAAAGGATCTAGAAAAGATGAACGTTTTTTATTCAAATCCTTTGGAACCACACTTGAAAATGTATATTTTGTAGGTATTTCATGCTTTTGAATATATTTTGTTATAAATCCTCTTTTAATATTCTTTTTTTGTTTATCTTGACTTTGATTTTGTAACTTCTCTTATAGTAATTTCACTTTTTTTCTTTTTTTAACCCATGTTTTTCAAATTGTTCCCTTTCTAATTGTTCTCTTGCATCTTGTGCCTTTTGTACTCTTGATTTTTCATCTTGATCATTTTTTACTCTTACTTTCTCTAATTTAGCTTGTTTAATATTTTTTTTTTCTAATTGGGCATTTTGAACCTTGTCTTGCTCTAAATTATCATTTGGTATCCATTTTTGTAAATTTTTTATTTTGTCACTTATGCTTTAAGAGGTGCACTCATAAGGTGAGTGGGTTGCTTAAATGATGTATCAATGATAGTATCACCACTGTCAATTATCTTTTGTATTTTATACTTCAAATATAAACAATGATTTGTATGATGCCCATGCATTCTTTGATATGTATAATAGTATTTTGATCTCCTTAGAGGATGTAGAGGAGGTAGTTTGATCAAATTATTTCTAATCATTGCCATTAAAATCTCATTGGAACTCTTATTATCCATTTTAATACTTTTTGAATCACTTATTTTAGATGTATGTTATTTTCTTTTCTCATTTTCACATGAAACCTTGTTAGGTACAATAGTGCTAGATGGAGATGCACATACATGATTAATACTAGCATATTCTAAATTCTTTGCACATGTAATCTAATGTTCCAATAATGTGATATTTGCATTGAAAAAATGTTTTTTTATTTTAAAAAAAATCTATTAACTTCCTAATATTAATTATTTGATCATTTATAGATTCACAAACATAAAACTTGGGTGCTTCAGATTGAGCATGCATATGTACACCCTGAATATGATATGTGGCAGATGGAGGGATTTGAGGAAGGATGGGTTGATTAGGTTCATTTTTAAGTATAGGATGGGATACCTTACCTCTTGGTATAATTATATCTTAGACCTAATTATATATAAAGTAGTTATTTGAGGGTTAGGAAGAGGAGGATGAATATCAAATTTAACCTTGCATTGTTTGGTCACCTTGATGTCTAAACCTTTCTTTACCCAATCCAAATAAATGGGCTTGGATGATTGTAAGTTTTAAATCCTAATTTGTCTACCAACTCCTTGCTTAGTAAACATTTTATAAATGAAATTAGATTTTTGATTACCTTTCCATTTACCTTTCCCCTTTTTATTGGATTTGCATTTTTGTTGTGAATTGTTTTGAGAGGTAGATAAAGCCTTTTTCTTGTCCATATATAAGTAGTGATCTTGAGAACAAGCCTCATCTACATCCATAGGCTTGTCCAAGAGGTTTCGTCTCCTAAAATGAATATGGAGTCCACCCATGTACTTCATCAAGAGATCATGATCCACTACATCTTTTCCCATTTGGACAACCTTCTTATGGAACTCGTTGGTGTACTTATGCACACTTTAGCCTTGATTTTGCCAATACATGGACCTCTCTTCCTTATAACAAATAAGATAAAATTACTTATTAACTAGCATCTTAAAATCATCCCACTTAGTAATAAGAGGAAGCTTTTTAACAACTAAATAATGAACATATCTCTCAAACCAAGTCAAATCACGATTGGATAACTTTAACCTTGTAAAATAAATTTATTAGATTTCATTAATCTGATGTAACCTGAAATATACCTCAAGTTAGTCTAACCAATGGTATAGCCTCTTTGTATTCACATCCCCATCATACAGTTGAATTTCAATCTTTATCTCAACCTTGAATGGAGGTGGAGTTGGGTTGGCATGGGACTGCTCTTCCATCCTCTCATGGATTTTGAGAGCATCCTCTGTATTCTATTGTAATGTCTTCATGGAAACACCAATATTATCCATAAGAAGCCCCATGATGGACTCCAACTAGTCAAGCCTACTCATAGAAAGAGAGATATTACCTACTCCTTATTCAATATTTAAAAAACACTCATTTTTTGTTCAAGCATCTTCTTCATCAACATGGACCATACCTATGTAATACCTACTTGAAATAGAACTAGGACACATTGACCACTAGCACTACTAGCTATAGTGATAGGCATAAACTTGTAATGTAGTCAAAACACACACATAAAAATTTAAACTAAACCAACTATAATACTAATCTGATCTATTAGCTTGGTGGATATTCCACTCTAAGCTTCATTAAAATAGATACTAAATAATTAGCTAACTGGCAATTGGTTATATAACTGTATATATTCCTAAACACGCCAAAAAAAGAGATGAATAATTATAGGAAATGAAATGTACAATTTTTTAAACATGAACATGAAGTAAAGTAATGATAAAAACACAAGTTAAACACATAATTTTATCCTTGAGAAACCCAAGGTGGGAAAACTCTAGTGGGTAAGCGAATGCACTCCCATTCCACTATGAAATTTTAATAAGTATACAAGATATTACATGTTATGGCCTTCATGGATATAAATTTCACTACCATCCCATCCATACTCATATAAAATGAATGGTATACACTTATAGAACCTTTTATGTACTCACACATACCTAAACCAATCAATTACAACTAACACCAATGAGAAATTTATGAACCAAGACTCAAACTCACAAAAACTATGTGATCCAATTACACACATCTCACTAAATTTGTCTGATGCCTTCTACCTTTCTCAAACTTGTATTTATGCCCTCTTATATCTTAGAATTCACAAATAATCTCAAATGAGTCATCAGTATAATTGGAACATTTGTAACCATTCAATTCTTCACTTTTTTTAAACTGTGACAAAACCTTCAAGATATATAGGTAGGTAGTTGTGGAACCATCAAGTAAATTATGCAATAACCTACTACATTAACACCAGCAATGTCATTCTTGTCTTCCCATAAATGTGTATGTCATATTTTCATAACCACTCAAGATGATTATGGAACTGTCAATGTGGTTACATAACTGCCACCCTACTAAAAGTAGTGGTTTCATTATATTACAAAACCCCCTTAGATTTGAGAGATGAAAACCAATTTTATGATTAGGATAAGAGTATCTAGATCACCCCTATGTTGATTCTACCACTAAAACACCTCTGAACTAATGTTTTTAATACAAGTTATCTTACAAAAATGTCTTGAAGTTGTGTTTACATATAAGGGGGCATAGTATATACATTTAGTACATATGAATAACTACATCAAGATCCATATTGGGATCAACATAACCACTAGTAGTGGTTTCGTTATATTATAAAAACCCCTTAGATTTGAGAGATGAAAACCAATTGTATGATTAGGAAAAGAGTATATAGATCACCCCTATGTTGATTTTACCACTAAAACACCTTTGAACTAATGTTTTGATTACAAGGTATCTTACACAAGTGTCTTGAAGTCATGTTTACATATAAGTGGGCATAGTATATACATTTAGTACATATTAATAACTACATCAAGATCTATATTGGGATCAACATAACCACTAAGACCATATTAGAAAACTATTATGATCAAAAAAATAATTATTGTTGGTGTGATTGTTTCAAAACCTTGTAAAGGGTAAAGGGGATATTGATGACTTGGGTGGGGTTTCCAAAATGGGTCAATGTGACACAAGACACTATTTATCTTGTAGTAAAATCCTTAGCTATGTAATGGGACTCTTTGATTAGAGGGCCTAATGTTGATAAGGATGTTTTAACCTCTGAAATATTTTATAACAATTTTTATATTAATGAAAATTAAAATTAATTAGGAGGGTTTCTAAGGCTAAGACTTATTCTCTCACTCATAGAAACATGAGTCTATTTATGCTTATGAATATTTTACATACTTTGATTTTTTCATTAGGTAATTTGGTATAAGCCCTTAGAAGATTCAAAATGGAGTGATTGAATCTCCTACCAAAAAACTATTCTAAGAAAATTAAATAAAACTTAGTATGATTGTTTTGGAGACCTAATGTCTAGGAAGTAGGGTACTACTTGTTTTTTATAGGATAACTTATTTTTTATTATATGTTATAATTTATTGCAAAACTTTTTATTAATGGATCTTATTTTATATTTCACTTTGGGGGGGATATCTAGGAGAGATATATTAATAATGAAATAAGACCTAATAATTAAGATAATATCATCATAATTTAATAATTAATAATTGTTATAGTACATAATCCTTTTACCATGCAATTTTTATCCCATAATAATGTAAAATAGTCATTCATATCATCACATATAATATTCAAGATTATTAATTACCCAAAAAGATGTTGGTGTAAGTTGTTATTCACACTAAACTTAAGTTTACTTAGAGTAGATATTATAACCCAAGCTAGATTATTTATAATATTTTTATTTTGTTGGTTTGAAATAGAAATATTATGTCTGGGTAAGGATGTGAATAGTAAACAAGTGACTCACTTGATCAATAGGATTGAAAGGTGAAGTCATCGGGTCAATCAAAGGAAACATTAGATATTTTGGTTTAACCTTATAAAATCCTATAAATACATATTTCTCAAGTTTGTTCCATAATCTGTAGTATTCAAACAAAATCATTTAAGAGAGATTTAGGCTTGTAAAAAGACTTATGTCTACTTGAGAGCAACTAGGCACTTGTATGTTGACTTAAAACAACCTATGAGAATATTGTTTATGTATAGTGTTTCATTTGCTTTTCTCTTCATATCTTTGTTAGGAGTTTTATGCTTGAAAGAAATATCATGTATTATTTTGTATACATGTGTTAGGGATTTTGAGGTTTTCTCAATTGTCTACCTATTTTTAGAACCTCCATCGGATTCTACATGGTATTAAAGTAAGTTTCTTGTATTCTCCAACATTTAATAGAAGAAAAATCTATTTTTGGTTGAAACGTTGCCCCTTTCTCTCTTTCTTTGAAAAAACACTCACTTTTTTCTGTAAACAACCATTATATTTTCAAAAAATGATCTTAGCGGTATTTAGAGTATATTTCAAGGAGTTCTAGATCTTTTTAAATAAAAATTTGTGAGTGTTTTGACTTTATTTTTAAAAATAAATTCAAGGCTCACCTTTTTTCAAAATCTTCTAAAATTTCATATAATTTAAGAAAGTATAAATTCAAGATTTTAGAGAGCTTGATGGGACTAGCCAAACCTATGTGTTTTCATTTATATTTTAATTTTATAAAATTCACATTTTTATAAAAGAGTTATCCTTTTTTTAACAACATATGCATAAAAATAACCATTTTTTCAAGAAAATTTTAAGATTTTCAAGCAATTGGTGGATTCCCTCAACATCACATTTGCACAAAAAGCATGAAATATTGGATTTTTTTATATTTAAAAGAACTTTGAAGTCAAATCGACCTATGGTTGAAGGTTGTCCTAACCTCCACAATCCTTAAAATTTTACTACGACCCTTTTTAAGGTTTTTTGCATAACTCCACCCTCCACCAAGGTCCTATGTGAACCTTTATTGCCCTAAAACTTTGATAAATTTGTTTAACCCTAAATTAGATGTGGATATTACTTGGGTAGATAGGGTTAAGAATAAAGAAATGACAATGCACAAGGGTGATGATCAGATCTACAGTGGATGAATTAAATGCTAAACTTAGATACAACATATACTAAAATATTAAATTGAGATAGACTAAAAATAGAAAGCATAACTATGCTAGATATGAAAATGATAAATAAATAATGTAATTAGTTGGTTATAATGTTGATATATTTCTATATCTAGAATAATTAGGAAACAAATTGGAAGAGGATTCTATAACAGTCACCAAATTTTGGATTGAGTGCCTATGAAGCTATGGACACTAGCGTGAACCTTGGATGTTAGCATCGATGCTACTATCTGAACATAATGCAAGTGTCATATATGGAATACTTGATAGAAAAGGATGAAACCACCTGGATGCTTCTAAGCTTTTCTTTGCCTTCACTCTTGTGTATTCAGATCTGGGTCATGGATTGTTACTCCTCATGAAATGGCAAAACTATAGTTCTTGATCTTTATAGTGACCTTGGGAAAAATGAGTTAGTGGGATCATGGTGTCGAGTCAACCCCAAATACCCCTCTATCAATGCATGTTACCTACATAGTCACTATTTTATAAAGGGCCTCAAATTTATGTAATTCTTCCTTAATGTGTTGCCTTGTGTGTGCACAAGGGTGAAATATGTGGAAAATAAGTACAACAATGACCTAGCTTGTAACTTGGCAAATCGAGCTCTTGGAATAATATTTCAATACTTTATATTTGTAGATGTGTATTCCCTATGACTAATATAGAAATAGAAATACATAGGGAAGCTTTGCTTAATTGAATGTTCTTTGGTATGAATACTAGGTGAGGAATAAATGAGAAGTGATTATGAATATATACCATTCCTATAAATATCTTACATTAAATCACTTAGGCTGACCATTAAGATGTATTTCATTTACAAATTAGATGACTTTAGGGTACTAGACACCTGCATCAGGGTAGGACACTAGTGTCAACACAAGGGTCTGAGATTAATGCTTGTGTCCTAATAGTTAGAAAATAGGTACAAGCTAAGAACTTGTAGGGGTATAAGATAATCATAATTTAAGCATTTTGGGAAAGATATAAGTTTTGGATCATCAACATAAGACTATTTAAACCAAGAGATAGGCCAAGGGGCATAAAATAGAACAGATACAATACTTATAAAAGTAAGAAAGGTCCAAAACTAAGAAGAACAACCAAGGTCTAAGTTTTCCAAGTGTAAAAGACTGAGGTCATATATAATTCATAAATATAATTTACATTTACTCCCCCCTTTACTCTAGTAATTAAATTTTTGGTTTATAAGAGAAGAAATGTGTACCTGGGTGTGTATAACACACCTTGCCTTTGTGTGAACCTAACTTGAGTGTTTTGATAGTGATTGATTTGCAATCAAGAGTAAGTTATAATATATAATTAGTGCACATAATCTAAAATTGAAAGCATTAAAAGTATTAAAATTAAAAGAGCAAGGTTTAGGAGTACACATATGTATTGATGCAACTACCTTGTCTATTAGCAAGTTGATTTGAAAATATGTATCATTGTAAGGCTCTAAAACTGAGATTAAGAAAATATATATAAATCTATAAAGTGTATTTATTAATATGGATAGAGAGATATTATAAGGCACATGCCCCCAACCTTAGATAAAATGATTTATCACATAAGAGTTGATATTAGCTCAACCGTGTAACCAATCATACTTATAACCCAGTGAGCATGAGTGAACAAATTCAACCCATACCATATATTTGGTGAGAAAGGATGATGTAATTAAGTCCAACCTATAAACTTGGAAATAGTGAGTAATTTAATCACCTCAACCATATCAAAATCAAACCAATTATTGTAGTAGATTGGCTCAATATAGTATGTAACAGTCCAATTTGGTGGGTGATAATAGTCCATAAAAGAGTTTTAAAATCTGAAATTGATTTGAATTTTGAAATATTAGGCTCACATTGAATAGCATATGCACCTTAGATATGTCTTATGTTGAAACTATGTATAATAATAGTAATAATGTATAGAATTTTACCACAAATGTGTATCTAAATCATATGACTATGTGCTTTGGCCAATCTAGAATTCTACAAAAGTATGGATAGCATGTTACCATAACATGCCCCCACTATATAAGGAGAAATCTAAAAATTGATATAAGTGTCATTATGGAGGACATGTTTCAAATCATTCCCCCACTAAATTTGGGTTTGTCAAATACTGAATAAGTGTGGAGAACATATTTCTAAAGCATGCCCCCATTTAATCTAAAAATTATGCCAAATGTGGAGAACATGGCTCTATGACATGCCCCCACTAATATACCCCCATTTGAGGTGAGGGAAGATAATAAAATGATAATTACCTCACCTCAAAAGGAGAAGACAACTAAATAATTTATGAATGGAACCATGTACCATATAGAATACCATGTCTAGGTAAATGTACCATTGAAACACATAGAACAATGTGATCACATGAAGGCCTAAGATGCATGATAAATATCATGGTAATGTTTAGATAACAATAGGACAAACTCAACAATCAAACAAGCACACATACAAGAGCACTCAAAAGTAAGTCAACATATAATGGTCCTAGGAGACCACAAATAATGGGCATATTCAATTATTGCACAATTAAAGGGACATGACTTAGTAAAATTTCCACATAAGTAAGAATGACATGTTCAAATGTCCATACAAAAAGCAATGACATATTTAAATTTAAATTAAAGCACATGTAGGCATAGGGGCTATAAATAAAAGAGCATATTCAAATGCTCGAAAAAGTATGACAATATCAAGGTAAGACACTCAAGGAAGTGCATAAAGGAAAGCATAAACAACCAGTATAAACATGTCATAGTATTCCATGGATCAAATGTGTTAGCAATGTAATAACCCCTCAAGTTGTACTTAGAATAATGCAATATTTTTATTTTAAATAATTGACTTAACATTCATTCTAAATAATAATACATTGCAACATATATAAACTATAACTTAGAACAATAGTATTTCTAAATTCAAATATTGAATACAATAATTATGTTAGGTTAAATTAAAACCCAGATTTATCTCCAAATCACATACAAGAGAAACTATGAAACAAATTAAATAAACATAAACATGCACAAAATAAGAGACACAAAATTTAACATGGTTCATCCAAGATGGGCTACATCCACCAAACTTGTCCAGTATATTATTTCTATCAATACAAGGGAGAAACAAATCCTATAACAAACTTTGTTACACCTCTCTACCTTTTCTGCCTCCACTCTATGTGTAATCTATTTCATTTTTTATCTCATCCATGTAACAATACATTTTAGGGTAAAAAATACCTAAACATAACCTTTACCATCAGATCTGGAAACCCTTAATCAATGGCTCAGATTGACTATGAAATTAAAATTTTACGAAGTAATTTTAATAAAAAAATTTGCACCCCACAGACCCCACAAGGGGGGTTACCCCCTTTCAATCCCCCACACCATCGGGGATACAAATAATGGGATCTAAAACCTGACTGAAATAACATCAAAATTTTAACCTATGATCTTGAAAGACAATCAGGATCCAAACCTAATAAATTATCTTATACAACTCTAAGGAAAGTAAATATAATAAGACACAACTATGGTTGGTCTACTAATACAACAATTATTTTTCAAATATAACAAGTATATATTACAATTACATTCCCTTCAATCATTTAACCTAATATAATAAATAAATACCAAGCACTCTAGAGCTCAATTTGAACCACTCATGTATCGTTGATAATCTCAAGTGTTGTCTCTAGGTAAGTACTATAGTAGGGAAAGAAGCATCATTTGAGCACTTTTCCACACCAACCATGGATCAACGATCCCTCACACAATCCCCTATCAAGGAATGACCCTCTCTTCATTGATAGGTAGATAAAATAGTACGAGAATCCAGAGAGGCATGCTAGTACCCCATGTTCTATAAGATTTCTACTACATGAGGTGTATCATAAAGAAAATACATGTCTAACATGATATCACACAACATGAAAATTAGATATATAAAATGATAATATATATCTAATATTACTTTGGCTAAAGTTTTCATATAACATACAATCATCTAGATTGGTCAATTTCATAACACACCACTTGATCATATTATCTACATCCAACATTGATGGTGCTACCTATGCTACTGGAGTCCATCTCACTACCTATTAGCATCATCAATGTGAAATCTATAATAAACATAGATAACATAGTATAAAACTTAAAGATTCATTCAGATTTTTCCCTATAATAGGAATAAAACAATCTTAAATATTCATATTATTACATCCTCATAGCAATCATATCACATTACATGTTATATATAGGAGTAATCAAAGTATACTTTTATTCCATCAATGCATGATTGAATCATACATAAATATTTAGCTCATAGAGGAAATAATGCCTACAATTTATAGATACCATAAGTAACATTCATATTAAACTATAGTTTCTCAACTACTATAATAAGATCCATACAACTACACCCCATCATATCCCATATTATCATAGTCTAGTGTTCTAAGACATAACTATTAGTTTTCTCCTAGTCAGTCATACCAAGTAGTCATAAATACATGGAATTATAAGCTTTTATTCGTGTAAATATATACAACAAAGCAATTCATACAAATACATAAAATTCTAACCCAAAATTAGTTTAGTCTCTCAAGGTTATATGCACACATACATAATGTCATATTAGTTGTTTCAAAACATACTATTCAAGTAATAACCAACACATACATTTAATCAGTCGATGTAGATGAGAGTCTAGACATACAACTATAGTGTGTACCATCTAGGCATATATATTTAAGCTAAAGTATTCTATGATATCCCATAATATCATAGCTCATTGTGCTAGAGCACCCTACTAAAACATGAATAATTAACCTTACACTATAATTATTAAACAAGCAAGCACAGGACTATACCACTCGAGTATACCCTAGTTTATACTACATAATAATAATCAGATGAAAACATAATCTCTAGGCACACATCACAATGCACTAATTTATTCAAGTAATGTCTAAACACTTACTCGTAAAATACTCTAATAGATATACTTCATACAAGTTTTTATCTTTACATGACACTATAGAATTTGACCATGTTGACATGTTGCATAACACTTTTGTGCTTACAAAAATACTACTTGACTCTATAAGCGTTCTAAGAAAATCCATGGTATAGATGTAGATCATATAATTATATACATCTAGGATAAAGTATTAATCAAATAAGAATATGATAATATTACCATATAAATATCTTTGTTATAGATTACCCAAATCATAGTGTTATATAACTCTAAGCACAGTCATCATATGTAAATGGCTTATAAGGATAAATAGTCACATCAAACCATTGATTGACTAAAGCTCATTAATTCATTTAATACATATTAGAGGATGAAAATAAGCATGTTGAAAAGTCATTATTGACATCATCATCATCATGAGAACACAACATAATCTAAAATGGATTATCTTCATTTATGGTTCTGATCATGATATAACAACAAATATAATAGAGATATCTTAATAACACAAGGAAACTATAATTAGAAGGTATAAATATGATGGTTGGCCTCAACATTCAAGGCATATATTACCTTCATAATTTTTAATTTATATGATCTAGTCCAGTATTCTAAAGGGAAGTTATGAGTATGACATTATATTAATGAACACATGATTTATTTATTAAAAGTAGCTATTTATGATGCTAAAAGTAGTTGTGTTTATTTATCACCATGATTTAATTCTTTATCACAACATTTAATATATAAAACTTAACATTCCACCATATAAAACTCAGTTGATCATAAATCAACATGCAGTGTTTTATTTTATTTTACCTCGGTATTTATTTTCCTTAAACTCAGCATTTTTATTTTAATCTCAACTTGTATTTCTATACACAATGATTTCATCATTATGGCATAGCTATCTATTAGCATTATCATTCAGTGTTTTCATTTATATAATGGCATTTTAAATTTGTATTGGGTGTTTCAATCCATATGCTCAGTGTTTCAATTCCCATGCCCAGTGTTTCAATTAAATGATGCCACATTTTCAAACATTTACTTAGTATTTTTTAATTAAATACACAACCATATAAAATATATACACAACGTCATCAAATATATATACATTACATTTTATTTACAGTGCTCCTTTTATATATATTACGTTTCATATAAATATAACCTCAGCATTTTATATATATGACAAAGTGCTTATTACAAGGTTATTCAATGATGTATGTATAATTTTAAGATGGTATTCAAATAGTAATTCGTAGTCCAAAATTATATTGACCTAACATTTCAATATGTATAATGCTCTCTATTTTTATTAAAACATAATACGTCTGATATTGAATTATGACTTATTATGTAAAATTGTTGCAATCATAATTCTGCCTATTAAAACATATATTAATATTATAAACATAGGATTGCGTTTTTCCACATAATTATTTTATGATATATATTTATTTTATTTAAATAGAATCAAATCTCTTCGCTTTACTATTTCTAGATGATCATGCAAGCTACTAATTGGAGAATACCCTATTTGTTGAAGGACTTGAACAAATTTTGCATTATGTAATAGCTAAGGTATATACATACATGTATTTAGAACATTATACAAAGCTCCAAAATCATCTAGGAAGATTACAAAACCCTATCAAAAAATATATTTAAATTAGATGTTGCCCTAACATATGTTTAAATTGCAGTCTTATTTCTACTAGCATTCTAAAATTAGTGAGATGCAGACCAATTAAAATATAAATTAATCCAAAAAATATAAGATGAAACCTATAATTTGGAGTTGTTTCCCATAATACTCTATAAAACCATACACAAAAATATAATTTACTAAAACAACCTTGTTTAAATTTGCTTGGAAAGAATATACTTGGCTATCTCTTGCTCTCTCCAACTCTCTAAATCCCCCTACCTGCTCCTTCTCTCTCTATGTCTCTATGTATTTTTTTAAATTTTAATAGGATTAATTTATAGAACTAATCCTCTCTTTATCTATTATGCCATTCACTTTGCATGCATTTACTCTTTCGGTTTGCCATCCATGTGTAGCATTCTTTTATTAATTTAAATTTCTTAACTAATATTTAATCTCTCAATTTGTTCCACAATATGACACTTTTCTCAAGTTATCTAAAATAATAGACTAAGTTGACCAAATTAAATAAAGATATCTAAATTTATCTTCTAATGCAATTTCATGCATGCTTTAAAAGACAGCTTAATTTGTCTTTACTCATCATTAGTTCATTAGGATAACTCAAGCTCTTGAAAGTAAATAAATAAAGGTAATTGTTTATTAAGAAATGGATAAATAGTTTTCTAATTGTTTTCAAAATAAGATAACTAAATAATTAACTATTATTCTCATGTAGCAATTAATTATCTAATTCTTGAATTATTCTTGAAAATCAAGATATTTAAATTAAAAGAATCTAATGCATGTTAAAAACTAAATTTACATGCTAATATAATCACATACAAGATTTCCTTAATTACGTAGTAGCATTTAAAACATATAATATTTTTAAATCTAATGTGCATGTGTCTAGGGTCACTAGCAATTCCTCTATCACAATCCAATCATCCCATCTAGCCCATCCTCTCTGATGATGCTCTCCCTCGTCAAGCTCTGAGGGTAGGATCTCTCCTGCATCCACCTCACAACAAGTAGGTAGTTAGTTTGAGTCATCATAAATATCAACCAATGATGTAAAAATAATAAATATACATCCTCAATGTATAGAATAATAAAATATAGCTATCACATTATGTATATTAATTGACAATATTACTACTCCATTATAGTATATGTCAAAATGCTCAAATCAAAGTAATTATAATTAGTTAATAACCATACTAATCCATGGATTTAAAGGTTATAAATCATAGGATAGAAATTGGGATGTGACAAGCAAAAAATGTCTAGTGCATAGCATATCAACTACCCTATGAAAGATATAATCATGTATAAAGGCATGTGTAAGTACGTATAAGTTCAAACATGATAATGAAAAGTGATCATCGAACTATATAACCTATGTATATCAAGATCAAAGAAGTGGATGCCCCCAATGTCCACATGACACGAGTAGAGAGAAGGCCCAACATCTGAAATAGGAATAGATCATATATTTGTGTATGTCTATATTACACTTAAGTATAATCATGACACACATGTTTATGTATAAGTAATTGATATGTCATCCATCAACATGGAACTAACACATAGATGCCAATAAGCCAATAAAATATGTTTATGTTTAAAATATTTTTTGATTTTTGTATTTTTTTTTGTGGGAGGTATTTTTGGAATATATGAAGAGGAAAGATCATCCTATCAAGTATTGTCTACCTAGTAAAGGGATTGCCTATTGCTTACCCTTTTATGGTGGATTAAACTTAGTAGGTTTGATAATTAATTGCCTAGGTACAATTTTTTCTTGTTTAAGACGATGCTCATATGGAATTATAGAAACTATAATTACCCAATTGACATGAATGTGTTTAACACGCCCATGCACTATATAAGATACTGCTCAAAGTGTAAGGATCCAAAGTCTTCCCAATAACATATCAAAGTTTTACATGGAAGGTGTAACTGAAAAGATAGTAACCACATGTGTTGGATCAACTTGTAAAGGTAAGTCAATCTCACCAAGAACCTTCTAGGAGGTCCCATTGAATTCTCTAACTAATCTAGTAGAAGGATGCAAATCATGATAAGTATAACCCAGATGCACAAGTAATGTAATGGTATAAATACTTTTACTTATGCCATTATCAATCATAACATAGTGTATAGGCTAGCAATCAAGTAATGCTTGAATGAATAAAGAATGAAGATTAAAGTCATCATCCTTAACCTCATTGTCATCAAAAGTAATATAAATTCTTTGAACCATAGGAGGAGTATGTCATGTATAGGTACCAATAATCCCATCCAATAGGTGTTCATAATGTGAGGGAGGAGGATGTCTATTATATGCCATTTGTACTTTTGGATCCTTCTTAAACTGATCTTACAAAGGATTGTTAAATATTTTTTATTTCTAGTGATCACTAGGTTGTGAACTTGATTCCTTGGGAGAATCATCAAATGTAATATTTTGGTCATCAATGAGATCTTAGATCTTATGCTTCAAAGTAAAGCATTTATTTGTAGAATGCCCAAATCCTTGATGATAATCATAATAAGCATTTTCATCATATCATTTGGGTAGAGGATGACTCATATCAACCTCTATAATATGAGTGAGAGATATAAGATTACACTCTATTAACCATGGGAGTAATGAAGCTAGAGACTCCGGTAAATGTAAAAACTATATCCTCGTTACATTAGATAAAAAAAGCTGATTAAATTGTTATGACATTGTGTTAACCATTGTGATTGATTATTTTTTAGGCTCAGGAGCTTATACCTTATAACTTGGTTTGATTGTAAACTTGGTATTGTATGTAGATGTAGTTGATTTGTTTATTGCATACTTCAGCCTATTCAATGAAATAAGCTTCATTTCATGGTCTTGTACAACATGGCATAAGTCATCAAAAGATTTTAACTTCTTGAAAATGATAGACTAATGTAAAGGAGAAAGCAAACTTTGCTTGAATATGTCTTTTAACTCTTTATCACCATAGGATTAGTCATTTTAGCTAACATTGTCTTGTACCTCAAGATATATTTATTGATAGGTTCATTTGTTCTTTTTTTATTTTGGCACTTTGAGCATAGTAAACCTTTTCAAAAATATTAATGGAAAATTTTACTAAAAATTGATTTGTAAGAGGTTTGAATGTTTTCACAAATTGGAGCAGTAAATATTACAACCACCTCAAAACATGTTCCTTGAGGCTTTTTGGGAATCATTTGGTAAAAATTTCATCATTGGATGCATAGTCAAGGCATGTCATATAAAAGGATAGAAGATGCTCTTTAGGATCACCTTTGCCATCATAAAATGTGAACTTAGGTGCAATAAAACCAGTTAGTAAGGGGTGCAAAGATATCTCAGGTGTAATTAGATTATATAACACATCTTTTGAATAAATAGTATGAGTAGACTGTATTACCTTTTTTTAATTTTTATAACCTTGATCTCCAAGATCTTTATAACTTGAAGTAGAGTTTGAACTATAGACCCATTGGGATTTGGATTAGCAAGCTAAGTAGTCACCAAAGGGGATGTAAACATGGGTTGAATAGGCATAAAAACTGGTATTTGAGTTGAAGTTGTTGGTAATTCCATGGTAGATGTAAGAATAGTATTCTAGTTTTTAGGAAACAAAAGTTTAAAAACATAACTCATGCCTCTACTAGATGTAGGAATCGATGAAGTATCTAAGGGGAGGGATGTTTCAACTATAACTTTTGATTTTTTGGTTTCTAATATAGTTATGAGGATATCATCAAGGTCCTCAGGGTTTTAACAAATACACTCTCAAAACAAAGCAAGAGATTTTACTTGATCTTGATCTATTTGTTCATGTGCATTGTTATCATTGGATTCATGGTTTTCATTATCATAATCTTTAGTTATAACCACATCATCAATATTGTGATCATTCTAAACATAGGCATCATTATGGACCATAGGATTAAGCTCTTCATTAGTTTGAGACATCTTAGGTGGTAGGAGAGGAAGTTAAATGTGTTCAATAGGTACACCACCTAATCTAGGGCTACACCTAGGTTGCATACAAAATAATGCAAATAGTAATTTAAAAAAGATAGTAATCTAAAACCCTAGGAATCAAAAAAATTGCATTCACACAAGTTAGGTTCATCAAATGTTTAACCCTAAAATAAATGTGGATCCTACTTGGGTAGATAGGGTTAAGAATATAGAAATGATAATACACAAGGGTGATAATCAGATCTACAACATGATAATTAAATGTTAAACTAAAATACAATATATGTTGAATTTATTGAATTGAGATAAACTAAAAATAGAAGTAGAACTATGTTAGATATGTAAATGACAAAGCAACATAGTTTTGGATCTGGAATCGGCAAGAAGTAAATTGGAATAGGATTCTAAAATAGTCACCAAATTCTGTATTGAATGTATCTAGATATGCAGAAACTAGCATCATCATTGGATGTTAGCATCAATGTTACTATGTGAACCAGACATAGGTTTCCTATATGAAATACTTACTGGAAAAGGATGTGATACCTGCTGGAAAAGGATGTGACCACTTGGATGATTCTAGGTCTGTCTTCACCTTCGTTTTAGTGCATTAAGATCTGGGTCATGGATTATCACTCCTCATAAAATGATAAAACCCTAGGTCTTCATATTCATAGTGACCTTGGAAAAAATGGGTTAATGAGCTCATAGTGTCGAGCTAACCCCAAAGACCCCTCTGCCAATGGGTGTTTCTTACATATCCACTACTTTAAAGAGGGCCTCAGACTAATGTATTTATTTAGTAATGTGTTGGGTTGTGTGTTCATAAGGGTGAAATATGTGGAAAATAACTACCAAAATGACCTATCTTGTAACTTGTCAATCAGGATCTTACGTTACTCCTTCAATTATTTATACCTATATATGTGTAGTCCCTATGACTGATATGGAAATAAGACTTAATAGGGAAGCTTTGCTCAATTGAATTCTCTTTGGTATAAATTATAGGTGATGAATGAATGAGGAATGATTATGAATATATATCACTCCTATCAGGAAATATCTAGCATTAAATCACTTAGGCCAACCACTAGGATATGTTTCATTTACAAATTATATAAATTTAGGGCACTAGACACTAGCGTCAATGTAGGGGTCTAGGACTGACACCTGCATCCTAGTAGTTAGAAAAGAAGTATAGACTTGGAACTTGTAGGGGCATAAGATAAGTTTATTTTAAGCATTTTAGACAAGATATAAGGTCTGGATCATCAACATAAGACTGGTGGGACCAAGAGATAAGCAAAGGGGCAAAACATAGAGCAGATGTAAGACTTCCAAAAGTGGGAAAGGTCCAGAACTAAGAGGAACAACTAAGGTATGAGTTTTCCAAGTGTACAAGATTGAGGTGCTATATAATTCATAAATATCATCTACAAGGTTATTTTTTTGACTCATAGCTTAAAATCATGTTCCATTTTTTAAAAAAGCATAATTTTTTAGATGATTTTAAATCTATAATCATATTTTAGTGATATTTTACATAAATGGTGTTTTTTGTATTTCCCATTTTTAGTTAAATTTATAAGTTTTTTTTTAATTGCATTTTATAAGCATTTTTAGGTGGCAAGACTTGTCATAACACACAAAATTACAAATTGCTACTCTGGGGGGACACATATTTTTTAACGCATGTTTTCATGCCTTGGTTGTATTGGGGACTTTTTTTGGTATTATATTGTTTGTGCCATATTTTTGGACTCTTGTTAAGACTCTCCTAAGGCTTGTATCGAGATCATTCATAGGGCATCTTAGTAAGCTCTTATGGCATTTCCTTTTTCTTGTGTGTGAACAAATCTAGGCACTTTTTTGGTTTCTTTTGCACTACTCTATTTTTTATTGGTTCACATTGATGGAGGGCACACATGAATACCTAATCCTCTACATTAAGAGATATTTTATCACAAAAACTACAGGGCTAAAAAATATAACCTCCTTTATAGTAAAGTTTATGCACATATACACCTATTTAATGATGGTATGAGTATGTGCTTGCATATATTTTATCACAAAAACTACAGGGCTAAAAAATATAACCTCCTTTATAGTAAAGTTTATGCACATATACACCTATTTAATGATGGTATGAGTATGTGCTTGCATAATTTGTGAGTGTGGCTTATTTTTCATTTCCTCAATGCTTTTTGGTGAGTTATCTTTTTTTGCATTGTTCATCTAAGTGATGGATTTTCCCATCCATGCATGAAGTTATATTTGAATGATGACTAGCACCTTCTTTGTTAGAGTTTTATTCTATATAAGAGTTAGATTCCTTTAACATCATCCTTATATTTTATTCATGCAACACCCTAGTTCAACATCACGGTAGGGATATTGAACATTGTGTACTACTAATTTGGTTTGATGCACCATTTCTTGGTAGTTTTTAGTGATGGATCAACATATCCATGCCTTGTTTATAATTTGAATTATGGAGCATCCATTCATATGTATTAATATCTTAGCACTTTCAATGATAGATTGGCCCATCTATGCCTCTTTTACAACTTTGAATGATAGAATTTCCCATTCATGGAGATATCTTGTCTCATTTTAGTCATTTTATGGATATACACAACTTCATTATCATTGCTTCTAAATATTTGACACTATTAACAACATTATTATCTCCTTAAATGACTTAGATGCCTTTATGGCACTAGACACATGTGTTAGGGTGGGACACTAGTGTCGATATAGGGGTCTATGACTGATGCTTATGTCCTGGTAGTTAGAAAATAAGTACAAACTTAGAACTTGATGGGGCATAAGATAAGCATATTTTAAGAATTCTAGGGAAGATAGAAGGTCTAGGTCATCAACATAAGACTGGTCCAACCAAAAGATAGGCCAAAGGGCATAAAATAGAGTAGATGCAAGACTTCTAAAAGCAAGAAAGGTCCAAAACTAATAGGAACAACTAAGGTCTGAGTTTTCCAAGTGTATAAGACTGAGGTGCTATATAATTCATAAATATCATCTGCAAGGTTATCTTTTTTGACTCGTAGCTTAAAATCATGTTCATTTTTTTTTAAAAGCAGAATTCTTGAGATGATTCTAAATCCATAATCATATTTTAATGATATTTTACTCAAATAGTGTTTTGTTTTTATTTCCTATTTTTAGTTAGATTTATATAAGATTTTTTTTTAATTACATTTTTATAATCAGTTTTGGGTGGCAAGACTTGTCATAACACATAAAATTACACAGTGCCACTCTAGGGGGTCACATTTATCAACACATGTTTTCATGCCTTGGTTGTATTGGGGAATTTTTTGATACTATATTGTTTGTGCTAAGTTTGTGGACTCTTATTAACACTCTCTTCAGGCTAGTATCAAGCTCCTTCATAGGGCATATTAGTAAGCTCTTATGGCATTGCCTTTTTATTGTGTGTGCATAAATCTAGGCACATTTTTGGTTTCTTTTGCACTGCTCTATTTTTTGGTTGTTTCATATTGCTCAAGGGCACACATGAACACCTAGTCCTCTACATTAAGAGATATTTTATCACAAAAACTACAGGGCCAAAAAATATATCCTCCTTTCTAGTATCGTTTATGCACATATACAACTATTCATTGATGGTATGAGTCTATATGTGCTTAATTTGTGAGTGTGCCTTATTTTTCATTTCCTCGATGCTTCTTGGTGAGTTATCCTTATTTGCAATGTTTGTCTAAGTGATGGATTTTTCCCTTCCATGTATGAAGTTATGTTTTGATGATTACTAGCACCTTCTTTGTTGAAGTTTTATCCTACATGAGAGTTAGATTCCTTTAACATCATCCTTATATTTTCTTCATGTAACACCCTAGTTTAACATCATGATAGGGATATTGATCATTAAGTACTACTACTTTTTTTGATGCACCATTTCTTGGTAGTTTTCAATGATGGATCAACATATCCATGACTTGTTTATAGTTTGAGTGATGGAGCCATCCATCCATATGTATTATTATCTTGGCACTTCCAATGATGGATTGGCCATCCATGCCTCTTTTATAGCTTTGAGTGATAGAATTTATCATTCATGGAGATATATTATCAGAGTTGTTGCCAGGGTCTGAATAACGTGAATGCAATGGTCAAGTGATCACACGAGACAAAGCTGGTGCACACCACAAAAAAGCTAAAGTAAATTGAAAACACTAAAAGAGATAATTTGCAAAAGGAAAATAGGAGCAAAATCCAATATTCGATTAACTTAAGATGGCCAAAGTGAAGAATACATATAGGAGAGCATATAAGTAACTCCTCCACAAAAGGTGGTCAAAGCACCCCAAGAATAGACTGTAACTCCTCCAAGAAAGGTGGTGACAAGGTGCTAAGAATAGAGAAGTAACTCTCATACCCGGAATAGCCGGTCAAAGGAGTTACTTATGACATTCTTATGACACCTATGACACATCTATGACACACATCTCCACATAAGCTAGCCTATCCCACGAATGTAGGAAAACTCCATGTATGCACAAATATATAATATTCCCTAATTAAATAATAGGGAAATATAAAAACCTACACTAACACCCCCCCATAAGCGCAACTTAGGTGGGCAGTGTGGAAATATAAAATGGGTCCCGATAACTAGGCCTGATGAGGTACCCATGTACAAATGTAATCTCCCATAAGATAGAGAAAAGGAGAAAACTCAGGAAAAAAATCTCTCCCAAAAGAAAGACATAAAAGAAATGAAGAGGCTAGTGGGCCCCCCCAAAGATGATGTTGCTGCAGATGTGGACCACACCCCAAGAAGAGCTCGTAGATGAATGAACTTGCTCTCAATGAAAGGTTTGGTGAAGATGTCTGCAACTTGCTCTGAAGACTGGCAAAATATCAAGTCAATGACCTGACTATGAATAAGCTCCCAAATGAAGTGCACATGAATCTCCATGTGCTTGGTCCACTGGTGTTGAACCAAATTCTTACAAATTTGGATGGTACTCTGGTTGTCACAAAAAATGATGGTGGGCTACCTGATAGGAATGCCAAACTCAAAAAGAATCCCCTGAAGCCAAATAGCCTCAGTAGCTACATTAATAGCTCCCCTGTACTCTGCCTCTATGGATGATATAGCAATAGCATTCTACTTCTTGCTAGACCAACTGATAGGACTAAAACCTAGAGAGAAACTATAACTAGAAGTGGACTTGTGAGTCTGTGAATTGCCAGCCCAGTCTAAATCTATATATCCAACCGAGTCAACCTCTATGCCAAATCTATAATGAATCTCATATCTATGTGAACTCTATATGTAATGCAAGATCCTCTTAGCTACTTTCCAATGCAGCTCATGAGGTTCTTGCATAAATCTGGAGACAAGTCCTATTGCATATGATATGCCGGGCCTGGTGTGAGTCAAGTAGATGAGACTACCAACAAGTTGTCGATACCGAGTGGCATCAACCAATGGTGAAGAATAGTCAGCCTCAAGCTTGACTCCTGATAGAAAAGGAGTCAGAGATGGCTTGCAATTAGCCATGTGAAACTGAGCCAATAAGTCAAGAGCATACTTAGGTTGTGCAAGAGAAATCCCTAAATCTGACTGTGAGATCTCAATACCAAGGAAGTAGTGCAACAAACTCAAGTCTATCATGTCAAATCTACCCTGGAAAGATGCCTTCACTGTTGCAATAGCTGATGAAGAACTCTCGGTGATCAAAAGGTCACCAAAATTAGGAGCGAATCATCCTGCCATAAGAAGTAGACATTGGGGTCAGAATGGCACCTAGTGAAACCCGCTGTGAGAAGGAAGGAATCTATCTTGGCATACTAAGATTGAGGGGCCTATTTGAGGCCATAGATATATTTCCCAAGTTTGCATACTAAGGAAGAATCTTGAACAAATCCTGGCAGCTGCTCCATGTAGATCTCCTCCTCTAGGTCTCCATGAAGAAAGGCACTCTTCACATCCATCTAGTGCACATCCCAACCATGTGTTGCGGCAATAGCTAAAGTGAGTCAGATAGAAGTCATCTTTGTAATGGGTGCAAAGGTCTCTAAGTAGTCAATGCCTACCACCTATGAAAATCCCTTAGCGACCAGTCGTGCCTTGTATTTATCAATCGACCCATCTGCTGCAAAATTGGTTCGATATATCCACCTACATCGAACCATCTTCCTTCCCTTAGGAAGTGAAGTCAAGTCCCAAGTGTGATGTTTGATTAAGGAAGAATATTCTTCCTCCATAGTATTATCCCACTCAGGTACCCCCGATGCCTCTCAAAAAGTCTATGGATCTAAAACTAAAGTAAAAAAGGCATGTGGATCTCTCTAATAATCCCCCCTAGTGTGTCTGTCATCTGTAGGATCTCCTGCCCAAGTGCCAGCACTCTCAAGTGTTTGTCTGGCCCAAAGTGGCCTAAAATTGGGTGAGTCAGGTGCTAACTCCTCATCCTCTAACTAACTAGAGGTGGATGACTCTGCAGTACTATCCTCACTTTCTGAACTCAAAGAAGAAGATGATGTCTCTAGCTCAAAAATCTGTTGTGGCTTATCTAAATCTGAGGAATCATCATGAAGAAGTAGATCCGATGAGAGAGAAGTGCCAAGTGTTGAGTCTCTAGGACTCTCCTGAAAGTGGACACTTCTCTCAATGAACAAATCATGAGTGGTCAGATCTAGAAGGCGATACCCCTTAACACCATCAAGATATCCTACAAAGATGCAAGGCTTGGACTGACATTCCATAGCTTTGCATTTTTTCTTCAGTATGCAGACCATGGTTCGGGATTTGAAAACCCTAAGGTGCTCAACATTAGGTTTCCTTTTATGCCAAGATTCAAAGGATGTTATCCCTTTTAAAGCTTTGTGAGGAACCCTATTTTGAATGTAGCAAGCACAATTGATGGCTTCGGCCCAGTACTGTGGTGCTAAGGATTTGGAGTGAATCATACAATTACCCATCTCTTTCAAGAACCTATTTTTGATTTTTTCAACCCCATTCTATGAATAATTGTAACTGACTGTGCACTACAAATCAATCCCCTCTATGGTGCAAAACTGCTCAAACTTGTTGCTGACATACTCCCCTCCATTATCAGTTTGAAGAACCTTGATGGATTTCTCACTCTATTTCTCAACAATAACCTTGAAGTCTATAAAATTTTCAAACACTTTAGACTTTTGTTTCAGAAAATATATCCAAGTGTACCTATAGAAATCATCAATGAAAGTGAGGATGTACTTGGCCCTTGTGAAAGATGGTTTGGGAAAGGGTCCCGATACATCACTGTAGACTAACTCCAAAGGTTTTGAAGCCCTCCAAGCTTTTCCTTTGTCAAATTTTGCTTTGGGATGATTCCCAAGGGAGCACCCCTTGCAAAGTCCTTTTGAGAATTGGACACGAGGCAAGCCAATGACCATGTCATGTTTGTAAAGTTGCTCAAGGTAGCAGTAGTTAAGGTGGCCAAACCGCTCATTCCATAATTTGCTAACTCCATCTGAATGAGTCAGCAATGTTGTTGGAGAAGAATCAAGTGCAAAATGTGAGAAGGTGTATAACCTTGCTTAGTGATCTACCCTACCCACTGCCACTATAGTATCACTATGCAACTCCCTGATAGCCACTGAATCTGGTGAAAACTCAACTCTCATGCCCCGACCAATGTGAGTGATTTGGTACACTGATAGGAGATTGGTTGAAAGAGAAAGAACACTTAAAACATTATTGAATGTTCCTCCTTCCATTTCAGCTGACCCTCTCCTTGTAATGGAAACTAATGTGTCATCACCCAAACTAATTGAAGTCATGCTACAAGGCTCTTAAGATAAAAATTCAACTAGGGAAGAGCCCATGTGGTGAGAAGCACCCGAGTCAATTGTTAGCGTGTGGAGCTAAAAGCTTCACCTTGATGCAAATAGAAGGAGGATGCTGAGTATGCAGTCACCAGCGTCGATAGGCCATAACTGATGTCGATCAGGGATCAGTGTATAGCAACTGACATTAGCAGGGATCGGCTGGCGTCGGTCACCTCTAGGCAGATAGGGACCGACGTCGGTCGCCTGTGGCGGTTCCAGAACTGTTGTTGACGAACAGTCAGTTAAGTGAACGAAAAGTTTGCATGATGAAGACTACTTCGAGTCTTGAGTCGCTTGTCTAAATTAGTATGTGCATGAGATCTATATAATAGACTCATGGGTTGTATTTTTAAGTGTAGAACTCAGGTGTAGAACTTGGAGAGTTCTTCCCATGGTAGAATCAAGTAGGATTCTTCATGTATGTAAGATCAGGTTTGATATGCAGGGTGTTACAGGATCATGGTGGAGATCTACATGTGATAAGTAAGATCAGGTTGGTCTGCAGGGGTGTGTGTATGCGAGGGTCAAAAGGAGATCGGCAAGGGAGCAAGATCTAAGGTGACAGCAATACATCAAGGAGCAGGATCATGGTTAGATCTACTTGGAGTACCGGTTCGTACTCGGTTGTATAGGCAGTACAATGAGGTGAACAACAGCTTGTGTTAGTTGTGTGTTGTGACCTATTGAGAGAAGATTACTCAGGTGGGAAGATTACTGGGAGCCTTTGAGGAGGAAGCCTCACAGAGGTGGAAGAAGAGTGTGATCTCTTTATTGTAATTTCCTTTGTAATGAGTTGAATACAATTGTGTGTTGCCTCTCATATTCTGTGTTATTTCTCATTGATAGTTATTTGTTTTTTCTAGTTATTTCCGCATGTTTAAGTTGCTTATACAAAGGTAATCATGTGTGCTCTTAAATCTGACAAGTTGTGTCAGAGCTTTGGGGAACTTAGGTCCTATCAAATGGTATCAGAGCAAAGTTGGACGTTCTTAGAGCGATTTTGACTAACAGATGGCCCAGATCTGGTTAGTGTGTGTTGATTACAGGTTACTCACATGGGTTTCTATTTGAGTGGGAGTATAGCAATGGCAGAAGAAGGTAAGCTGAGAATGAAGAAAGTCAGGCACAAGATTAACACCACAAGGAGTGTGGTGGGTAGTCTTCAAGTGGGACCTTGAAGAGGAATACAAGCTAGGATGCAGATTAGACAAAGTACTAGTATAGGTACAGGTGCAGTTGTTTATCTCCAAGTGGGAGATTGTTAGGGTGTGGAGCTAAAAGCTTCATCTTGATGCAAACAAAAGGAGGATGCTGAGTATGCAGTCACTGGCGTCATCAGGCCACAATCGACGTCGGTCAGGGATCAGTGTACAGCAATTGACATCGGCAGGGATCGGCCAACGTCAGTCACCTCCAGGCAGACAGGGACCGACGTCGGTCACATGTGGCGGTTCCAAAACTGTTGTTGATGAATAGTCAGTTAAGTGAACAGAGAGTTTGCATGATGAAGACTACTTCGAGTCTTGAGCCGCTTGTCTAAATTAGTGTATGCATGAGATCTATATAATAGACTCATGGGCTGTATTGTTAAGTGTAGAACTCAAGTGTAAAACTTGGAGAGTTCTTCCCATGGTAGAATCAAGTAGGATTCTTCATGTATGTAAGATCAAGTTTGATATGCAGGGTGTTGTAGGATCATGGTGGAGATCTACATGTGATAAGTAAGATCAGGTTGGTCTACAGGGGTGTGTGTATGTGAGGGTCAAAAGGAGATCGACGGGGGAGCAAGATCCAAGGTGATAGCAATACATCAAAGAGCAAGATCATGGTTAGATCTACTTAGAGTACCAGTTCATACTCGGTTGTACAGGCAGTACAATGAGGTGAACAACAGCTTGTGTTAGCTGTGTGGTGTGACCTATTGAGAGAAGATTACTCAGGTGGGAAGATTACTGGGAGCCCTTGAGGAGGAAGCCTCACAGAGGTGGAAGAAGAGTGTGATCTCTTTATTGTAATTTCCTTTGTAATGAGTTGAATACAATTGTGTGTTGCCTCTCATATTATGTGTTATTTCTCATTGATAGTTATTTGTTCTTCTAGTTATTTCTGCATGTTTAAGTTGCTTATACAAAGGTAATCATGTGTGCTCTTAAATCTGACAAGTTGTGTCAGAGCTTTGGGGAACTTAGGTCCTATCATCGATGACCCATGAAGATGTAGAAGCTGTTGTAGCTATAAGGGCCTTGCCCTTTTCTTTCTCTTTACCCTTGCCTTTTGCCTTAGTAGAATCTTGGGTAGATGAATTCTGCTTGATGGACTCAGGAACACCTATGTTGTGGTTCTCTAGAAGATGAGTTAGGTGATCTATTTGTTTCTTCATGCATTTGTGTTCATCATACCCTATCTTCTTACAATAGGCACACTTAACCTTCTCCTTCTTAGGTTTAGCATTGGAGGAGGAAGACTCAGTGTTGTTTTTGGCAGGTTTGTTGTTTTCTTTCTTCTTCTCCTGGTCCTTGTTCTTTTTCTTCTTCTCCTTTATTGAAGTCTTATCCTTACCATTTCCAGCTATCAAAGCTTGGGGTTGAGTAGACTTCATTGTACCCATTTGAATTATCTTATCTTGTTCCCTAGTCAAGTCAGCAATGAATGAATCCAAAGAAGGCATTTTCCATGTAGTGCCAAGGGCACTTTTTGTGGCATGGAAAGTGGAGACAAAAACTGAATAGCTTGGACCTAACTTTGCAAGAATAGAAAGGATAAGTTGATCATCTTTCTTCTCTATCCTGCATTCTTTCAATTGAAATTTGAGGGCCTTAAACTTATTTAATAAGTCCTATAGGGTGTCAAAGTTGCTAGGACTTAGACTTATGAGTTCATTTTCGAGCTCATGACCTCTCATCTCATCAAGCTTCCCAAATAAAACTTCTAAGGTGTCCCATATGTCTTTAGGAGTCTTGGTGGTTTCTAAATGGAAGAGAAGTTTTGGAGACACAGACAAGCTTAGTAATCCATAGGCTTCATCACTACGGTTGTACCACTTGACCTTTTCAGCATCAGTGATGGGATCTACTTCAGTACCCATGGTGATCCTATACAACCCTTTACTTCTAAGAATGATTGACATTTTAACCTTCCACTCATGATATTTGAAGGGTGTTATGAGTTTAAGTTGAAAAGAATCCATTTTAAACTGAATTTAGGTGAAGTTGTGTTGATTGCAAGTTGTGAAATTATGCAGAAAGGAAAATGAAAGCAAAGATTGCAAGTGTTGAAAAGTAATCACACCCCCCCAAAATGTTGAGCCCCCCCCCAAATATGTAAGTGCATGCTCAAAATATGTCAGGCTTAGCTGAGAATGCATCTTAGAGAAATCAGTGCAAGACTTTAAGCAAACAGGACGTCGGACTCAGCCGAAAATGTGTCCCGGGAGACCCAAATTTTTGGCACTTTATAAAGTAGTGCATTTTTGACAATTATCTAGCCTAAGTTGTGGAAAATTGAAAACTAATAACTTTTTCAAAAAATAGAACTCGAATTTGAGCTACTGTTTGCAGGATTTTAAAGTTTTAATTTCCTGTAAACTAGTAATTTTGCAAAAAAAATAGCACTAAAACATTTTAAAAATGCCTATTTTGAGAGAGAAAGTGACCTTCCAACCACTCATTGGACTCGGAATGGAGTGAGGAATCCAAAAGAGGTCCTTGTGATGGGGAATTGGCCTCCTGCCAACCCGGGCCTCACCCTTCGTCTTCGTAGGTCGACGATACAAGTTTTTAAAACCTTTAAACTACTTTTTTAAATGCTAATTTCCAATTTGACTTTAATTCAAAAAATCAAATGAATGATTTATGAATACAAGATCAAAATAATTATGAAGAAATTAGACAAAAGCAGATTTTACCAATTTTGCTTAGTAGAGAGTGGGTCCACCAAATGGAGCGTTGGAAATAGTTAGGCGCTTAAAACCAAAAAGGTCTAATTTTTGTTGTTTGTTGTTGTTGTGTAGCAGAGCGGATGTCCAACAAGGATGCCAATGAGAGGATTCTCTCTCTCACGCCCTATGCCAGTCTCCACTCCCTACGCCCTTCTTCCATGCAGCCTTCACTCCTTTGAGATTCCAATGCCCAGCAGCTGAAATTGGTCCTTTTCTCCTTCAACACAGCTCAAATGAACATCTGAAAATCCAATGCCATGTGTCAAAATGTGACGCCAATGCTGGTGAAAAAAATATAAACTACAGAGGATGCCAAGTGTAGAGCTATCAAAAAATGGCGCCACTTCTCCAAAAGCTATGCCCTAGATCTGAAATGCCATTTTGACACATCAGATGTGCATAGTAGTTGAAAAAAAACTTGCAGATACAAACACCACGAAGGCAGTCCACAGGAAAGATAAATGCAACACAAGAAATGATATTGAAAGGCTTCTTCAGATCAGATCTGGAAATAAGAAAAAGAACATAAAGAGAACTCCACTCCTCACATTTTCAAAATAAACTAATAGCATAACCAGACACACGATTATCAAACCTACTCTGATACCATATTGGATTTGTTGCCAGGGTCCGAATAATGCAAATGCAATGGTCAAGTGATCACATGAGATGAAGCTGGTGCACACCACAAAGAAGCTAAAGCAAAGTGAAAACAGTGAAAGAGATAATTTGCAAAAGGCAAATAGGAGCAAAATCCAATATTCGATTAACTTAAGATGGCCAAAGTGAAGAATACATATAGGAGAGCATGTAAGTAACTCCTCCACAAAAGGTGGTCAAAGCACCCTAAGAATAGACTGTAACTCCTCCATGAAAGGTGGTGACAAGGTGCTAAGAATAGAGAAGTAACTCTCATACCCGGAATAGTAGGTCAAAGGAGTTACTTATGACATTCTTATGACACATATGACACATCTATGACACACATCTCCACATAAGCTAGCCTATCCCACGAATGTAGGAAAACTCCATGTATGCACAAATATATAATATTCCCTAATTAAATAATAGGGAAAAATAAAAACCTACACTAACATATATTGTCTCATTTTAGTCATTTCATTGAGATACATAACTTCATTATAATTTCTTCTAAATATTTAATACTATTGACAACATTATCATCTCCTTATGGTGAACAACTTATGATATCCCAAACACTTATCAATTTATGTTTAATCAAGTAGTGGATTCAATCCACTCATGTACATTTATTCCTTTTTTAATGGTCTTATTCTTCTTTCACATAGGTTGGCTTATTCCCTTATAAAGAAATATTAGCAGCCCCATTGCTTATCACTAACTTCAAGATTATGCATATTGAAAGCAATTTTCATATTCAACCCCATTTCATCTTTAACTTGGCGTTTTCAATATTTAGACACCCATGTATCACGACAAGATGGAATGGAGTCCATAAGGACACTTGAACTTTTAAGAAATTCTCAATACTTAGTTTTCATTATACACAGGTACCTCATTAGGCTTAGTGCGGGGACCCATTTTCAAATCCTTCAACTTCAATTTTTTAAACACCTCTTATGTTATACTTATGTGGGGTGTTATTGTAGTTTTTTATCTACACCAAACTTAAGTTTACTTAGAGTAGATATTATAACCTAAGTTAGAATATTTATATTACTCCTATTTTTTTAATTAGGAAATATTAAAATAATGCCTAAGTATGCAGCCTAATACAAAATAATTAATTTACTTAATTAGTAGAATTAAAGGGTAAAATCACTGAGCTAATCATAGAAAGGTGAGGTATTATGACCAATGGGATTAATTATAGGTTTAACCTTATAAATCTCATAAATACATCCTTTTCTTGTGTGTTTCATATATTCAAGTATTTAGAGAAAATCATTTGGGAGGGATGTAGTCCTATAGAAACATCCATGTGTGCCTAAGAGCACCCAAGCACTTGGAGATGCTTGTGAGAGTTATATATATATATATATATATATATATATATATATATATATATATATATATATATATATATATATATATATATATAACTCTCACAAGCATCTCCAAGACAACATGCAAGTGCTTGGGTGCTCTTAGGCTATATATATGTTAGTCTATTTTTTATGGATTTGTATGCTTGAAAGAAAGATCATGGGTTGTTTTATATATAAGTGACAAGAATCTTGAGGACTTCACAGATGTCCACATGGTTTTAGAATCTCTATTGACTTTTATAATAGACATATTTTGGATCAACTTATATGTCTAATGCATTTAATTTTGTTAATTGAAAGCATGCAAATATATTCATTAAGAAAATAAAAATAAGTTCATGCCTGATCAAAAAATCAAATAAAACTAAAACACACCCTAAATTCAAAGTCTATATCAGACCAAAGGCCTAGGAAAGTGCCAAAATCAAAGGCCAAATGCCACCAAACTCACCTAAAAATAATTACAAAATATTAAAGTGCCATAGGCACACAAAACTATAAACATAACAAAGCCAATCCAATCAAGGCACACATGCTATCTAGTTTATTGTTTGAGGCAAGGGATCATTGGGCTCATCTCCCCACCTATAATCACTAGTTGAATCAATTGTATTATGCATTGGCTCCCATTACCTCTATTGATCTAATTCTTTAGTTTAATTTTCTTCTCTTTGATGTTTCCTTTCTGAAGAGATTAATAAAGTCAATTACAGGGACTTATCCTGCAAAGAGGAAACCCATCCACGTATTCCATACCCACTTTGAGGAGAAGACCATCCTCCATGACAATCCACAAGCATAGAATGTCTTTGAGGGGAGGAGTATAAAAAATAGAATGGCTTCATGAATGACACCAAGCCTTGCCACACTCTCTCTATCCATGCCCTCGACTAGTGGAGTTATGCCAAGGGGAATACTCTACTAACCACATAAGGGGCATTTCCCAAATTTCCAATCAAAGTGTGGGGGTGGTTCACCTCCAAGACCACTTTATTAGCTTGAACTTGTATTTGATTCATAAATTTAGATAACACAAATTAAATTAGTCACGATAAAATTTTTTTTCAAATCTTCATGATTGAATATCCATAGTTGAAATAAAATTTCAATGTGAAATATATAGCATTTTTTTTTTTTTTTTTTTGCAAGAAGTAAATCACCATCCTCTAGTAAGACTATGTTGCAACCAAAGGGCTAGGGTCTAAAGAGCTAGAAAAAATAATGGATCTAATCCCAAATCTTTTGAGCATGAATAAAAATCCTTAACATGCTTTTGAGAGACTCATGTTGCCTATAAGGATGGGGTATTTGGGGTTGTGCAAGCCACTATGTAGACTCAAAGTGTGATAAATATACTAGTCTAGGTAAAAAAAATAACATCAAGATTTCATTGATTGTTAATTGTCCATAAGGCATTCGCTTGAGGGAAATCCATTGATAACCAGGTTGGGGTTTATACTAGATAGTGTGAGTGTTTACGTGTCATCTCCAACCCCATATCAATAGTGTGTAAAACATCACTAAGAATTGCCATTTTAATCTCACTAATAGACTCAAAGTATCCAAAGATGAGACCACATTCAACTTTGATCTCAAGCTAAGTAAACCAAGATTTGGTGCAACTATTGAAGAGGTTTGTAATAGTGTGAATGCATATTTTGAAAAATTTGAGGGCCTTCACCCAAGGGACTTCAACAAATGGATTTCAGGATTCATTGTGTGAAAATATATTGTCTGATGTTTCGAGTACCAAATGTGTACTCATCATTAGACATGAAAGGTCCTAGGACACTCAATGAAATCTTTGTTTTCCCTCAAAGTTGGCCCAAAGAAGTTTCTCTAACCTATTATACGTAACATTAGAAGGGGCCCAACAAAAAACTTCTCTAACTTAAAACTCAAAAACTACCTTTTAAAACAAGAATATTAAAATTGGCATCATATCGTTCCTTTTATAAAAGGCGTACCATTATGTATCCACATCCTCTTAAAAATAGAGCATCCCCATATTTTGTGTTTTCCCTCAAAGTTGGCCTAAAGAAGTTTCTCTAACCTATTATACGTAACATTGGAAGGGGCCCAACAAAAAACTTCTCTAACTTAAAACTCAAAAACTACCTTTTAAAACAGGGATATTAAAATTTACAACGTACCGTTCCTTTTATAAAAGGTGTACCATTATGTATCCATATCCTCTTAAAAATAGAGCCTCCCCATATTTTGTGTACGTCAGGGATTGTACTAAACAAAATATTGACTACAATTTGACCATGAAAATTATGTTGAGCACAGGGAAGCCCTGAATTAACCTAGGTAACAATGAAACTTATTGTAATACAAATGGACCCAAAATACCCTTAAACATACTCTGGACCAATTTTAAACATACATATACATGACCCCTGAATATTCAATACAAAGCTAAACTTTTTCAAAATCAAGTTTAATATATATAATATATATATATATATATATATATATATATATAATATATATATATATATATATATATATATCCCAATCATTGACCTCCCAAACATCAAATGTGCCATAAATAGAGCCATTTTTCATGACATAGGAAGAGGAAAAATAAATGCCAATAATAGATGGAGCATGCCAATACAAATATATTGTTGGTCTTTGTGCTCAACCATAACTCCATGGTAAACCTGACAACTTTTGTCATATGACAATCTCTCGAGCCCATTAAAAAAGATTTATGTGCTTAGAATCCAAACTTTAGTACACTATTTTTTTTTTTTTTAAATGTTATTTTAATTTTTCCGAGGAAAGAATCCAAACTTTATAATTGACTTCCATTTGTAAGGGTTTTTATCGTATTTCACGTGTCTTATAAGTTTGAACGTCGTCACATTTATTTGTAATATTTTAATAATATAAACTAAGACATTTGGATTATTTCTATAATATTTTTTATTGACATTTTTAAATGAAAATATAATTTTAATTAAAATTCATTTCTTATAACGATAGTGGAACTAATAATATTAATTTAATTTAGGTATATAACTTTAATGAAATAATCAGATAATATGGAATATATATTAGAAAGTTATATATGTATGTTATAAAGTAGATTTGTGTGGTTGTTGGTGACTTAAATTTATTGTAAATGATCCATATAAAGAGATTTTGGACTTTTCATATTGATTTCGTTGACTTTAATCAAACATTGATATGTTTATCCGATCAAATTATATATGTAATAAATTAAGACGTTTAAATTATTTTTATAATATTTTTTATTGACATTTTTAATTGAAGATATTCTTTTGATTAAAATTCATCTTGATAATGATAATGGAATTAATAATATTATTTTTTCTTCGGTATATAATTTTAATGAAATAATTAGATAATATCGAGTATATATTAGAAATAAATATATATGTTATAAGGTAGGTTTGTGGTGGTCGTTGCTGACTTAGGTTTACTAGAGGTAACCGGTATAAAGAGGTTTTGGACTTCTCGTTTATGTCTCACGCGAGTTCTGTTGACTCCAATCAAACACTCACTTGTTTACCCAATCAAATTATATATGTGTATTAAAAAATAATAATTATTAAATTATTTTTTAAATAGATAATGTTATTCTTCTATCAATATTATATATCAAAATAATAAGTTTTGAGTTTTAGAGTTTTTCAAAATTTTCAGTTTTAGCGACATTTATATATATATATATATATATATATATATATATATATATATATATATATATATATATATATATTGATATCTCCAAAAATATTATATAGAATCACTAAATTACATAGAATATCGACATTTTTATCCATATTTTGAAATTGAAATTTTCGACATCATTTTTTATATTTTAAATTTTCAAATTTCAATTTTTCTTCAATTTTTAAATCTCTTTAAATTTGATATATTCTTACACCTTAAAATACTATTAATAATTAATATCTATACTCCATTTTAACACAATAATAAATACATATAATTCCCTCATCGAATAATATTGAAAACCATAACAATATCTCTCAAATTTAATTTTTTATTACATTAAGATATTGTCTTTTCTCTCTCAAAAACCATAATTGACCTTTTGTGGACTTAATATTTAAATTATTTGTGGACGTTAATATATAATTTAAATTAAATTAAAGTAGGGAAATGGAACAAACATTCTGGGCATAACGTGCAGGGAAGATAATCCGAACATAAACGAATATGCTGTAATATCTAATTATGTGGGCCCCACACGATGCATCTTTATAGCCGTACGGTGGGCTCCACTTTATGATTCGTCTTGCTCTCCTGTTGTCCAGCTGGCGGACAACCGTACCTGTGGGGATGTCAACGTCAGTCAGAATGTTCGAAAAAGACGTTATGATTGCATGTGCAGCTGCCTCAAATAAAATGTCAACAACAAACCCGTCTTGACTTTATAATCATTATAAAAATTAAATGGAAATTTTTAATGTTGTTGGAAAGGGAGAGTATAAAGACTCAACATTAAAAGCAGGTTTCAAATTTGATGGTCAACTTTATTAAGTTGAAGAAAGAAACATTCCAAATTATTTATATATATAATATATAAATAAAACGGGGGGTATTTACCACACCTCGAAAATCTAGGTGGCACGTCACGGTTGTTCCTTAGTCGCTAGACTGCCAGCTGTCAAAATAGACGGCGTACATAATGTATAAAATATATTGTGGACAGATGACTTTTTGTCTTAATTCCTGCAAAACAATCCATCTTTATAGCCGTACGGTGGGCTCCACTTTATGATTTGTCTTGCTCTCCTGTTGTCCAGCTGGCGGACAACCGTACCTGTCGGAATGTCAACGTCAGTCAGAATGTTCGAAAAAGACGTTATGATTGCATGTGCAGCTGCCTCAAATAAAATGTCAACAACAAACCCGTCTTGACTTTATAATCATTATAAAAATTAAATGGAAATTTTTAATGTTGTTGGAAAGGGAGAGTATAAAGACTCAACATTAAAAGCAGGTTTCAAATTTGATGGTCAACTTTATTAAGTTGAAGAAAGAAACATTCCAAATTATTTATATATATAATATATATATATTCTTGGGTTAATAGTTAAAATAGAAAACATCTATATTTATGAAAAATGTAATTTACAATTTACAAATTTATTAATTTACAATATAATACATAATAAAATAATTTTATGTTAATTCTATGTAACACTTGTTCCTTAAAATCTTGTTTATGTCTAAAATATATTTTAAAATGCAAATACTACATTATCAACTCAAACTAAATTTGATTTAAAAAAATCAATTAATAATTATGTAAAATCATTAATAATAATGCATTCATGTTCATCATTAAAAATGAAAAAATTAAACGCATGCAAAATCACAAATTTTAATTATCAATAGATTTATATTTTTCAAAACTTTACCTATTGTGTATGGAAGTGAGCATAGAGCAACACAACTCTAAGTCATGATATAGTAGTGCATCTAGGGCACATAAGTTAAGGTAGCGGTCATCATTATAGGGGGATGTTGTAGTAGTATTAGGTCAAATCTATTGTGTAGACTTGCACCTCAACTATAAACTAGATAGCTCAGTGTCTGTAGATTTTAAAGCTTATATTTTTGGTCCTTTTATCCAATGATCCATAATTCTTGCAGATTTAAAGGTCCATGTGAATAATGTCAAAAATGGAAGTCTTAGGAAGTCATCTGGTTGTATCCAAGCCGTTAAGGAAGAGATGATTATCACCTATACACAAAGCAAAATCCAAATAGAAATGATCACCTTGATAAAACTTGGATTGATTTGCAAGTTTGTGGCTTAAGGACCTTGTGAGCAAAAGCTACGAACATAGGCATCAACACATTGGAAAGTGAAGGGACAAGTGGACATTCGTTTTGGGATGAGATTTTTTTATTATTGTTTTTACTTCTAAAGAAAACCAAGATCATGTATTTGAACAAGGGCCTTTGTTTTTTGGCACATTAGGGATTTTCGTGTCTTTATGGAGCTCTTGTTTTGACTTCTCACAAGAACACCCTAAGGTTGTACTAGTTTGGGTACGATTATTTAATCTCTCTGTACATTTTTGGGTCAATTCCATTATTACAAAAATTGGGAACTCCCTAGAGGAGATGATATGTATTTCTTTAAAAAGTCATAGCAAAGAACATATTGCTTATGTCAATATTTGTATCCAAATGGATGTAAGTAAACTCTTACCTAATTGTCTAGATGAAATCACCAAAAGGGAATTTATTTGAGCAAACTATAAACTATGAAGGTCTTCCATTTCAGTGTTTGAAGTGTCACTCTCATGGGCATCTAGCTCAAGAATATTCCCCTAAAAGTGATGGCTAAAAAAAAGGTTGAGAAAGATGACTTGTAGGTAGTTGACAAGAAGGGGAAGAGAGATCATAAACGTATATCCAAAGGAAAGGAAAAATTATAAACTCAAGTTCGGTTAAACCCTAACCCTTTTGTAACTTTGAGCACATAATAAGATGAAGGGAATCCTAAGGTAATGATTGCTTTAGATCCCATGAAGGATACCAAAAATTTGATAAAGGCCCTAAGATAATGGTTTTTTTAGATCTTTCGAAGGAATCCAACACAATTCAAGTTGAAGTCAGTCCAAGAAAGGTGTGAAGAAAGGTAAGACAACAAAAAATAAGCAAAGTAGATTTAGAGGAGGCCATTTTAACCCTTGTCAATCCAACTAAAAGTGGAGTAGAGCCTTTAAGTAGGGTTTCTTTAGAAAGAATTGTTGATCTTGTCATTGATTGTCTTGTTGGTAATAGCTAGGATCCTTGGTTTTTAGCTTTACACTCATGGGTTGATCCTCGCATGCCAAAAGAGCAACAACCCAACTAGGGTAAGTGAATCACGTGATCGTCCAAAAATTAAGGTCTTTAATATTTTTATAATGTTTGACCTTGGGCCTTGACACTTTGTGCTTTATGGGGTTGCTAAACCCTTTTTTATTTTTTCTATACTTTTTACTTGAGGTGTGCTTTCATACCACCCATATATTTTTATCAAACATGTATTATATTTTTATCTATTAAATTGTATCCATAATTTCATATTGTTTAATCCTAAAATGAAATTGTGTGGGTATGTATTTCAATTTAAGCATAGGGTTAAGAATATAGAAATGAAATGGTACAAGGGTGATAATCATATCTATAACAAACCAATTAAATGTTAAACTCAAATATAAGCATACACTTAATTTACTATGTTAAGATAGTCTAAATATGGAAAGTATAACTATGCCAGATATAGAAATGACAAAGAAGAGAAGTACTTAACTTATTTTGATGCTAATGTAGTTCTGAATCTGGAGCAAGCTAAAAGAAAATGGGAAAAAAATTTAGAATAGTTGTCAGATCCTAGATATGGAGTCTTTGGCTATCTGGATAGTTGTGTCAGCCTGGGATGGTTATGTCGACATTACTATTTGAGTTTGATGATAGTATCATGTATAGAATATCTAGTGAAACAAGATGCGACCACTTGGATGCTTATGGGTTTGGATTCACCTTTACTCATGTGCATTTAGATCTGGGTCATGGATTGTCACTCCTTGTGAAATGGTAAAACCCTAGCTTTCCATCTTCAATGTGACCTTGGGGAAAAATGGGTTAGTGGGCATAAAATGTTGAGTTGACCCCAATGACCCCATTATCAAAGGAAGTTGCCTACATAACTAATACTCCAAAGATGGCCTCAGACTAATGTAATTCTCCCTTATGTGTTATCTTGTGTGTGGATCATGCAATGTGTTTAAAACAAGTACAACAATGACCTAGCTTGTAACTTAGCAAATAGGGATCCTAGGCTGCTCCTTTAGTATTTCTAATTTATCTTTTTTAGGATTATGGAATGTAACCCTAAGGTTGATAAAGAGCTGAGTAATAAATCAGGGAATAAAATACTACAGTATCAACAGCCACTAATTTGTATAATAATTAACCTATTTGAATATTCCATAAATAACAATGGATTAGAAAAGATGTACTTGGCTAAAAAATATGACTGAGAGAGAAAAGTGGAAGGTAGGGAAGTGATGCAGGAATAGCGCAAAGTGTCATCAACAGAGAATAGTTGTCATAACCCTCTTTGGACAATAACATGACCCTTTTTACCAATAACATATTGAGTTATTGACCTTTTATATTGCATTAATGACCCTGTGTAGGTGAAGCAATGAAAATTTAGACAGACCTTCACTCTATTTTGGAAAGTCTATGCCTATATGACCAAGATCTAGCTCATTGTCTATTTTGTGCATTGACTAATTTCACTATGGAAACCTAAGCCTCCATGCTTACTAGCATTTTGATGAACACAAGTGGAAAATAGATGGAGTTAGTAGGGTAGGCTAGGCGAGACCTCAGCACCCCATGTGTTGAGCATTGCTTACATACCAATACCTTGAAAGGGGATCAATCCCAATGTAGTTTTCCCGATCTAAGTGTTGGTGCAAGTGAGATTGATGCTAGTATGTCTGAGTATGAATGATAATTTGAATACATTGTGTGTGAATTGAGATTATAAACCTTGGTAAACCTAAGATCTAGGATGTTATAGATGGATGTATGTAGAAATTAGGGTAAATAGGGATCAATAACCTTAATTTTTATAATTATTTTTGAGAGAGAGGAAAGGAATGAATACACCTCATTGAGTATGTAAACCAATACAAAAACCTAGTGAAATCATGTGTGTGTAAATGGTGATCAAATGATGAATAAATTGGGTTGGCTTGATGGCTTGCCCAATCCCCATGTATGGGGGAATCAATAACTCAAGCTAGACTTGACTCCATCATTGCCCACCCATGTTTGGTGGATCATAATATGTGAATAACTAGGATTGGACTGATGACTTTTCCAACCCTCTTATGTAGGTGGCTCAAGAACTTAAGTAGGCTATGACTCCATCATTGCCTACCCATGTGTAGTACAAGAAGCTAAAACTAAAACTATGTGGTGTTATGAAGCTATAAAATATGGATCTATTTTACTTGAGAATATTGAAATGTAAAATGGCTCAAGGGCCACTTAGGAACTTGAGAATGTAAAATAGCTCCAGGCCACTTAGGAACGCCAACTATTGTAGATGAAATGAGGCATAAATATGATGTAATATTGGTGCATATGGTGTCTAGAGTATACAACATGAAGAATGGCATGGATTTGTCATTCCATCTAAGAGAATTGGTGTAAAACTAAGCATAGGGAAAATAATGCGTCATGTACATTGCCCCCAATTTTGATATTTATGCATATGGATTTTAGACTGAGTCATAGTAATCTATGTCTATGCATATCTGAAACTAAAAGGAGAGTGATCATGTTGTGCATGATGTCCCTAATCTAAGCAAACCTATTTAATTCTATGTAAAAATGAGTATATACTGAGCATATCTGATAATTTGTAACTAAGACTATACAAATCTAAATTGTACCTACTATATCTTTCTAATGATCTTGGAATTTAATGTGTTTAAGGTTACTGGTCAATATCATGGTAGGTGGACTATAGCGCATTACACTCCTAGCGGAGTACTACACTATTATCCAAAAGTGTTGTTACTAAGAAAAACTAAGACTAGTTTGTGTATGATTGTATTGTACTATATTTTCCTGAGTCTAAGCTATGTAATATGTGTTTGCATGCTAGAAACTATGTTTTGAGTGCACTAGGATGCCCTAATCTCTTTGAAAAACCCCTATTAATGCCCCCTCTTTTGATTGGAGTTATTGAACCTCTACAATAATTGTCCTTAAAATAAAATCTATACATCATGTGTGTTAAACTTAAAATATATGATATTTGCATGATAAACCAATATAATATGTATAAATGACATCAAAATGTAAAAGAGATTGAGCATAAGTTTTCAATGTATGATGTATGTTAGATATATCATTCACAAGGTTTTCAAGATAAATATAATAATGTAAACATGTATATGAACAACAAATTTGAATATAATATTAGTAAACTACTTGGGGGGATGGGGCATGATGTCCATCAAGGCACCCAAGAAGGAAGGGGAGATGCATTAGGTCCCTCATGACCTTACAAACTGGATGTGAAAGAAATAGGAAAGAGATAAGTGTCATGGCCATGATGCATACATGAAAGTGTATATACAAAAACATGAGGCACACAAAGTAGGCCAAGGGGCCACGATACAAGGGACATGGGCACATGTAACTAAGTTTGATAAAAGGAACACATACAAGGACATATTCAAATGTCCACATACGTAAAAGAGCATGCAAGTTTGGATTAGAGCCACATGGAATCACATGTTCAAATGTTTACATAAACAATAAAAAATCATACACAAGAACATGAGCACATGTTCAAAGCATGAAAGCAATGAAAGGATAATGGCATATTCAAATACCCTCCAGTAGATGTAAAAGCAAAGAGACACAATCAAATCTAAACTAGTAAAGCTAGAAATGAAAGTATACAATAATCATGTGGTATGAATCTATATAAGAGCAATGTTGTACACAAATTGAGTCTATAATAGTAGTCATAAAAAAATTAGTGTAGTGTAGGATGATCAATATCAAGATATAATCAAAGCTAAATCTGGGATATGGAGTATAGAAGGATATAACCTTGTAGATTAGATGTTGTGTGTATGATGCCCCCAATGGGCTAATATATCAATGTTAAATCAGTGTATATGTGTATATGCCCTCGATGGGTAAGTAGTAGCAAATCTAGATATGTGTAGATGACTAGAGTACTGCAAACACTCGAAGGGAATAAGTGAATCATGTATGTATGATAAAATTGACTATACTAACATAGATATCATATGTAGTACCTCAAAAATAGAAGGAATGTAAACATGAAAATGCATATAATCTAAAATTTGTATTTTATGAGTAATATTTGAATGTTTTTGTATTTTTAACATATTATATTGTTTTTGTGTTTTTTGAGTATGAGCTATGTACAAGCAAGATGAAAATGAAACTATATACAAGATCTTTAAAAAAATTAAACTATGTACAAGTAATACTAGAAGTAAATAAGATTATGTAAAAATGAAATGTAGTAAATATATAAACCTAAGAGCACATCCATAGGATGTGGATAGTCAAATGGTAGATTTGGTGGGAGGTCATCTGATGTCAAATATTGAATCTACCAAAACTTGAATAAATCATTGTCATTGTGATCATCATACCATTTTGTCTATAAAGTATAGCCTTATCCTTGGCATTAGTTTAGATATTGTGCATTTGAATAGCATGTTGTTCTACTATTTATGAACCTCCTATGTGGTCCTAGGGTAGACCCCATTAGATTGCTGGATGTCTGTATGAAATCTATTATTTTTAATTGGACCATTATATAAAATGCAAATTGTGTGTCCCTCACTACTGAAAGTCAAACATCTATATGTCTGATCGAGTGTGGAATTCATTACCTATAACCATGTATTACCAAGTGTAATATGTATGTGAATGCCTATGCTCATGACAAAAAATAGTGTGTTGACCACCTTAGGGCCGCATGCAACTGGTAGTGTGATATGTCCCAAGGAGTCCTAGAAATGTATAACATGTTTTAGGTTATTCTCTTGATGCCCTGTGTGTTGTAAGAATGCCAAAGTATAAGTGTTGGGATCAGAATCCTTATTTATAGCAACATTAGCGATGTATTGGTCCTTGATGAAATCCCAAATAGTTAATGAAACATTCTTCAAATTTGGAGGTCAATGAAAAGTTCGTTGTGGTGCCTATACTAGTGGAGGCAGAGGCTGTGTAATCTAAATGGTGCCCTGGCTTTTGAATTTATTCAATTTCTATTGTAATGTTGAGCATGTATCTATATCATGTCTAGTAATCTTGTGAAAAAGACAAAAGGGTCTATCATTAGATTGTGATATTCTGCTAATAGATCTATAGTGAACTATGGGTAATGTCATCAATCCTTTGTCAAGTAGTATCTATAAAATCAATTGTGGTATGTCTTGTGTGCTACCTACTTGAATCTAGATAATTAGGTCAATATCCATAGATGTAACCATATGTATTGAGTGTATAAAGAATATGCCTCTAACTATAAGTGAGTGTTTGGGCTTGTATCTAGGGTATGATGAATTGGTGGTGATACTTGTGTAGGGAAAAGTATGAGTGCCTTAAAATGATCTTTGTACTTTCCATAGCCTACTAGTGTGAAGCTCAATCCACATAAATAATAATTAATGTTCATGGGTGCTATGTTATCTTATGTGGTTATCTGGGAATTTGTATCTAAGTTTGTAATGTATATTTTCTGAGTTAACAATTAATGGTAATTGTGTTGTGAGGATCTCATCATCCGATGTGGGCATGTATAACTATGTTGTAGGAGGGTCATTCTCCATCATGGGTGAAGATAACTCTATTGTAGGAGGATTTACAACAAGTGCGAGAATAATGATGATAGATTCCATAAACTCATATGTATGAATTTATTCTATAGGAATGATATAAGGTAGGTACTCTATGAGAACACAAGGTGTCCCATCTAAAGATATAATCAGGGTCATAGGCTCAGTGAATCTGCAATATCTAAATGGTTGGTTATCAACTAGACAAGTGTATAAGTATCCATCGTGTAAAAAATTGATACATCTATGCAAGGTAGAGGGAACTGCCTTGATGGCATGTATCCAAGGTCTCCTGAGTAATAAATTATAATGTAAATGGTTAGGCATCACCTGAAAATATATGGATAGGGTCTTTGATCTGATTGTGATATCCAAAGTAATAGAACCCAATGCCTAATAGGGAATGTCATCAAAACCTCAAATGTTATTATGTCTTCTGAATGGATGTTATATCAACCCCCATAGTGTGTAAAAATGTAAGGTTACATATGCTAAGACTTGAACCACTGTCAATTAGAACTCATTTAATAGTTGTGGTTTTAATTTGTGCCTGAATGAAGAGTGGTATATTTTGATCGATAACTATCTATGAGATAAAATGCTCATTGGAAAAAGATATAACATCCTCAATTTCCTTTATATTATTCATGATAGATGTAAAATAAGTCAGCTCTATATCATGAGACAAAGATGTATGATTAAGTGTTTGAAAAAGAATATATTTGAAAATGGTTGCCTTTTGAAGTAATTCTAATATATAAATCTTGGATGGTGTATTTATCAACTTATCAACAATATCATATGCTCTATACTAATCCTAAGGTCCCATTGTATTGTTTTGGGGATGAGGAGGGATTGTGGGATTAAGATGTTCATGTATAGGTTGATGAGGCATCCATTTTCATCTACTAACAACTTAAACTGCAGGATCTACTATTTTCCAAAGGTGAGTAATAGAGGTAGGATGTGAGTGAATGTAGTCAATGGTGGTAGGTGGAAGAGGAGTAAAAAGAGTCATCTGAGCTCTCTGCCATTGAGTAGTAATTGGAGGTAACTGAAAATTGCCCATGCAACAATGATCTCTATATATTGGGGGCTCAGGATGAGGTGGAACAATGTATGAAATAAGATTAGTTCTAACATGATCCATGAGAGGAGTGACATGCATGTGCATCATTCTATAAATGGAAAGTAATAAGCATGCAAGTCAAACCACAATAATTTGTACTAAAAATTAAAAAATAGCTTTCGTATTGATGATCATGATGAAAAGGGTGAAATTGAGCAAATTTTATAAAATAAGAAGGGAAACCCTAATGGTGCACTAGGGTTTTTGAGTAAAATGTCTAAAGTAAGTTGGTTTCACCAAATGATACATATTTTTTAGGATTATGGAATGTAACCCTAAGGTTGATAAAGAGGAAATTAATAAATTAAGGAATACAATACTATAGTATCAACAACCACTAATTTATACAATAATTGACTTATTTGAATATTCCATAAATAACAATGAATTAGAAAAGGTGTACTTAGCTGGAAAATATGACTGAGATGAACAAGTGGCAAGTAGGGAAGTGATGCAGGAATATTGCATAGTGTCATCAACAAAGAATAGGTGTCAAATCTCTCTTTAGACAATAACATGGCCCTCTTTGCTAATAGTGCACTGTACTATTGACCTTCTATGATGCATTAATAACACTATGTAGGGCAAGTAGTAAAATTTTGGGCATACCTTCACTCTATTTAGGGAAGCCTATGCCTATATGACCAAGACTTGGATTGTTGTCTATTTTGTGCTTTGAATGATTTCATTATGGAACCCCAAACAACTTTCTAGGGTTTTGATGAACAAAAGTGGAATAAGGGTGGCGTTAGTAGGGTAGGTTGAGAGAGACCTCAACACTCCATGTGTTAAGTGTTTCCTACATATCAATACCTCGAAAGGGGATTAAGCCTGATGTAGTTCTCCTAATCTAAGTACTAATACAAGTGAGAGTTATACTAGTATGTCTGAGTATGAATTCTAATTTGAATGCTTTGAGAGTGAATTAAGACTAGAAACTTGGGTAAACCTAAGCTCTGGGTTGTTATAGATTGATGTATGCAAAAATAGGGGTAAATAGGGATCAATAACCTTAATTTTCACAATTGTTTTTGAGTTTATTCATGAGAATTTCCATCTAAGGGATAAATGATTGAGAGTGGTCTTTATATAGTGTTTTGATTCTTATCATAACATGAAATGAGTCTAGGCCAATCCTAAGATGCTTTAGGGAGCGAAAATATATCCATTAGTGACAAAGGAAGTTAAGGGTCAATAACGCTCCCCCCTTTGCCAATAGACTAATGGGTTCATGTTATTTTCAAAGTGGCTAGAATGTGTAAAAAAATATCAAGGATGCCTAGGTGATGGCTCAATGTGGATGTTGGTATATCTGGGAATAGGCTAGATGTGCATAAAAGCTAAAAAGGGATCAAAAGATGCCCTAAGATGGGTTTAGGGCTAAGCTAAGGATATGGTGGTCTCAAGTGACACTCATTGCATTAAATGATATTTTATATGACTATAAATTCAAACCTATAAATGTGTTGTACCTATGATTGGCATGGAAATAGGGAAGCGTTGATCAATTGAATGTTTGATAGAGTGTTTTTTGATAAGTGTCTTAGCCTCCTTTTGGTCTTCTCTAGATGAGGAATGAATGAGGGTTGATCTTGTATTTATATCAATCCCTTTAGATTAATAACTCACATTAAATAACTTAGTCCAACCATTAGGATATGTTTCATTTACAAAATGGATGAGTTTAGGGCACTAGACACTTACGTCAGGATAGGATAAAAACATTGACATTACAGTCTATCTTGAATATTAGTGTCTAGGGAGCAAATGTCTATAGAGGTAAAATATAAGTATATTATAAGTAATCTAGACAAGATAAAATGTCTGTGTCATCAATATAAGATTGGTTAGACTAAGAGATTAGCCAAGGGGCATAAGATAGAGCATATACAAGGCTTGTAGGTGAGTGTAGAACTAAGAGGAGAAAACAAGGTCTAAGTTTTCCAAGTGTACAAGATTGAGGTGCTACATAATCATAAAATATCATCTAAATTTTCCTCCCATTTAATATAGTAATGAAATTCTAGTTTAAAAGAAATGAATAAGTACATGGGTGTGTATGCATACCTTATCTTTGCTGGAGTTAAATTTGAATACTTTGTTGATGATTGACCTACAACTAAGAGTATATTAAAATGTAAAATCAATGCATATAATATGGGTTAAAATTACTTGAAATAGATTGAAATTGAAATAGCAAGGTTTAAGAGTATACCTATGTATCAATGTAAATGTTTTGCCTATTGGCAAGTTTTGCAAGAGATGTATCATTATAAGGCTATGAAACTAAGATTAGGATAAAGAAAGATAAATATTGAAAGTGCGTATATCCAAGGAGATAAATATATATAGAAAGAGATAGATTAGAAGGCACATGCCCCTATCTTTGGAGAAAAAGTGAGTTGCCACCTGAGAATTGAGGTTAGCTCAACCAACCCAATGATACTTATAACCTAGTGAGGTTGGATGATCAAGTGCAACCTAAAAACTTTGAAATATTAAGTGATTTTATCACCTCAACTATACCAAAAGGTGAACCAACTATTTTGATAAATTGTCTCAATATGGTTCATAAAAGTCCACAGAGTATCAATACGTGCAATAGTTTTGGAATCTAAAACCGATTTAAATTTTTCAATATTAGGCACATGTTGCATAACCTATGCACCTTATATATGTCTCATGTTGAAAATATGTTACCATAACTATGAATCTGAATCATATAATGTTGTGCTTTGGCCAATTCACATAACTATGTAAGTGTGGAGGACATGCTTCCAAAGCATGCCCCCACTATATATAGAGAAAAATATGAAAACTAATATAAGTACCAATGTGGAAGACATGTTTATAAAGCATGCCCCCACTATAAACTAGAGATGTTGAATACTAAATAGGTGTGGGGAACATGCTTCTAAAACATGCTCCCACTGGATCTATGGACTGATATAAGTACCATATATACTGAATAGATGTGGAGATATGCTTCCAAAGCATGCCCCCACTAAATATAAAAAGTATGAATGTGTGGAAGCCATGTCCATATGACATGCCCCCACTGAATCTGTAAATTGATATAAGTACCAATAACTAAATGAGTGTGGAGAACATGCTTCCCAAGCATGCCCCCCCACTAAATTTGAAAACTAATATAAGTACCACATGTTGATTGAATTGTGGAGAACATGCTTCCAAATCATGCCCCCACTATAATTTAAGAACTATGCCAAGTGTGGAGAATGTGCTTCCTAAGCATTCCCTCACCAATATGCCCCCCACTTTGAGGAGAGGGAAATATAGGAACTAGTAGTTACCTCACCTCAAAATGGTAAGACAACTGTATAGTCTGTGAATGTAACCATGTAGCATTTAGAAGGAACATGTCCAAGTAAATTTATCATTGAAGTGAATATAAATAATGTGATCAGATGTAAGCCTAGGATACACGATAAAGATCATGGCAACAGCTAAATAGTAATAATACAAGCTCAACAAGCAAACAAGCACACACACATAAGAGCACTCAAAAATGAGTCAACAAGCAATGGTCCAAAGAAACCATAAATAAGGGACATGTTCAAATGTCGCACAATCGAAAAAACATGACTTCGTCAAATGTTCATGAAAGCAAGGATGACATATTCAAATGTCCATAAAACAAGCAATGACATATGCAAATGTCAATGAAAGCATACATAGGCACATGGACCACAAACAAAGGAGCATATTCAAATGCTCAAATAATAAAGACAAGACACTCAAGGAAGTGCATAAAGAAAACATAAGCAACCAACATAAACATGTCATAGTAGCCCATGGATCCAATGTGTTACAAAAGTATGTCATGTGTATAGCATATGAAGTAACCTATGTAAGATATAATCATGGATAATAGACATGCGTAAGTACATATTTAAGATCAAACATGATAATGTAGAGTAATCATTGAATCATATAACTTGTGTGTATCAAGATCGAAGAACCAAATGCCTTCAATGTCCATATAACATGAGTCAAAGTAAATCCCAACTTCTAGTTCCTTTTTAGAATGGTCTTGAAAATGATTGTTAAATATTTTCTATTTATGGTGATTGCTAGGTTGTGAATTTGATTCCTTTGAAGGATCCTCAAATGAAATCTTTTGGTCATAAAAAAGTTCTCAGATCTTGTACTTCAAGGTAAAACATCTACTCGTAGAATGTCTTGGTCCTTGATGATAATTCCAATAAACATTCACATCATATCCTTTGGGTAGATGTTGACTCATACAAAACTTAATAGGATGAGGGAGAGATATAAGTTGAAACTCTAGTAACCATGGGAGTAATGAAGCTAGGGACTTAGGTAAACGAGTAAATTGTATCCTTAGTGTATTAGAAAAGATAAGCTGATTAGGCTATTATGAAACTATGTTAACCATGGTGGTTGTTTCTTTTTAAGGCTCAGGAGTTTTTACCTTATAACTTGGTTTGATTATAAATTTTGTACTAGATGTAGATGTAGTTGGTGTTTTTGCTACATACTTGATCTTATTCAAAGATATAAGCTTCATATCATGGTCATGTACAACATGGCATAAGTCATAGCAATATCAAAACTTCTTAAAGATAATGGACTCACGTAAAGGAGTAAGCAAAATTTGCTTGAATATGTCTTATAACTATTTTTCTACCATAGGATTGGTCATTTTGGCTAGCATTGTCTTATATCTTAAGACATATTCATTGATAGGTTCATTGGTTCCTTGTTTGATTTTGGCAATTTGGGCATATAAAACCTTTTCAGAAATATGAATAGAAAAGTGTGCTAAAAATTGATCTACAAGAGGTTTGAATGATTTTACAGATTGGAGAGGTAAATCATAGAACCACCTCAAAGCATAGTTCTTGAGACTTCTTGGGAATAATTTGGTCAAAAGTTTACCATTGGAAGTATAGTCAAGGCATGATGCATAGAAGGTTCAAAGATGTTGTTCAAGATCACCCTTGCCATCATAAAATGTGAACTTAAGTGCAATAAATCCAATTGGCAAAGGGTGCAAAGAGAATTCAAGTGTAAGAGGGTTATTTAATACATCTTACGAATCTATAGCATGAAGGGATTTTAAATATTTTTGTTCAATGATTGTAATATTGTCTTCTAAGGTTTTTATAACTTGAAGGAATGATTGAACTGTAGGCCCAATGGGATTTAAATTAGTAAGTTGAGTACTCACCAAAGGGGATGAAAACATGTTTTGATGAAAACATGTTTTGAGTAGTAATAGGCATTGAAACTGGTAGTTGTGTTGAAACAATAGGTAATTCTATAATAGATGTATCAATAATAGTTTTAAGGAACAAAGGTTTGAACACATAATCTGTGCCCCCATTATATGTAGGTGGATTAAGGTGTTGACGGTGAGGAGATAAAGGTGTTGATGGTGGAGGATTGATGGGTCGATGCCAAAATAAATCCAATGCTAATGGTGGATGATGATGTGCTATGGTGAAATGGTTGAGGGTTGGTAAGTAGATTAAATGCCAATGCTGATTAATCTGTGTACGATGATGAAGGTTAAAGTCAACACTAATGGCAATTAGAGAATGATAATTAGTGAACTTAAGGTAGAAGTTGATGGCCAAGGATTTGGATAATGACTGCAAGGTACAATGGATGCAACAAGTGAGGCTAGGTTAGCATTTGGAATTCCTAGTTGTATGGTTGTACAATGCCTTATAGGGACCAAATAAAAATTGCAATTTGTCAAAAATGTCCAAATTGGACAAATTGACAGAGCCCGTATGGGTTTTTGGGTATTTTGGACTTAATGGTGATGCATGTTTTACTTCAAAATACCTATACAACAACGTTTACCAAAATTATTACAAAAAAAATCCTTCTAAATATTTGTGAAAGAGCACAAATTATCAATGAAGAAGAGACAAAGTATTGAGTAATGGATGCTAGATCCTAAAGATCTAATATGATATTGGAGTGGAGAATACCCATCATCGAGGATCACTTCTGTGTATCATAACCAAAATGATAAGTTAGGACATTATAAACAAAAGGATTATGCATAAAACTAGGTATAAGTCTCTCATATCACGTCATGTACAATTGGCATACAAGCTACAAGGGAGTCTTGGAATATATAACTTGGAAGGTTTGTTTTCACAACAAATAGTTTGTGAGGAATGACAAAAATATGCACTCAATCAAATTTTATGTGCATTAAATGTGTCACTCAAAATATCTCAACTAACAACCTCCTTAGATTAAGCTTAACCCTTATTCTAGTGTGAATCTAGACAAACCCAAACTAGTTAGTTAAAGATCACTAATAACCTAGTATGAACATACTAAAAAGTTAGAATTTGACATGTTTCTTATTTTATTGTTAAAAGAAACAAAGATTGCATAACAACTAGTCCACATAGGATTCCTCGGCTCAACTGTTACCCAGCTGGCGGGCAATAGAAGTTTGTGGGGTGTCAACGTCAGTCAAACTGTTGCAAAAGATGCTATGATTGCATGTGCTATTGTCCCCTATACAACGTCAACAACCAACTCAAATGGGTATACCAAATCCGTTATATTGTGTATAGTGCTATAGTGTGTATAGTGCTATAGTGTGTATTGTGTATAGTGCTATAGTGTGTATTGTGTATAGTGCTATAGTGTGTATAGTGCATCAAGTTTTGTTTGTTGACAATACACTTATTCAAATGGGTATACCAAATCCGTTATATTCTTCTTGTCAACATTTTAAGTCTCATGAAATATATTTTTTGGTTTTGTAAACATATTCAATAAGTTTGGAAATGGATATACGCTCTTTTCTTTACTTAAAAAATGATGTTCTTAAGGAATTCAATCATGTTACTTGCACAATATAATTAAATATAACATATATTTCGTTTTAATATTCTTTTTCAATTGTAAAAAGAAATGAATAATGTTATTTTTAACTATATTATTTTGGATAGTTATTTCTTTATTACTAATAAAGTTCAAGTCAACTCAAATGTTATGTTATAGATTCAAGTTCAAGTAGAGAAGATTCACCTAGAGTGGAGCACCTCCAAACTTTATTGGATCATTAGAGAAGTCCCTCTTGCACAGTGGGCTCGATCCACTTCGATTTTCCTCACTAATGGTTTTGCTTTCAATACTATGGTGGTTTTGGAGCTCATGGTAGACCCCATTCTCGTAGCAGGGACTAAAATGGTTTCTCGTGGTCATAACAACCTTCACCGACATAGAACTTTCATGGTGGCAACATTGCATACACTAGGGAATGGAGGGCTATGAAGCAAGAAAAGTTTCCTTGGCTTGCATTGCCTATTTCTTTGTCCAAGAAGAGTCCAACATATAACAAAATTTTTAAAAATAATAAAATGATGAGTGAAAGCTAATTCGTAATAGTATAAATCTACTCACTAACTTTTTCTCGATTCTTACAAACAATTGAGAAATGTAATACCATACTGTTCATTTTATAAGAATAGTATTATATAACTTATATTATTTTACTAAAAACAACTTTTCAATTAAGGAGTCTCTACTTGAACGAGGTCATATATATTAAAAGGAAAAAAACTAACGAGAAATAACATGCCTAACTTGCAAGTGTCTGCGAGGCCATGAAATGTACGAAATAATAATAATAATAATAATAATAATAATAATAATAATAATAATAATAATAATAATAATAATGATGATGATGATGATGATGATGAATGAGAGCTAATTCGTGATACTATAGATCCACTAACTAATGATAGATAGGATTAAGGTGATAAACCAAATAATCTTTCAAGTCCACCAACTTTATTTATTACTTATGTTACTTATACTATGTTCTCTTTGTGTCCATATATATATAATTAAAAAATAATTATTTTAAAATATTTAAATTTTTTATAAATTAAACTAACTTTTTCTCGATTTTTAAAAAACAATTTAGAAATGTAATACTATATTACTTATTTTATAAAAATAATATTATATAACTTATATTGTTTTACTAAAAATAACTTTTCAATTAAAAAGTCTCTACTTGAAAGAGGTCATATATATTAAAAGAAAAAAAACTAACGAGAAATAACATGCCTAACTTTCAGGTGTCTGCGAGGCCATGAAATGTACCAAAATAAAATAAAATAATAATAATACGACAAAACGCGGCATGGCGTGGGCCCCACAGAATCACCGCCATGGCCGCCACGGCTATTCAGTGTTCGTCGCAACTCGAACATCCACGCGGCATGTCACTATTGTTCCGTCATCGCTGCTAGCTGTCAAAATAGACGACGTTGATTAAACCACAGGTGACAGCGACGGATGACTTTTTGTCTTTTAGCCGTGGGAGCCTCTTCAATTCCTCCAGACATTTAATGTCGATAAACACTGCGGTGGGCTCCACGTGGGATTCCTCGGCTCAACTGTTACCCAGCTGGCGAGCAATAGCAGTTCGCGGGGTGTCAACGTCAGTCAAACTGTTGCAAAAGATGCTATGATTGCACGTGCTGTTGTCCTCTCTAAAACACTCTTCCTAAACTCCTCCAATGGATTTCTAAGATATTTACAATGAATCTCAAAGAAGATAAGTCTTAAAGACTTAATATGAGAGATGTAGTTGTGAAGGTTGAAAAGGTTGTGACATTTAGAAAAGGGCCACTCGAGGTGTTAAATATAGGTGGACAAGGATAAGGGGTTGTGATACCCTACTTTTGGTATTACTAAAAATAGTATTTTTTTTTAAAATTAAGTAAATATAAACATACACAACTATAATTTATAATTTAGACCTACTTAAGATGGCTAAATATGGAAACAAGCCCAAGTGTCACAATCACAGGCTAACGTAATGTAATGAAATGACAAAGAGGTTAATAAATGCATGCACGTTGAATGTTTTGTAAGTACAAGATTGTATTATGACTATGTTTGACCTACTCTTGCATTTATGGACCTGTAATGTACTCTAAGATGTACCCATAGCTATATGGGCCTATCTTATACATGCCTAATGATATAAATCCTAGTGCACTAATCCTATTTGTGTGTCGTTGATCATGTATATGTGGCATTGAACCTATCTATGTAGGGTTTCATAGTCTTTTTTTGGTGTATATGTCTTGTACTTTCTTGAATCTAACTATACCTTCAATTTATACATGTGTAGTGTAGAATATGTATAGACACCTAATTTGGAATTGGATGCTTTGGAAATATCAAATTTCACAAACCTTGACATACTTAGACTTTACATACACATTTGAATCTTATGCACACTTTTCCCTATCTATGTATGCACCTATTATCTTGGCCAACCCAATTTATTAGTTACACATTTGGGATCACCCTAGTATGTGTAAGAATTTTTAATAATCCTAAATAGACTATTGTCATATCTTAGATCACTGATTTTCACTACTAGGACAATAGTGATAGTACTCAATTTTAATTTTATTTCAATTGTTTAATTCTACTTGTTATGTCTAGGGAAACTTAATGACTATTTTTCAAATTGGGAAGTCTCCATTACATTAGCGTACACATGTTTTATTAGTCAATCATAACATGAAATATCAAAGAGTCAGCTGTAAATACAAATCAATCCTAAGGTTGTACTCACCTAGCACATATTTAAAAGTCCCAACAAACTTGAACAATCAATTAATATTCTCTTAAGACATTATGACAAAGGCATGGATATCCCTCAAAAGAGAAACCCTAAATCCAAGTTTGAATACAAATGACTACCAAAATTACATGGTGTTGGGTATTTTCCCTTAGCTTTGTATAAATAAGTATTAGTTATGCACCCAATAGAAGGAAGATGTCAACGAGCTTGCATGCCAATATATCACATGAGGAGTAACCTCAAGCGTTCACCCAAAGAATGTAGCTTGAACCAGCCCCCATTGATTCCATTGTGCTATGGTGGTTAGATAACTCTATCTTACTTGTGCACTTAAATTACTATGTTTAGTCATTTATTACTACCAACATTAGTCTAGAGTAAGTCATTTGATGAATTCATATAATTCATATAACTAATATCATAAAATCAAACTTAACACCATAGAGTTCAACACATCGCGATTTGTAGTAAAAATATTCTATTGTTTCCATTAAACAAGTTTACAAGGTGTTTCCTTCATTACACTCTCTCTTCAGTTCTATATTGATAACCATTTCACAATTATATTATTAACAACATATCTATCAATTCCAACCATGACAACAACACTTTATAAAATAAAGCTAAGGGGTATTTATACACACATAAACCCCCACCTTCAATTACAACAATAATACCAAAGTGATGACTAACCAATGACTACTAACAATGAGTCGTGGAGATCCATTATAATTAATTCATATTGACTCGAACCTAATTACCCATGTATGCCCTCTCTATGCTAGATATTTATGTTTGTGTTCCTCCTATTTCATGGACCGATGCTAGATTTTTGCTCTCATTAATCTCCACTGATTCCATGAACTACTTTGTAATTGATTTCACTCCTTGTGCTCTTGTCATAATCTTACACTTCTTTGAGTCTTGCATCTTCTTCTCATTCTTTGCTTCCTTATCTTTCGTAACTTTCCTTTCTATGCCAAAGTATTCCATGTCATTCTATTATGTTTCTCTCTTATACATCATGGTCTTGCACACCTACTCTTGTGCCCTTGATATTTTGTATTTATGGCTCCAAAATACTAAGAATATATTATTACAAAATTTGGGGTCCAACATCACCCCATACTAATTCGATAGTCCATCCTAGACTATGCTACAATTTTATTAATTGAAAAAAATATGGGATCTACATCTTGTACTTTGCATTTGAACTCCTATTGGTTGAGAGCTACTTGAAGATTGGAAGTAATAACTTCCACTTCACCCTTCAATCTTTTTAACTCTTCGGGATGCTCCAAAAACATATCAACTTGAGTTGTCAAAGTCTCAAGCTAAGTACTTGTAGGATTGTGATAATCTTCAAGGGCCCCAACCTATATCAAAACCTATCCTTGAAACACTAAAAAATAACATTTAGCTGCTACTAATGGATGCTTATTTGTGTTTCCATCTCTTTAACATCTTGGAAAATGTTTGCATGCTAAGCCCTATCCTTGATGCTCAATGCATTCTCAGTTAATTAATGGCACTATTATTTCTTAGGCCACACCAAATCCACTAAAAGTTCATCTATGATGGCAATGACAGTGCTCAATTTATTCAAGAATGCATGACAGATCTTCATGACCTTAGAAAACTACTCTATTACCTAATTTTTTCCTATCTAGGATCCACTTGGTTTTTACATTTCTTGAGCAGGTCCATGAGCATATATGGTTTATTAATTGCCTCACTAGTAATGGGAACTCCATCTGCAATTGTTGGTTTTCTTCTTAAAATTATTTGACAAAGGCCCAAAGTCCTATGTTGATATGCTTTTGCTATATTCAATTGGCACTTGAGTTCTTCAATTTACAATTCAAGCTTTCATTGTGTTTCATGCTCTTCTTTGTATATCCACATGACCTATTAATGTTTGAAGTGAATTTGGCCCATGTCATGGATATTAAGAACATTTTGCATAGAAACTTATAGGGCAAATTTGATAAGTGTCATGCCCACTTACGTTGGAGAGTAAATCATGGGACTTATCCAAAGCATGTCTAGAACACCTTCCACTTCTGGGCTTATGTTAGTACTATCCCTTGGAAGCTAAAATCATTATTCTTCATGCTACACTTCCATTTCAAAAGACATCTCACATTGAGTTTGTTCTATGGAATAATGTTTATGGAATTTTTTTTACAAATACAATCACTTATTAGACGTGTTTTGTTAGAACGTGGTGTGAATGGGAGGTTCCTAGTTTACCTATTACTATTTCTACACCTTCTACATCAGTTCCTTTCCCTTTTGGGGGTTATGCTCCAAGTCTATAATCTCAAGGTTATTTACCCATTTGTTAGTGTTGGCGCCAAGGTCCTCTTCATTGGGGCCTTCTCCCCTATTTATTTATTTATTTTGATCTTGGAATTTCAATGTCCACTTACTGCTTGGCCATCAAATGTTCCTCACTTGACATAGCATTATGTTATTCGATTGGATTGGGAGTGGGCTCTTATGTAAGTTAGGATTCTGGAGATGCCTCATCCGTGTTTAGAATCACCACTCTAGGCACTTCATGTTCAGCATCTACTCAGGTAGCAGGGTGTGTAGTGCCATATTTTTATTCTATAAGGATTTTGTTGGTGAGGGGGTTCACTTTAATCATTTAGGCACTACTTAAGGTCAGTCAGGATGTAGTGATGTCTTCTTACTCTTTAGGCAACCCCTAGGTCCTTAGTGGTGATGAGGCCTATCATTATAATTTTAGAATGACTCAGGGTTGGTATTACATCCTACTAAAACAAGTAGCCTCAGGTCTTGACATTATCTCTTTTATCCATGCCTTCACCTTCGTGTGTGTCTCTAGTTGGGAGGGAAGTGGTTTTTTCTCCACCTCCTAACCTCTTTATATTTTCTTCTATGGATTGAGCATATAAAATATCACCTAGATCTTTTTTTGCACAACTATCTTATAGGGATTGAGGGTAGTCTTGTTAGATTTATGCTTCTCCACATAGGTGTGCTTTCATGGGTAAACATAAATATTACAAACTGTATGTATCTCAATGTCAATCTTTTTTGCATCAATATTTAGATGGTGCATGTGTGAAATGTGGTTTATCAAGTCTATGAAGTATCTAGAAGTGAAAGCATATGGCAATTTAAGCCACCCTAATAAGTTGTCTGTGGTTGCCATCCAGATCCATGTGAGAGAATAGTGATGCTTTAAAACAAACTGAGCATAGGATCCCATCTATATGGGCAATTCTTTGGGCATGTGCCACTCATTCCAAATACCTCCTTCATGACATCAAACCAACCCTTCAATCTTAGATTTTTAGGAGGGTGTGATGGCATTGGGGTAAGTGAATTATTTGAACCATTCAGTGGGGGACTTATGTTTTGGTGGGTAAACCCACTTCAATTCTTTTCCCAAGTACTCTAGGATTCCAATCTCATAAAAAACTTGAAGTAGAAAAATTATGCCCCAAAGAAACTTGATGTTGGGTAGATGATGTGCCTTCTCTATATCCTACATAATCTTTTTGACAAAGTACAATGAGTAATTGTACTATGTTCCCTTGGAAATTTGACTAATGACATAGAGGTGGGACATATCCACCTCCTTACACATGTATATGTCCCCTAGCTTGGTCATAGTCAAGTGCACAAATCCTTGAATTATGGGGTCCTCTTGGATTGTAATGTACATAGCATGGCCTTATTTATTATATTTTAATGCCACCACCATATTATTATTTTTCCCTTGATCCTCAAGGTCCATGTCGAGATCAAATACAGAACAAAGTAACCAAGTTATTCTATTGATCCAAATAGGAGTGATCCTCATTTTATGCCCATTAAAGTAGATTTAGTCTTTGTGAATGCATGAGATTAAAAATCAAATTGCCTCCTATGGTTTCCCAAAGTATGATAGGTTGAAGAGTTGGAGCACCCTAAAATGTAATTTGTAGATTGTGAGATCATAAGTGATCTCATTTTGGGTGTTCTTGCACTCCACTTAATAGTCCCATTATAAGTCAAGTTCATTTTTAGGTTGAGTATGATTTTAGTTCAAGACATGACAGGTGGAAACATTAGACTTCTAATCATCCACACATAATACTATCTCTGGATATTACATCTCTTCAATCAAAATAAGAGGAGGAGATGGTGTTATAGAAACCTTTTCCCCCATGCATGCTATTTTTGGTGTTTGTCTGATAGGGGTCTCTTATCTCAACCCTATTAGTTCCTTGCCTTGATCCTTATTATCTAATAAAAACATGGGACCTCCTTCTTTCGCACCCTCTAATTCTTCAACTTCAAATAACTAGTAATGGCTCTTTGCTCTTGTTAGATTTTTACTTTAGCTGCATCACTGGTCAGGGTCCCCAAAGGTTAACATATTGTTGTCCAAATCTCCAAATTGAATATGTATTGAATCCTCTTCCCTAGACCCAAAATGTTTCATCTCCCTACTTTACCCTCCTTTAATGGTGGACCTATTGCCTGTAATGTGTAACTTCTCTTTTCTGCTTGTGTGGATGCATTTCTACTTTCCTCTCCTTGAAATCATGCCATTTTATTCTCTATATCATTTTTTTAAATGAGAGAACTACATAATAGCCTTATTCATCATTGGTTTTTGCCTGTTTGAGCTATGCAATTCTTTAAGTTTTTAATCATAAAAAATGGAAATGAGAGGGCTTATGGACTTTTATAGGATATCCTAAATATTTGCATTAAATCTCTATGTTGCATTAATTTTCTCCATGCTACCATCTATTAATTTAGCCATTAACGCTCTAAATGACATGTTTTAATGTCCATTCAACAAACTTTCCATTTATACCACTCTATTATTAGTAACTGCATGTCCCATCCTTCATTTGAGAGTTATTGCACCTTCCCCATAGTGCATGCCAGCTATAATAATTCAAAATTTCCATTTTTATGGTAGGAACTATCTTTTATGCTTTAACCCACTTTATGAGAGTGTTTCCTTTATCATATTTATTCTATTTTCTCGGGTCACACACCACCTTTTCACATGCCTTATGCTGCCTTTTGTGTACATCCCTCATGCACCTTATTTTGTTCACCTTCTCCTTATACTACATCTTGCATGCCCCATTATTTTATAAGCTCTCCAGTATATATATATTTGTAGGCATCCAATTCTTATCACTATTATGCTTAAACTGTAAATTAGAATGATATTTTGTAACAATGCACAATCTAGACCAAAAGCACTAAAATACTTAAATATATCTACACACATCACCAATTGTTATCTCTTAATACTTGATTGGGGTAAGACATTTTACATAATTATTATATATTCCCAAATCACTTCGAGTCAAATTGTGACCACATAAAATGATGTCCTAGACCACTAAAATCTTCTAATTCAGTAGCACACATCATGTGCATGTATTATTTCATGTCTATAATACCCTAATTGGGGTATTACCCTATACACAACTAATACCTTCTTATAACTATACTCTAGCTAAATTATGACTTAGTAAAATGACATTTTCAACTAGGTTGATTAAATGTGCAACAAATTTTCAAAGAATTGTAGAAAATTAATTAAAGTCACTTAAGTAAATCAAAACCAAATTAGGAGCTTAAATGGAAATTCCATGAAAGTTGTTGAATATATATTTACTAGAAATTCACTATTTAATATTGCATCATCTCATGACATCATCAAAAGAGTGTCATCCATAAGCCATTAATGGGATAAATATCAATATTAAGCTCTCCCATGCCTCATCAATGCCTCATTCTTCTAAATATTAATGATCATATTTATTTATTGTCCCTCCAAGATTAAATCAATCCATGGCCACAAATATTGATCTCAATATAGATGGTCATGGTTGATCCTGAACAATTAAGAATTGCTATAAATAAGAGGGCCAAGACCATAAATTTTAAGCTTTAGTTATGCAAACTTATTATGTATAAATTGTTATACATAAGCTTGATTTATTCACCCAATTAGATCAATTGAAAAAATAAATCTATTGGTGAACTAAGAGATAATGGAGGCTCATGATACTCTATTATAGGTACAATCGCTGAGAGGGGGGGATGAATCAATGATGCCAGATAATCTAATTCAATTACTAACTTTTAAACATTCAACATATACAATCATGATGCATACAAATTAACCATTGCAATGAACAAGGAAGATATATCAAGATCAAGAACATAACACATGATATATGTGGGAAACCCTCTTGGAGGATAAAACCCACTGAACCCTGTAATATGGACTACAGTTCTATAAAGATGAGATTTAACATTTAGACCAGCACCAACTGATCAAGGAACATCCATCCCTAAATTTATTGAGACACCCATCCCATAAGGAGGAACCAACCCCCTAGGCAACCAAGCACCAACCTAACTACCTTGATATGATCTCTACCTCTGATTGGATGTCTTCTACACTTGATGATGGACTTCTCTTACTTTCTCTCTTTCCCTTTTACACTCTCACAAAGTTTCACATACAAGCAATGCATCTAAAACACTCTTTTGGATCACTCTTCACTTCTTATATATAATAAAAAAACTAAAACAACTCTATAAAAACATCAAAAACATGACCTATAATTCATTCACATAATCCTCAACTTGATCTACTCTTCAATCCATCCACTAAGCACACTCACTCAATTAACCTCTAGGGCTTACTCACTCAATTTGCCTCTTCTAGGCTCATTAAGTCTAATGACCTATGTGTTCACCTTAATTACCTTGATCAATAATTCATGACTGATCCTCTTCACTCTATATTGGTATTTAATGACCCATACCTTTTCTTTCAAAGGTTTTCTCCTTTGCTTAGCTCTAGACTGCTTTAACAATTCTCCATATAGGCCAATTATGCCTAGTATTTATACCATACACTCATCTAACCCATCTTGGTTGGCCAAGATGATTACCATACTTTTTATACCTTTAAAATAGGTCTTTATACATGTGTTACATGTGAGAACCACACTTTTCATAGGTCGGCCAATACCTCATTAGCCCCAAACCACCATTAGGTTTGGTGGGACCTAAAACAATTAGGCCTTCATACGCACACATTACATGTGAGACTAATTGGACCACATTAATCCTTTATCAATTATTATAACACATCAAAAATATCACCAATATCCATTTTATGACTTTTTTATGGCTCCGTGCCACATATAACCCCAACTCAACACTTAAACCTACCAATTAGGTCTCCTCACTCTTTAGGTCTTCATATATAGAAAACACAATCTCAAACTTCTAAAGTAAAAACTAAAATATTTCACATATACATATGATTATATCACATGGGTTAACCCTTTATGACCTATTATACACCTCCATGTTCTTTATAAATTTCAACACAATCTCTAAGCACTTAAATCAACTCTCTCAGAATGTCCACTCATACTGGTCATATATAGTCAAAATATAATCAAGCCATTTTGACTCTCCATATCTGAAAAGGGGCATATAATAAAAAACAATGAGTTAATATAATCATTTGATAATTATACAAAATATACATACTCATTTTATTCTTCAACTCTGCTCAAAACACCTTCAACTAGCCAATGCAAGATGGTTACTCAAACTGCCAGTGTATACAATAAACATAATCAATTTATAAGCCTTTGTTCATACTAAATATGAATTGGTCAAACCTTAATAATCCAAAAAAATGTTCCTAATATAGTTTATAACACTCTTAAATAGTTACCTCATCTTGAAACATCAAAATACTATCAATAACTCTTCAATTATCTCTTGGGTCATTTGCAGAACATGGTCAAACACACAGTCAACTTTGGAGCTTAATATCCACAACTTTACAAACATTAAAATATTTTAATAAAATTTTATTGATGTTCCTTGAATTAATTTACAAATTTTATTTTTACCTCATCATCAAATTCTATATATATCAAAAGTTATGGCTCAAACACTACAGATTGGTTTTTCCTTTGTTAATTTGAATATTCAAATTCCAACAATCACTGTGTATTGCAAAAACATCAAACACATGTCTTCATCTCACTTTTCATATAAATATATAAAATTAAATCTATAAATATATTTGGGATTATCTTAGTATTTATCTTTCATCACTCACATTTGATCTTAGATATTTGCTTCTGAGATCAATCCACTTGGCAACCTCATGTGTCATCTACGTACCTTGCAGTCAGTATCTAATAAACTTTTGCCACTTGGCATTCCACATGCATTATAAGAATCCTATTGAACTATTTAATTAATATGAAAAATTTATTTAGATCTAATCTTTTGTGATTATGACACTTGGCACCCTCACGTGTCTTTTGAGAACATTGACTATTTGACTTTAATGAACTTCCACCACTTGGCAACCCCACATGCCTTCTGAGCATCCTTTGACATATTGATTAAATATGCACCATTGGATCAATAATAAAAATATAATGTGATCCATTATATCCTTATCTATTCATATTAAATTCTTATCATTAGATCTATGATCTGATTAAATGCTCACCGTAGATCTCCGATAATGCAAATTTGGCTTAGTATGGGAACTTAGTGAACTCTACCTAAGAAGCCAGATTTTTACCTTAATAACTTTTTCTATGCTCAACACCATGACATAAAATTTGAACCACATTATCAAATTTCATAGGGGAATCCATCCATGTATCAAAATGATCTTAAAACTTTCACATGTGTGAAATATGATGTCTTAAATATTCTCACTTAGCCTTATTTATCAAGATGACTACTTGAACCTAGACACTCATATGAGTGCTATGATGAATTAATTTCAATTTTATAATCACTCTAATCACTCATAACACCCCATAGGGTCTTTGAAACATGAACAAACCATCAATAACATCCATCATCTACCTATCCAAGTCAAACATTGAAGAACTATGCAAGAATACGAAAACACATTGAAACACACTTTGTTATGGTCATTCTAGCACACATGACACCTCATCGACATCCTTGGTCACTTTGGAGACATAATTTAAAAACCTAAGAAAATATACCCATTTTTAATTGATGTTAAACACTAATACAAAGCTTATGCTTAGACTCTATTTCTCTCTTTAAGCACTTTTTCCCCCTTTGACACAATGACAAAGTGGGCTCAATTTATGATCCTGCAGACTTGAAAAGACTTCAAGAAATAAAAATAGGAAGGGAATACTTCTGATAGATGATTTAGACTCCCCCTAACATTTTGTGTACCTCTTCTTACCTTGATCTTCTCAAACATGCTCCATGACTACACTCTTCTTTGATCATACATGGATTCTATGAAGACAAAACATACATGAACATCAGAAACTACTTGAACTTACCTTGAAAACATAAAGAGTGACTCCACCTAATTCACTTGAGATTAGGCACCCTTTGAGCACCTTATTCTTTTGGAGAAAATGACCAAAAACTCTACTTCTTCATACTAGCCTTGCTTAGAGGGCTTGTAGCCCTACATGGACCTTGTAAAGCCCATAAAGTTTCTATGTATGAACTTTCATGGCTTGAAATTTTATATCTAGAGCATTGTCATATGCCCCCTCATGCATGACAAAAATAAACACTCAGCGCTTCCTCTGTAACATACTTCATAAACCTACTAGCCAATTAACCCTCTATTTACACAAATCCTCCTCCATGGAATAAATCATGCACTTTTAGAATAATGTGAAAGAATTTTTGATCACCCATTTGGCCATTTCAACTAATTAATTATCCTTATAGCTAAAATCATTAGGAAAATAATTTTTCCAACATGAGCAAAAACACTAGGTTTATAAGAGAAACTTGATCAACACACCACCTTCCATTCAGTTCCCATCTCTAAAATTTTTCTCACACCTAGAGGTCATCAATACACACTTATGGGCCAAATTTGAGCTTAGAATCCTTTGGGAACCCATACGTCCTATACCATGGTTTTTTGACCTTCATACCCTTAAGCACAAACTGAGAAACCTAAGAGCAAATAAAATTTTCCAATTTCACACAAAAGACCTTAAAAAATTAAAATCATGTATAACACACTTTAATGAGGTTAACACATATTTATATCCCACTAAGACACCTTGGCAACTTGCAATTCTTCAAATGACACCTAGAAATCTACCTAGCCTACAGACCTTGCACAAATAGTAGTCAACATGCCAAAACAATATAAACTAATCATGAAAACTTTTTGACATCACCAAGCCACCTCATCCACTTTGTCAAACCAAACTTAACTGATCTCAACTCTCTTTTATCTTTTAGGACCCAAAAATCATTAGATTTGCAAGTTTGACACTCACTAGGCATTGAACACTAACAAAAATGGTCAAACTCAATAAATGACCATGATTGACTCTTTTGACCAAAAAAATACATGAAACCTCATGGATTACATTTGTGCCAATATTATTCACACTCCATAACAACCTGGCCTTCATTCTTCAACATTTGACCAACTAATCCATCCATAAAAAATTGACAAGAACTCACCTTTAAGACCAAAGTCCTTGAATACTTATGGAGCATAATACTTTTAAGCATATGAATCAATTAATCCCCCTTTGACATATACCAATCTAAACTTGGGATTCTCTAATCCTTGGACCTGTTCATCTACAGAACACACAAGCTCCCTTTGTCCATGCATGAGGATTCAATACATTGTTAAAAACACATGACTTGGTTTGATCAAGTCATTATACAAATATGATTGAAATCATAACTATAGTAGACATCTTCATATCTACACCATGACTGAGGCATATCACATATGCTCCCCCTCAGATCATGCACATCTCTCTAAGCCATTCAATCTAGTTATCTCCCCCTAACTCCTTGCTCTATGACATATTCAATAGGTCCCCTTTGGGTCTTAAAAACTACTTTTTCAAACATTGTCCACACACAATCAATGCTCTTATGGAAACACCAATAGATCTCATATCTTCAGAACAACGTGAACTCTATGGTATACATAGCTTGACATCTACAAAAAATTGAGACCATATTCATGATATCAAAAATATGAAAACACATTTTCCTCATAACCTTTCTTATCCTCCAACATCAATAAAAAACTCAACTAACATCCACCATACTTCTCTTACTAACAAGTGTCTCTTTGAAGCCTAGATAGAGACACCCCTTTGACATAGAGAGACCAAAAGTCCCAAAACTCAAGAGACTCCCATATCTTCATACCTTTATTTGACTTGCACTCCTACCTCATCACCTAATTGACTTTGAATGGATGCTTGACTTCATTCTTTAATTTAGATTTGTCAACAGATGCTAACAACAAATTTTCTTAACTTTATTTCATGTTTATCATGGCAAACAAACTATCTCTGGTCTTAGTTTGATCTCTCCTAATAGAGTTAGGTCTCTAAATCCATGTTTGACTTCTTCCTTGCATTCTATGAGCTGCATACACTTTCTTGTGACTTGAGAACCTATCAACATTTCTTGAACAAACTTTTGCAATGTGACCAGCATGATGACAACTCATTATATTTGGTTATGTGATCAAATTTATCTTTATTCTACTAGCATCTTTATTCCTTGATCGATTGCTTTTACTAACATAGTCCTTTGCCCTATGACCAATAAGATGACAAACATAACAATGTCCCATAAGAGACTTGGCGTACCATGAAGCATTTGGCTTTTTCATTTTGTTCTTGACCTGATTTAGCTTGTTGACTTTCATGCTACCATCTTCTTTCTCTTGTTCTGATCTTTTTTGATCTTGTTAAAGCTTTCCTATTTTAACTATGATTTTTTCATGTTCATCCTTTAGGGAAATAATATTAGCCTTCAATTGAACACATTCATCTTCTTTATCTCTCATGCTTGAACTTGCAACTTCTAATTGAATTTTGATATCTTTAATGGTATTCTTATCCTCCTTAGCTTATTTAGTGATGTCATCCTTCAATCTATATGCTTGATCTTCAATAGACTTGATCTATTCTTGATTCTTCTTTTCCTCTTTCTCAGACTTGCCTAACAAACTTCCCTCAAGATAACTGACTTGTGCTTGATGACCTTTGATCATATTCCTCATTTTATGATTCCTCTTATTTTTCTCCTTCAGTTCACCAAGTGCACCCATGAGCTCAGATTCTAGATCAACTTATTCTTCCTTGCTATCATAGAATACTTATTCTTCTCCACTTTTATGGAAAACTTCTTTATCACACATGATGTCCTTTTCTTTTGAATAACTTTTCCTTTTAGCCATATTGTACCTTGGATCACCTTCAAGTGGTTAAAATTGCACAAAAGGTACTGATATGATACCAATTATTAGAGGTAAAATGACTAAGAGGGAGGGGGTGAATTAGTGATGCCAGGTAATCCAATTCAATTTACAACTCTTAAACATTTAGCACATATAATCATGATGCATACAAATTAACCATTGCAATGAATAAGGAAGATGTAGCAAGATCAAACACATAACACATGATATATGTGGGAAAATATCTTGGGGGATAAAACCCACTAAACCCTACAAGATGGACTATAGTCCTATAAAGACAAGATTCAACATTTAGACCAACACCAACTGTTCAAAGAATACCCATCCCTAAATTTAGTGAGACACCCATCCCACAAGGAGGAACCAACACCCTAGGTAATCAAGCACCAAAATAGTTACGATGATCTGATCTCTACCTCTGATCTACTTTCTTATACACTTGATGATGGAATTTTCTTACTTTCTTTCTCTTACTTTCTTTCTTTCTCCTTTACACTCTCACAAACTTGCACACACAAGCAATGCATCCAAAACACTCTTTTGGATCACTTTTCACTTCTTAACACATATACAATCAAAAAAATTAAAATAAATCTATCAAAAAATTAAAAAAATGACCTTTAGATCATGCATATAATCCTCAACCTAGTATACTCTTCAATCCATCCACTATGCACAATCACTCAATTAGCCTCTAGGGCTTACTCGCTCAATCTGCCTCTTCTAGGCTCATTAGGTCTGATGACCTATGTGTTCACCTTTATTACCTTGATCAGACAAGCATGACTGATCCTATTCACTCTCTATTGGTCCTTAATGAACTGTACCTTCTCTTTTAAAGGTCATCTCATTTGCTTGGCTTTGCACTGCTTCAACAAATCTCTAAATAGGCCAATTATGCCTAGTATTTATACCATACACTCATCTAACCCATCTTGGTCAACCAAAATGCTTAACATAATTATTATAATTTTTAAATATGTATTCATACACATGTTACATGTGAGAAACATACTCTTCATAGGTCATCCAATACCTCATTATCCCAAAACCATCATCGGGTCTTGGTGAGACCAAAAATAATTAGGCCTTCATACTCACACGTTACATGTGAGACTACTTGGACCACCTTAATCCTTTACCAATGTTTATAACACATAAAAACTATAAAAAATATAACCTTTATAAATTTTTCATGGTTCCATGCCACCTATAACCCCAACTCAACACTTGAACCTACCAATTAGAACTCCTCGCTCTTTAGGTCTTCATATATAGAAAACACAGTCTCAAAATTATGAAGCAACAACTCAAATATTTCACATAAAAATATGATTAGATCACATGAATGAACCATTTATGACATATTATACACCTAAATGTGCTTTAGACAATTCAACATAGGCTCTAATCACTTAAATCAACTCTCTTAGAATGTCCACTCAGACTGGTCAAAAATAGTAAAAATACAGTCAAGCTATTTTGACTCTCTATATATGATAAGGGGAATATAATGAAAAATAATGAATTATTATAAGAATTTTAAACTTATAAAACATATCCATACTCATTTTCTTCTTTAACTCTTCTCATAACACCTTCAACTTGCCTCTATAAGATGGTCACTCAAACTGCCAGTGTATACAATAAACACAACCAACTTCTAAGCCTTTATTCATAATAAATATGGATTGGTAAAACCTTCATAATCCACACATATGGTCCTCATATATTATGTAACACTCTTCAATATTTATCTCATCTTTTAACATCAAAATACTATCAATAACTCTTCAATTATCCTTCTCAGGTCACTTCCAGAACATGGTCAAACACACAATCAACTTTGGAGATTAATATCTGTAACTATACAAACATTAAAATATTATAATAAAATTTTATATATTTTAATTTAATTACTTTAAATTTTTTATTTTTACTTCATCATCAAAATTTTAATATATCAAAATTTATGGCTCAAACACTATAGACTGGTTTTTCCTTTGTTAATTTGAATATTCAAATTCCAATGGTCCTGTGTATTGTAAAAACATTATCCACGTGTCTTCATCTTGATTTTATTGGAAGATATATAAAATTCACTCCATATATATCTTTAGGATTATCCTAGTATTTATCTTTCATCGATCACCATTTATCTTAGATCATTGCTTCTGAGATCAAGCCACTTGGCAGCCTTGCATGCCCTCTGTGTACCTTGCAGTCCATATCCAATGAACTTATACCACTTAGAAGACCCACATGCATTTTAAGAATCATATTGAAATATTGAATTAATATGTACAATTTATTTTTATCTTCTCTTTCAAAATTATGACACTTGACACCCTCACATGCCTTCTAATCACATTGACTATTTGACTCCAATGAACTTTCCACCACTTGGTAGCCCCACGTGCCTTCTGAGCATCCTTTGAAATATTGAATAAATACACACCATCGGATCATTACTGAAAATATCATATGATCCATTATATCCTTATATATTTATATTAAATTCTTTTTGTTAGATTTATGATATGATTAAACGCTCACTGTAGATCTTTGATAATGCAAATTTGGCTATGGGAACTTAGTGAACTCTCCTTGAGAAGCCAACTTTACACCTTAATAAATTTTGCTTCTCTAAACCTCATGACCTAAAATTTGAACCAAATTATAAAATTTAATAGGTAAATCCATCCATGTATTAAAATTATCTTGAAACTTTCACATGTGTGAAATATGATGTCATCAATCTATTCACTCAGCCTTATCTGTCAAGATGACTACTTGAACCTAGACACTCTTATGAGTGCTTCAATGAATTACTTTCACTTTCATAAGAACTCTAAGTATTCATAACACCCCATAGGTTATTTTAAACATAACCAGACAATCAATAACATCCACCATCTACCTATCTAAGTCAAACATTAAAGAACTATGCAATAATACTGAAGCACATTAAAACACACTTTGTCATTGTCATTCTAGCACACATGACATCTCATCAACATCCTTGGTCACATTAGAGACATCATTGACAAACCTACAACATAATACTCATTGAAGAATACTTGGAACACTGAATCTATGGAAAAGCACACTTATTTACCACTTTTGAGGGTAAATAGCTACTTGGAAGGTATAGCTTGTCTTACTTTCATAATTAGTTCTTTGAATTCATTAGTACCACCCATTGAGGGAGTAGGATTAACATGGTAGTTATTTATGATTATTTTTAAATTTATTTACTAACACATGGACTAACTTGTTTCATAATCCTATTCTACACTATGATCCCATGTGTTTTTTCAATCATTTCCTTTATGTGCTTCCTTTACACGCCTCTTCTTGTGCACTTTCTTTATGAACTTCCACTTGCACACTTACTCTTACATGCTTCCTCTACACATTTTTTTGTTTCTTTAAATAGAGTATCCCTATTAAAACCCACCCCACATTTAAATTTGTGTGTGGTCTTGCATGTCATAGCTTAGTGAAATTTATGTCGATAAAGATAGAGAAAAAAGTGCCAAACCAATTATAAAAAGGTGCACAACTAATGCCACACTTATTTTTAAAATGATACAAAATCCTAAACTAACCTAGTGGCATATGCCTTATGTACTAAATTTAAGATTAAATAAAATGGTAAGACCAGAGTTGACTACTATTGAATTGGCATGGTAGGAATTTGTTATCTAATATTTTTGATTTACAAGTGCCTCTATGAAAGATAACATGAACAATAGATAGACCATCCCAGTGGACCCTTAATTTATTTGAATGGCACACAAAATTTGAATCATAGATGAGTACATGCATACTAGGATAAACAACCTTTGTTCTAATATGTCGATCATGCTAGGATTTCTATTTTTGCTTTTCAACTCTTTAGATCCAATGTGCAAGGAAGCATGTTTCATCAAGTTGAAGTAGAGCGTCCATGCATGATTTTAGGGACTCCTCATCATCTAATTTGACTACATGTGTAATATGTAAAGAGGGCACAAGAAATGATACTGGTAAAACTTCTTTAACACCAAAGACAAGATTAAAAGGAGTACTCTTATTTAACCTTTTATAGGTGGTTCAATACACCCATAAGACTGCATAAACTTGATCATCCCAATCAATGCAATTGCTGTTGAAAATATTGGTTAGTGTGTTACCCAATATATTGTTTAAGGCTTTAAATCATTAGCTTGAGGGTGGTATGGATTAATTTTATGGTGAAAAATCATGAATTCAACTAAGAAGATGTGCAGTGTCTCATCGAGAAAGTGAGTGACATGATCACTTGTTAAAATTAGAGGGCATCCATACCTTGTGATGATATGTTTCCATATAAATCAAGTGGTTGTTATAGTAGTATAATCATGTGTAGGCATTTTTTCAGACTAACGTGTGATATAGTTAGTGGTAATAATGATGTATTGCACACTAGTCCAACATGTAACTGGTTGAATGGGACCCAAAAAATTAATATCCCATTTCTTAAATGGTTCATGAGAAATTATTGGATGAAAAGGCATAGCATCCCATTGATTTGGTTTACCTACATGTTGATAGATATCACATTGGTACGTATAAGCTCTGGTATATTTAAATAAGGTGGGCCACCATAATCTAATTAGTATAACTTTTCATGTTGTTGTATCACGAACATAGTGTCCTATTGTGATGCCATCATGAAATTCTTGAAGGAATTACACATTATTATGATGCATTACACACCTTTATAGTACTTAATCCAAACCGAGTTTGTATAGGTCTCTACCAATAAGCTAGAATAAGAAGGTGCATAAAATTAGTTGATTTTTATCTTGGGTAGTTAGGTTGTCTAGCATGAACTCTATTGTAAGAAAATCTATAATTTAATCCAATTATTTGGGCAAATGCAGAAATTGAAAAATATATACATTGGGTAAATCATCCTCTATGGCATGCACTAGTTCACCAAATTAAACACGTGAGAGATGGTTAGGTCTAAAATAAACTTTGCCTAGTTTTACTACCACAAAGAACTAGAATTCTTGAAAAATAACAATCCATAGACATATGTGTTTGTGCAAGATTGAATTATTTACCAAATACTTGAGTATTTCATGATCCGTATATAAGATAAATGGGGTTTCAAAAATGTATTAATGAAACATGTGAAGTGCATAAACCATAGATAAGGAATCACAGTTGATTGTGGAATAATTATGTTCCATTGGTTTGAAAAATAAATAGGATGAAAAAGGTTTCTCTCACTATGTTATGCTAGGATATCACCTCCTTCCATGCTTAAAGCATCAACATGTAAATGAAATGGCTAGTCCTAGTTTAGGAATTGAAGAATGGTGTAGTCACCAATTTTTATTTCAAGGTTTTAAGTGCTTGTTGATGTTAAGACATCCATAAGAATAGTCCATTATGCTTGAGTAGTTCTTCTATCGGGGTGACTATGTTAGCATAACCTCGAATGAAATTTTTATAGTACCTTGTGTGACCTAAGAAGGTGAAAACTTCATACTAAGTGGTTGGCATTAGGACTTGGATAATGACCATAAATTTAGTCAGATCCAATAATAGGCCATCCTGATAAATGCTATGTCCCAATAAGATCCCAAATGGGGTGGAAAAGGTGCACTTCTTCATGTTTAAGGAAATCTGAATCTATCAGTAATGTTTGAGCATGAGGCATTGATTATCACATTGATCACACACTAAACCATACACAGTCTAGTCATCCAAGTATACATGAAGGAATTTGTGAATACAATCCTTGAATGCTTCCACTAAGATGTGTGGAAACATTGATGGCATGTTATTAAGGCCAAAAGGCATAACATTATCTACAAAATAACCCCATTTAGTTGTAAAAACTATCTTTGCCTTGTCTTATTCAATAATTTATCCTTGGTGATAGCCATAAAAGCTATCAGTGAATTTGTAGATCTCTCACCCAACAATACCTTCCAAAATTGCCTTGATGAATGACATTAGGAAAGGATCTATTACACATATCACATTGAATAGCCTATAACCCAAACAAATTCAAATGCAACCATCCTTATTGATGCTTATCATCATGAGACTAACTCATTCATCCTCATCAATGGGGCTAATAACTCCATTGCGTAACATGCTATCAATTTCCTCTTTAACCCAAATATGCATATTTGGGTTCATCCTATACAACCATTTCCTCATCGATCGATCACTTTAAACCAACTTGATGTGATTTTTTCATAATGATGGATGCAATCCTTTCATTTCTATGATGTTTCATGGGAAAAACATCCTAGTACTCATGTAAAAGTTCAAAGATCTTGGTTATCTCAACTTTAGACTAGTAATTCATGACCACGGCTAATTTAGGTGCATCATCCATTCAATGTTATACTAAAAATTTAGAGGGGTGAAGAATTTAATTTTTACTTGAACTGCATCATATCTCTGACATCACATGCCCTATATTTTGTATGTATATTTAGATGGTTAAATGATGGCTCTAGTTGATCAGAACTGGTACCTATTGACCAAATTTGACCTTTAGACAAATTTGAGTCAACCCATAAATTTATGAACTTTTTAGAAGTTTATTAATGTCATATAGGGGTTTCATATTGATCTAAATGTCTTACTTATCCCTAGTTTAGCCTTGGTCTAAGTCTAAACCTCTTGTACTAGTCAAGTCAATGAAAGTCAACCCTAGTCAAATAGGGTCAAACCTAGTCAAAGGTATAAAATATGTTGAAAATGTCCCTTTTATTTCTTTCAAGATGTCTAAAATTCATAAATTGTCCACTTGCTTGGTTTCATGTACAAAAAAGGGTCATTTGGCCACCTTTTTTAGCCCATTTAATGACGTGTATGGACTTTCATGCAAGAAAATTTCTCACCAAGGTCAGTTTCAATGTTGAAGAGGTTAGGATCATGTTAGGAGTAGTCAAATGTCAGCTAAGAGTTAGTTGTATTCAAATATGGGAAGTTTCTCCTTGTTTTTAGGCCCTTTTGGGTACTTGTCTAGAATGGATGATCTGACCATTAACTAAAAACGTGGGTGGAGTGCCTTTTCACCTCCCCAAACTATTTTACATGCTTTATTTTCAAGTATGATGTAAAAAATTCCATCTAGAACTTATTTTCCTCCATTTTCTCTTAGCAAGCAAAAAATGTTCATTTTCAAGTGCTTAGTATGGGCTGTACGAGTGGAGTTTGGAAGAGTGATTCTAGGGATGGATATTAATATAGTTTAAATTCATTTTCATAATAATAAATTGTAATTTAGTGCCTACTCCTTTATGAACAATTACTAACACTCCAGGTAGCTTTTTATGCATGTGCATCCATGAGGGGTCTCCTTTTGAGCTAGTTTCAAAATAATTTGCTTTGGTTTAATGGATTTGATGATTTCCTATGTTTTTAGTGACCTATCCATAGGTTTTTCATTATTTTATTGGATTTTTAAGTCATCAAATGCCTAATAAAGTCTTTTCTAGGCTTGTCCTTGTTCTAAACCATGTTTTCTACCTTTCCTCAGAAAGATGCACTTACAAGTGACTTGAATGGAGGTTTTCCATGTTAATATGAAGTAATTAAATACACCCCAACTTTTTTAAGTCATAAAATTTCATTTGAGGTCCAAATAAGGGAATCTTGAAGTCTAAATCTTGCACCTTACTCACTCTTTTCCTTCACTGTCTGCATATTCAAAGGCAGTGATCAATCAGAGGGTTCCATGATGTCATCTTGCCTTGAAAATAACCTTGGTAAGGTTTTAAACCTATTGGAGACATTAAAAGTGTATTTTATGAGCAATGAAGAGACCATGAGGCCTAAATCATGCAACATTGCTCATTTTTCTCTCCATATATATGCACAAAATCCTTACTTATAGACAACCAGTAGAGAAGCAAAATAAGTCATATTGGAACATTATGAATAATGGATGAATCATCCTTTGGGAGCTTGGTATACTAAAGAGTCTATGATAAGCTTACTTCAAGATCAAATTGGAAAACAAGGTAGAAAATCACTCCCAAAAGCCTAATGATTGATACAGGGTTGTTTATCCTAAAATATGAAAATAGATAACTTTGTGGTTTTTCAAGCATCATATATCATGGATAAGGAGCTCTTGATACCTTTTAGAGTTTTAGAATTATTGTCCCTAGTATAGACAAGGAGTTCACCAAGTTTGGGGAAGGAGGAATGAAAGGAGATATGAGTTTGAGGGTCTTGAAAGCATTCCACAACACACTGAGAAGTTTTAGTGTTACCTACAGTCTTGTGAAAAGATGAATGGTTTGACACCTCTAACAAGAAAACATGCATTGTTTTCATTCTTGAATGATTCTCATTAACCCAAACATACATTCATGACTTGAAGATCACCTCAACAAGGTTGAAACATGGCTTCTACCCCTAAACACCCTCCTCTATCTATGCATAGGCCTGGGAAAGGCCATCTACAGTAGGGGTTTCAAATAGTGATGTAAAAGGTTGAGGTTTTGGCCTTATTTTGAGTTTTTAAGGTGAATAGAGATATGAGGTGGTTTGTGATTATAAAACTTTCAATGAGAATCAAAACACTTCAAACAAGTTTCAAATGGTCTATAACACCCACCTATAGGCAGGCCTAAGGACCATGAAACATAGTTAGGTTGGAAATACAGGCAGTGAGTTGGAGTAGTATTTCCAATGAGGCTAATGCCATCCAAGGCCAATTGATGAGTTTAAACTCCCATGGAATGAAGTCTTGACAATGAGCTTAACCTTGAGGGGAGAAGGTATTTTTTCAAGCTAATAGGAGCTCAACCTTGATGAAATGATGGTTATTAAGCTCAATAAGGATGTTATGTTTTCATAGGACTATTTCAAAGGATAATGAGCCTACACAAACCCTTGAATAGACTAATATACACCTACCAGTTTAGACACGTAAGATGAGGCAGACAGTGGGTAGTTTTAGGTTTTGGATGGATCTTTTAGGTAGTTAAAGTTTTCACAAGTATTAGAGGATGTTTTATAACCCCAAGGTTGAAATAAGGACTTTTTTAACACCATGAACAAAGCCAAAACCCACTTACAGTCAAGGTAGACATAGTCATAGTCATGACAAATGTGACCATATGCATAGGAAAGAAAGAGTATATGAAGAGTAATGACCTCAATCAAGCATATGACACTGTATCATGATACACCATGCAAATAGACCTCATTAGGCTAAGGATACGCATAAAAGGAACCTTTTCAAAGGCAAAACCAAATTCCAAGTTTTAAATCAAACCAAATTTCAAATACAAAGGAAATTATACTAATAATGAGGCTAAAATAATGATTAATTCAGTTTCACAACCTACTAAAAAGCTTGTCCTATCAGTGCCTCAAATGAGGCAATTGCATGATTATCAAAACCTCGGTGTTACAAAATATTCTTGAATGAAATCTCATATCTCATCCTCGACTAAGTTTTATATGGAGGTTGATATGATAAAGGCACAACATAAGGGGTTCAATATCAATGCGTACTATGATTGACATATATGCATAAAAAATCAACTAACAAATGCTTTAACTTAAGACATAAGATATAATGATTAAATGAGAACAAAATTATCAGGATCAATGATGTTAGTACACCTATGAATGATTCAGTCACACAACCTAATGTGAACCTTAATATATTCTTGTATTCATTCTTGAAAAATTCAACACAAGAAACCAAGGCTAATCTTGAGGTGAATATGACTTACAATGTGCATCCTCTTTTGACTTATTATGCTTCTAAAATTGAGGAGGCTCATCCTAGAGATGGTATTATTATTACACTTAAATAAGCACAAGTACACTAACCTACAATCATATTCAATGACCATGAGATTATTGATGATGATTATACCGATGTGACTTTGTTCATATGTGCTTTCATTGACTCACTTCATATACACATTGTTGCAGTGCATAATTGTCCAAGTAAAAACATATGCATTATATTATTACTCACTAGCTTTAGATACACACACATATATATTTGATTGGTATGACTACCATGGTAAACAAATTTAATGGAAATCAATAAAACCCATCTTGGGGCATTATGTTACCAATTATGGTAGGGCCTACAATAATTGCTATGGAATTTGGAATGCTATTAGGACATCTATCGATACATAAGATATGTGTAATACCATCTTTGGTACATGAGTGATTGAAGTATATTTATAATAATTGAGTGGTTATAATTATGGGTATTTTATATGAGTACCCCACCCAATAAGAGATGTTTAATTTTCCACCTACACATCAACCTATTGTAAAACCCGTATAGGTTCAATATATGAAGGACAATTAGAGTCAGGTGATTGATCTTCCTCAAATACCACTTCTCTAATGTCCATTACATTAATAGTCTATTTGAGTTTAGTAAACGTTACTTAGTATATCATGTCCTAAGATAGTTTAAAAATAATCTTCTTCATGTGTTCCATAATGTACAATGACACATTATCCTGGCATACACAAAGTCCATAAGTTACTATGGATACTACATCTACACAACATATACATGATCATGTTGGCTATGATGATGATGTTGGAAATTTTATAGTGCACGATCATTTCTCCAATTTGGATAAATATACTTATGTTATTCCTTTCCTATGACATGTGACATTTACATTGATCAATATATGACCTACACATGAGAATCCCATTGATTGGATCATAGGCTAGTAGGGACATGCTTTAAAATAAAAAAAAAATAAAAAAGTCAAAATTTAAATATATATTTAGAAAATAATAAATAAAGACTTATGCATGACATGCTTAATATATATGATTTATTGATGTTATTCATCATATAAATGGTGAATTTCATATATATTTTTTATACACATGTTTTTAATGGTATAAATGAGTTCGATGTAGGGCATACATGTTACATATGATACATATATATTCATGACATTATTTACATCCAGGGGAAACCTTTATACATTTGGGACATGCCTACACTAGAGGCATGGGTGGATGCAAAAAGATGGGGGACAAAAAAGTGGCCACTTTTTCAAAATTCATTCATGACTTATAAAGGGTGAGTGCCCTTTTACATAGGGTACAAATGCTTTGAAAGATGTTTTACAAGCCTAGATTTGAATTGGCTTAGCTTATCAAGCCTAAATGGTGTGTGTCATCTAAGCACACACCCTTTTTGATTATGTTTTGGAGGGAAATTAGTTTTTTCTAAAATCTAGAATAAAAGGCATACACCTTATAGGGCATGTACCTTATGCAATGCAAAGGGTGCACACCCTTTAGGATGTATGCCATATTTATTGTAATGGCATGTGCCCTATGTAGTGCAAAGGGCACATACCCTTTGTAGTACATTTCATAATATTTAAAAGGTTTGTATTAGCTACATATTTAGTAAAATAAACATTTAAATATAAATTATTATACTTTAAATTTATTTAGCTAAATATAATAAATTAGAGCCACTATGGGTCTTAAAAAATTGATTCTAGAGCTATAGATTTTACCATTTAGAATATAGTTTTTCAAAATCCAATTTAGTTAGTACTTAGTAATTTTTCATGATTTCAATTTTGAACATAAGGTTCTCTAGGTGTAGCTTTTGCACTTGGCATATATTTCAGAGAACTAATAGGTTTTTTTAGGGATTTGGTTGTCCAGATTGATTTCTAACATTATTAAGAGTTTTAGGCCTGTCAAAAATTAAATTTACAAACCTCACATCTCTCAAAGATAGTGAGAGTTGAGAGGATATTGACAATGGATTTTCATACACACTAAAACATTTAGATCATTTAAATTCTTCCTATACAGTCACCTTTAAGTCACATAGGATTTTATTTATTTAAATTAGAACCCTTGAGTTGAATTTAAAGTCACATGAGTGAGGTGTCTCTAGAGGGTGATGTTAGGGTGTCTTTAGAGCATAGAATATAACAGGTGAAATTATGATGAATTTTTAATTGACTTTATGTTGAGTTATGAGCCATCATAAATGACTCTTTAGCATATAAAATTTGCATGTCTTAATGGGTGATTTTAGGATGTATTCAGAGGTGACATTGATAATTTTTGAAAGTTAAGTGTAGGTGCATACACTTTTCATTTTCACTCCTTCACAGATTACACACAACTTAACATGGATTATTTTACACTACATTCCTTGCACGTACACATAATTTTCATGAAGTTTTTGTTTAGAGCCTCTTGCACCTAGTAGAACACTTATACACTACCACATTATTAAACAAAACTTCACTTTTTCACAAATCCTCTTGTGCCTAGAAAAACTTATGCCACATCTCACATACCCCATATGGAACTTATCTTCACACTGCATCCATGTGGATTTATAGATGACATTTCTAAGTTTTGCAACATGCTAAGAATTATCTCAGAGTAATCATATGATTGAACAAGTTAACTACTTCTCAATTTGAAGTTCAACCATCATTAAAGAAGAATATGAATTGTAACCATTCTCTTTGTAACTGACTTATTATATTCTATGTATATATACATAAGATATGCATCTAGCCTAAGGTTAATGATATAAATAATATTAGTGATATATAGCATGCACTAAGTACATAATCTTTCTCATACACATTATATTCATACCTTTAATATAGGAAAGTCATAGGAAGTGTTTTCCCTTATATCATAAGAACTTATGTTCCTAGCCTTCTTGTAGCATTGTTCATTCTATAATTTCCCCCTATTCATTACCATTGAATAGAAGTTACATTTACTACAAGTATTAAACTTATTTTTACTTGAATGTGTGTTGGTGTATTTTTTTCAAGATAACACAACACACACTCTTCATAACCTCACAACTCATCTCTAAGTGCAAGGTTGTACTTGGGTTCCATGGTGCGAGTAATTAGTATATGAGCATATATATTTCCTATACTTGTAAATACCTAAGTGTAATGAGAGAAGGATTACTAGTCAGTTAGATTTCAGCCTACCCATAAGAACATCACAACAAAAGTGATATGGATGATTCCTAATGTAGACACTAGAAACTACACACTATAGTTCTAGATGTTGAAACACTTTTAGACCATATTGGGACCCCCTAGAGACCCAACACTTACCTTTAAATCACAAACCAGACCTAACTCAAGTCATGTTTTACCCACTAAATAGCCCACCTTTTTAATCCAATTTGACCTTGACCCTCATCCATCGACGGTCACCCTAACCATCGACGGTCACCCTAACCATCGATGGTCACCTTGATCATCGATGGTCAAGTTTCACTCCCTGAACACTTAACTCAACAACTCCATTTTGATTTTATATTCTTATCCATTCATGAATTATGCAAGTTAAGACTAAAATTAGAATGCACTATTGAACTACTCTTGAATCTACACTTCCACTTCTCCCTTCTTTCTATATAAAGAGAGGAGAAGGAGGTGAGAAGGATGGGAACAATTATGAGAGAAATCATCAACAAAATTGGAGGGAAAGATGATGTAAGTAAATCATCAAGAGGTAAGACAAGGAGAGAGAACATAGATCAAGATCAATCATCAACTTCTTTTGTAGGTATCTCTTCAGCAACAATCATCTTTAGCAAGCTCTATAACTTCTCCAAGAAATCAAACATCAAATTTTAAACCATGAGATATGTATATTGTTCTTTGTTTCAAGTTTTAGTTATTTAGTTTAGAAATTGCACCCATCTACCCATAACCTCTTTTTATTCATCTAAATAATTAAACCTTGAACTAGCCACCTTTGAACATTACCCTCTATCTTGAAACCAATATCTAACCCAAACCCACCTTTCAGAACCATTTTGTAACCTCAACTAAGTAACCTTCTTGACCTGAACCAAAACTGATAGTAACTGTCGATGGTCATCCTAACCATTGATGGTCACCCTAAATTGTTAAGGCTCACCCTAACTATCAAGGTTCACCCTAACCATCAAGGGTAACCCTAACCATTGAGGGTCACCCTGGCCACTGATGGTCACTATGTAAAACTAGACACCCAAAATCAACAAGCAAAAACCACTTCTCAACCTCAACCAAAACCCTATTTTATTGACTTTTATCATAATACATACTAGAATCAACAACCTGACCATACCTAAATCATATTTTGATAGTTTGGCATTCAAATTAATGTTATATTGTTAATATAAGCATTTATTTTGAAAAATGTTGATTTCCTTTGTTTAAGTACTTTCATTTATGTTATGTGACCTCTTTTATCAATAACTTTATTAGCATTAACTTGTCTTAAAAGGTATATTGACAACCTCCAAGGAAGTTATGTACTTATTAGATATATCTTGATAGGAAATCCACCCTTATACCTAAATAATCAACCATTTCTTTAGTGCTTTCTTATTTACAGGTCATCTTCCCAAGCCAAAGAGGAGCTGTCACAACCTTCTATACCATGGAGTGCAAACCAAATCTAGGTTGTACCAACCTTACCCTTATTTTCAATTTTAATCTTTTTTATTAAATAAATAAATCAAAATTTCACTAAAACACCCAAAATAAACTTGAGGTAGCATCAGTTGTCCAAAATCTCATTTCATATATCCTTAAATCATAATGAACCAAAATCCTTGGCCAATTCTATAAGTTATTGATGTAGCTCAAATCGATGCTTTCAAACTCTCTCTCTCAGAGCATGATAAATAATATTTTTAGTATAAAACCCCATTAAAATTACATGTCAATATTGATATTCCCATGTTTAAAATAAAAATTAATAACGTAGCACTGGATTCCTAGATTTGATAGTTTGAGGCATACTTCTTAGTAAATCAATTCACTAATTTTGAGCATATCACCTTTTCTATATTAAATCTATCCATTCCAATAGTTCACTAGTGAGATAATTTTATCATGAAGTGTGTCTAATACTACGTTCTAATGTTTTATTATAATACTTTTGTCAATCCATTGAAGGAGGATTAAAATCCTATCTACCACTTTGAGGATCAATACATCAAGTTCTACCAATTTCACTAGTGCAAGGAGTAGTCAATGGAAGACTACACCAATGAGTTCCATGATTACATTACATGCCTACATGATAACTTGAATGAACAACATAAGGTGTTGAAATGCATCAATGGAATATCATATTATATCCTTGCAAAGATAGAGTTATTGAATTTTGACATCCTAGGGAAAACTTATTATAACACTACCAAGATTAAAGCCAAGGAAAATATGAAGCAAAATATCACCTCTTAATCTAATCCTATGCCCAAGAGCCAACCAAAACACAAATCCTCATCGTATCCTTCTATGTAAAACCAAAACACTTTTTTTAAAGGAGGGCAAGATAAGAAGGCTAGAAAAAACTTGAAGGCTTAAATGTGAAGGTATAAAAAACTTATAAGTCTAGAAAAATTCATGTTGGATAGTCTATGAAAGGTTTATACTAGGTTAAAATCCTCTAAATTATGAAAATGATGTCAATTATTTTTTTTGAATGAATAAAATGCAAAAGATGCATCTTGGATGCATAATTTAAGGTTAAGATTGATAAACCTAAAGGGAAGAAATAATGCAATGGTAAATAATCTAATTAATGCATTTAATGCAATAGGTAAGACAACTAGAAAAAATATAGTAATATAAACATATGAGTAATAACAAAGTATATAATGTGTAAGACAACATCTAGAGGCCGATTTTTCAAGTGGACCCATTTTTTAAATTTTTTCTTCAAGTAAAAAGTCACCAACAATTGTTCTTTGATTTGAGTGGGTTAACAAAATCCTATGAATAATTCAGGCCCCTAGACTAATTTTTATTATGCTTGTAGACTAGCTAATTGAAAACAATGAGCTTCATAATGGGAATAATTCTAGTATTATAAAAAACCCTAGTGTTATACAATGTGTGAGCTTCCTCCTTTCAATTATTGCTCTAACATGAATAAATGCTCTAATGATTACTTGATCTCTTAAGAATTCTTGTAATTACTTAGTAGATTTGAATGTGAATGATGAAATTATGTCTTTATGATTTTATATATGTAATTGAATTATATCTCATGTGTATTTATAGGCAATTAAAATCTAACTGGGACTCTATCAACATGGTAATTGGCAATATAAAGAATAAAATTTGAAACTTCAAGTGCACCCTAACCAAAATGGGCCACTAAAAAATATAAAATCATCACTAGTGTTATTGATAGACTCGTAAGCATTATAAATGTTCCCATCACAACATAAGATGCTTGGAAATAAGAGGAGAGAAATAAAGGGGGAGTAGAATAAGTAAGATACATGATGATAACCCATAAATGCACCAATAACATGTCCACATATTTTTACTACCAAAAAATTATACCTTGATTATATTATTCTCAATTCACTATATTTATAAACAATATTGTATTATGCCTATACTTGTGTTTTTAATTTTTAGTTCCTTTTTCCAAGCTTCTGCATTGGGTTTGATATGAAGAATAAATATACAAGCAATATTTTTTTTACCTTGCATCGTGTGTACTTAGAATTGTTATAAAATTCATGGAAAATAAAAAAACATAGAGTGATCCAATGGGGTATTTTACCTTCTTTAGAGTAATGCTTAGACACTTATCAAAAATACTAACAACTCTGATACTCATATGTGTCTTTCTTCATTCTTTAATTTTAGATCTATTGTTAAAATTGGTTGAAACTAATTTGGTATTCTATTATTTTCAGCCTATTCCTATTTTAATTATTCCAAATATCATAAAATAAATTGATAAAAATATGGTTCTTCAAGGCATGAGTGGGAAAGAGTAGGTGTAAAATTATGGGTTACATCCACTCAATTGGAAATTCTATAGGGATGGGAAGAATTTGTGCATCATTACATGTTAGAGTTTGGATATTTTATTGTTTTCAAGTATATCTATATGTCATATTTCAATGTTCGCATGTTTGGAAGAAGTGGATGTGAGAAAATATTACTTCGTTTGATTCTAAGAAGAAAATTTGTATCTTAGTGAAGAGATTCCATACTTTTAGGTTGAAGGGTTTCAATCCATTGATGGAAAGTAAATTAATCATTGATCTAGTTTATAAAGATGAAGATGATAATGGAGATGAATCAATAGTAGAAAATAAAATTTAAAAAAAAAAACCTCTACCTATGGTAACTAAATTTTTTTCCCTTTATAATATCATAGACATCTTCTAAATCTATAGGTTTCATTTCATTTATTAGAATAAAATGCTTACTATAATTGTGCATCTCAAAAATATTGATTCAATTGAAGACCAACCATCTCTTGTGAAGACCAATAAAAAAAATGAGTTATAAAAAACCTTACAATATTTCTTCTAGGCTTCCTATTACTGAATTTGAAAGAGATAAGGCCCTCTAGGCTTCTCATTCTCTCACATTAGATAGACCTTTTCATTTAAAAACTATGAACCCAATTAATATACTGATGACTTATGATAGTAAGATCCATTTCTATCTATTTATTTTTTCTATTATTGGTGTCTAAAAGGAATTATAAAACTATTATAATGCCATCTATTAGTCTATTAGACACATTGGGTTTCTACATTTTTCTTTGACAGGGAATTTGTGTGAAAGTTATAAGTTTAAGAAGGATGCATTAAATTAACTTAATAAAGTAATGTTTTATAATAGTTTAATTTATGTGATGATTTGAGTGTTCATTATTTCCCAAAAGGGTTTAATTATTTTCTCCAATTACCAAGAGAAAAAATGCAAGTTGCTCTTTTAGATCTTAACACTAAGAGGGAATGATAAGTACAATATATTTAGAAAACATATACAAGTTAAAATATAGATATGCTATTGTATAAGGAGTTAAATAATGGAACCAATACATATTAGGAAAGGAGACAATTACCCATTCTAATCTTAATCCACTTTAGTTTATATAAACACAAAGCAAGGTGGAGAACGCATGCCACATGAAGTGGATGATTTACTTGTAGAAAATATATCTTGTGATAAAAAAAAGAACATAAAGGATAATAATTTCAAAAAATGCCTTAGAAAACCACTCATTCACATGTTCATCATAGTGTTGGGCATGCATGACCACAAATTTGTATAAATAGAATCCTTCTACTCAGTTGACCAGGAGTTCATATATGCCTACACTAGCTTGTATAAGATAAATAAGTTCAAGAGTTATAACTGCCTGACTAGATTATCTACAATAAAATACATCTTTATGTTCTAAGTAGTTTCACCTTACTAAATAATCATCTAGGAAGTTCACTAAACCAGTTGACATCAAGAAAATTTGGCATGACAAAGACTCTAGCCGAATTATAGTCACACATTTTCTAATTGTACATGCACATAGACATGGAACACCACATAAAGTTTAACATTATTTGTTACACCATAAAACCCATGAATAGGAATCTAGGACTTTACATGCCTATATTAATTCCTTCCAGACCATAGGAATCTATCACTATGGATTTCTTGATGGGGTTGCCTATTACAAAGCGTCATCATGGAATTATGTTAGTTTTAGTGGATAGGTTTTTAAATATGGATATCATGGTTTATTTCTGTTGTTCCCAAAACTAGTTGCGCTCATTTTGAAACAACCCCCTACCAAAATTGTCCATTTCATCTTTCGTCTCTCTAAGCCCATTTTTGAGTTAGTGTTTTTCTTCTATTCTCATGCATAGGTGGCAATTTTTGTCATCAGTGCATTTTCCCTTTCCATATGCAGGAGTGGCAATTTTTGCCACCTCTGCATCTGGAACATGCATCCGGACCCTGTATCTGGAACTTGCATCTGGAAGATGTAGGGGCAGCAATTTTTGCTGCCCTTACATCTGGAAGATGCAGGGGCAACAATTTTTGCCGCCCTTACATCTAGAAGATGCAGGAGTGGCAATTTTTTCTTCCCCTACATCTGGAACTCACATTTCTCCAACTCTAGAGAAATATTCATTCTTTTCATCTTTTGTACCTTCTCCCCTTTTCTTCTACTTTCTGACTTGCTCGCATCTCATCCCTTTCAAGTGCATTTCCCTGATAGTGACCATCAAATGTGCAGTTTTTCCAGATCGTTACTTTCTTCCCCTGATTGCACAATCATGTTTCCTACTGCAGTTTCTGTGAAGGGTCCCTCTTCATCGACGTCTTTTTAGCATAAGTTCTTTCAGGTCATTGAAGTTTATCTGAAGAAGTCGATGCTCATCTGAAGAAGTCTAGCGGCAAGAATTGACTCTCTCTCTCTCCTTCTCTCTTCTTCTATCTTTATGCATTTCTATTTTGTGCAGAATGCATGCAATTTTGTAATATGTAATTACATGTAAATTTTTCGAAAAAATATCTAAAAGTCAAAGATGAGTCATCTTTGACCTAGATATTTTATATATTTTATTATTTTCTATTTTTGAGGATTTTCTCCCTATATATAGTGGAGACCTCATTTGTAAATCATCTTGGAGAAATTAATAGCAAATACTCTGCTGAAATTGAAGCAACTTTTGAGACTTTGTGCTCAAATTTGTAAATCATATTTTGTTGAATGAATGAGAAGCAGGTTATTTTAGACTTTGTGTTGAGATTGTCTATGTTATTTAGGAAATAGTTCTTATGTCCTTTTTCCTGGTAATATCTTATTCATCTGATTTAATAAGCAAAGTGGGTGTGTTTATATTATCTAAGGGCGCTTCTAGAACGTAGAAGATAGACTTTGTGCTGTTTTTATCTTTGAGATTCAGTTATCTTTTGTAGTTTCAGGTGAAGACTTTGTGCTTCACTTTACGATTGTACTTGTTCTGAATTGGTGAAGAAGCTATGGAAGACTTTGTGCTTGCGTGAGCGTTCTTGTGGACTTTGTTACTACAGGTGATTTCTTGTTTTCTGTTTAATATCATTCCTGAAAGAAGAGGAGTGTTGTTAGCTTAAGACCAGATTTTCCCTCTTTTGTTCTTTATACATTACCTCTGAAAAAAGAGAGGTAGATGCTGTTATACCACCCCCATGTGTTATTTTCTACTTAATTATATGCATATATCTAGCATGTAAGTATTTATAGGGAACCTCCCCTTGATGAGAGGAGAGATTTACTTCATCTAGATCTGGTAAACCCATACTATTCGTGGTGTAAATCTCCCTATGCTGTGGCTGATATCCCCATTTTGTCATCAGTTAGTTGATGACAAAATATTCACCCAACAAATTCAAGGAAGACATTGATGTAGCTGATGCTAAAAAAATATTTCTTCAACCATGTATGAGTTAATTTATGATTCCCAACATCTATCATTTATAATCACAATCCACACATTATGAATTAATTTTGGAAAGCATTGTGTGACTTGATGGGTATGAAGTTGGATCATTTAACAAAATTTTATCCATAAACAAATGGGAAATTTAAACTTTCAACCATAGGTTTCTTCATCTTCTGTGAATGTATAACCATGCACATGCTTACACATTGGGTGATAACTTGTTGTACATCCAACATGCCTAAACTAAATAACTTTATAACTCTATAGGTATAGTCCATTCCAAACATATTAGGGTGTATCAATCCCCAAATCACATTAAGTTATTTTAATTAGGCTTAAGGGGCAAAATATGCCCTAATTGTATCCCCTATTTAACTAGTTAAGTGATTGGGGGTATAATGAACTTAATTAAGACATATAATCCCCAAATCACATTAGATTTTTGAAATTAGGTTTAGGGGATGAATATGACCTAGTTGTATACCCATGTAACCAATTGAGTTAAAGGTTGTATGAGGCACTTAATTAGGGCATATCAAGTTCCAAATAACATTAGGTTTTTATAATCAAGTTAAGCTAAATATATAAATAAATATAGCTTTAGGGAAACCCCAATGTAAAACCCCAAAGATAGACACAAACTCACAATTGAAGTCAACCAAATTCAATAAATTAAGCCACAAGGATGTTAACTCTCAAAAACCAAATGCCACCACTTAAGACACACAAACATCATATTCTAAAGTGATGCAGGAGAATCAAACTAGAAGACTTCATTTTTGGTGTTTTGTCAATAACTAGTCAAGTTAGTCCATGTTGGAGTGTCAAAGTGTTTGAAGGACCTTTTAAGGTATAATTATGGTCTTATAATCCATTTTTTCCCCTTAGGATGTGTTAAGTGACTTCTTGTTAATTTCCCTCCAAAATAGGGATTTGAAAATTCAAATATTGTTAAAAGACTAAGAACGCCAAAATTGCATGTATAGGAGTGTTTAGGTGAACAAGTTGGGTTAGGAGGTAAATTAAAGTCATTAGGAATGTATTTTGATTTATTTCATGAATAATGTTTAAATCAAGTCATTTTTGAGTAAATGCAAGATTAGTCACCCTTGTACGTTGGAGGTAGTTATGCAAGGAAGTTGGTATAACCAACTCCAAAGTCTATGTTGAAATTAGAAAGAATTGTAATTGTATTGGGGAGTTGGAATAAGAGAGTTAGAGGTATCTCCAAGAGAGGAAAGGAGGATCTAAGATTGGAATATAATGCTAGAATCCTTAAGAAAGTTGATAAGCCTTGCAATTAGTCTCTAAATAGGGTATTAAATGAAGAACTTGTTTTTACTTTGTGAATCATTATATTTTGTTATGAATATTATGGTTACAAGTCAAAAATTTTGTTTGGAAAGGCCCAGAAGGCCATATCATGTTGGTTTTGAGTTGAGTTATAGGTTAGACAAGTCTATAGGTTAAACCATTGGATTATTGATCATAGTCAAAAGAATGGTATATATAGTTGTTATAAGAGCCAATAAACAATAAATAATAATTATATAAGGTGGGGTGAAGTTTCATGGAATCTTGGATGTCCTAATAAAGTATCAAGATGATTTTTAATTTAATAAATCAATTCTTTTTCTAAAACCCCTGTTCACAGGCTTGAAACGTAAGATATGCAAGTTTTGTGTCCAAAGATACAAATATTAGATATGTTGAAATGATGATGATTATTTGTTTGATTAAATAATTGTGGATAATATTATATTACTAGATTGAGGTAATAAACCCATGTTAAGAGAAGCAGATCTTGGTTGCTCAGTCATATCCAGGTTATACATATATAAGAAACCTTATTTCCATAAGAGGCCTTGTTGTATGTTAAATATCCATAGAGATAGAATGAAGGAATAAATGAGTGGATGGAATTATTTGGTTATAAAACACCCTAAAATTTTTATAGTGGATTAAATTCTCAAAATAAACCTCTTTATATAATCTTGGAGTTGACTGGTTATAGCAATATTCAGAGTGAGCACACAGTCCTACATTGGGACTTGAAAATGTTGAATGCATGAGAAACCTACTTTGATATACTGTATTATGATGGGATATTGACACAATAATGAGGGAAATAATCAAATAGTGGCCCTAAAAAGTGTTTATAGTTTTGAATGACCACAGGCTTGGGATACCATGCATAGTCTTGTCAAGAACCTATTTTTTATAATTATATGTTATTGAGTATAACAAAGAATACAAAGAAGTTTATAACATTTAGAATGATGAATATGACCAAAATAAACCTATAAAAATTCTTACGACTTGGTAAAGTGTCATGGAAATAACCATGTGATAAAATAAGACCTTACTACCTTACACAGTCAACACAGGCTTACAGTCAACCAAGATTTGGGTGTTTTAAGATGAAATGGATGAGTAAGGACTCCTAATTTTTAGGATAGTTGAGATAGGTCAATGAAAACATTATAAAGTTTGTATAAGCATTTTAAAAAACTTATAATGCAATTTATGTAATTTAAAGAGCTCTTGGCCCTGTACAGATGTTAACAACCCTATAACTAGGGTTTAGTGGAATAAAGGAGTTCTAACCATAAAAATGATCTTAAAACTTGTAATATTTCATAATTATATGTTTTATCACTTATGTAATAGGTTTGGACTTGATAGTGCATGGAATAGTATGGTTTTGACAATCATGGATTTGGAATAGGCCTTAATAAAGGGTATTTTACAAAAGAAATCATAGTTAGAAGTAGATTCAATACTTGAGAATTTACACACAATTCAAAGTGGGTACATGGATTCTATAAAATTGGTTATAAATTATTAAAATAACCTTGAGTGACTAAAGAGAGAGAGAAATTGGTTTAAGGAAGGCTACAAGCCTTGTGAGAAAGAAGTAAGGTTTATGTGTATAAAAGAAGGTAGAATGAGTTATAGGGGTCAGAAGACATTTGAATACATGGGATAATAAATTTTTTGACCTCTCATTTCAAATGAATAATCTCTTATAATATATAATAAGAATTAGCTTTTAAATCCTAAGGGGTAATTACCTAGTGAAAGCACAAAACAAGACAACAAAAGGGAAAGAGTTGAATAGAATAGATGATAAATGTGAATGTCACTAAGAGGATTATTGTAAAAAGATATGTATTAATTATTCAAGGAAACAAGGGACTTATGTTAAAATATTCCTAAGTCTATATACAAACAAAGTGAAGGATTGAGCTAGACATGATATGTTGAAGGGAAAACCATCTAATACAAGTGATCAGTTAGTTAGATAACCAAATGAGGATGATTAATGAAGACTTCTCCCCATATCTCTACATCATTTTTTATTATATAAAAGAAAGGTATGCTTGGGTAAAAATTGTGTTTTGATTTATTTTCATTTTGTTGATTTGAGAAGTATGCATAATGCCATGAGATAGGCATGAGAGATAACCTTACATGGTATTGGTAAAAGATAATGTTTTAGGTTTTAGCCATTGAGTTCAGCATAAAGGAATATTATATTCAAGAGAGATAAAATATACAACCCCAAAGTCCTTTGAGAAGGGCAAAAAACTAGTCAAGGAAAGACTAGAAAAGAGAGAGGAAAAGAGAGCATTGAATCTCCAAGAAAGAAGAGAGAAGAAAGAAGACTCCAAAAGAGAGTAAATAAGGTTAATAAGAGATCTCAAGAGAGGAATGAAAGAAGAGGAAAGGCCCAAAATATGTCTAAGAGGTAAAATTGATAGACTTTCTAAGAGGAAGGTCTAAAATAGGCCTAGAAAACAAGAGAATGGAGGAGATGGACATAGAAAGAGAAATATAAGACATAAGAAGAGAATTGGTGCGAGGTATAGAAAGGATAGAGCTCATGAAGAAGATCATAAAAGAACAATAAATCCAATGGAATGGTTTTCATATGAGAAAAAAGGTGAAGTGGCCACGAGAGTCACTTGTGAGATGAAGAAGGCACAAGAAAGGTGTCTTAAAGAATGAGAAGAAGAAAGAGAGAGTAGCCCAAAGAGGCATGAGAAGAGAGATGTTTCCAAGTGATAAAAAATAATGAGAGGTAGAGAAGAGAGTTATCACTTAATAGAACAAGAAGAAGAGAGATCTACCAAGAAGAGCACATGAGGGTGAAAATAAGAGAAGATGGAAGATGTCTATGCTAAGGACAATCAAAGAGACTATGTGGTCTCTCATTTTGTATGCTAACATCTATTTTGAGTTTGTGTTTTCAGGTATGAAGAAGAAAGTGGTGAATTCCAAGCATGAGGCCTCAAATTTGATGAAGGATAGGCCAAGGATGTCACCCATCAAGTGTCAATAAGATGACAAAGAGAAAGAACCTCTTGAAGAAGACAAAGTGTTGAATATCGAGAGCATGCCACATGTAGAATATGATGAGAAATAGGAATATTATGATACATTTACAATAATATCACCTAAAACAAGAGAAAAATCATGTAAGAAAGACATGGAGGTCACCCATGAAGACATAAAGGAAGAGACAAACTTGCAACAATTACCATTGGAGGTAAATGAGTGTTTGAATGTTGAATTTGATTCCATATATGAAAAAGAAAGAGTTGATATGAAGGTTGAGACAAATCATGATAGATTTCTGCCCTCAAAAGGATAATAAGGGCATGTATATGTATGGACTAAATGGATGAAACAAACATGTGATGAGAAGAAGTTGAACCTCAAACAAGAGGTCAAAAAAATCAAAAAAATAAGTGGAAAACAAGTACAAGTATGGCAACAAAGAAAAAAAGGTAAAGCACACCAAGATGGCATAGTAGATGACCAATGTAAGTAGCATGTAAGAGATGAAAAGAGGAACAATTAGCAGCCCAAGAAGACACAAGGCAGAAAATGGGTGGTAAAGAGCATGAAAAGAGCATAAGAAGATCATGATACAAGTGTACTTCAAGAAAGCATGGAGATGGAAGAAGATGATAAGCCTACAAAACAATCAAAAGAGATGGTGAAATAAAAAAAAACAAGTGAAGGAAAGGTACAACCATGTATGCAAGAAAATTAATGCATAAACTAAGATAGGTGTTCGCAATATTTGTTATCAAATGTGGTATATGATGATATGTTTGAATTTGACTCCAATGATGAAGATTTCTTGTATATGGAAACCATTACATTGATGAATGGATGTGTAGTAAAGAAAGAAGAGAAGGAATAAACTCAAAGAGTCATTGAGAATCATGGTATGCATACAAATGAAGTTGATATGACTCTCACCAGTGACAGAGTCTAAGGTGAAGATAAAGAATAAGTTTCCCAAAGAAGTGAAGAACTATGTGAGCCAAAGTTTGATGAAGATTTGGAAGAAGTGGATTCACAAAAGTTTCAATAGGAATTGAGGATGATAGAGTAAATGTTCAGTCCATTATAGAGGCTGAAAATAGATGAATTACAATAGGAAAAGGTTAGGGAAAGGATGGATAAGGAGCAGCAAAGATGAGCACAATAAGTTGTGTAAACAAGTAAGCAAATAAGCAAGCAAATGGAATGTGAGCAAATAAATAAGGTGAGTTATTAATTTAGATAAGATAAATTTGAGTTTAAAATTTATAAACATCCATATGGAAGGCCAAATATTGGACAAATCATGATGTACTATAGTGAGGAAGAAAGGAAAGAGAAGTTTCTCTTGCATAGTGAGCAAGATGGTTGGAAAAGTCATCACAATGTGAAGAAGTTTGAATAAGAGGAAAAAAAGAAAGTGTAGATGAGAAAATGAAAAAGTTTGAGATGCATGAGAGGCAATTATATCCAAATGAAGAAGATGATGGAAAGGTTAGGGAGCAAACATCACTTAAGAGGCAAGAATCAAGCAAGATTCATGAGGAAACAAGATATGAAACAAGCATGAGGAAAGAGAATAAGGTCTATAATGTTACAGCTGAGTATGAAAGGATTCAAAGTGACTTATAAAAATAATAAATTTAAACAATTATGGTGCTAAAAAAATTGTAACACTTCATGGAATTGGAATATGAATGGACAAGGAAGCTAGACAAGACCAAGAAGAAGACAAGCAAGAGTTTGGAAAGCAAGAAGGAGAAAAAAATGAAGCATAACAAAACTATGAACGTGAAGGAGCCTCAAAGTATAAATTGGAAGGCAAGGAAAAAAAATAGTGACTCAAGTTTTCTCCCTCCTGGGAAGTATGATGTAGGAGCATCAAACCAGAAGACCCTATTTTTGGTGTTTTGTCAATAACTAGTCAAGTAAGTCCATGTTGGATTGTCAAAGTATTTTAAGGAAATTTTAACCTCTAATTATAGTATTATAATCTATTTGGGTCCCTTATCATGTGTTAAGTGACTTCTAGTTGATATCTCTCCAAAATAGGGATTTGAAAATTCAAATGTTGTTAAAAGGCTACGAAGGCCAAAATTGCATGTATAAGAGTGTTTAGGTGAACAAGTTAGATTAGGATGTCCATTAAATTCATTAGGAAGGGATTTTGATGTATATAATGAGTAATGTTTAAAACACATCATTTTTTAATAAATTCAAGATTAGTCACCCTTATACGTTGGAGGTATTTATGCAAGGAAGTTGGTATAACCAACTCAAAAGTCTGCATTAAAATTAGAAAGAATTGTCATTATATTTGGGAGATGGCATAGGAGAGTGAGATAGGTATCCAAGAGAGTAAATGAGGATATGAGAATGGAAGATAATTATAGAATCCACAAAAAAGTTGATAAGCCTTGCAATTAGGCTCTAAGCAGGGTGTTGATTGGTTAAACAAACAAAGAACTTATTTTTATTTTGTGCATCATTATCTCTTGTTATGAATATGATGGTTACAAGTCCAAAATTGTGTTTGAAAATGCCCAAGAGGCCATATCATGTTGGTTTTATGTTGAGTTGTAGGTTAGACAAGTCTACAAGTTAAACTATTGGATTATTGATCATAGTCAAAATATTGATCTGTATAGTTGTTCTAAGAACCAATAAACAAGAAATAATCATTGTATAAGGTGGGGTGAAGTTTCATGGAATCTTGGATGTATGAATAAAGTTTAAATATGATTGGTAATTCAATAAAGCAATTCTATTTCTAAAACCCCTATTCACAGGATTGAAAGGTAAGATATGCAAGTTTTATGTCCAAAGATACAAATATTAGATATGTTGAAATGATGATTCTTAGTTGGTTGATTACAGAATTGTGGCTAAGATTATATTACTATATTGAGGTAAAAAATCCATGTTAATAGAAACATATCTTGGTTTCTCAGTCATACCTAGGTTACACATATAAAAAACCTATTTCCATAAGAGACCCTATTATATGTTCAATACCCCCAGAGATAGCATGAAGGATGAAAGAGTGGATGGAAGTATTTGGTTATAGAAAATCTTGAAATGTGATAGTGGAGGAAATGCTCAAACAATCCTCTTTAATTAATCTTGGAGTTGACTGGTTATAGTAATATTCAAAGTGAGCACACAGTCCTACATTGGGACTTGGAAATGTTAAATGCATGAGAAGCCTGATTTGATAGATTATATGATGATGGGATATTTAAAAAATAATGAGGGCACAAATCAAATAATGACCTTGAAAAGTGTTTATAGTTTTGAATGACCACAGGCTTGGGACACCATGCATAATCTTGTCAAGAACCATTTTTCTATAATTATATGTTATTAAGTATAAAAAAGAAGGAAAAGGAGTTTAAAACATTTATAAGAATATATATGAATAAAAAATACATATATAAAGTATTACAACTTGGTAAAGTGGCATGGAAACAACCATATGATAAACTAATACCTTATACTACCTTACACAATCAACACAGGCTTACAATCAACTGAGATTTGGGTGTTTTAAGATGGAATGGATGATGTAAGGACTCCTACTTGTTAGGATAGTTTAGATAGGTAAATAAATACCTTATAAAGTTTTTTTAATCCATTTAAACAGCGTACAATGCAAGTTATGGAATTTAAAGAGCTCTCGACCCTGTACATATGTTAGAAACCCTAGAACTAGGGTATAGTGGAATAAAGGAGTTTTAACCATCAAAATGAGATAAAAACTTGTAATATTTCATAATTATAAGTGTGATAACTTGTGGAAGAGGTTTGGACTTGATAGTGTATGTAATAGTATGGTTTTGACAATCATGGATTTGGAATAGGCCTCATTAGGCCTTAATAAAGGGTATTTTGCAAAGGAAATCATAATTGGAAGTAGTTTCAGGACCTGATACTTTACACACACTTAAAAAGGGGTACATGGAGCATATCAAAGTGGTTGGACATTATTAAAATAACCTTAATTTACTAAAGAGATAGAAATTAGTTTTATGAAGGCTACATGCCTTGTGAGAAGGAAGTAAGGTTTATGTGTAGAAAAGAAGGAAGAATGAGTTCTACGGGGTCAGAAGAGATTTTAATAGGTGGAATAAGACTTTTTGTGACCTCTCATTTCAAATTACTAAGCACTTATAATATATAACAATAATTTGCTTTTGAATCCCAAGGGGTAATTACCTAGTGAAGGCCCAAAACAAGACAATAAAAGGGAAAGAGCTGAATATGATAGATGATAAATGTGAATGTCACTAAGAGGATTATTGTTAAAAAATATTTAATGAATATTCCAAAAAAAAAGGGACTTGTGTTAAAATATTCCTAACTCTATATATAAACACAATGAAGGGTTGAGCTAGACATAACATGTTGAAGGGAAAACCATCTAATGTAAGTGATCAGTTAGTTAGAGAACTAGATGAGGATGATTAATGAATACTTATCTCCATAGCTCCACATCATTTGGTATTAGAGAAAGGAAAGGTATGATTGGATAAAAATTGTGTTTTGAAATTTTTACATTTTTTTATTTGAGAAGTATGCATAATGCCATGAGAGATAATCTTGTAGGGTATTGGGAAAAGAGGAGGTTGCAAGTCTGATCCATTGAGGTCAGCATAAAGGAATATAAAATTGAAGAGAGAGAAAAGATATATCCCCATAAAGGAATATCATAAAGACACCCTAATGCCACCTCACAAGATAACCTAAAGTCACCCTAACATCACCTACTAAAGTCATGTGTTCTAAAGACACCCTAATGTCACCCTTTAGAGATGCCTCCATCATGCGACTTAATTTTTTTTATAAGTGTTCTAATTTAAAAAAAATCCTAGGATAGTTTAACTTGATTTTATAATGTGATTTAAATGGTTTAAATGTTGTAGTGTATATGTGAATCTATGTGCCAATATCCTCTCAACTCTCACTATCTCTGAGAGATGTGAGGTTTGTAAAATAAATTTTTGGCACACCTAAAATTCCTAAAAATGTTATAAATAAATTTTAAAGGCCCAAAAATCTATAAAACAAACATTGCTTTGCCCAAAATAGATGCTATGTAGAAAACTTACACCTAGAGAACCTTATGTTCAATAATAAAATCCTGAAATGACTAAGTATTGACCAGATTAGATTTTGAAGAACTATCTTATAAATGGCAACACCTACAACTTTGGAATTGATCTCAAAAGATCTAGAGTGGCCCTAATTTTTTATATTTAGTAAAATAAATTTAAAGTATAAGAAAATAAAAATTATTATTATTATATTAAATTTTGTATTCTTATATTTAAATGTTTCTTTTACTAAATATGTAGTTATCACAAACATAAAAAACACTACGAAGTCCAATACAAAGGGCATGTGCCCTTTGCACTACATTTGGCACACACCATTCATAATAAGTAGGGTGTACACCCTTTTTGAAGGGTTTGCACCCTTTAATCTAACTTTTTATTTTTTTTCTCATTTCCATCCAAAATAGAATTAAATTGGGTGTGTACCCTTTACATTGCATAGGGCACATACCCTTCATAAAGGATACACACCCTTTATAAAGGGCATGCACATTTTGATTTGAATTTTTAAAAGTTTCATTCATTTCCCTCCAAAATAGCCAATGTTTTAGGATTGGAGGGTCCAAATATAACATGTAGATTTGCACTAGACTAGCCAACATGAATTTTATTAAAGTTATACTTTTTTTTTGCATTCACAGACACGTTTAAGTAAGCAATTTCATTTATTTAAAAAATAATAATATTAGTTTGTAGAGAGGAGAACGTAATTTAGGAATATATAATTTTTACAATGTTAGATAATTATTTTTAATTATTACATAATTTATACATAACATACCTTATTATGATTCATATATATATATATATATATCATTACAAATAACCAATTTATTGTAAATTTTTTATCTCAACAATCTACACATCACTGGATATGATTTCATTTTTCTTTTGAATTTTATAAAGTTAAGGTTAAAAAGTTATTTTCTTACACTTACAATTTCATTTGTATAATTTTTTTGTATTATTAAATTAATTAAAAAATATATTAATATAAAAATCAAGAAAAAATATTCTCAACAGTATTCAACATTTTATCTATTCATGTATGTGATTTCATGAAATTTTTTATTCGTTTACTCCAGAAAAATGTGTCCATACACATCAACTCTTTTTTTCACAAAAAACTTACCATGTCATTGTTATAAATGCATCAATTTTACATAATTTCCTGATATCAAAATTAAATTATATATTTAGAAATTAGATTTAAAATTCCATAATTCATCTTCTTATAATATTATAAAATTATTTATCTAAGTGTCTCTAAAAGTATCTCCAAGTTTAGGTATTTTTTTCAGAATAAATGTGGCCACTTAAAACTCCCTTGCCCTCCCCTTTGTTCCCATCACCTATCACCCACCCACATCATTGCACACTTTATCAGGGTATAACTTTCTACACTAGTCCATTGAGCATAGTAGACTGTTACATATTTTTTGATACATGATAAGTGTGGGGTTGGTGGGACCACACCTGATATGGGACATAAGTAGGGGTTCCATTCCCCATACCTCCACTCTACTAATATACCAATATTTTCCCCTATTTTGGGTTGCCTAATTGATGGTGGGATTTGAACATGGGCTACCACTATGAAATGGCATCTATTTTTAACTGTTGCACCATAAACAATGGAATGGAACCTAGGTCAATGATTACAAACATATTATTTCTCACCACTTGCCCAATTTGTTGGATTATAGTATATTATTACATATGAATTTATCTTGGTTATACTTTCCAAAATGTTCTTTACCATGGATATTATGCTTTCCTATATTGGATTATTACATTGATTGTTATGCATACTAACATTTTTACTCTAGTTGTGCTTGATGTTGATGATTACTATAGTGTGTGATCATTTATTTGTGATATATTACATGTTCTATGAGTGAAATAATTATTTCTTATCACATCATGAATCAATTATGTTAGAGGATCCTCTAGTCCAAGTCATGTACATGTAAGTCTATGTCAGGTCAAAGTCAAGTCATGTATTGAGTGCTTGCGTGCTTCATGACCATTATAAGACTATTATTGATATTAGTGCCATTATTTCTATCACACATAATTATATTATAGGAGAAGACATTATTTTATCATGCATTTATTGTGATGCTTATTACTGTATGACTAATTGATATATTTACTTGACATGATACTTGTGTGCCCATTGAATTGGATTACATGTTTCATACCTTCTTGAACATGTAGTCACTCAAACTTAGTCATGAATACTTGGTAATATTAATTTTGGTTCACTTTTACTTTGATTGAGTTGAGCGCTCAATATGGATGTATTTCGCCACATCACTCTATCATAAATACCTATACAGACTTATCCTATTTTAATTTATTATCTTATGCCTTAAAAATGATCTTAATTACTAAAAACATCTCTAAGCATCTGTACCGACATCCCAAATCCTTAACTTCAAATTTTACCCTTAGAACATAATCAACGAGAATGGGACAAGACCAAAAATTGATATTGCCCATATGGGTTGATCCTATATGTCACCCCAATAATGATTATTTTCAAAATATAGACCCTTCCTTACAAGTTGGTTCATATTTTTAGGATAGTGTGAGATTTTCTTATTTTGGATTGCTATAAATGCACATCTAAGTCACTTATTCTATCACTTGAAAATTTTACTATCAAGACACACTTACACTATTACACACTGAGCAAAACTTCCCTATTATTTATAAATTTTATTATATTCATTTGAAGTAGCCTTTAACAGACTCAAGATTATTCTACCCACATCAAGAAAAACATTATCAAGTATTTAACCCATATCTATATGCATATATGAAGCAAAAGGAACACAATCACACTAAGCACTCTAAGTAAGAAAACTATGTGGACTTGATTTACCTCTTTAAAGTATTGGATACATAGGCAGTGATTAATCATCATAAGGGTTATTGGGAATATCTCAATAGATTACACTTCCCCCCATATTTTTGAAGGTTTTCACCTATTGCAAGTTTTATTAGGGTTTAAATTTTTAAGAAGTCATTTGTAGGTCATTTTCACACAATCAAAGGTCAATTTTATACACACATGTATATTTAAAGTAAGTGTAAGTAAATTTGACCTAATTTTCCTAATTTTTCATAGAGGACAAGATCAACCCATAGAGGATAGTAGTGACAGTTGATCATGTCAACTTTCATTTGATTTTAACCTTGAGTAGTGATAGTTATAGTTTGCGTTGTACACACATGATCAATTTGACTTGATAATCTTCATCCTTATTTCATTTGCACACAGTCAACACACATGCATAAAATAAATAAGTCTTATTATGTTGTTCATAGTTAATTTCTTTCATTCTTTCATGCTTTGTCCATTATAATACTTTACTTTCATTCTACTAGTTGCAAGTTATTTTACAACATTTTTTTATCTTTCTATTTATTTTATCTTAATTAGAGTTAATACACCAATTAATTCTAAATTATGATAAAACATATTGGTGAACCCAAAAATTTTATTCAAGCATTTCTTCAAAATAAAATTCTTAGGGTCTAGATAAATTCTTGAGCATTTGACACTAAAAAAACTTTCTTTCAACCTTGGATCTAATATCTATCACTAAAAGAGTTTGCTTTCAACTTTGGATTTAATACTTGACAGTGAAAGACATTTATTTTGGCATTAGATATGATATCTAACACTAAAATTATTTTGTTTTGACCCTATATTTTAGGAGAATTTACTAATTTTCATACACATAAATTTTCGTTTTCATTGGATCTAAATTTTAAATTTATGTTATTTTTTCTATATTTGCAAAGAATCTATGGCTATATTAGACAAGCATTTTTTTCTTCAAGATTTATTATTTTTCATTACATATTGTCTTCCCTTAATAAGAAATATCATTAACACTCATGTAATAAAATGAATCAAATCAAATGTTAATACACAAACATCATTAATGCAAATTTTTACAAAGACAAGTATGACATGGGAACAAGAACAATTATACATTCAGGATGCTATAAGACTTACCCTACAAACTCAAGCATTAATTAATTATTATTGCTTCAACATTCAATCATAGCTTCTACCGGTTACTACTAGATGATAAAGGCCATGTATGATTCATTTCATTATTCCTCCTCTTAGATCTCAAGGTTTTAATAGCCACCATCCCACTCCCATTATTTTCCCATGTTTTATATAGTCCACACTATTAAAAACTTAAGAGGTAGGCTACCACATCATGGAGAAACTCAACATATTCTTATTTAAACCCCTCCACCTCCCATGAGGTAAGTAAATCAACCTAAAGGGTATGATATTATGGATCAACTAAAAACTACCCATTCCAAATATTATATTTTGGAGTTACTAAAGAGTTCATCAGTTTATAAGGATATTTTATATGTTGCATTTTGAGACAACACTATATATAATGCTACACAACTTGATACTTTTTACTGGCATAATCAACAACTTTAAGGATACTAAAAATATTATCACTTTTGAGGAATAAGAATTACTGTTGACACAACATGTAATCACACAATTTTACACTCTATATTCAGGTTATAATACAAAATAAAGGAATAAAACAAGTATTAATTGATTCTAGTTCTAGAGTGAAAATTTTTAGTAGTCATTTCTTATAATAATTGATTATCAACATTTAAAGTATCCAACAAATAGATTAAACTATAAAAGTGTTTGGTGTTTCTTCATGATAATTACTTGGAATGATATCTCTAGACGTAACAATTGGGGCCTAAAACAATGTCAAATTTATTTTATGTTATGCCCAATCATATGAATTATAATTTACTATTGGGATTACCTTAGATACATATGATATTATAAATACCATCTACATTGCACATGTGTCTTAAATTCATGCATGAAGTATACTCATATGTTTTCTTATGGATGATAATCCTTTTAGGATATTGTAAAATCGAAGCATCTCAAATATATTTAGATGACCCATCTGTCATCTATCCTTATCAAGTCATTATTTAGGACCAAAAATATACATATAAAATTAGAGAGTAAAAAAATACAAATAGAACTTATAAGATTAGAAGAGGAACAAACAAGATTTCATAAGGAATAATTACAAAAGAAATAGTTAGAAAGTCAAAAGTTACAAATGGAACAACTTGAACATGACAAGTTACAAAAGGAAAAAAAAGGCTGCTAAAAAATAAGAAAAGGTACATAAGTGCAAGTGGATCAATAAAATATACATAGATAACATGAAGATAATTTGAATCAACAAAATTATATTCCTGATCTCACTTTACAGGTCAATTCAGAAGTACAAGATGACAATGTTTTAGATTATTATGACAATGATGATAATGAATCCAACATGGTTTATGATAGATGATCAACTACATAACCTAAATTTTAACCTCTTAGATGATTATTTATCTCATACTTTATTCACACCCATTGGTCTAGTGGTATATCCTGATTATTCCAAATTAGTTGCTAAAGATCAATTAGATTCAAAGGGAAAGCATATTTTTGGTATGCCTAAATATGATAATGTGAATAATTATTGCAATAGTATATCTCATTTGGCATTTGTGATAAATTTAATGAATAATGTGGAAATATGTGGTAAATTTTTTTCACCATTATTAGAAATAATGCAACATAAAGATACACACACAATACTTTTGAAAATGTTTTTAGATAACAATATTATTACATTACCTACTACTAGACATTGATAAAAAACACATATTGTGAATAAAGCAGGAAAAAATATTGTGTTTATCATATAATTATAGGACAAGATGTAAAATATTGTGAAACAATACAAAATAAAATTTAGAAATACAAGCATGAAGAAATTATTAAATTAATACAAAATAAACAAATATATCTTACTACAAGGGTTTAAAAGACATTATCTATATATATGAAACACATAAAGCATCTTCAACAAGATTATATAACCATTGCAATATATATGGAAGGAGATTAGTACAAACACAATCCCATTGATACTACTAGATGGGAGATTTTTTGAGTGTGAGAGGATTACAACAAATGGGACATAATATCAATCAATTACATCATAGTGTTGACTGGGAAGAAACTATTGGATATATAATATACTCAGTATCTTGTGGACCAAAAATGGTTAATATATATGAATGTATTATTTCTCATTCACAACACATACCATTTATATTAGGACAACCATGGTTACAACAAATATGAGCTAAGTGCATAATAATAAACAATGCATCACTTTTTCACATGAAGGAAAAATAATTCACATACCACATGATGGTAACAATGAATAAGATGTTGAAATATATGAAAGAATGAGTAGGAGATACATAAGATCCATAGGATCAATCCAGGAGAAAGAACCCACAACAAGAAACCTTGAAAATAATACCAGAGAATAAAATATGTTTTTCTCTCACACCTAAAAAATAGGTGATAATCCTAAAAATTCTCTATATACTCTCTATATTCTCTCATATTATCTCTTACAATTTATTAGATTGTAAATTATATATAATACAAATAGTTTGTTTTATGACAATAAACTATTTGTTGTGATTACAAAATAGAGAAAACAAACTATTTGTTTTCAAATACTATGAACAAAAATATTGTTGAGAGAATCTCAACAATAATAAAAACTATCCTAGGTAAATAAAATTAACCCTATGTAATAAATAACTTACCCTATTATCCCTAGGTAAGCTTAAATATTCATTATTCCAACACCCTCCCTTAAGCGAAACATAGGGAGAATGACAAACAAATATGGGTCCCGGCTACTAGGCCTGATAAGGTACCCATGTACAAACCAATCAAATATATGAAAAATAAAGGAAGGACTTCATGGGAAATCCCCCCCAAGTACAACTTCCTTCACCCCAAGCATCGCTCGCAACCAAAGATAATAAGGAGAAGCCAAAGGTTTAGTGAAGATGTCTACAATTTGCTCAGCTGTAGGCACAAACTCCAAAGAAAGAACTCCATCCTGAATAAGATGTCGAATGAAGTGCATGTGAATTTCAATGTGTTTGGTCTGCTGATGCTCAACATGATTGCATGAAATAGCAATCACACTTTGGTTGTCACACCAAAGAGTATTATGTGAAGCCAAACTCTCCAAGCAACTGTGCTTTGATAGCACCTCGATACTCAGCCTCAGTAGAGGACAATGCAATAGCAGTCTACTTTTTGCATGCCCAAGAAACTGGACCTAAACCAAGTGTGAAATCAAATCCACAAGTGGACTTGCGAGTGTCAACATCACCAGCCCAATCAGAGTTAGTGTATTCAACAAGTTGTGTATAACTTTGTAGTGTGTAATGTATACCAAAGTGAGTGGTGCCCTGAATGTAGCACAAAATATGCTTGGCTGCTTGCCAATGACTCTCATGAGGCTCATGTGAGAATTGAGAGACAAGGTTCACAATAAATGTGATGTCGGGATGGGTATGAGTCAGGTATTAAAGACTAACTACAAGTTGCCTATACAAAGTTGGATCGACAAGAGGAGTCATACAAGTGGTAGACAACATAACACCTGACTGATATGGAGTGGGGGAAATCTTACAATCATCCATGCCAAATCGATGAAGAAGGTCTGTCGCATACTTTTGCTATCCAATAGAGATGCCCTCAGAAGACTGAAGAACTTGAAGACCAAGAAATTAATGTAGAAGTCCCAGATCTATCATATCAAACCTATCTACCAACTTGTCCTTGATGTCATGTATCAATGAATCTAAACTACCAGTGAGGGTGAGATCATCAACATACAAAACCGAAATGACAATCTCCTCACCTTGCTTTAGGATGTATACATTGTGATCTGACTCACAATGAATAAAACTAGAACTCAAAAGAAAACTATCCATCTTCTCATACCAAGCTCTAAGAGCTTGTTTGAGGCCATAAAGAGAATGATAGAGTTTACAAACCAATGATGAGTCCTACATAAATCTTGGAGGCTACTCCATATAGATCTCCTCATGGAGATCACCATGCAAGAAGGCATTCTTCACATCCATCTGAAAAATTGACCAAGAATGTGAAGCAGCAAGAGAGCGTACAAGCTGAATAGAATCCATCTTAGCTATAGGGGTGAAGGTCTCAGAGTAATCAACCCCTTCAACCTGTGAAAAACCCTTAGCTGCTAATCTAGCTTTGTACTTATCCACTGATCCATTTGTAACATATTTGGTCTTATAGACCCATTTACATTTTACAAGTTTTCTTCCCTTAGGAAGAGGGACAAGATCCCAAGTATCATTCTTCATCAATGAAGAATACTCATCATACATTGCAACATCCCACTTGAGTATACCAATGGCCTCAGAAAATAACAATGGATCATCTATACAAGCTTGTCCCAAAAGAGCAACACCAAATTTCTGTGAGCAAGTGCAACGAGAATCAGATGGATCACCAACTAAAGAACTAGCTGCCTGTAGAGTGCTCTTTGCCCACTTGGGCAAAGGTGGTGAAGAAGATGGCTATGGTGGCTAAACAAGTGCAACATCATCATCATCAATAGAAAGCAAATCCTCACTATCCTTTGTAGAAGGAGGGGGAGAAGAAGAACTAGATGTACACTTTTGTGGAGTGGGTAGCTCATCAACCTGAACATCCCATCAAAACAACACATCATGTGTGACAGGATCAAAAAGGTGATAGGATTTTACATCTTCACAATAGCCAAAAAAAATGAGTGGTTGGCTTTTCTTCTCCAATGCTTTGTGTTTGTCATCAGGAACAAATGCCCATGCTTGACTCCCAAAGATGCAAAAATCTGAAATATCAGGCTTGATCCCAGACCAAGCTTCTTCAGGTGTCATATTTTTCACAACTTTGTGAGGCATATGGTTTTGAATGTAGTTTGCAGAATTTAATGCTTTAGCCTAATATTGTGGACCCAAATTTTTAGAGTGAATCATACAATTTGCCATCTCTTTCAATGTTCAATTCTTCCTCTTTGCTACACCATTTTGTTGAGGAGTGTGTGGTACAATGAATTGGTGTTGTATCCCATGCTCAATAAAAAATCATAGAAAGCATTACTATCATATTCCCCCCAATTGTCAGTGCATATATTCTTAAGAGGAAGAGATGATTGTCTTTCAACAAAGGCTTTGAAAGCCTTAAAAGTCTTAAAAACTTCACTTTTCAACTTGAGAAAATATACCCAAGTTTTACAAGTGAAATCATCAATGATTGTGAGTGCATATTTGGCCCCTGAAAAAGAATGAGTTGGAAAAGTCATCAAATCACTATGAACCAACCCTAAGGGTGCATTTACACATGTGGCCTTACCAACTGGAAATGGATCTTGGTGTTGTTTACCAACTAGACATCCATGACACACCCCATCAATACATGAGACCCTAGGAAGGCCTTTTACAAGATGTTTTGTACTCATTTGTTGCATATATACATAACTCAAATGCCCTAATATCTCATTCCACAATTTGCTAAGACTATTACCATGTGTTATAAGTGAAGAACCAGAAGACATAGAAGACTCAAACTTATCAAAAGTATAGAGTCTTACAGTATGGTCTGCTATACCTATAGTAACTATCTCACTAGGATCATTGCATTCTCTTATTACAACATCATGTGGAGTAAACTCCATAGTTTTACTAGTACCAAAATTACATATTTGATATATAGAGAGAATATTAGAAGAGATTTGGGGTACAAGCAATACATTGCTAAAACATCCATCTTGTTTGTCAATAGTACCTGATCCCAAAACTTCAATCTGTGAGGATTTACCCATAACAATATGTGATGTACTATAATCTGTAAGAGAAGACAATAGATCCTTAGAATGTGTGAGATGATGAGAAGCACTTGAGTCAAAAATCCATTGATCATGACATGAAGATGTAGCCCTAGCTGAAAGTGCTTTCCCTTTTCCTACAGGAGAAGTAGAAGGAGATGGAGATTGAATGGAAATTTTGTGTTGTTTGACCCTTGCCTCTAATGCTTCCATTTTATTAAAACATCTACTTTCATCATGATTAGGATCACCACAAAAATTACATGGACTAAATGTTTTCCTCTTTTGCTTAAAGGACTTTTTGGTTTTAGTAGATTTAAAATGATGAGGTGTCTGGGTGATGGACTCTGGAGGGTTATTTGAAGGTGCTTGCTTTTGCTTAGACTTTGGTGAAGGTTTTCCTTTAGAATAATTTGCAACTAGAGCATGACTAGGACTAGGTAGAGCATCTAGGGCCATTAATTTTGTTTGCTCCCTAGTCAATCTTTCACAAAAAACTTCAAAGGAAGGCCATTTGAATTCATCACCTAATGTATCCATCATGGTATAAAAAGTAGAGGAAAAAACACTATATGGTCCTTTCAACTTTGAAAAAATCATGAAAATGCACTCCTTATCACTTTTATCCTTTTCACCAGCTTTCAACTGTGACCTAATAAATTTGAAATTTGCCAAGAATTCATCTATTGAAGGAAAATCTGATGGAGAGAGAGTACTCAATTCTACATCTAATTGCAAAATTTTAAACTCATTAACTTTGTCAAATAAGTTTTTAAATTTTTCCCATACCTCTTTTGGTGTTGTAGCATCTGCAATGTGAAATTAAAGATTATCTGAGATGTTGAGGCAAATCAATCCAAGAGCCTCATCCTGCTTGCAACCATATTGCATATTTGTCCTTTTTAGTGGTGAATGCTGCAAGTGTTGTTTCAAAAAAAATTCTCCATAAGCCCTTTGATTGAAGGAGTTGTTGCATTTTTGGCTTCCAAACATGGTAATTTGTGAAGTTTAGGGGTTCAAACAATCAGGATTCCATTCTTGAAGAAGACGATGACGTTGACAAGAACAACCTAGACATTCCTTTTTCCTAAAAAAAACTCCCATTACAATTTAACATCTCCTGAAAAAATTTATTAGCCGTAGATTATATAAAGGTACCAAAAAAAATGGCTTTATGCCAAAAAAATGTATGGGGATTTGACCCCAAGACTTCCTCCCTACCAATTCCTTAACAAATAACTCTAGCCACTTTAGCAAAGTCAACTTTGTTCATTTAAAGCTAGAGACTTGCTTTTTAAACCACTAAAAATTAAGAAATTAATTAAAAAAATCCAAAATAACTCACACGTGTGAGATGGATGCTGAATAATGTTTGGATTTATTAGAAATAATTTTTTGTTCTAGCAAGGTGTGGTGATCAGGAAGAATTCTGATGAGAATTCTATAAACATTTGCCAAGGAAAAAACCTCCAAGCAATTTCAGAATGAGCTCCATAGGATCTCCTCAAAGGATAGTACAACCAGATCCAAATCCATACTTCTCAATGAGAAATGAAATCCTAGAATGTCTACTAACTCATACAACTTTTAGATTTTAATTTTATATAGTATAAGGCATTCAAAATGAATAAAATTGTACGGCTATGCTACAAAACAAAATAGATTATGAAATCCTTGTTATAATCCCCCAAAACACTGTACAACCTACAAATAAACTGTATGGATTGATCTATAATGAAAGCTATCACAATCATCTTTCATGAACAGGTGTCAGATTTCAGAAAAAGGATGCCCCTACAATCTGCCACAACAAAAAACTGTATGGGTACTGCAATCTGCCAGAAAAACTAGTTAGATGGTTTTTGTTTGGAAGAGCTGTACGGCCATGAAAGAATGAAAAAAATCAAGTCATACAAGATTCTTGATGTAATTTTCTATGCTCCTGTACCAAAAAATTTTGGTTTTGGAAATCTATACTGTCATAAATGATCATAAAGTACAGAAATTTCTAGAAAAAACTTGTAAACAAGAACCAAAATGTGAGAGAATAACAAATATTTGGAACACATCAATAAAATAATGTTTTTGAATGTGTTAATAGATGAAATGTGATGAAAAATTTTAGGGAAGAGGATCTTCAACTAGAACTCCAAGCTCTGATACCATGAAAGAATGAGCAAGAGATACACAGGATCCACATGATCAATCCAAGAGAAAGAACCCGCAACAGAAACCTGCAAAAATAATACCAGAGAATAAAATATGTTTTTCTCTCACACCTAAAAAATAGGTGATAATCCTAAAAATTCTCTGTATGCTCTCTATATTCTCTCTTACAATTTATTAGATTGTAAAGTATATATAGTACAAATAGTTTGTTTTACGACAACAAACTATTTGTTGTGATTACAAAATAGAGAAAACAAACTATTTGTTTTCAAATACTACGAACAAAAATATTGTTGAGAGAATCTCAACAATAAAACAAACTATCCTAGGTAAAATATTGTTGAGAGAATCTCAACAATAAAACAAACTATCCTAGGTAAATAAAATTAACCCTAGGTAATAAATAACTTACCCTATTATCCCTAGGTAAGCTTAAATATTCATTATTCCAACAATATATTCAACAATAAAAGATAGAATAGAATATGAACATTCATAAGGAAAAGATGAATATTTCATGTATTTGCATAAATCTAAGTATTTAAAGCTTGATGAGGATGACTTACTAGAAAATTATTGATTACAAGTGAAAATTCAAAACTATTTAAATAATAAAAAAATAAAAAATTAATTGTACATAGCTTCTTGATTGATTCATTATGTTATTCTTCTAGTTCTTACATGTGATCAATTTGATCAATATTATAGACTTATATCTCTGTGTTTTTGGCCTTTGGCCCTTTTTTTCAATTTCCAAATATGAATAGTCCAACGCAGTGACATATCTTGCCATTTAACATGTTTTCATAATATAAACAAAGCATATTACTTTTTTATATCATAGACAATATCAACCAGAATTAATCAACATTGACTACCATTATTGTCTTGAGCTAATAGATTCTATCTTGTAGTATTTTGACACAACCAAATAAAAAATTTAGCAAACAAAGCCTTAATGTAACTGATTTTTTGATATTACAATCAATTTAAATTTACACAACAATACTTTTTTCATGTAAAATCTTTATTTTGTGTACTATATTTCTCATGCATGTGCTTTACATATTTTGACAAGTGTACATTTAATGACACAAGGATGTATAATCATTCCTTCATATTCTTATTTTATCTCCCATATTGACACATATAGTGGGGGCATATTGCTAATACATGTCCATGTCATCATTTTTAGTGCATAATTTACCATTGACACATGTTTTGGATTATTCAAATCCCTTCCTTTCTTCTAATTTTAACCCATGGTTCTATCTTATATTCTCTATTATCCTAATTTTAAAATACTAAAAGTACAAAAAGCAAATATGATACAAATTTAAAAACATTCAAAATATTATAAAAATCCAAAATGAGGACATAAGCCTAATAATTTATCTATTTTACATCATTGTCATATGTTATTTATCTCATGATTAGTAGATACTATAATCTCATTTTGTTACACATGCATTTCACTAGTATTTATGAGTGCTATGTGAGACACAAAAACTTCACACATACTAAGATGTTGAACTTACCAATACCTAGTGGCCATGATAAAGTAGGGGCATCTTATCCAAAGTTTACAATATTTATAAATGTTACCATTATATGAATCATATACTCTTGATCTATATATTTTTTACAAATGTCTTTCTAACATCTCTATCTTACATTTATGTACATGGATTTGCTATTTTACAGGATACAATCACATTACACATACTTTGTGTAGAATAATTTATATTTATATGATCCATTGATGTTATTACATGTACTTATTAGATTAGAATTTTCTTTTCTACTGTGTAAGTTACCTTGTCCCTTGTGTGCAAAAATTTATTGAACATCTCTATGATATCATTGTTTGGTTTGTGTGAAATTTGACCATGTTCATTTCTTATGGCCCTTGGCCCTATATTTTGTACAACATTTGAACATGTGCCTATATGCAACCCTTGGTCTTATTACATGACATTACACTTGTTGTGTTTGTGTTATTGTTGAGATTCTTAAGCCTGATTACAACCATGATCCAAATCATGCATTAACTATTAGGTATGATCCTATTACAGAAACTAAAATGAGCTTCATTAATACATTTATATAAGCCTTGCCTCATTTGTTACATATACAATTATAATGATATATATATATATATATATATATATATATATATATATATATATATATATATATATATATATATATATATTACTATAATGACATAAATATTTCACATATGCTACAATATTCAATGATTACATCTTGATACACATGATATAAGTAAATTTTATTATGAGATGAGTGACTTTCATGATACATCCGTCACCTCAAAAGGTGGGCATTTTAGTGGGATTTTCATACATGAGATAAGACTATTTGAACAAAATCAATTTTAGGTACAGAATGTAAAAAGATTAAAAAACTCAATCATTGGTATAGATTATGGGGCATATGTCATGAACACACTCACATTACAAGAACATATTATAGATTCATACATTTTGGGTGCTTGAAATAGATTCATGCACAAACTTCAAGCAAAATTTACAAAATTTGCATCTACATACAATTACACATTTTATATCTATCACATGATATAAATTCATGCTATAAAAATTATTTTCTATCCATGATCATGGTAGGAGAATGGATGTCAACTATTATTTTTGATCATGCATATAAAAAGTAAAGAACAAAGTGACAAGTGAATATATATTCCATATGCAATAATTGATTCAGTTAAAGTGCATAATGCAAAATTTGGAGATTCAACACCCTCCAATAGTATAGTCTATAGATCCTTTGTGGATTTTAACCCATTTTTATCTTTGGGGTTAAAAAATACCAATAATACATGTTAAGGTTTCTGTGTCCCTCAATGGATTCTATTTTTTATACATGTTCACTTCAAATTGGGGCTTTATCACCCTCAATTCACCACTAGTTGAAATAAGGAACCAAGTCTTTCCAAGTGCTTTATGGGAAACACATTCTCCAATGCTTTAAGGAAGAATCAAATTCAATAAAAGGTACAAAAATAACATTGGTTTCAAACATACAATTGTACTCCTCCCTTGTTTCTCTTTTCATGTTTTTCAATTTTCAAACTTCAAGATTTTTAAAACTTCAAATGAATAAAATGACTACTTAATGAGCTATTATATGGTTTTATAAGTTAAAATGCTTTGTAAAAATGAAATATCCACTAAAAGGCCAAGTGTGTTTTACACATTTAGGTATATCTTTCCATTTACTTTAGTAATTTCATTTCTATACTAAACCAAAGGCAAATGTAATCACTCAAATTTGGTCATGAATACTTGATAATATCAAGTTTGGCCCAATTTCACTTTAATTGACTTGAGAATTTAATTTGAACATATTTCACCACCTCACTCTATCTTAAATACCTATATGGACTACCCCATTTTAATTTGTTGTCTTATGCCTACAAAAATATTCTTTATTGTTAAAAACCTTAAGCTTTTGTATAGACATACCTAATCCTTAATTTAAAATGTTACCCTTGAGGAAATAATCAACTATAATGGGTTAGGATAAGAAATCGATATTGTCACTATGGGTAAATCTTATCTTTCACCCTAGTAATAGGTATTTTTCAAATTTGGACCATCCTTAACAAGTTGGTCTATAGTTTTAGGATTGGTAGCATGAGGTTTTCCATTTTTGGATTATTATAAAGGCACATCTAAGTCACCTATTTTATCATTTATAAATTCTAATTTTGAAGGACCCTTACATTGTTTCACAGTGAGAAAAGCTTTCATGTTCTTCCCATATTTGATTTTATTCATTTGAACAAATGTTTAGCAAAGTCAAGAGCCTATTCTATCTAAGTCAAGAAAAACATTACCAAAAATTCAAGCCATTTCTAGATGTAGTCATGTATCAAAAGGAGCATAATCACACTAAACATTCTAAGTGGGAGAACTATGTGGGCTTGATTTCCCTCTTTAAAGTTTGGATATATAAGAAATGATCAATCATTATGGGGGTGGTTTGGGTCAGTTCAAACCATTACACTCCCCCTCTCTATTTTCTCATTTTTAGTTATTTCAAGCCATATTAAGGTTTCAACTTTGAAGAAGTCATTTACAGGTCATTTGCACACAGCTATATGTTAAATTTTTGCATATAGGCATATTTTAAGTAGGCATAGGTACCTATGCCATAATTTTATTAGTTTTTCATATAGGAGAATATTGAACCTTAAATGAAAATAGTGACAGCTGATTTTATCCCCTTCAAGTTGTACCGAACCTTAGAGGTGAATGTTATAGTTTCTATTGCACACACATAATCAATCTGAGTTGATTATCTTCAACTATCTTTAAGTCATGCACAATAAACATACAAGCATAAAACAATGAAGTCTTATTATGTTAATAATAGTTAGTTTCTTTCATTCATTCATGCTTTGTCCATTTCAATAATTTACTTTCATTCTTCTAGTCGTAAGTTATTTTACAACATTTACTACATTTATATTCTTTTTATCTTAATTAGAGTTAATAAACCAATAAATTCCAAATTATGATAAAATAAAATAATCAAAGATTTATATAACATATATTATCATGTTTTAATATATAATTTACATGATTAAATATTTATTTATGACACATGGTGCATATAAACCTTTCTTTTGAGATGAGTGATTCACATGATTCATCCCTAATATCTAAAGAGAGGAACTATAGTGAGATTGTCTTAGAGATTCAGACCATAAAAACATATAGATCATACTTTGGGTCAAATTATGTGATTTAAATGGGATAACTTGGACATATTAAGTCATATGTGAGGTATTCTACATGATTATGAGAAATATTTAGAACATTTTATGACATTCTATGATAAATTATATGGATCCGATTGAGAAAACTTGTTATATTTATTAGATTGAAGGACATTATATGACATTGACAAATAGATGATGGAAATTATATACTAATTTAGGGTAAAAATGGATTATATTTATGACATGAATTTTGTTCTTGCAAACACTTTTTTATTTCTCTATTGTGGATCGATAGATAATGATGGTACTATGTAATCTATTTGTAGCAATTGATATAAAAATCCATTTTGACATAAGAACCTATTTCAAGGTTCAATTTTAACATACAAACCTATTTCAGAGTTCCAAAGAAATAATTATGAATATATTCAAAGTAATGCAATTGAGTTTTTGCAGTGTTTAAATTCCAACACTTTCTTTTTGGAATGGTGGCTTAGGCATTATACTCTTCAACACATGGTTTCAAAAATTGGGGAATAATCATCCCATGTAATTTTTTGATTGAGTTTATAAAGTGATAGTTTGGTTCACATACCCTTAGGTTCATGGAGACAACACTAGGCATACTTGTTAATAGTAAGTGGGGTTAATCACAGGTACCATATTTATTATTTTATCCTCTTAATCTAGCATTTTTGAAACTAGACTAAAAGGGGGGAATTTTTAGACACCTAAATTTAGTGTTATATAATTTGGTAACATCAAATTTGGCACTCTTTAACATACTTGGAATTTTCATACATAGTTGAAACTTGTGCATGTTTTCCCCTATCCATCTATACATGTTGTTTTGGCCAACCCAATTTATTAGATATACATATTTAAGATCATCCTAGTATATGCAAGAACTTTCTAGAATCCTAAACAAAATATTGCCATATCTCATATCACTATTTTTTCAATTTTTATGGTAGTGTCCAAGGACACTCAACAGTTGTATTTTTCAATTTAGAAGTCTCCATTATGTCAACCTAGACAACAAGAAATATTAGAGTCAGTGAAAAATAAAAATAAGTCTTAAAGTCATACCCATTTCGAAAAATCCTAGAAAAACTTAAAAAACTTGAGAAATAAATTATCACTCTCTTAAGACATTATCACAAAGGAATACATATCTAAATATCCCTCAAAATATTAGCCCTATATCCAAGTCTGAATATAAATGTAGGCCAAAGTTATATGGTGTCAAGTGTCAAAAGAAAAAACATTGCATTACATTTTAGACTGATCACAATGGTGTACATACACCCACATAAGTGGGAGAATTGGAGATTTGAGCGCTATTTAGAGTAATGGAACATAATAAGCACTCAATCACTCAATATGCAGTGGTTGGGATACCCAACCCAACTTTATAACCCTTTTTTCAAGGGTCATATTATGTCACAATTGTGATTAAGGTTTAGAAGAAAAGAGGGGGAAAACAAAGATCAACTCATATGACTAAAATAAATCATACACACAAGAGGTATATATAGGTGTATGTACAATGGTTTGAAGTAGCATAGACCTACACAATTAATAGGGATATAACTAGTAGAGCCTAGTTAATACTGGTCACAGTAGGGGTTTGAGTTTCTTCTCTAGCATCAAAGCAAAGTTTGATCTTTAGTTTCATGATATGGGAAATTATAAAGAAAATATATATCCATTATAGGGACAATTACAAACATAATGTGTTGAAAAAATTAGAATTAAGATAAGTGCATGTCTCCTCCATTACTTTGACCATTCCAAATATACCAATTACAATATCAATATACTCTTTTACATTTATATTAGTATGATTATTTACCTATTTAAATTTAATATAAATATTCATATTTTTAATTATTTTGGATCACATTAATAAAAAAATATGTTATATGACTGAATCTTGACTTCGACCTAGTTTGCATAATCTAAAATAAAATAATAATAATGGAGTCAAGGAAACTGTCTATTCATTATTGCAACTATGCATCTCACATGCTTAGAATAAGACCTCCACATATTAATGTGGTGTGTGGATGGAATAACTTGAGAAAGAGTTTCAACCTCCTCTTCCCTAGAAGTAATTAATGCAACTAATGAATACTAATGACCCTCTTTTGGCATAAAGGATTGTGTAGAGAGATCAATATGGATAAGTGACACAAGTGTGTAGTATTATGAAGCATAAAATGAATGGAAAAGCATGGATCTAGGATATACCATTGGTGTGACATATTCTTTCTCTATTGAATCCTATTCTTCCTCTCTCTTCTTAATCCCTAGATTGTTTGGCAAGGCCTTGTATTTATCGGATGATTATGGATGACCCATGTATATTAGCTGATTTTTGAAAATGTAAATGGGAAGGGCTAAGGTGTAATTGAAATGAAAATGGGTATAAGGACCCACAAAATAAAAAAATAGGGGTACAACCCTAACAAAGATGGGCCTGTATAGCTACAAGTTTTATAGGATAAAGTAAGGCTCAATTCTTGAGGTAGGTTTGTGTAACATGTGATAAGTAGTTTAAATGCACTAAGAGATACCTTATAGATAAGTATTGGGATGTTTTTTAGGGTTAGTGGACCAAATAAATATTCATGTGGGATTAGGGCCATCCTAGGAATAGCCTAAAAATTAAAAGTTTTCCAAATAGGTAAAATTGGGAACAAAACATGAGATCAAAAGTTTTATGCAAAATTTCAAGGTTAATATAATGCTCCCACTTTGATGTGGGTAAGTGAGCTTACTCTTGTTAAGTTTCCATCCACACTTGATTAGTTGATTTGTACCTTTAAAATTTCTAATTTATAGAGTTAGTTAAAATTATCATGATATACATGTGATTATTTAAAAAATTTGAAATTTAAAGATTTGCATTTTTGAAAATTAGCTCTTAAAATTGAAATTGAAAGGAAGAATAGGAAAAAATACATCTTTTTTTCCAAATGCCACCATAATTTATCTATCACTACAATTTTGATAGGTGTTCAAAACATATCCCAACACTTACGAAAATCAACCAGACCCAACACACACATCCTAGACTTTTAAAAAATGCAACAAACATAGCTAAAAAACTTTAAAAAGTTATGAGCACCACATCCACTTATCTATCAAGGAATTAGATAATTTATCTCATCTTCTATCATAATGAACATGTCTTGAATTTTAAAATTTACTTTATAATACCCCATTTTGAGGTGAGGGATGAATATCCTATTGTTGCATTCACTCATCTCAAAAGAACACAATAAAAACACCATATGTAAGGAGTAAAAATTAGTCATCGCTTGTTATTTTTTTCCCAAGGAAAAAAATATCAATACATATTAATAAAAATAGGAAATTACATTTTTCACATGCTACCAAGAGCATTCTCGACAAAAATCCAATATTAAGACAAACTACCAAAACCAAAGTAAGAATCGAAGCCCCAAAAACACCTTGCACAACAACCAAATGCAAAGCTCAACTGTAGGACAAAAAATATTTAGTATAAGAAGGTTCACAAACCCAAGCTAAAAAACCCCAAAAAATAACAAATACACAGATCAATAATATCACACTAACACTAACTTGAAATAAAAATTACAGCAGTGTGTGATCACAAAAAGAGTGCACACATGCAATCTTTCCCCCTCTAGGGGTTTAAAAAGTACTCATCTGTATACTTCCAAAAACAATCCATCATTAGAGAGAGAGAGTTAGCCTTAATGTTTAGCTACTTGAAAACATGTTGGAAGGAAATACTGACAAAAAATTTCAGCATCTTGTTAATCTAATTTAATAAAGGTAACAGAGTCAAATTATCTAGTTAGCTGAATGCCCCATGAAATAATTATTGGGAAGGACCTAAAATATTTTAGTTCAAAATTCATATACCACATCTCAAAGCAATAGTCCACATTAGTTCCCTGCCAACCATCCATAATGCCTACCATCCCTTTTGTCTTAGCCCAAACTTTAATTATATATGGACATGTGACCAGTAAACGATTGATGGTATTGTCATCCATTTTACACAAATAACAACATCGAGGACCATGTTAACTTATTTTTTGAAACACTTCCCATGTTAAATCTTGTATTATTTAAAGCCAAACATATGAATAACCTTGTATTTAGGGGAAATTTTATTTTCTAAAGTTTTTTCAACCACCATAAGTTGGCTCTTCGATCCCCAATTTAAAACAAAGCCTTATACACCAAACTATCAATATACTCACTCGATGATGGATTTTTTGACCAAACTATCACATCCTCCATTTAACTAATTTTAACATGAATCAAATTTAGTTTCTTCACATAAGCCTTCCATTGTATAACATCTTCACTAGCCAAACCTAGTAACCCGACACTTTTCCACCCTTGGTGCCAGATGTTAGTGGAATTGGGATCTTATGCATGTGCTATACTAGTAATTCAAGAATCCTAAAATTAAGTAATAAGGTCCACATTAAATATACGAGTTACACCACACCCAACCCAAGGATCAACTTTGACCTTGACTCTTTCACCATTCCCCACCTTCAAGATCAATCAATTTCCAACAAGTGGAAAAGATTGAATATCTACCTTCCACACCAAACAAATATTATGAATAGGTTTAATGGTGATTATAATCCATTCTTTGACAGTGAGATTTTAATATAATTTGATTTCATAGCCCCCATTTGAAATAATCCTCCAAAGGCTTTTGGCAGCTAGGGTCATCCCAAATAAATGAATATTTATAAGGCACCAACCACTAACTTATTTTGTCTTGGTCAAATACTACCATTTACCTAAGGGAATACAATATTTTTCCTTCCTACATGTCCATATAAATTTGAAAATTTTCTTCCTAATGATCTCTAGTATTCCTTTTGGGATACAAGATAAAGAAAGCCAATAGAATGAAATAGATTCTAAAACAAACTTCACGAGAGTTAATCTGCTACCTAGGGTGAGCCATCTATTGCACCACACATTTATTATATTTTAAACCTTATTAATCAACCAATCCACTAAATTTTCCCTTAGTCATTTGGTTTCAAGAAAAAACCTAGATATTTAAAACCAACATGGAAATCCATTTGATGGATTGGAAAACATAACAGGACCCATGTGATCTGATCTAGCTCCACCCTATTAAAATAAATAAACAATTTTTTTTAAATTGATCTCCATCCTAGTAGCCACATAAAATAATTCAAATAACTCTTTTAACTTAGAGATATGCCTCCTAGAACCGTCACAATACAACAACACATCATCCACAAAAAGTAGGTGGGTAAGAACAATGGATCTTCCAACCTTAATGCCTCTGATCATGCCTGTTCTCTTGTCTTCCAAAAAGTGTGGCTTAACCCTTCAAAAATAAAAAATAAATAGCAATGGGCATATAGGACATACCTACTTTAATCCTTAAGAAGGTCTAAAAAATATATATGTATAACCGTTGATTAATATAGCAAAATATACTAAGGTCAAAAACCCCATGATCCAGTTTGCCATCTAAACAAAAACCCAATATGATCAACAATAAATGCAAATAAATCTAGTTAGCTTTATCATAGCCCTTTGAAAAATCAAGATTCATAATCGCAATAGGCAATTTCTTAGTTTTAATGGAATAGAGCCCCTCCTGAGCCACCTTAATGGCATCATATATCTAATGACCATAAAAAAACCAAATTATTCATTGGAAATAGTCCAAGACAAAATATTCTTCAATATAATGGCTATGATTTTAACAATGATCTTATATATGTAATTGATTAGATAAATATGCCTAAAATAATCAAAAGAAGTCAGATTGTTCTATTTAGGAATAAGTGCAATGAAAGTAGTATTGAAAGCACCCAAAACCTTTCTAGTTATCTTAGTATCCTCTACCACTCTACGCAAGTCCTTAGAGATAATGTCAAAAAAAGAGAAAAAAATCAACTGTCTAATTGTGGAGGCTTGAGATTTTATCCTTTTAGAAGGATTACAAATTGACTTTATCTCTTTTTTAGTTACTTCCTCCAATAACCTCCCATTGGCATATTCATTAATACAACTAAGGAAGTGTGTGGATTTATAATAATCTTTGCAATATTGACTCTTTCTAGTTCTTTGTATATCTTCTTGAAAAGAGAAACCACCACGTTAACTATATCCCTCAAAGTCCTAGATTTCGAGCCATCTTCCTACATTTCCAAACTAATAATCTTATTTTTCCTATGATTGGAAAAGTTGTGAAAATATTTAGTATCTTTGTCACATTTGCCAATCACAAGGCTCTAATTTTGAGTTTCCATTGATCTTCTATATTTGCTAATAATTTCCTCTTCTTCTAGTCCAAACATTTGAGTTTTTTTAAGAATCCTCATCAAAATCCTTATCAAAGTTTTGGTTGTAAAAATGAGTAATCTGGTGTTCCACATTAATAATCTCCTATTCATCCTTGCTAAACTTATTGAAATCCCACCTTATAATAACTTTCTTCACCTTTTTCAGATTTGTAACTAATTGTAGGCTAGTTGACTCCCAAGAGAAAACATCAAAAGTAGTCTATTCATCTTTCATCGACTTGATAAAATCTTCTTCCTTTATCCAAGTGGGATTGAATTTGAAGGGACTTAGGGGTTTATTATCTTCCTTTTAATACAAACCACTATGGGAAGATGGTTCAATTCCATCCAGTTTCGACCCAGGATCTGATCCTATATGAGCCATTCAACATATATTTCGAGACAAAGAGCATATACAATATCTTATCCATTCTCTCAACAACAGTTCTCATATTTGTCTAATTTGGATCCAACTTGATTAGTTCCATATCCACCAACCCAACTTCCTTAAATTTGTACAAAATGTACTCCACCAGTGGGTCAAGCCTAACAATCGACCCCCACACTTTAACTCTACTAATAATAAAATTTAAATCCCCCCTCCCCCAAATATTATTAGATCTCAAAAAGTCTTGAGCAAAAAGATCATCTTAGAATTTCACCCTCTCCTCATAAGGTCCATACATATTAACCACAAAGAAGGTTTTTCCTAACTCTATAGAGAAGAGTTCAACACCAAATTGTAAATCCAGTATGATTGAACTAACTAACCTCAAAGTAGAATTTTACCATCCAAATATCAACCCCCAGAATGCCCATTAGAATTGACAAAAATAAAATCTAACTCCTTTAAAATTTTAGACAACTCCCCAATGACATTTTTCTTTTCACCCTTAGTTTCCTATATCATAACCACACCAGGTTTATGTGAATCCACTAACCTCCTTAGGGGAATTTTTTAGGTGGGATTTCCCAACCCTCTATGATCATTGGGTCAATGACACGATCGTTTGTCCTACTCTAAGGGTCCCTAATATAGTTTTTTTTGTAATATTTATCTCTTCATTTTGGTTTTTGCATGAGACAACTACAAAATCCTTCCCTTTCCCATATGAGATCCCTCTATGATCATGTCTCTACCCAAACCTCCTTCAATGCCACCATTTTCCCTGTCCTTGTCTACCATCATGGATCTCAAAGGATTCTAGGTTGTTTGGAAAAGTAAGGGACTCTTCAGCGTTATGTCTAGAAGGGATTCTCTATGACCTCAAAGAACCCCCTAAGATTAGAAGATGCTTGTTAGATTACCCAACTGATGGAGTGACTCCTCTAATTCCATGTGCATCATGTAATTCTTGGACTAGTCTATGGACATCACTCTTTTCCTTCACCAACATATTAAATACTCCTTCCTTACGCATCTCCAAATCATTTTGTTTCTCTAATGAAATTAGAAAAGGGCCTTCCTCTATCTGCAAAGAATGAAAGGTGCACTCTCCAACCTTGTTCATAGATTTTGAGTGTTGTAAGATGGTGGGATCCATCCTCATCATATCCTGCATAGAAGTGTTCTTAGATTGGGTCATCTCTTCCACTAGATCCCATTCAATTAGAAACAATATTTTTTCTTCCATTCCTTTAGTGCTTATAAGCCGAGATCCTCTAGGGACTACAATATTCTACATATTATGGGATGCCATCCACTTCTCTGAATAATCAGCTATCCTGCCCCATCAAGTTGCATATCACTATTGGGTGTTGAAAAATCATGGTTCTCCTTCACCCTCCTATTGTCTACATCCAACCATCTTCTCCACTCTTTATGGGGGAGATGTAGTTTAAAATCAGAAACTAAATAAACATAATGGTGACATATAACACAACTAAAGGGAATTCTACCATATTTCAAAGATTGTGTATGCTTCCAATAACCATACTGAAGCTCTATTTAATCATACAAACCTTCCTTCAAATCCAAATCCACCGATATTCTAGGCATTATCTAAGAGGGTTGCCTTTGGTAACTCTCATTTGCCTCTAGGAAGGTCCCAATACTATTTCCTATAGCCTTAAAAACCTCTAATGACCAAAACTATAGAGGTAAACCTCGTAGCTTAACCCAAACATGAAGAATCGAGGATCTCATCAAGAGAGGATCAAAACTTGGAATTCATTTTCTTAAAGATAATGGAGACAATCCCCGAAACCATCTCTTGTCCAAAATCTTCCCAACATCAACTTCAGTTTTAAAGATGAATGCAAGCCAACGTCTTACCAAAATATGAAAAATAAGACAATAACTCAGTATTACCTGCCAAACACAATGATCCATTATTCTAATATTCACTCTGAGATTTTCCTCTAAAAATACATCTAGTCAGAGATGTATTAGTCAATTCCAACACTTGGTCTATCCTCACATCTTCTCCCAAGACCAATCTGACCCTATTTTGTGAAGCTTGATACACTTTAGACCTTTCTTTGTAGAAACCATCTTGAGGGAACCCAATGACCCCTTTACTGGTTAAAAAAGCATCTCAAACCTTCCTCGTAACAACGAGCTTTGCAATTCATTTATTTGAAATCCCTCTATATCTAAAATTTTGAAATACCCACCAGGGAGCCTCCCGTTCTTCCCATTTCCCAAATCCATCTCTTCTTAATGAACTAGATATAGATCCAACATATCGCTTCGTCCCTCTGAATCCACTTCAAGGTTACCTTCTCATATATCTACCAACCCCTTCAAAGATGAGAATTGCTCTGCCTTATCTTTAACATAGGACTTATCTCCTACCACTCCAAAATTTGTTTTTGCCACGACCTTAGAACCACTAGCAAACTTATCACTACCACCAATAGAACCTAACATCTCCCCTGACAGAAAATAGTGATAAGGAAATCTAAGTAACACCTCCTCCCCAAGTCCTTTTCAAGAAGCTTTCCAAATAATTCTCTCAATTTATTTAATCAACAATCCAAAGTGAAGATTGCAGTACCTTCATGGGGGGTATTCTAAGTAATCCACCACTTATTATTCCCTCTCCAATGAATCCAAATGCTTGGAAAGTAGACCTATCCCATCCTCTACCTCCATGGATGAAACCAGTCGCTGCTCTATTTTGAGAAAGAATATCGATCGGATAAGACTCAGAAGGGATGATTACCTGGGAAGAATTGTAAGAGCACGATCTCTGACAACTGTAAAATCATATCTCGGCCTCCAGTATCTACTAGGACAGGGTTCAGACTCTGATAAGTACTTGCACAGGTCACGAGCTTCAACCACTGGCTGAGCAAGTCTCGGGCTTCACCGACTGTCAGAGCAGCCAAAAGATTCCAAGAGTGTAAAATGGGGTTTATTACTTACCGTGCCACTGCCTATAGTGACATGTCTACTTGCATATCTTATGGTTTTCTGTACTGTAGGAAGAAAAGCCTGCCTGCATTCTCTGTTTGGTACCAAACTAGAGCTCTACCAAATTCCAATGCCTGTAATGGGGGAAGCCACACCTGTTGATTCTCCTACTGAGCACTAACAAACACCTTAGACTTACCTCTATTCCCTCAACAAGGAATGCTTACCTGTTGGTTCAATGCTGCCACCATGATCTAAGCCGCGCCTGTTGCTTCTCCTGATTGAAGATCGGTAGGCTGCCACCCTGCTGTGGTTTCATCCACAGTTTTGATTCACTTCAAATATGTAAATGCTCAATGATTACATATCAATGTAGACTTTCTGAGATAAGAAAAAAAATCCTCTCGAAACTTGATAACCAATTTTTACAATATTAAAATAGAATGTTTCAAACAAAATATTAAATCCCATTACCCACACTAGAGAAATAAATCCAAGATCTTTCAAATTTAGGCCTCATATATAATCTTAATGGAATGGATAAACAATTTCTCAGAGTGAAGATTATTGAAGAATCGCCTTGCCATATATTCACCTCCCCCAACATCAAGATCCACGAAGATCATCTAACATTCATATTTATCATTTATTATTATATTATTGGAACGCTTCACATGATATTAACAAAAAAATATAATTACAAAAGGTTATAAAGTAAAATAGTCGTTTTGAGCGGGAATCACTTGTTATTATCCAAAACATATGTAATTTGAAAAATAGCCCTCATATGCTAGAAAATAATGTAGCATGTTATTTTCTACCATGAAAATATTGAATTTAGATTTGAATTTTTAAATTTTTTGAACTAGCATCTAATCATGCTACCATATATCATGAAAAGTCCATTTTTTTCAATGGGAGAAACTAATATACCCATACAAGAAACACACACAAAAGGTGGGCCTAAATAAAATAATAAAAATATAATCAAGCAATATTCTCCCATAGACGCATGATAACCATTATGGTAGCATAGGCACTAAGTAAATATCACAAAATGTTAATGATTACACCCATGTTAGTGATTCAAATTAATGCACAATGAAAAAAATAAGATGACGAAAAGAACATGCACAAAAATAAAGAACATGCACACACAAGCAAAAATTCATGAGAAAGAGTTAATGTAATAGTGTAACTATAGGAATATAAAATATCCATGTGATAAGTGGCATATAAAATACTAGATGATAATGTAGTAGCCAAAGTAGCTAACTCAATGTGATAAAGGACAAACAAGAATAGATATTGTCATGGAAGAATTATCTAAAGTGAAAATATCCCAAAGGTAGAACATGTTGTCTATGAAACTATCCCATCTAAGATGTGGGCACACCATGTGAACTTTGGTATGATGTAACTTGTGAAACTGCATAACACTCACTCCATAAAAATACTATGAAAATCTTATGCGTAAATTATGGATAATGGATAATGAAAACCTCTACAATAGATAAGCATGTGACATCTATAGAGTAAAATTTTTGATTTTTTGAAACTTTTCCAATGTTTTTGAAAATTTTGAAATTTTGCTAATGTTTTTGGATTTTTAAAAGTATGCCAATATTTTTGAATATTTGAAAATTTATACCCCTTGATAGGAAATATATGAGTCATGTGGACATTAATCAAGATAATCCTAATGTGATAAAGTGCATAAATATTGTAGTGTGTATTATGATCTATGCAATAGTGAAAGCTAATTACGTAAAATAGGTCCCAGAGTGTAATGTAAAATTAAATTGTCATGACATATGACATATCCAACTATGTGCCAAGGCCAAATATGATGTGAATTGATAGTTAAGAATATTTATGTACTTGGGGAAGACCTCCTTCCTCCCCAAAATGGAAAATGCTAAGATAATGTCATATAAAATAATGATAGTCATCATATGTCAATCTTAGTATATAAATCATAGATCCTAAAGTCAAGAATATGTAGTGCCAATTGTATATATATAGAAACATGAGGGGTCTGATGCCTTCCATTAATAAATTGTCATATTCCCTCAAATTAGAATATGTAATTAAGTGAGTAGTGTATTGATGATGAAATGATGCCAAGATGTAATAATGGATGTGTGTAATATGTCATGTTAAAGTGATACATGTATAACTAGTATAATGCGAAAGATGAAAATTAATAGTGTCAAACTCCCAAGGGAAGATTAGGCTACTATCATAGTTAAATAAAAAATCATAATATGCCAATGAGAAATGAACGCAGGAACCATGCCCCCTACATAAGAAATATAATGTAGATAGATAGGCCAACATATATTATACTTGGGTATGATACCCACATAGGCAAAATAGATATGATTGGGTATGAAACCATATATGTGATATTTTAGTTGTAATTTGGAAGAAAATGGAAGCTACCATAAATAAGCATAGGGATACTTAGAAAAAAGGATGAGCAAGGCTAAAAAAATATAGGAATGATATGATGATAATTCTAAGCATCTATAGGCTTCTTTCATAACTCAATGCATGGTATGAAAAAATATCCTAATAACTATGTTGTCTTCTTTGGGAATACTAGTGTAAGTTTTATGAATCGGATCAACAATCAAGTTGTTGAGGCCAATGAAACATAACAAGAAATGTGAAATAAGTGGCTTAGGAGAATGTCAATGAAAATAACATATAAATCAAGCTCAAGAAAAGGCTCAAATCAAGGTTGTAGATGGTGATGTATAAAATGAACTCTTTTAGTATAATGATATGTTAAAAAATATATTGATAGTTCCATGTACACATGTAAGATATGTATACTTCATGTAAGTGAGTGAAAAAATAATATATTTAAAGGTAGTTGCATATAGCTTCATATGATTGCTTAATATAATAAGTAACTATCTCTTTCCCTTTAAAGTTGTAAATTGTACTAATAAGTATATTTTATTAATATTATCCCACCCCCTACCAAAATAAAGGTATATCATTTTGAAAGAGAGTGTAAAAAATGGATGCATAAATTCTATAGTGTATGGTAAAATAGTTATGATGTGCATCATGTGACTAAGATAAAAGATTTTTTTTTTTTTTGTATTTTTATAATTTAAGAATGTTTTTGGATTTATATAATTTTGTAAAAGGAAACACTAAGAGGCACAAAAATTAGAATAATAAAAGATATGTACAAAACTATGGTACAATAAATATGCATTGATGATGATCACCAAGGCATTTAATATTTTTTGTATTTTATCAATGTTTTTGTATTTTAGAATTTAATAGAAACAATATAGAAACATGTAAAACAATAAGCAAGAATAATCTATATCACAAGAGGGTTTATAAAATTGTATGTGTGGAAGCCCTCAATGTGAGTTATTATATTACCTTATAATAGTGTCAATGTTTGAATCTAAGGTAAAATAGTTAGAGCCATAGTTTAATGGACCAGAAAATGTCTCTATAGATGTGTAATAATTGTCATCATTCTTGGGTGATTTAATTTTAGTCATTTGTATAGGTGGTTCTAAATATTATGAGGAATATGTTGTGTCCAAATTACTGTATGAGATTGTAAATCAGTCTTAATATGTGGATATTAGGGTGCAACATGTTTCAGAGGTGAAACTATGGGGATTGGAGCTAGAGAAGTTGGTGAAATAGAAGATTATGCCTTTGTTTGAAATGTCTTATGTGAATGGGAAATTTTTTATTATAGATGAATTATAACTAATTTCTTAGGATAAATAATCATTAGAATTTTGGTTGTGATAATTGGTCTATGATTAGGCTTTCATAAAGTGAACCAAAAATAGTGTGTATTTCATTGTGATACAAAAATTTAAGAGAGTTTTGAAATGTTTATGTAATTTATTTGAAATCACTTAGCCAAGGACACCCAAGTAATAGATTATATGATCTTAAATCAGGTGAAATATATAACCAAACTAAACATTATTGATGCAGGGTTATGACCCACCAAGTAGATTGATGGGAAAATTCCCTTTTGTTTTAGGATTATAAGGTGTAACCAAATGAAATAGTTTTAGGTATTTGGTTTTATAAATAACCATGCAATTAAATAGTAGTTCAGTGATATGATTGTTTCTTACAAAGATCCTTCCTGTCAGTCAATTAGCTCTACTAAATAGTTCAAAAAACTATCTTAAAATGGATATTCATAATGATATAGTTTGTACAAAAGTTATTTTGTTCAAAAGAAACATAAAATGAAAGAGTGCTAAACAAAGAATAAAATGTCCTTAACTAGTAGAGATATTTTCTATAAACTATTTAATTTCTAAAATTCATTATATGATTTTAAGCTATTGATCATGTAAATCTAGTTATTACTTAGAATTTGATGAACACATAGAGGAGTCCAAGGGAATTTTATTGCAAATATTTCTTGTGATGTTTACTTGACATTTTTTAATTTATGACAAATTTCTTGAAGACATTCATATAAAAACCAAGATTATAGAAAAAGTGTTAGTCACAAGAATAGTTACACTATTTGTTACTCAATTCAACCAATCTACAATTCATATATGTAAATTTCATATATTAATCAACTTAATCTAACACCTCATACATTATTCAATAATTGAGAGAGAAAAATACATAATAAACTCATTAAAATTTTCAAATAATTTTGAGTTTATAGTATAAAAATATTCATCTCCTTGAGAGGTAAATACAATATGTATATATAGGTCTAGTTGGGCACCACCACATTTGACAATAAAGCTACATGCAAAAGCTATTTTTTTTCTTAAACCTAGATAAAATCTATTAATCATGCACAAAGTTTAAAATGTTTTGTAAAAGTGATACAATTCAAAAAATAAATTTTCTCCCATATCACTTGGAGTTTTATGGAGCTTTGGAAGAGCCAGCTAGATAATTTTAGAAAGTTACTACACATGTCTAATAGTTAACATTTATTCTTGTTAGATTTATAATTGGAGCTTGGAACAAAGACTATTGTTTTTACCATCAATATTACATGATTTTTAAATGGGGTGTTAAGATTTCCTTTCATGGTTTTGGCATGTATTATTATTTCCTTGGCATAACAAATCGATTCATAACTTTATTACTTCCCCCACGGTTGTCTTCCAAAACCTTCCCCTTTGAAATATTTAATAAACTTGGCTAGCTTTAAGGAAAATTTTGCCATGGAGACTGGTTTATTTTTTGGGGAAAACAATGAAACATTTTATCCTCTTGGAACAATTCCAAAATATTATATGTTATCTTATCAATATAATTGAGGATTATAATCACATCATCTAACCATTCTTGCCAAGACGTATTCATATGCATAAAAAAAAACTTTGACATAAACAAATGTCAAAAAATGTAATCATTTTGAAATGGGGAAATATATTTTTCTTTATCAATTTATTCAATTTCCCCATATTCACTTCTTTTTAGGTAATATGATCTTGATATAATTTAACCTTTTACTGCCAAGGAGAACTCTTATTTTTTCATGATAGTTATTAACCAAAAATTCATATAGTGATTCCAAATTATTTTCAATTTCATTATTTATATTTTCAAGGACTAAATCCTTTATTTGGGTTTCAAATATATACATATTTTGATTCATCCCTTACATGAATTTATAAAGATATTCTATAAATTCATCTCTTTCACTTGGTCTCACTTTTCTTTTACTTACCAGGGTGAAAATATATTTTTCAGTCTCATATAGTGTGGGAGTTTCACCTTTGGTTATCTTACTACAAGTCACTTTCTTAATATTTCATGTGTCTTGTTGAAATTATAGTTTAACCTTAGGTTCCATGACTATTGTTATTTCCTTTCTATTAGCCTTGGCTAGCTAAATAATTTCAATCTAATATTCTCTTCTTGTGACATAGAGGCAATAGAATCTGTAGGTGGTGTGGTTAACATGGATGATGATATATGGAGAGGAGTGGACCTTGGAATGGTGAATATAGGATCAACAAGGATGAATACTATAGATGTTGTGGATGCTGGGGGTTTAAATGGTAGTGGTAGGAATACGAGGTGAAATTAAATGAGCATTGGTGATTGGTGTCAAAGGAATAGATTGAGGAGCTACAAGAGAAGCAAATTAAGATTTATCTAACATTTTATTGGGAGTTTTCGCTTTATCCTAGGGCTCAATAGGATTCAATATAGAAGAGAAATAATGCTAGGTAGTCCAACCAAAGTAACGATCTTATATGTGGGAAATATATTTATTAAATCAAATGTTGGAATTGTACCTCTTGCCTAGAGTGGTACTTATTTTGACTTATCTACAAGTGTTTACATTATGACCAATAAAGGATAATTTTTTTTCACACTACTGGAGAGAGGGGAAAATTATACCTTAGTTATGGATTAATTTTGACTAGAAACAAGCAATACAAACACTTGGGGTCATTGTAAATAAGTCCTTACTAACGACTACCTTGTATACATTTTGGTTATCTAAACAAACTTTTTTGGGGAAACAAAGGTAAAAATTATTCTTGGGGAAAAAATATATGAGTACCACATGGGATATCCTATAGTAGAGGAATCGAAAGAGGAGGGAGAGTCACCATTGTTTGTTCACCACTTGATACAGTAGGTGGATTATCTAAAATATTAATTGAAGGAGAAGAAAGAGATCTTTTAATAAAAGGTGGAAAAGGGGATTGATTTTCCTCTTGCATTAGAATTAATATTTTAGAAATAGTAGGAGGAACTCCCCACAACACTTTATTTATCAGGTATGCACCCAAGCTAGGAGATTCATCATAATATATTGATGCATTTAACCTCTCTTCTACTTCTTGTGGTCACTCAGGTATTGGAGGTGAGACTATAATTCTTGTAGTCTACATCTTTCTCATTCCATCTTCAGTATTGATGAATAACTAATCATGGGGATATGGATGACAATTATATATTATTTACATTTCCCCCATCAATGATTTAATGGTGTGATTTTACTTGACCCCTAGGATCCCATTTCCAGAGATCATGGTCATCCAAATTGAAGGAATATATATGGATTGTTATTGTATGTAATTTAGTATTTATCTTGAAAACACTTATTCCTATGTTATATGACATTAGGTACCATGTACCTTGCTTATTTTCCTTAAATATTCCACAAACTCTATGGAAACTTTGATAAGCAATCTCCTGCTCGACTTATTTTTTAGAAAGATATATGGGTAGCCTTAGGGGAGACATCAAATCTCATTCAATCTTGATTACAATATAGTTTGGACAATACCAATAGGTCCCCATGTTTTTTATTAATTTTATAATTTATTTAGAAAGCCTTAGCATTGGTACTTCATTAATTACGTGTTACATTGGTGGATAGAAACATTCACATATTTATTTGATAAAAATACTAAACTTGTGTGCATATAACTTTTAAAGTTTGAAGTAAGCAATTATTCTATAGGCAGGAGTCTAATGTGGAGTCTTGTCAAATCAATTTCAACCAAGTAGGAGTTCATATAGAAAGTGTTCCCATTCCTCACTTGTAGATATCATTACTTCAAATTAAATAAAATTACCCCCTAGTGTAGGTAATTGTTTATTATTAATGATCATTGATAATATAGGAACCCATAGCTTATTGAAATGTATGATATCGGTGAATCTATATAACTAGTTCATCAAGGCCATACCAATCTAGACAACATGATTGAATAGATTGATTGTAATTTTATTGATGTCATCCTTATTGACCTAATGGTCAGGGTCTTTGGACTAATCTCTTAAACATTTCTCTTAAAATATGGATATCAAACCATTTTGACACAATTGACTGATTATACACTACCATAAGATGAGACAATTGATAATATCCTTTGAATTCCATGCTATCCAAGGATGAAATTGATTTATTCTTCTTCAAAGATAAAACTATCATCTAGTTATATCATTCTAGAAAATACATTACATAAGAGGTTAGCACAGGGAACTACCTCAGGCTTCACTACTGAATGGTGAAGTTCTATTTTTTATAGGGCCATGATGTCATCTAAATAGTCAACATCTACAAAGGAATGGATTTCTTATTGTGGAATGAGCCTCATTCTATCCACTTCATCAAATATGGTGATGTAATTCTTGAAACCTAGGTTTAATGCATCACAGATGAACATGGTGTTGGTGATTACTTGTGGTGTACCAAAAATAATAATATAGGAATCCATTGCTATTTTTTGAAGCTTTTCTCTAGTTTTTAATGTTGTAATTAATTTCCAAGCCAATTAAGTTAGTTCTGAGAATTTATCTATGCTCTCTAGAAGCAATTTAGTTTTTGATAATCTCTTTGAACATGAAATTTGAGCAATGGAATCAATCTTATTTAGTTTTCACTATAAATTTTAGGATGACAAAGTCAATTTCATTGTTCATGCATATTAAATGTGAAATGTGTCCTTTTAGATTTAATTAAATGCAATTTTTTATTATGTTATGATTTTAGGTTTGGTTCACAAATTTGTATAAGAATGAACCTAAACTATCTATGTGTCCTCATCATGCCACTTGTATAGTCTTTGTATTGATTCTAATTTGCCATGTACATCTCTTTTATGCTTAGTCAAACTACGTGTGCTTCCATGTTGTCCACTTGTCATTGTTTGATTGGTTCGGAGTCTCACAGTTCTCAAATTTATCAATGAAACTATTTAGCTATGTATTGTCACGATGTCTTTAAAATTGGACATGTGTCAACCTATGGTTGTTTAAAATATCATAACTATCAATTCCATAACTATGTACTAACATTTAAAACATGTAAACTCTAATATCTAACAATCCAAACACACTGCATATAACATTTTTAGTCTAATGTGGTATGTACAGGGGTGTTATCAATTCCTCTATCATCCTTTACCATCTCCATCTATGCCACCCTCTCCAATGATGCTCTTCCTCCATCATGCTCTGAGGGATGAATTCTCATGCATCTAACTCATGACAAGACGGTAGTTAGTCAAATACTTCATGATATAAAACAATGTTATAACAACAATGTAACATAATCATTATGTACACAATTCATAATTAGCCATCTCATAATAATGAAATCATAAAATCTAAGTAACATATATCTGTCCCATAACAACATTTGACTTAATAATTTAGTTAAAAATTAACAAATCAATTTAATAACCATATTAATCCATGAATAATTGGGTAAATCACTTTAGTGAGAGAATCAAGATGTAACAGTTTTAGTTATCACAAACCTTAGTTTGGTTTTAACCTTGAGGTTTTGGTATGAATAGGGTTATTTCCATATCTAGTTCCACTATTAGTTCTGAACAAGGTTTTTTCCCTAACCGATTTCAATATTAAGTTTTGTTCACAATCAGTCAAGTTTACATAGGGTTTTTGACATTATTTCACCTCATATGATCATGACACTTATCACAATCCTATGAATGGTAGGTGAGTGGCATTTTACATAAATACCCCCTTTGTAAGCTCATGTTGGTAATAAATTCATGCATTTACATTTATGTTGCACATAAATTCAACATCCTTGATAAGAATACAATTTTTTCTTATCAAGTTCAATATTTAGGTTAAGATTAATTTTATTAGGTGTTTAGAATCCTATTAGTTATCTTAGACAAATCTCACATGGTACCAGAGTGGGTTAAGTGCCATTAGGTAGCTTCTTATGAGATCAAGATCAGGTATTATTTTCACATAATGAGTATGCTCTTCCCTTGCATGCTTTTAATGATGATCCTAAGAATCAAAAGGGTGTAAAAGAAGTATCAAATTTTTTTTTGGGGGTAGTTCCTCCTTGACTATCTTTTTGGAGATACGTTCTAGAGATTGTAGAAGAAATTCAGAGTTCATCATTACATCCAAGGTATCAAAGATAATGAAAATCATCTCATTATTTTTTTGAGTTGGATATCAAAGGCTAGATCTGGAGTTTTTTTTACAAAATTCCATAATTACTATGAGTGGAGATTTACTACCCATACTTATGCATTGAATTTTTTTGTCTGCTCCCATGATTTTCATGTATGCATCATATTTTCATGTTCTATAATAATAATTTGTGTCATCTGCTACATGTTGTGTCATTAATGTCAAGCTCAGTTTAGGTTTTCTTTGTAGTTTCAATTCTTTTTATGTAAAAGAAATTTCTTTTGGCAATTTTGTAGTAAATAAAGAAAAATTATAGTTTCTCTCTTGAGCTCTGTACTGTACATATATCTGAATGTTTTTGAATAAAAAATAGATAATTTTTATTTGGAATTATGACTAATAGATCTAAATTTTCTTACAGTTTGTCTAAAATATTTGTATAATATCCAAAGGAAGATTTGGTTTTGACCAAAATCCAAACCAATCTAATTATTTTTTTTTAGAAAAATAAAAAACTCATTTTATTTTGTTTGATTTTTTTGAAAAGTGAAAACAAGATAAAAATAAAAAAATATCAAAAGTCCTTCTTAGGAGATCAAGATCAGGTATTATTTTCACATACTGAGTATGATCTTCCCTTGCATGCTTTTGATGATGATCCTAAAAATAAAAATGGTGTAAAAGAAGTATCAAATTTTTTTGGGGGGAGTTCCTCCTTGACTATCTTTTTGGAGATACGTTCTAGAGATTGTAGAAGAAATTATGAGTTCATCATTACATCCAAGGTATCAAAGATAATGAAAATCATCTCATTATTTTTCCTAATTGGATATCAGAGGCTAGATCTAGAGTTTTTTAATGAAATTCCATTATCACTATGAGTGGAGATTTGCTACCCATACTTATGCATTGAATTTTTTTGTGTATGCTCCCATGATTGTCATGTATGCATCATATTTTCATGTTCTATAATAATAATTTGTGTCATCTGCTACATGTTGTATCATCAATGTCAAGCTCAATTTAGGTTTTCTTTTTAGTTTCAATTCTTTTTATGTAAAAAAAATTTCTTTTGGCAATTTTGTAGTAAATAAAGGAAAAAAATAGTTTCTCTCTTGAGATTTGGACTGTAGATAGATCTAAATTTTTTTGAATAAAAAATAGATCATTTTTATTTGGACTTACGACTAATAGATCTAAATTTTCTTATAGTTTGTCTAAAACATCTGTATAATATCTAAAGGAAGATTCGGTTTTGACCAAAATCCAAACCAATCTAATTATTATTATTATTTAAAAAAAAAAAAAACTCATTTTATTTTGTTTGATTTTTTTGAAAAGTGAGAAACAAGATAAAAATAAATAAAAATATCAAAATTCCTTCTTAGGAGATGAAAATCAGGTATTATTTTCACATATTGAGTATGCTCTTCCTTTGCATGCTTATGATGATGATCCTAAGAATCAAAAGGGTGTAAAAGAAGAATCAATTTTTTTTTTGGGGGGGAGTTCCTCCTTGACTATCTTTTTGGAGATACGTTCTAGAGATTGTAGAAGAAATTCAGAGTTCATTATTACATCCAAGGTATCAAAGATAATAAAAATCATCTCATTATTTTTCTGGTTTGGATATCAGAGGCTAGATCTGGAGTTTTTTTTACGAAATTCCATAATTACTATGAGTGGAGATTTACTACGCATACTTATGCATTGAATTTTTTTTGTCTGCTCCCATGATTTTCATGTATGCATCATATTTTCATGTTCTATAATAATAATAATTTGTGTCATCTGCTACATGTTGTGTCATTAATGTCAAGCTCAGTTTAGGTTTTCTTTGTAGTTTCAATTCTTTTTATGTAAAAAAAATTCTTTTGGCAATTTTGTAGTAAATAAAGAAAAAATAGTTTCTCTCTTGAGATTTGTACTATAGATAGATCTGAATGTTTTTGAATAGAAATAGATCATTTTTATTTGGACTTAAGACTAATAAATCTAAATTTTCTTACAGTTTGTCTAAAACATCTGTATAATATCCAAAGGAAGATTCAATTTTGACCAAAATCTAAACCAATCTAATTATTTTATTTAAAAAAAAAAAAAAAAAAAACTCATTTGATTTTGTTTGATTTTTTTGAAAAGTTAGAAACAAGATAAAAATTAAAAAAATATCAAAAAACTTCTGAGATAACTAAACTTGGAGATAACTAAATTTGGAAATTCCTCCACATTTGGTAGAGTTATGTTACACTTGACAAAAGAACATAGACAATTTGGAAGTAGGATAATTAGATGGACCTCCAAACATGGTGTAGTTATGATATAGTTGGAGGCACCACTTTGACTAACTAGACCCCCTTTCTATTGCAAGCTGTGGATTTATAGTTCAGCTTCATTGACAGATACCTTAGGTTCTTAACCTCTGATTCAAAAGCAATTTTTTTTTTTTTTTTTTCTATTTTTCTACACTACATAGTATGGTGAAAGAATTTTATACATTTGGTGCATGGTTTATTAAAATTAAAAAAATTTCACTGGCATTGTACAGTGACATTGTTCCTTTTGGACTGTTCAAGAATTTTTTAAGGCTCATCTAGGATATGTTTCGAGTGCAATTATTTTTAAAAAGTACATGTTTTTTTTGTACTTTGTAGTGGTGTTATTAGAATGTATCATTGTATTCAAGAAATATATTTTATATAGCATCACATTATTTTAGAAATCCTAACACATTTTGATCATAACCACTTCATTATTATGAAAGTGGACATTGTAACCACACTAAATATAAAGTGCCAAAATCATATTTTCTTGGAGGGGGTGGGTTTCATTGAGTCATTTTTGGAGGGTTGCGTTATGAGATTACGACTAATTATTTGTGTTCTCTTTTGTGTATTTGCATCTTTACATTGGGCAATACCACATTTATTGTATTAGCTCCATATAACTACACAACATTCAAATCACATGCATGCAATGCATTACTGGGTAAATGCTAGGCTCACTACATCAAGGAAATAATTCTAGAATCCATGGATTCTAAGGACAAGATAGCATGGCTAATTTAGAACATTAAAACACTTGGATATTTATGCACATTCATTTTTATTGACCTTCTTTTTCACATTGATCAGTGTAAATCACCTAAGGATGCTTGATAAATACTTTAAAAATTATATGGTCAAATTGATGGGGTTAGGTGGAATCAAATTGACAATGAACTCACTAATCTAGATACATCTAGTTTTTACATATCAAATATTATGTAAATAAAGTGAATGAATTAAGTGTACAACTAAAGGAATGTGGTATTGAAAATAAGGATGTTCATTTATTCTTTAATACATTAGGAAAACTACCTTATGAATATGTAGTGTTTGTTTCTAGCTTTCAAACTCATCGGATGACTATGGGAAAGGCCAGTATTATGCCTTATTTTGAGTCATTTTAAAAAATATTAATGTTTGAACAAGCCAAGTTGATAACTATGGGACTTCTCAATCCATTTATCACAAGCCTTAATGGCAAGTCATACACAAGATAAAAAAGGGTATTAGTAGTAGAAGAAACCATTTCTCAAGCCATGAAAAACTCACACACAGTCATTACATCATGCATTGGTGGAATCTAAATCCTCTTCAAGAAAATGGATTCCCAGAAGAAGGAGAGACCAACTTAATCATATTGCACTAAAGTTGGTCATGATGAACATCAATGCCATGCTAATAAATTTTGATGAGTTGAAACATCTTATCAATAAAAATTAAATCAATTTTCTGTTATCTTACATAAAATAATCATCATATTCTACATATTCAAAATCAAGGAAAGTGAAAGGACAGACACTAGCAACAATGAGCAAATATTACTCAAGGACTACACATCATATGGGTTCTAATCGAGAGTAATTTTCTTCTTTGGAATATTTTATATTGCCTCACATTCTTATAGGTAATGATACACTTGTGGATGTTTTTGGAAAAGGTTTGGTTGACATGCATGAAGATGTATTTGAGAATGTTCTTTGTGTTCCTGATTTATGTGCCAACTTTATTTCAAACTACCAAATCACTCATCTTTGAAATGACAATAAAGTTGGGTTTCTCCTTGATTTAGTGGAGATTTAGGATATTTAGGATGATGCCTTAGTTGCAGTTGGAAAATTTTATATTGAGTCTAATATATATGCATTATCCCACTTTTTAATTCATTCCCTTTAAACTACATTACTCACTCATACAGATCTGGTGAGTAAAATATGGTATGAGCGGTTTGGCCATCTCAACTACCACCATCTTTAGCAGATCAACTCGAAGGATATGGTTACAAGACTCCCTACTATATGATTTTATAATAGTGTATATTTAAGTTTTACAAGGGGAAACATTCATAGGATAAATTCAATAAAGGGATGTCTTGGAGGATTTCAAAAGTCCTTGACTTAGTTCACAATTTTCTCATGGGACCTTTTTTTATCTTTCAATAGAACCCACTATGTCCTCACCTTTATTGATGACTATTTGTGATAAACTTGGATCTAATTAATTCATTAAAAGAGTGAAATATTTGATGGGTTTCAAGACTTCAAGGATCATACTAAGAATTAGTCTGGGTAACTTGCTTAAATTCTCTATAAAAATAATGACTGATAATATGTGAACCATTGCCTTGATAAATTCTAAACTCTTGAAGGGATCGACCTTCAATATTCCATTGTATACACAGTATAACATAATGGTTTTTTTGAATGTAATAATAAGACCTTGAAGGAAATGGCTACTTGCATGGCACATGATCATTCTCTTGGTCTAAAATTTTAGGTTGAAGCTATTAATTATGATACTCAAATTCAGAACCACATTCCCCGCAAGTCCTTAAAAGGCATGACTCCTATTGAAGTTTGTTATGATAGGAAACTAGTTGTGTAACATTTTAGAGTTTTTGGATCCCTTGTATTAGCACACATTCTTTTAGATAAATACAAGGCTTTGAAACCACAAATTTGACCTTGCCTCTCTTTTGGATATTCTGATGGTGTTAAGGGGTATTGACTATTTGATCAGAGATGGAGTTTTTCAATGAGAGGAGTGTTCATTTTACATAATAATTTCCTCCCTTGGTATCTCATAATTTACCTCCTCCATCCATGGTGGACTCAGATGATAGTGACTCATAGGATTCATCTTCACCTCCTTCGTAGGGGTCATATTCATTAGTTGAAGACTCCACTTCAACCCCTTATTCATCCTCACTTCGATTGGTTCGATATAATCTTTAGTCAGTAGATGCATTTTTTTGGGATCCTTCAGACACTTGGTGGAATTGATCATACAATCATCATATTATTAACATATCCATTTCCCTTTATTTGGATCCACAATATTTTTGTGAAGCTATACATCTTGTAGAGTGAGATTAAACAATGGAGGAAGAGAATAGTTCCTAATGAGTAATCACACTTGGGACCTAGTCCCTCTTCCTAAGATAAATAAAATGGTTCATTGTAAATGGTTTATTATAAGTGGATATAACAAATAAAATATGCATTGGATGGAATTTTTGAAAAATTCAAAGCATAACTTGTTGCTAAAGCATTCTCACATGTTCATAGTGTTGACTACACTAAGACCTTTACCCTTGTTGCTCAGATGACTTCCATTCTCTTGAATCTTATTATTTAAACATCTCATGGTTTAGGTTATACATCAAATGGATGTGAAGATTGAATTTATTCATTGGGATATTTAGGATGAGATTACATGGAGAAACTACAAGAGTTTGTGGAGGATTCTTTCTTCATTTTTAGATTGTGTAAGTCTCTCTATGGCATCAAATAGGCCCCTCAAGATTGGTATGCCAATATAGACTCCTTTATTCTCTTGGTCTGATTCTCACATTTCCATCTAGATCTTAATGTCTACATCCTATGACAAAATGAATCCAACTTACTTCAAGTCCTCTATGTTGATGACTTAGTTCTTACTGTAAGCTCTTCATCCATCATTGGGAGAGTCAAATCTACTTTGCATGATTGGTTTGCTATGAATGATTTTGGATTGTTTTAATAATTTATTAGGATTGAGATCACTCACTCTTCTTCCATGATCACTCTTTCTCAACCCAAGTATGCTCTTGATCTTTTAGCTTAATTCCACATGGATGATTGTAATCCTACATCGACTCCCTCTATGTTAGGAGTTAATCTTGAGGTAAGTGTTTAAATCCAATAGATAATGACACTTTATATCATCAAATTTTTGGGATCCTCATCTATTTGACACACACTCAACTTGAGATTTCCTTTTTGGTTGGAATGATCTCACATTTCATGCAACAACCATATGAGCTTCATTAAAATGTGGCCAAAAGCATCTTATATTACATCCAACACACTCCTTAACATGAGATTCACTATGCAATAAGGACTATTATAGACTTGGTTAGATATACAAACTTTAATTCAAATGGTGATTTTGAGGATTATAAATCCACATCTAGTTATAGATTTACACTTGGCTTAGGGCCCATTAACTAGTAGAGTAATAATCACCATGTTATCTTTGACCAAGTTTGAGTATTGGTGGATTTTTAATTCCACTATCGATGCTATTTGGATTCATAATATTCTATGTAATATTGGAATCAACATTTTTTGACCATCTGTCATAATTTTTTATAGTTAGAGTACCATTAAAATCTTGGAGTTCCTAGTTCACCATTAGTGAACCAAACATATCAATATCCACATGCATTACATTAGGAAGCTAATTTAGGAGTGGGTCATTGATATATGTTATTATATTATAATAAAGTAGGTTGCTAACATATTCAATAAAAACTTCATTAAAAGTAAGTTACATCACTTTCAAATGTTATTAGGGGTGCTAAACACTACTTTAGGGGGTTCACTTGACCTTCTCCCATCATCCTTTCTTAGGGGGAGTTTTTTTATTATGGGTTTTCTCCTTTTCTTCTATTTTTAGGGGATCATTTTGTACATGGGTACTTCATCATGCCTTGTTATCGATACCCTTTATTTTTCATATTTACATTCCCTCCCTAAGTTTCACTTAAGGGGGTGTTGGTGTGATCAGGGTTATTTACCTATTTATTTCTACTATTAGGTGTGAGTAGGGTTACTTCCCTAACACTTTACCCTCTTGAGTTCCATTCACACTCAGTCAGATTAAGTTTAATTTGGGTTTTTTACTATTGTCTCTTCTCATATGATCATGACACTTGTCACATCTTATGAATGTTAAGGGAGAGGTATTTTCCATAAATATCCCCTTTGTAAATTCATTTCAGTAATCAATTTATGTATTTGCATTTGTGTTGCACATTAATTATGCATCCTTGAAAAGAATAAAGTTTATTCTTATCAATTTTGATCTTTAAATTAAGAGTGATTCCATTAAGCCTTTATAATATAATTAGGTTATCTTATCCAAATCTCACATGAATATGTAATTTATAGGTTATTCATGCACAAAATGATGTCAAAATTTTATACATAGACATATTTTAAGAAGATGTTGGTGATTGTAGCTTTAGTTCCTATTTTTACGCACAAGTCAAAATAAACCCATAGAGGATAATAAAAAAATTTAAACTTGACTATTTCGAGTCAATTTTGATTCAAAATAGTGAAAGCTATTATTTTAGTGTAACACACATAATCAATCTGAGTTGGTCATCTCTAGCCATTTTTTTAGTCACCCACAATCAACCTAATGGGAAAATTTTATCTAAGTATTCTTATCTTCCTTGTGCTTTCTATAGTTTCTTTCATTAATTCTTTCTTAGTGTATTTCACTATTCTACTTTTATTATACTCGTTACAAGTCATTTACAACATTTTCTACCCTTCTATCCATTTTATCTTAATTAGAGTTAATACACCAATTAATTTCAAATTATGATAAAATAGTTTTAGATGTTTTACCAACACATTGTGTAAGAGGAGCAAACTCAAGTGAAGCACATGCTCCTCAAGTGAAGCACATAAATGTGAAAAACATGGAACCCTCCAACATCCTTTTATTTTTATTTCATTGGCATGTGCATGCTCATATTTAATCAAATTTGTATCATTTGATTCCAAAATTAGAAAAAATTACGTTAAATTAGCAAAACTTCAAAAAGGGAGGGGTTTAAACAAATTTAAAGAAAACTCAATAAAATTAAAAAAACTGGGACAAACTAAAATATTATATAATTTTATAATCATGATTTTTTTTAAATATTAGGCAAATCAAAAAAATTATGTAACTTTTGACAAATTATATAATTTTTTAATTCTTTTTAATTTTTAATTTTTTCTATTTTTTTAATAGTATGTAAATTTTTGTGGTTCCTCTATTTTTTATTTTTATTTGTTTTGTATAATCTAATTTTTTTGGATGAATTGGTTAGCTGACTTAAGGGTATAATTGGATTTTCTAACAAATTTAAAGTTGGCCTACAACAAGTGCAGAAAATTATTAGGAGTTATTGTTTTGACTTAGTCATTATTTATTTATTTTTTTAAAAATATATTTTAAAATTATACATCTTATTTTTAAAATTTTGTAATAACAAAGTTTGCACTTTTTTTAATTGTTATTAGGATCTCTCATTACAAAGTTAATCCTTTTTAGAGGCTTATTGAGAATTGGCAGTTTTGACCTTCTAGTGAGACCAAGCCAATAAAAACTACCCGTAGACACCTGAATTCAATAGGGGAACATCATGATCAATCCCACATGTATTTTGGTATTATAATATTAGATGTATTTTATTATTTTATTTTATGATATTTTTAATAGTAGTTTCATTTCATTTTATGTAAATGAAGAACGAAATCATTCAAGATTCAAATTCCTCTAGCAGTTCCAACTATAAATGTGATGATCTTGACTACTAGGGTTCTCCTTCTTCGGGTGATGCTCTAGGATCCAATCAAATTTAGACGATGCTTCTAGGCCCAAACTAACTTTAGGCAATGGGAGTGTTGACATTGAGATGCTTAGGGAATGTGACTGAGAGTGATTATTGGGGATATGTTATTGGAGGATAGGCTAATGTACTTGAGCATGATGACCTTGATGTTGTCTGGGATCAATCATGACTTTATGATTGCATATGACTATTAATTTTATTATATTATTATGATGTTCACTTTATTATTATATGATTTTATTTTCATATTTAATTTATTATTGTATCACGACATGTTTAATTGATTTTTGTATTCAAATTTACTTAAAAACTCATAATCACACTAATTTTTTCATTTTTATGTATAATGTTACAATTGAGATTAACATTATAATTATATATTTATACATATAATAATTATAATTGTATAATATAAGAACATTATTTTATAATTAATAATATTGAAGAGTTTTGATTAGCTAAAAACTATTATATTTTATTATAATTAATAAAATTAAAGGTGAACTTAAGTCACATTTTGATTCGACCTAGGTGTTTAGATTAATGTTTAAATCAATATTGAACTTAAATTCAAAATCAATATTATAATTAAAGTCACCTTAAATTTGGATCTAGTATCACACTTATAAATGGACATAGTGTCTCACAAAGTCACAACTAGTGTCACACTTAAAATTAGATTTAGTGATGAACTTGGAGTTGGACCTAATGTTGAAATTAGATTAAAATATAGTGAAGGAATTAAAATAAAGTAAATATGGACCATGGACCTTAAGTCACTAGGTGATATTAACAATGTTTCCAAGGATGAATTTTTAATGTCATCCTAAAGTCAATCCTAGTGTTCCCTGCAAATGCCACCTAAGTGATGTCAACAGGGGATATTAGGGTGACATTTTTAGTGACTTTATCCTAAATTGAAATCAAATTTGTATTTATATAATAATAATTTGGAATTAAGGATAGCCTTAAGATGCTTATCTGACTTTAAATTTTACTTTAGGGATTAAATTTGGCACTCAAAATTATCTTGCTTTGTATATTTTTCATTTTCATTTTTGTTTGTTTGTTTTTTTGTATCTTTAAGGTGAATTAATTGTGACATATTTTAGTTATAATGTTATGGTCTTATATCATGTGGAAGAGGTAATTACCTTACGAAATATGACTCCTTTTTCCTCTTTATTTATATTTCCACAAGTTTTTGTATACACATGATCAAGAATATGCATTAGATTTTCTATTTCTTGAGATTGCTTCAATGTGAACTTATTGAAATGATCATGAATATGCTTTATTTATTCTTTAGTAATATTTTCATGATTGTGAGCTCCTAAATATTTTTTGGATTCATTAAAATATATTAGCTGAATTGCACTTTCTTCTTGATCATTTGACTCATCATTATTGTATACAATTCGTTGTTTAGTTAGGATAATGGGGTTTTTTGCCTTATTCATTTTCCTCTAATCCTTAAACATTGTAACCCATATTTTTATTCTTATTTTTTTCCAAAGTAAAAATCATAACTTTTATCCATTGAAAAAAAAATACATCATGTAAATGTATGAGGTATTGAAGTTTAAATTCCAGAAAAAAAATCCCAAATGCCAAAGAAATGATCCAAAATAATCATCAATTAACCATAAATTAGTGGGAGGTATATCCCATTATTTTTCAATCTTTCCCTTTTTACCTTTCTTATTTTTTATCTCCTACCACACCTCTTAAAAGGGTTTTAGAGTGACCATCTATAGATCTGATTTTTGATATTCTAAAGGAATGTTAGAAATCAATATTTATGGATTTAGGTATGTCATCTAATTTTTATTTGAATTTTAGTTTTCCAATTCTTGAAATCTCTTCACTCCCCTTAATAAAATCACTATCAAAAAAATCCTCAAGAAGGTATTCCAATCTTACTTTCTATCGACCTCAATATGTGTAATGGCCTACCTTGAATATCTAATTATCCAAATTTATACTTTTCTAACTTTGTGGTATGTTGACTATTCTAAAATTTTAGAAAACAATTTGCTTGCATTATTTTTAGGTCCAAGTTTGGAGTATGTATTCTAGGAAGAGATAAATGTATTTGGAATTTTTTCAAATAGTTTCTATGCATCCTCCCAGCTATTGCACTTGGCATACATGTCAAAGATATATTTGGTGAGATTCATGGATCTATAAACAAACAAAAATGTGATGAGTATCTACATGAAATGATCATCTATTGGAAATATTGTCATTGATGTCAAAGGTCTAGAATTATTGGTGATAAAGGCCCCATTGCATTTAATGTTGTTTGTAATAAATATATCTTGGCTAATGTGAGTTAATAATTATTTAATATTCACAAATATTTTTTTGGTTGCATATGAGACAAAAGAAGGGCCCATGGAGAAGTCAAAGAGCCATGGGGTAAAGACAAAAGAAGGATGGGATGCATTTTCCCATGAAGAGTCATCTTGGGGAATTCCAAGAGTCACCAAGTGAAGACAAAAGAGGAAGGGCACAATTTCTCATGAAGGGACACTTTGAGGAATACAAAAAGTCACCAAGATAAGGACAAAAGAGGGAAGGACATTTTTTATTGTGAAGGGTCACCACATGAATTTTCAAAGGCAAGGATATGAAGGGTCATACAAGTTTGGCACCATTTACCATGAGGATTGAAGGGTCACAAAGGGGGAAGGCCAAAGGTCATTTAGAAAGCTATAAATAAAGGCTTGAGAAGCCATTTGTAAGATGCGTGTGAGAGGTTGATTTGATATTGTAATATCTAGCTTAGAAGAGCATTTGAGAGAGAAGAATACGATTTTTATTTATTATATCTAGCTTAGAAGACCAAAGGTGAGAGAGAGGAAAGAGATGTAATGAACTATCATTTGTTGAGATGGCAACATTGAGAGATAGTTGTGTGGTATACACAAAGGGGTTGGTGCTCCTGTGGGTTGGTGCTCACGAATAGTTGTTGAGTTAGTGCTCGGCAAAGGGGTTGGTGCTCATAGTTTGTTGCTGGGTTGGTGCTCGGCAAAGGGGTTGGTGCTCCTATGGGTTGGTGCCCATGAATAGTTGCTGGATTGGTGCTCAGCAAAGGGGTTGGTGCTCCTATGGGTTAGTGCTCACGGATAGTTGCTGGGTTGGTGCTTAGCAAAGGGGTTGGTGCTCCTGCAAGTTGGTGCTTGTGAGTATTGTTTGGGTTGGTGCTCATTCATATACTTGAGATTGAATTCCATGGTTTTTCCCACATTGGGTTTCCACTTTATATCTGGTGTCTCTCTCTATCTTGTGTGGTGTTTATTGTTTGAGTTTTATTGCATATCTTGAAAGTTTGATTAAGTGGAATTTGGTTAAGGGAAAGTTTTATAAGATATATGATATACTGATTCACCCCCCTCTCAGTATATCTTGTGCTTAACATCATCCTCACCCATTTAAATTACTAGGCAAGAAATATGAAACATATGGAGTAAAGTGGTAGGGTTGTAGTACCAAAGGTGTAAATTTGTATCCATTAGTGACGTCCAGCCCTAGAAAACATTTTTATTCATGCCTTCATTCATAGGAACAAAATTTAATATTATGACTTGCCCTTTGCGCCCTACCAACACTGTTACCAAAAAAATCATGACCACACTATAAACTAAAATAGTTGTATTGATGGGGACTAACTCTTATTTCACCTAATATTTTCTCTAATTATTAAATTGAGTAAAATTATTATAATAACTCTTATTTTTTGATTTTAAAACCTTTTTATAATCGTATTTGAATAAGCTATAACCTTTCTATCAATACTTAATTATAGGATAAATGTTTCACTACAAATATTAAATCTTGAACCAATATAAACAAACATATTTTTGATCCCTAAATATTTTAAGCTAACTTGAATGTAAAAAGATAAATATTAATAAATAACATCTCTTGTAGGTATTTTATAATACTCAAAGGTGATTTCACTCTTACTATATTTTAAACATTTAAGAACAAAATAAAAGTGAGATCGTTTAGTATTATTTGGAAATGTTGTAACATTATAAACATTGAATCTATAAGAAATTCAAGGATAGATATCTTGGCTTGAGTATTTTACATTTGATATATAATATCATAATATTTTTCATCATTAAATTTACTCTTGGAAGATTGAGGGAGAATAAGAGGGATGTTTTAGTTATTCTCTCCTTAGATTTGATGAAGATTAAGAGGGACTGTTACATTTTTAATGTTATGCCTCTTTAATATAATATAGTTCACCTAATCATAAGTCATCTTCATTGAAGATTATCTATGTTGAACCATCACATGCCTATGTGAGGATTTAGGATTCTTCTATCAATGGAAAGGAAATAAAGACATACACATGGAGGGTTGGAGTACTATAATGAAATCCATATATGGTTTAAAAGATATTAAATATTTGTGCATTGTTATTTTTGAATACATATACTTTAATATGAATACTAGATTTTTTTACAATAATAATAACAATGTAAGGAATAAGAGACAAATTCTAGAATTGTGCTATATAGATTTGTGTATTGGAAAGCATGACATAATATAATAACATCTAAAATATTCATTAAGGATAGGAATATGACTATCCATAACAAGAAAAATTTGATACATATAGATAAATATATAATAATAACTTTTTCTAATCAACTACCAGGGTTTGGAAAATATAATTATAAATGTGATCCTAGGAATAAATCACATATGCATTCATAATTTTTCAATCATTTTAGTGTTTGAAAATAAAATTTTAGAAATATGAAATAACTTAGAGTTTTGGATCGAACAAATTAATTAAAAAGGTTGTCAGAGATACCACATATGTCACAAGTAAGATTAGATTTATATCAAAATTCAATATGTTTAAATGTTTTGGGTGGAAAAAATCAGAGATTTTTTTTTCTAAAAATTTCATGGCACAAAAATGATACAACTACACATTTTTAATCGCATAACATTTCTACCACACTTATATGACTTTTATGTTACCATTTTTTTAATGACATATTAGTCCCATACTAATACATTTATAGCACCAAAAAAATATATAGCTAAATCAATGTTAAAAGTACCAATTTTGTATCACATAATAAATAAAAATAAATAAATACATAAATATATATGATAGGCATCACTTGGAAATGGCACAAAACCAAAATTCAAGTTTGAAAGCCTGCGAATAAACACAAGTTTATTAATAATCTAATGTGACGCTACGAAGTAAAGCAAGACAAAGGCATTATTGAATTCATAAAGGGTTTTATTTCACCTGGTTATTGGATGTATTAGCTGATTGCACTCCTCAAAAAATAAAGCAACAAATTTTATATTTCTATTCACATGACTTGTGTACTAAGAAGGCAATGCCTAAATCCACAATTCCCTGTGTGACATCCATAAGAGTTATTATCCTAATAACATTATTCTTATATATTCAACATTAAAAATTTGTTAAAATAATGAAAATGTAAGGAAACCAATAATAAAGGTTAGCAGTTACAACTTATAAAATAGTAAACGAGCTATCCTTTATAATAATGCATCTGCCAATGATCAGAAGCTTGTTATTGCCACGAATTGATTAAGGCTGAATAAACATGTGAAAGATGCCACAAACAAGAATGCAGGGAATTTTTTCAACCTCATAGCTACAAATAAAATATAGAGCAAGATTTTTAATATGAATCCAACAAATTGATAACATGACATACTAAAGATGCATGGAATTTGAATTAATATAATCACAAGTTAATAGGTGAAGAAATCATATTTTATAAATTATGTAATTATCATTACAATAATTATATAACCAAACCAAGCTAATTTTTTTTTATCATTTAAATATAGTTAAACATCCAATTCTTGGCTGTGATTGCAAAAAGATGAGCAACATGTTCTACTTTTCAAGCCTTCAAATATAACCCAACAGAAGGATGAAATGTTCAAATCTCATTAAGATCAAATGAAGTAGGCACGCACGTGCATGTACACACACACATACAAGTTTGATCAGATGATCAAATCCTACAAGAGGATGTTTCTACTCAAGTCTAAGACTACTTTAAAAAAATCGGTCACACTTCAAAATCTCAAGTGGATCTCACATATTTTCATCTGAAAATTGATTTTTTTAACTTAAAACTAAAAAATTGATTGTTTTGACCTATAAAAAAAACTTTTAATGTCTGTACTAGATTTGTAGTAAAACCATACCAAGTGTTCTAAAAAATGATCAAATTTGTTTGTCTATGCATAAATTGAAAATACCTATTTAGGTATACAAAGTTTTGTTCAAAATTATCCTAAAAAACATAAGCAACAAATTTAGATTTTTTGAGCTTGAAAAACATGCAGATCTACTTTTCAAGAACCTATCCCTTTAATTTCTATATCACTTTATTTTACTATTTTTCTATGAATTAAGTCAAATTAATTCTTTGTAACAAAAAACATGAATAGAGATAGCATGCACAAAAAAATATGAACAAATAAGGCATACTAATAATAATAGTGAAGCAAAAACAAACAAAATATTATTGTAGGTTTAGTTACAAGTAACACACATGCATAAACACTTTCATTCATGCATTCTCTCGACTAAAATTTCTATGTGACGTGGCATGGTTGAGAACTTTTAGGTAGGTTTCTTATATTTTGGGGGAAGAGGCATGCAAAAAGTCAGGGAGAAAATGTGCTAAGTGGCACACATGGTGGCATTAACTTGCCAAATTAATGGTGAAAAGACCACTGAACCATTTGGAAAATGCTGTTGGCTTTTGCATTAATGAGCCATGCATTAATAAACATGGCACATCGTTGCATGTTAATGCCCTATGCATATTTCAATCCATGGTTTATATGTCAATATTATAAGCCAATAATAAAATAATATGTTCATTTGAAAATATATTTTGGTGATTTTGAGCCCAACTAGTCTTTGGTCTCAACAATCAGTCAAACCTCTAGAATGCAAAAAAATTGACATGTTATCAAAAAATTCATTGTATGAATTCTTAAAATGTAATTTTTTTTTATCTTAGACCACCTTTTTGAAAAAAATATTAAATTATCTAAAACCAAAATTTTATAGTGTGAGGTGTTGCAATGTGGAAGCTATGGGACCCTAAAATTAAAGGTGCAAACTACTGATCACCTTCCCCTACTGATTAAGTTAAATTTTAGGTGCCAATTTTTATTTGACATTCTAATATGATAGAAAATTAGTGCTATGTGCATTATCAGTTAGTATCAGTCTTGTGCCATGTTAGCATAGTCGAAAAAAATGAATTATAAAAACAAAAATGTGAGCAACATCAAAGTGATCCAATTAACAGCACTAATTGCATGACATGTAATAGTATATATAATAGATTGAATCATATATATATATATATATATATATATATATATATATATATATAAAATGTTTGACACTATGTGAAAAAGATATAATCCTAGAGAACCAGAGGTGTCAGGGAGAATGAATTTACTAAAAAATGAAACCGTAGTAGGGATTATGAAAGATAATGTGGGTTCACTAAAAATGTAATGTGTATAAATAAATTTTCACTAAAAAGTTGATAAGTCTCAAAAAACTTGACATTGTGTTTGTTTGATCTTGATCTTCAAAAAACTTGTTCAAATTTTTATGCTTTCACTTTGATCACCTAAAAATAGATTTATTTTTCTTGACCTAAATAGGCAACAATATATAAAAACATAAGGAAAACAAAATATATTTTTGGGCCTACGGTAAACTAAATAATAGTCTAACTATATTGATATTTGTTATACCCCTAGACAAAAATAATATAAAAGATAATAAACCTCGATAATTGGAGTAGCTCCAATAACATGCAAACTAACATCTTGTGGGTTGTGTCTAAATATAAAATTAGTTATTTTAATGAATTCTATAATATCTTTTTGATTTCTTCTATAATGTTTAAGAATACTTAATAGTTTCTTTTTATAATATCTCATCGTACTTATTAATTAATGACTTAAAATACATGTATACTTATAGTCAAATTGAATTCAAATTAGAAATCTATTGGTGCACAAACTAACATCAAATAATCACAAGATAAAAAAGTAGGATAAAGAAAGTAAATACAATCTAACTACAAAGGGCTACACATAAATAACTATAAGCCTATAAATATTCTAGACAAACCCAAAGAGCATATGAATGTTATATATACAAAGAAGTTAAAACATAAGAAATCAAAGGGGATGGAAGATGATAGCTAGAAAGGATTGAGAGAAGGGTTAAACATTATTAAAAATCAATAAAAAACATCAATAATAACTAATATAAATTAATAATTGATAAAATATAATTTAACTGTTACTAAAAGCTTAGAAAATAATATGGACATCTATAACATACTCTAAATTTAATACTAATATCATTAAAATGTTTATTTTAAACACATCAACCCCCTCTCCAATAATAACAAATTTAAAATATGAATCTTTTATAAATTCCTTTTAATTTATTATATAAATATTATTTCAAAAATATCAAATTTATTTTATAATAATTATATAAAAAATAAAAAATATATCTAAATATATTTTTAAAAAACTCTTATACATGAATATGTGCAAACTAACATTACAAATATAAATTTTGTTATTTGAAAACTAATTACTATTTAATTATTAATATTTATTAAATTTATTAACCATATTTATATAATTTATTTTACAATAAAAATAAATAAATATATAACTAATAATAATAAAATATGTCATTTCTTACCATATGTTATATGTGTACTTACCAATGAATGTTAAAAGATGGCAATACCATTAATCTTGAAGGGATTTACATCTAATCCAACAAAAGGAATGAAACACTATAATTTCCATCTCAATGTCTTTTCTATAATTGATAGAAGGTATCCAAAGCAATGTGTGTGAAACACTAATCATTGATAGAAGGTATCCAAAGCAATGTGTGTGAAACATATCCTACAACAATTATGTGGGTGTGTATATCATTGAAAAATTGTTGAATGACAACCCATTTAGGTTGGATTTGAATAAGAGTAAAAAATAATAACTTTGTACTTTCATTGTTGTGAATTTGATTAATTATTTTTTAAAATATAAATAAAAATGATATTTTTTAAAATTTAAAATTTATTTCTTTTTAATTTATGTTTTTAAATTTTAGTTAAATATGTTTAATTTTTTTATAATGGATAAGTATCTTTTTTTAATATATGATTCAAAAATATTGGTTCACAATGATAACAAAGTGGATGATTTTATGTGTTCACTCTAATAAGTTTATAAAGACATAAATTTTAAATTGTTTATGTATGATAGATTGAAAGTTTAAATTTAAAGTGATTAGGTTTATACGATTAAATAATATAATGTAAATGAAAAAATAATTTCTTTATAAATTTAAAAAACATACTCATATATTTTATCTAAAGATCTTGTCCACATTCAGACAAAGATCTATTAATTATTTTTATGATTCAATGATCTCATTTCACCTACTAAAAGACGTGGGTACATTTTATTCTCTTATTCAACTTATTGTGGCATTACACCTTAATTTTATTAGAAATAAACACTTATTGTACTTTTATCATGTATTTATTAATCCTTTGTTGTTCTTTAAAAATTATATCTTATAAAGATGTCACACTATTACATCAATTATATTTTATCCATGGAGTAGACACATTATTATTCTTCTGGGGGGCACAAAATTACTACTTTCGCCTATATATCCAATTAGTGGGATTTTTACCATCAAATTTAAGAAAATCCAATTTGGAACCATGTGGCAGTCTCCCAAAATTGAGGTTGTGTTCATAATTGTTGTCTAGACTAGTCCGTGATTCAGGGCCACTTAGTTCAGTGAGAGTGTCCATCATACTTGTTTATTTGACATTGATGTCGAAGAGATTGGAGGCCCTCCTTTATGACATATGTTTATAATAGAATGTTAGTAAATTGTTATTCCATATCTTCTAATCAGGGTAGTATCATATAGGACAATTTGAGGTGTTCTAGGAAGTATTATCGAGTGTATATTTCAAAATAATCAACTCGATGAGATGATTACAGGTGCCCCAACATCAAAATTAAAAAAAAATCATAATTATTTTGTGCTTCAATTGACTAGCTACTACAATGTGTCTAAATAATTGTTTCAAAATATTCTAACCTTTTTATGACTTATGTTGTTATAGTATTTCGAAAAAATCAACTTTAGATTTGATTTTAAGAATGCCACGCTTATCACAAGGATGGATATTATATAAAAAATAACATCTAATACAAAAGAAACAAATTAAAATGAAGAGATTTTAATATTGTGAAAAAAATAAGAAACAATAAAAAATTGACAAAAAAATACTAATAATACATAATCAAATTAATAAATATATAAATAATCTAAAATAGTACAATTTATTTATTAATAAATATTTAAAAACCGATTAGTTTTTGAGTGTTTACATCTATCTTTAAATTTAAAAATACAACCACCCTCTCTCTAAGTATGAATTCCTTTTACATTATAATTATTACCATGTAATTGCTATTTCAAAAGTAACAAATTTATTTTATAAAAATTATCTAAAAAAACACAAATTATATATAATTCATGTGATGGTGATTCAAACTTATGTTAACGAAAAATTGCCTACACTTAAGTATTTATTTTTAAAAATTTAATAAGTTCATTAGTTATATTTGCATGTAAACCGTAAATTATATTTTATCCTAAAGTGAAAGTAAATATATAAATAAAAAATAAAAAATATTTCATTACTTAAAACATGGCAATACCAATATGTTTGAAGGAATTTACGCATCAAATCCAATCCAATCCATCTCTTTTGATAGGGAATAAAACATTATGATTTCCATTTCAATGTCTTTTTTAATAAAAAGGACATTAATATGATACCCTAATGATTATATAAGTATCCAAAGCAATGTGTGTTAGATAGACCTAATTTATTATTTTATTAATTATTAAATTGTTTATATTTATTAATTATTTTTATAAATCAATATTCTTATTTTATTTATTGAGAGACGTGGGTACATTTTTCACTCTTATTTGACTTTTGTGACATCAAGCTTGACTTTTATTAGGAATATACATTTGTTACACTTTTATTGTGTATTTATTAGAAATTCCTTACACTTCAACAATTATATCTTTAAGGATGTCACACTATTACATGATTTCTATTTTCTTCATATAGTAAACGCATTGTCGTCCTTCATGGGTTCATGATTTTATCATATTACCATGAGATTAATTTATTACATCTCACACTTTGTGAGGCATGTTTTACATGAGTACATTATTAGTGACTATATCCTAGTACACCTACATTGATACTCAATACAAACACATACAATTATTATGTTTATCACTTATACATAACCTTAGGCACATGATACCCATGTTTGTCTATCTAGATCCTACATTGTTTATATAATAATGGGTTCTCATGCTTGCCATCCTTCATACATCTTAGTCACATTATAGATTCCTATCTTTAGTACCTACATTGTCATATTTTATCCCTATTGGGTCATCTTGTTACAATGGGGCATATCACTTGTCTCTTTTCATAAGGTACTATCGGGAAATATCACTTCCCCCTCCCTTAATTTGTTACAACCTTACCTACCATGCTTTAATAGCGACCTATGAGTATTTGTATGGGTATTATTAATGAGCTTTACATGATGACATCTTTTTATTATCATATAAATGTCGTTACATACATGTCATCATGATGATTACTATTTTTTCTTATTTTCTATGTTACACATAGTACACATATATGTAGGGGTGTGAGTGTATGTTTTTGCAAATTTGTTGAATGACAATCCATCCAGGGGGATGGTTATTTTAAGTTTTTTTTAAAAATTATTTTAAAAAAAATATATAAGATTTTTTTTAACTTTCATTTCATTTTTTAGTTAATTTTTTAATCGAATATGTTTAACATTTTATAATAGGTAAGGGCCTTTTATTTTAATTATATAATAATATTTTTTTTTTCTTTATTTTTTCAAAGTAGTTTATATATAATAACAAAGTAGATGATTTTATGCACCTAATCTAATATGTTTATAAGGGTGTATATTTTAGATTAAATATATATAATAAGTTACAAGTTCAAATCTAAAGTGATTAGGGTTATATACTATGTAAATGGAAAAATAATTTCTTTATAAATTTCGAAAATAGATTGTATATCTTATCTAAAGACCATGTCCACATTCGAACAAAGATGACTATGTTCGTACAACCATGTCCATTTTTGAAAACAACCAAAAATTTCACTAAAATACCTAATTTTCAATTCTTAATTTTTTTTGAAAAATTAAAAAACACATAAACGTTTATATATATATATATATACATATATATATATATATATATATATATATATATATATATATATATAACTCACTAATTATATGTCCTCTCTTGCAATGTCCCATGTTAAAAAATGCTTCAATCATCTAGGGATTGTAAATCATCTGATGGCCATAGATTCTCTCTCAAAGCTAAAATATTGTAAATCATCAATAGCAAATGAATAATTGAATCTATTTTAAGATTGAATTTGCTTATATAACTTGTGAACTTTTTTAAATTTATTTTATAAATTATTAAATCGCTTATATCTATTAATTATTTTCATGATTTATTGATCTTATGTCACATACTAAGAGACGTGGGTACATTTTCCTTCCATATTTAACTTTTGTGGCATCAAGCTTGACATTTATTAGGAATATACATTTTTTGAACTTTTATTTTGTATTTATTAGATGTTCCTTGCACTTCAATAATTATATCTTTAAGGATGCCACACTATTACATGAATTTTAATTTCTCCATGCAGTAGATGTATTTTCATCCTTCATGGGTTCATGATTTTATCATATTACCATGAGATTCATTTATTACATTTCACCCTTTGTGGGGCATGTTTTACATGAATACATTATTAGTGACTATATCCTAGTGCACCTACATTGATACTCAATAAAAACCCATACCATTATTGTGTTTATGACTTATATATAAAGTTAGGGACATGATATACATGTGTGTCTATCTAGATCTTACATTGTTTATATACTAATGGGTTCTCATGCTTCCCATCCTTCATACATCTTAGTCAAATCATAGCTTCCTATCTTTGGTACCTACATTGTCATATTTTATCCATATTGGGGCATCTTGTTACAATGAGGCATATCACTTGTCTCTTTTCATAAGGTACTATCGAGAAATATCACTTTCCCCTCCCTTAATTTGTTACAACCTTACCTACCATGCTTTAATATCAACCTATGAGTATTTGGATGGATATTATTAATGAGCTTTACATGATGACATCTTTCTATTATCATATAAATGTGGTTACAAACATGTCATCATGATGATTACTATTTTTTATTATTTTCTATGTTACACATAGTACACATGACTTTTTATTTTGATATAAGTGATATGTAGGATCATCCTTCACCTAAAAAGGGGGAATACATTCAATGTATTCTACTTTGAAATTACATATAACATGAGATATGGAACCATATATCTAATTCTTTAGCCAAGAAGTATAATTTTCTCCTTAGTGTTGTGTCTATTTTTTAATTTCAGTTTGCTCCTTAGCACTAGATTCATTTTTTTATTTCATATTCAATTTTCTCTTTAGAGTTTTCAAAACAACATGGTTTGAGTATTTATATGGGTATTCGTTCCTTTGTTCATTTTTCACTTCAACTATTTCAATTGATTACATTGATTATCAATTTACCATGATTTTGATATATTTTTTGGCATTCTCATTTTTTGGTAGGTATATTTAAGTTATTGATATTAGAATGTAGGTGGTCCATTTATAAAAATTAAGAGTATTCTCGTTAAAAACATATCATGCATTAGTCTTTCAATTTTTTTCACTTTGATATGTATGCACACATTCACAACAAAGTACGACATTATGTAGAAACCTAATTTTGGAACAATATTTATTAAAGTAATGTTAATAAAGTGATTTTGTACATGTGGATAATTGGTTCAAATTAGGTTCCTAGGGATCCTTGTCCTTTCTCCTCTCATGCCGTTTCTCATCTTTGGCCATTTTTTATGTGGTTGAAAATAGTTAGTTTTCTTATTTGAGTCTTGTGGCCCTTCTTCATCTCTATATATTGTGTGGGTCCATGTATTTTAAACTTTTACCTCTTTTCTTGTGTTAGTTAGTATGCCAATAGGTCCCAAATTCTAATTTGAGAATTTCGTATCTCCAAAACACCTTAAATAATCTCAATTAGAAGTATTAAAGCACCATAAAATTCTTAGAGACACAATCAAGATTATGTTTTTGCTTATCAATAATTTAAATTGATTTCAAAGATTTTTTTCTCTACATACTTTTACTAAAAGAGGGACTAAGAAAATGATCATACTAGGTGCATTTGATTATCATACAAAAAGAAAGCGGAAGATTATCTCCACTCATTGGGAAGGGATCACTTGCATTCATAAAACTGTTTTGAGACATGATTCTCACACAATATTTGTAAATGTTACCCTTGAGTGGGTCGGAACACTTAACTACACATTTATTTGGCCTTTGGATGTGTTGGTAGGTGTTGAAGCCAAATAAGGTTACATCAAAAGAGAAAAGGTTCAAACAATTGTGTGACTTATTTGCATAATTGAGATATGATGACTTATTTGCATAATTGAGATATGATTTATAAGTATATATTGTTGGTAAAGAGTTTAATAAGTTTCCAAGTGTGAAGACTTATAAATCCATTTTTGGCTTAGGTTGACCACATTCATTAACTAAAACTAGTGTGACCCTTTTTGATAGGTTTGAAAGTGGTCATCAAAATATAATGTATTATGCCTATTGAGTTTGCTTTTGCACTATTCTAGGATCATCTCTTGTATATTTTTCGGCATTGTGAGTTAGTTTCAGTTGTTTATCTATCTTATTCTACTCTTTCATTTATCCTTAACATTTATCATTTGAGGTACTTTTATTCCCTTCCCTTGGCTCTAGGTACATTTGAATTATTTTTTGTTGTTTTATATAGGTATATTTTCCTTGTGCAATATTTTACCTTGATATGACTTTCTCCAAAGTCTTAATATTAAGATAGGTTGACAATAAAGTTTGTAGAAGGGACATACTTCTTTGTGTGAAAGACACTCTCTTCTAAATAAATTATGTTTACTCATGTAAATTAGGTAAACATGTAATTTGATATTTGGATACTATTCCTATAATAATTTAAGTTTTTAAGTACTTATCAATAGTTTTTTTATCGATCATGGTAAATCTATAAATAGATTTTCATTTGAATATCGAGGATTAATGGAGTAAAGATACCCTTTTCTAATTTTTAGAAAGCATTAATAAAATGCTTGTTATCTACCATAGTCAAAACAATATTAAACTCAATAACTTTATTGAGTAAATATGATTATACCCAATTAATGTAGTATTTTGAACACTTGCATGCCCATATTTGTTAGACATAAACACACTTTGAATCTTAATTATATTAAGATAGCTTCAATATGCATGCATAAATGTTGATCAATAACATCTCTTGAAGGTATTTCATCATCATCAAAGGTTGTTTTAGTCTCACTATCTTTAAAATATTCAAAAATAAAATCAAAGTAATATGGTTGAGTACCACTTGGAAATGATGTGTCCTCTAATGATTTGAAAATAATACTACGTATAAATGTTAGATTTGGTAAGTAAATCAAAGATGGATATCTTGGTTTGAGTATTTTATATTAAGCTTTAATATTATAATATTTCAACATGCAAACTAAGCTTGGGAGCTTGAGGGAGACCATGAGATATATTTTCATTAGTTATAGCCTTCTTTTGAATAGTATAGTTGACCTTATAATAATTCATCATACATTGAAGCTTAACTATGATGAAGCATGACATGTCTGCATAAATATTTACAATTATTATTTCAAAGAATTAAATAATTACATACACATGGAGTACCATAGAAATATAAATAAACAATAACATGTCTTAGAAGATACAAGAATTTTACAATATTATATTGAAGATATATACTTCAACATAAATACTAAAATTTCATCCCTTAAGAATAACATGATAAGGAACAAGAGACAAATGTTAGGATTGTGACTTATAGATTTTTTATTTTGAAATTATGATACAATAAAATAATTTTTAAAATCTCTAATAAGTAAAATGAATAAAGATTTGACATATATAATCAAAGATGTAATAGTAATTCCTTATAATGAATTGATAGTGTTTACAAAATATGGCTCTAAATGTGATCCTAGGAATAAGCATGTATGTAATCACACTTTTGTAAGCACTTTAGGGTTTGAAAATAGAATTTTATAAATCTAGAATAACCTAGGTTTTTGGATCAAGAAAATCAATTGAAATAGATGCTAGGCATATTATATTTAAGTTCATATAACATAACTAACCTTAGAAAGGTTAGAAAAAAAACACATTTCACATTATGTGGACAAGATTTAACCTTAGAGGGATATAAGAGAGCAAAAATTGACCCACAAAAATCTTAGGAAGTATGAAAGATAATGCATGTTCACTAAATGTAATATGGATAAATAATTTTTCCCTACATATTAACACAAACACTCAATAAATTTTAACTAATATAGATAATATATAACATACGCAAATAAATCTTAATTAGTTAATCTTAAATATAAAAGTATGGGAAACATATAGGGCTTAGACTTATCTAATTTTTAGGAATTATTTTTTGACACATAGGACTTAGACTTACATACTAATCTATTCTTTTGAAAATGTTCTCCATGCTATCTTTATGGATTTTCAGCTATGAATAACACCATGATAATACATAAAATATAATTACCAAGCAATGCATGTACTCACCTTGTCTTGGCCTTCTTAGCTTACCTTATTGTAGCGTCTTGTTTTGTAGCTCATTCTCCATATAATTTGACTTTCCTTTTGTATTTATTACTAATTTGAGATTATTTCCACCTTGATCTATTCTTGGTCTATTGTTTCCCTATATCAAATGTACCTTATTTTCCCAATGATCTTATTCATGAGAAGTTTGAATGTTCTCCTCCTTTCCTTGATCTACCTTAAGTTCTTGTGCTTGATCTCCTTATTTATTCATATGGCAATGAAGTATTTCTTGCCTTTGGTTCTCTATAGCTGAATAATCAACATTATCAACATCTATATAAAAAACATTCTTAATACAAATCAATTTACCTTTAGGAGACTCAATGGTCTCTTCAAGGACTTTATTATCCTTCATATCTTCTTTCTTATCCATTCTCTTTTCCAAATATTTTTAAAACTCTCCCGATATTCTTTCCATCTTTCTAATCTCTTCTTCATTAGCTTCATTTTTCTTCCTTAATTTGTCTTATGTTAATAACCTTTTCTCATTCATAATGTGCTCAACCATACATTTTTTTATCATTGTTTGATATTAACCTAAAGTATTCTACCTTTTCTCTTTGATTTACTTGAAGTTTTTCCTCAATACAATACTTTTTATCATCATTTATTCTCTTTCCTTGAATTATTGACTACCCATACCTACATTTTTAGCTTCTTGCTTAGTTTAATGCATAGTTTGTCCTTGCCATTTGTTCTAATCTGCTAAAAACTCTAGTTGGTCCTCTTTGTTCATGGATTTTTTCATCTTATTGTTTCTTGATTGCCTATTTTTCATTTTTCCTATAATGGTTTTTAGGTTTTTTCTCATGTCCTTCATCTACCTTGCTTAATTTATGTTCATCATACAATTTGAATTTTGTCTCTTACATATCATACATATACTCTCTTTCATGTTCCTTGTCATATTTATTTCTCTTGACTATTGCATTTATTCTCTCATCATTGCTTCCATCTTCTTGACCAAGACTGCTCTTTGTTTTTATTCTTCATGCTCTACATTTATAACCTACTCTTTGCGGTGTTTTGAACACTTATTTTATTTATTTTGTTTCAAGGGTTAAGGCCTCAAATTGGACCTTCCATTCATGTATTTTTATACCTATAATCACACAGTTAAACAAATTGTTAGAATTGAAATATTGAAATTTGATGGTCTCTATAAATTCCTTATTCTTTAATCCTTCAATGAGGCTTATCAGTTGGTCTTCCTCTCTTACATCATCTTTTCCCAAAATTTTCCATCTTTTAGATCACATATGATCTCTTTTTATTTTTTCTCTTAACAACCTATTTTCTCTCCTTAAAGCAACTCTTATATTTTGCCTATTCCTTCTCTTAATTAGTAGCTTCACATGCCACTGCACCTTCTTTCCCAATATCCAGCCATAACGTTGGATTTCCTTTCCTTGCATGTGCTCCATCATGAGTCTAATATCCTTTATCATTTACTTTAAATCATTTATTTACTCTTTCTCCATCACTATTGCTTTCTCTTTCCTCATTTGGTTCTTTTTTTGCATTCCTTCCATTCTTTCTTTTTATATCCCTCTTATACCTCACCCAAAGCCTCTCTCTAGTCTAACACCTCCTCTAAGTTTGTTTTACCTTAGATTCTTTCTCTCATGAGCCTTAATGTGCTCCTTGCCTTACTTTCTTAGGCCTTAATGGGCTTTAGGATTGTTTGAACCTTCTTAACTCTTTTTTCACAAATTTATTTCAAACTTATCAATGTCCCACTTAACTTAATAAATATAACTATATTTCTTCACACATTCTTTCCAAGAGCTCTTATTGAGATTTGATACCATTCTGATGCAAGTAAACCTCTCTTAGGTCTATTTACTAGGTCATCTTGGTCTTCTTTGATGTAAATTAGCCACTTGAATACTATTTGAACCTACAAAAGTTATTAAAACATTCACAATAATTATTTAAATCAATATACTTATCCTTAACTGATGTAAATAAGGATTCCTTTAGACCTTGTCATAACTAGTCCTCTTTCATGATATAGGATTGTAGATTTTTTAAGCTTGTAATTGTACTTCATACAAAAATCTTATAAATTTATTGTAACTCTAGACATAATATTTAATATTTCCTTCTCTATAATATTTAACAATAAGTTAGAAAACACCTATAATTTTCAGGCTTATTTTATCTATCCTTGAGATTTGATGTCTCCTTCTAAACTCATACATGTACCTTCTTTTGTGGAGTATTAAATCATAGAAAAACATTAAATAATCTTAATAGGTTTTCCTATATCTCATTGATGTTTTCTTATCTCAACATATTGGTTCATTCATTTCTTTCAATATGGTTCTATCAAAGAAACATACACATCACTCTAACTCTTAGGTTCTTGGTTTGATATGTCTCTTTATAAGATTATAGGTCACAAATTAGAATTTAAAGGACTTATAGGAATTTAAACATTTATATACATGCTACACATGAAAAAATATAATTTATATATTTCTTTGTAACTTGAAATCAAAGGAAATTAGAGAACTTTCACTATTAGTTCTATTTTAGGTCTAAAACATAGGTCTACATACACAATCCTTAATATTTTTTATTATCATTATAAAAAGGACTTTAAAATACTTAAATCATTTATAATATACCTAAAATTATTTACCTACCAAATTTCATCAATATCTTAAGGTTCATTTAGGAGTTATTGCACCTTTTGTGGATTAAGACCCTGACCTAGGGTTTTAAGCCTATAACCAACCAAAGAGATCTAAATTGATGAAATCAAATTTACTCAATATAAAAAATTTATTTCATTTAGGTTATAACCTACACATGTTTATACTACTTAGACAAGTAATTTTTAGGCTTAAAATTAATAAAAACATGTAGAAAACTCCTTTACTTTCAGACTGTATCCTGTAATCCATGTTTTCCATAACCTATGTATGTCAATAACTAGTATACATAATAAAAAAAGATAAAATAAAATTGAGTAACATACAACTATGTAGACCCCTACAACTTATGACAAACCTAAAGAATTTCACCAAACTCCTTATAATAACCTATAAATTTATTTTATCCTTGTTTTATTACTTTATTTGAATCCTTATTTGATGCTTCAAACCATATCCTTCATAAACAAATGTCTAAACTTAGTTCATGATCCCCATATATCCTTCAAAAACTTTGACTTAGACTACAACATGCCTAACTTAGTATTCTTCTATGTTGGATGTGTCTTAATTGAGATTTTTATCAAATAAACATATAATTTGTCATTTAAAGTACCTAAAACATACATTTAGACCCTAAATTACCCACACAACTAAATCTAACACTTTACAACTTGCCAAAAGGCCTCAAACTTTCAATACAAATTTGAAATTCAAAATTTCCATTTTGGCAAGAAACCTTAGAAAGCCCCTAAATGACCTTTAATGGATAAATACAGCCTAAAAAAGGCTTATTATTGATGAAAAAAGTTTTATAAGACCTATTAAGTCCTAGAATAAGCATAGTTAAATCCATTACATTAAGTTTACATCAATTGTTTTGATGCTCTTACATGAAAAATCCTATTTCTCCTTCCTTTGAAGTGCAAGTGACTAATAATAATGATGATGTTATCTCTTCTCCTTTACAAAAATTGGATATTGAATTTATATACGCATAATATTTTCAAACTTTATCAATTATTAATGACTTCTCTCTTTTAGTAACCCTTCGAGTCTCAATCTCTTTGATTGCATGCCTTAAGGGGTGCACCGAGAAATGGGTAGGCAAACAATTAATGCTTTGTAGGATTGTTGTCCCTTTACCATCACTTGTTATCAATCCAAATATCTCCTAAAAACAATCCCCTAAGATTTAACTCCTCTTTTTCACCCTCCTCTAGTCATTTTATGCCTTCATTATCCCTTCCCTAGCCTAAAACCCTTTCCAATGGTTCACAATACAATGCCAACCCCATCCACCCTATACTCTAATTGACAAAAATCATTTAGGGTCTAGGTCCACCCCTAGCTGACCTAGAACAAGACCTAATTTATTTTTGTCAATAATGATATATAGTTGAGTGGGCTGACCCTTTCGACTAAACTTGTAGAAAGGTTTAGGATTAGATTCAACTATATATGCACATTCATTTTGCCATTCTTAGAGAGGTAAAAAGAGTTAATTATTCATTTTTAATATTCTTTACAATCTGATCTTTTGCCATTCTGCCAATCTACTCTTCTGCCATTCTACTTGCAGAAGAATGTTGTCTTGTGGAAAAGTATTAAATGCTTTGGCATTTCTTAGTGACCCTTACCAACCAAAACAATCTCTTGTGAAGCAAATTTTTCCAAGGGAGATATTGAGTCTCGATAGGTTCATCTTCAAGGTAAGTATCTTTAACTTTGCTCCTCTATTTTAGTAGATAGAAGTATCATAAGTAATGGATTATGAATTAATTTCTCTCTCCATGCATTAAGGTTTTACCTATACATAGTTTAATTAAGATTCTCTTATGCATGTTTAATTTTTATGTTTATTACCCCCACTTTGTGATACAAGCTTTGATGAGTCCTAGATTAGTATTTGTTTTGCTTTTGTCATTTATACATTGTGAATATGAAAACATAGGACCTAGTTAATGCTATTGCATAGTATTATTTGATTGAAGGATTTGAAATTCTAACTAGTGATATTATTGTGGTAAAATATCCCTTGTCTAGGTATTGTAAATCCATATTAGTCATTACCTCAAATATCTAATGTATTGACAATCAGAAGTATAAGTAAGATTTATCTTATTTGAGTTACGATTGATTTATAAATTAGTTCAATTTCCCTTTCTATACATTCTAGTGAACCCAAAATGAATCTAATCCTTGAATGTTTTATTTCACACCATCATTTTTTTCATCATATTATATTTATCTATATTTGCATTATTGTATTGAACCAGTCACTATATTTCCAAATTTTTGTGCACATGTTTAACACAAAGTTACTTTAAAATGACTCTATTCTATCCATGTAGATTTTCACCAATTATAGGTTACTAAATAAAATGGTTCAATAGAGTATTATTATTTAGGTCTAAATTACCATACATAGTCAAACCAGTCAACTCTATTTACTAACACTATCAAACTAGTTGACTCTGTTCATTATCTCTTCTTCAGCACACATGGCTTTTCAAACTTAGACAAACTCATTGACCTAGTAGGTAGAATTTGAAAGTAGTATTTGAGAATCATAAAATAAAAAATTTAAAGCTAAAACATATTTAATCCCACTAAGGTTCATTTATTTTCTCTCTTTGTAATTTTAGTTCTTCCTTCTGTACCATCTTTCATAAGTTTGCAGTCTATAAAACTGTAACCCTACAGCCAACTAGGTCGACCTAGTGAACTTAGTTCTATAGTCTATCTTCTATCTAAGAGACATGGTCGAGTTATTAATTTTTTTTCTTAAATACCTTACTTATACAAAACAAAAACAACCCAATAAACTCTATTCTGTACTATTTGCATACATGTTGCCTGAACTGACACTATACTATTTTCAATCAAAGAATTAACATATATTTGATAGTAATTAATTCACCTTTCCTTTTTAGTTGTCTACATACTTAGAGTAACTCACATAACTTAAAAGGTGGTTTCTCAAATTACCATTTTAGTTACATTATTTTACTCTTTTGCACACACTACCAAGTCACTTTACATTAAAAAAACATTAAACATTTGTCTTCCCAAGGCCTACCTACTTGGATTTCATCACCAAAGGGGAAGCTCACTTAGTTTTCTAGATAAGTATAAATACGTGGTTGATGGGATATATTGGTAAAACACCTAAAACCCTTATCCATATGGGAATGTGAAGTGAGGGGGTAGGCCCCAATACTAAGCTAGTAACATCACCAATATAGAGCCATTTCATCCCAAACATCTTGTAAGAAACCTTAGATTGTTTTATAGATCCATATTTTCATCCAACACTATTATCATATTAAAATTAATTTTTTTTATAACTTAATAACACTTAGGATGAATAACTAGTTAGCATTTACTTTCTAGTTGTTGCTTGCTCTTTGATCATTATTTGTTTTATTGTAAAACTTGCATTGACCAACATTGGTGCAAGGTTTGTGTTGTGGGTTCCAATTGGATCAATCACATTGATCCAATTTATTATGTGCTTTCTTTCATTTTTTATTCAAATCGTTATTGAAAATTTTCCTCCTACTTCAAAACATTGTCATTTTAGTGGATACAGTGTTTTACAAACTATTTAGCCTTGTTATTCAATAATGAATAGTTGACCTTTATGACTATGTATCCCTATCTTCCTATTTTAGTTCCTTATTTATTAGTACACTGTTGACCCATATGACTGTATATTCACTTTAGATTATGTCTCAATAATACATTGTCAATCCATATGACTGTGTATTCTCTTCAGCTTGAGTCTAAGCACTACTCTATCGACCCATTCGATTATGTACGTATTGGCCAACTTTATTTTTTGTTAGGCTGACTCTATCCCTATTTTCCCTATTTTCCATAATCTTTGATTCTTTCATCAAACATCATAAAATCCCCTATCAGAATCTTATTGGATAACCTTAATCCATTTAGATACTATATGGGGTGCTCTTTTATTCCTTTCTATACCTCCCAGGATAATCTTCACTATTGGATTACTTATTATCCTTCCTCATCTTTGAATTGGAACATGGTTCAAATCATGCCATAAGATGAGATTGGTGGATCAGATCCTTTTCATACCTATCAAGACAATTCCTATCTTCAAACATCTGACCATAATGTTGGGGCAATTGATAGAAGTTTATTAATAACCCCGTAGGTAATCCACCACCTAATAACCCTCCCCCTAATACCAACTTGGGGAGTCCTCATACAAATACCAATCCACCAATTGATACCACATAAATTTTTGCATAGATAGTGCAATGAATGAATATAATGCAAACATATAACACCTCCCAAATGATGTAACTACAACATCATTTGATCAACATGGCCAATAAACATCCCATTCTTCTCCCTCAAATTAATGAAAAATTTATTCCTTAACCTCTTAGATATGCCACGATAAATGTCATTCCCCAGCTTATCATGAATAATAAGATACTCCAACACATCCAAAATGAGCCTTTAGCCCCTTCATTATTTCTATTGATATTGGTAATATATCTCCAACTATTAAATATGATGGGACTAAAGACCCTACATATTTTCTTTAAGGCATTTGGAAATCTTTATAATGAATTTATCCAAACTAATACTTTCACCAAAACTAAACTACTAGTTAAAAATTACACTGGCAAATGTATTATAATGATACAATCAACTTACCCAACATTTCATATGGTAACTAGAGGATTTAGTCAATTCTTTAGTAAGGAAACGTCAAAAAAATAATGCAAATTCTTAAAAGTAAATAAAATTAATGAAAGAAATAAAAATATAGGGAAAATTTAGAAAATATATGGAAATAACAAAATAAGGAAAATTAAAGCAATTTAAAGGGGTTTTAAAATTCTAGGTAAAATTAATGAAAAATTAAAAATAGGGAAATTTTATAAAATTAAAAGAAATTATAAAAAATATGGAGGATTACTAAAATTTAGTGCAAGTTTAGGGGAAAATTAGAAACATAACAAATTACAGTAAATTCAACAAATTTAGTGAATATTTAAAAATTTATGGAAAATACAATAATTTTAGGGATAATACTAAAATTAGGTAAATTTAGGGGGAATATGAAAATTTGGGTAAAATTAATAAAAAATAAGTAAAATTGAGAGAAATTTCAACAAATTGAATTAAAATTACAAAAATGAAGGTAAATTACTTAAACTTAGGGCAACTTTGAAAAATTAGGTTAAATTATGAAACCTCAATAAAATCTTTCTACTATCACATGATTACTAAAAGAGTGTGTTAGCCTTGCTTGGTTGTTTGCATTTAAGGACTAGGTAAACAATGCAGTGCTTACTCTTGAAAGGCATGGTATTGGTTTCTTAGTCACAAATGGGGTATATTGCATAAGATACAACCTGGTTTTTATTTATTTGAAGTGGGATCCTAAGTTTTCCTTGTCAAATACCTGAAATAGTTATTTTTCTAACTCATGTCACTTTTGGCTCTATGTTATTGTAGATACTCAAATTTGTCCATGAATACTTGATAATGTTAGTTTTGGCCCAATTTTACCTTACTTGACTTGAGCACTTAAATTGTTCTTATTTTTCCACCTCATCTATCATAATACTTGAATAGACCTATCACATATAAATGTGTTGTTTTAGACCTATAAAAATATTCTTAATTACTAAAAACCTCTCTAAGCATCTATATGTACATTTAAATTTCTAAGATACAATGTCACCCTTCCATGGTAAAATCGACTCTAAGGGTCAGGATCACCATTTTATCTCATATTTTAAGGGTTGATCTTGTCCTTTACCTAGTAAAAACTCTTTTTAAAATTTAAACCCACCCTTATAATTCAATATGTATTTTTAGGATCGGTAGCATGATATTTCACCCATTTTTATTGCTATAAATGCACATATAAGCCACTTATTCTACTACTTGGAAATCACTGGGATATTTTACTATTGAGGCACACTTATAATATTAAAAATTGAGTAACCCCCCTCTTCTAAGTAATCTAGATATATAGGTAGCATTAAATCATCATGCGTATGATTGGGGTCGGCTCAACCCATTACATTCCCCCTTTTACAATTTTTAGCTATAATAAATCCTATTATGGTTTTTACCTTTAAGAGGTTATTTGTAAGTCATTTGTGCACAAGTGAAGATAATTATTCCATACACAGTCACATTTCAAGTAGGTGTAGGTGATTGTACTCCTAATTCATGTTTTTCCACATTGGTTAAGATCGACCCACAAAGGACAGTAATGGTGATTGATCCTAATTGTTTCCACTATGTTATAACCTAAAATAATTATAGTTATTGTTTTAGTTTCATACACACAATCAATCTTAGTTGTTCATCTCCAACTATCTTTTAATCACACACAATCAACCTAATGGCCAAAATTTAGATAGGTCTTTTTATCTTCCTTTTGATTTACAAAGTTAGTTATGCTTAGTTTATTTCTATACTTTACTTTCATCCTGTTAGTTACAACTTATTTACATTATTTTTACCCTTCTATTAATTTTATCCTAATTAGATTTAATACACCAATTAATTTGAAATTATGATAAAACATATTCGTGAAACCGAACCTTTATTTTCAATCCTTTACTTTTGGATTTTCCTATTAGGGTAAACTATATTATGGTTATTATTTGATTAACTTATTTTTGGATCAAAATGGATCTATTTTCAAAACTGTCAGAGGTTTTTTAGTCGTATTATAATTTATTATTTTTTAGTAAATTTGGCTTAGAGGACAAATAATGTATATATTTTCATATCAATTTTTGGGTTTTATCTATCTACTATTTTTTTTAAAGTCAAAAACATATTTTAAATTTAATAAATAACTAATAGATCTCTTCGAGTGGTCAGTTATTTAATGTGTGGATCATATGATGGTTATATGGGTTATTCTTAGTGTATAGTTTATATCATCAACTTGTTAGGATACTCATCTATTTGACATGGACTTGAACCAAGATTTCATTTATGGTTGGAATGATCTCACATTTCATGCAACAACCACATGAGCTTCATTAGAATGTGGCCAAAAGCATCTTACATTACATCCAACACACTCATTAATATGAGATTAACTATGCAACAAGGACTAGTATAGACTTGGTCAAATATACAATATTTGATTGGGATGGTGATTTTAAGGATCATAATTCCCACATATAGTTATAGATTTAAACTTAGCTCAAGCCCCATTAACTAGTAGATTAATAATCATCATGTTATCTTTGATTGAGGTTGAGTATTGGTGGATTGTTAATGCCACTATCAAGGCTATTTAGATTCATAATGTTCTATCTAATTTTGGAATCAACATTCTTCGACCATCTATCATCATTTTTTATAGTTAGAGTACCATTAAAATCTTGGAGTTCCTAGTTCACCATCAAGAAACCAAACACATCAAGATCCACATGTATTACATTAGGGAGATAATTTAGGAGTAGATCATTGATATATGTTATTATCCTACAAAATAGTAGGCTGCTAATATATTAACTAAAACCTTCATTAAAAGTAAGTTCCATCACTTTCAAATGTTATTAGGGTGTTAGACACTACTTTAGGGGGTTTAATTGACCTTCTCCCATCATCCTCTCATGGGAGGAGTTTTTTTCCTATGGGCTTTCTCATTCTCTTCTATTTTGAGGGGATCATTTTGTACATGGGTACTTCATCATGTCTTGTTATCGATACCCTTTATTTTTCATATTTACATTCCCCCCACTAAGTTTCACTTAAGAGGGTGTTGGTGTGATTAGGGTTATTTCCCTATTTATTTCTACTATTCAGTGTGAGTAGGGTTGTTTCCCTAACTAGTTACACTTTTGGGTTCCATTCACACTCAGTCAAGTTAATTTTACTTAGGTTTTTTTACTATTTTCTCTTCTCGTATGATGACACTTGTTACATCTTATGAATGTTAGGTGAGAGGTATTTTCCATAAATACCCCCTATGTAAACTCATTTCAGTAATCAATTTATGTATTTACATTTGTGTTGCACGTGAATTATGCATTATTGATAGGAATAAAGTTTATTCTTATCAAGTTAGATCTTTAAATTAAGAGTGTTTTCATTAGGATTTTATAATATTATTAGGTTATCTTATCCAAATCTCACATGAATATGTAATTTATAGGTCATTCATGCACAGGTTGATGTCAAAATTTTATACATAGACATTTTAAGAAGATGTTGGTGATTGTAGCTACACTTTTCTATTTTTACACAAAAGTCAAGATAAACCCATAGAGGATAATAATAAAATTTGATCTTGACTATTTTGAGTCATTTCTGATTCAAAATAGTGAAATATATTGTTTTAGTTTCACACACATAATCAATCTGAGTTGGTCATCTCCAGTCATATTTTAGTCATCGATAATCAATCTAACGGGAAAAATTTATCTAAGTATTCTTGTCTTCCTTATGCTTTTCATAGATTATTTCTTAGTGTATTTCACTATTTTACTTTCTTTCTACTCATTACAAGTCATTTACAATCTTTTATACCATTCTATCCATTTTATCTTAATTAGAGTTAATACACCAATTAATTCCAAATTATGTTAAAATAGTTTTAGTTGTTTTACTAACACTTTATGTAAGAGAAGCAAACTCAAATGAAGCACACAAATCTTACAAACTTGGAACCTACAACATCCTCTTATTATTTGTTTCCTTGGCACGTGCATGCTCATATTCAATAAAATTTGTATCATTTGATTCCAAAATTAGAAAAAAATATGTTAAATTAGCAAAACATCAAAAAGGGAGGGGAGTTTTAACAAATTTAAGGAAAAATCAATAAAGTTAAAAAAATAGGGACAAAATAAAAAAATTATATAATTGTATAATCACAATTTTTTAAAATATTAGGTAAATCCAAATAATTAGGGAACTTTTGACAAATTATGTAATTTTCTAATTCTTTTTAATTTTTAATTTTTTCTTTTTTTTTAATAGTATGTAAATATTTGTAGTTCCTTTATTTTTTATGTTTATTTGTTTTGTATAATTCACAGTTTTTGATTGAATTGGTTAGCCAACTTAAGGGCATATTTGAATTTTCTATCAAATTTAAAGTTGGCCTAAGATGAGTTTAAAAAAATATTAGGAGTTTTATTTTATTTTTTATTTTTTTATTTTTTTAAAATATATATTTTAAAATTAGACATCTTATTATTTATTTATTTTTTTAAATAAAAATGTTTGCACTTTTTTTTAATTGTTATTAGGACCTCTCATTACAAAGATCATCCTTTTTAGAGTCTTACTGAGAATTGGGACAATTTTGACCTTTTAGGGAGACCAAACCAATAGAAACTACTGATAGACACCTAACTTCAACAAGGAAAAAGCATGACCAATCCCACATATATTTTGGTATTATAATATTAGTTGTGTTTTATTATTTTATTTTATGATATTTTTAATAGTAGTTTCATTTCATTTTATGCAAATGAAACACCAAATCATCCAAGATTCAAATTCCTCTAGCAATTCCAACTATAAATGTGATGATCTTAACTATTAGGGTTCTCCTTCATCAGGGGATGCTCTAGGACCCAACCAAATTTAGGTAGTGGGGTGTTGACATTGAGATGCTTGGGGAATGTGTGATTGAGAGTGATTATTGGGGAGATGTTATTGAAGGATGGGATAATGTACTTCAGCATGATGACCTTGATGTTGTTTGGGATCAATAATGACTTTATGATTTCATATGACTATTAATTTTATTATATTATTATGATGTTCACTTTATTATTATATTACCATATTATCACATTTAATTCATTATTGTGTCATGACAAGTTTAATTGATGTTTGTATTCGAATTTACTTAAAAACTCATAATCACACTATTTTTATTTATTTTTATGTATAATGTTACAATTGAGATTAACATTATAATTATATATTTATACATATAATAATTATAATTGTATAATATAAGAGTATTATTTTATAATTAATAATATTAAATAGTTTTAATCAGCTAGAAACTATTATAATTTATAAAATTAAAGGTGAACTTAAGTTATATTTTGAGTCAACCTAGTGTTGAGATTAAAGTCCAAAGCAATATTGAACTTAAATTCAAAATCAATGTCATAATTAAAGTCACCTTAAATTTGGATCTAGTGTCACACTTATAAATAGACCTAGTGTCTCACAAAGTTGCAACTTGTGTTACACTTAAAGTTAGATTTAGTGACAAATTTGAAGTCGAACCTAATATTGAACTTATATTCAAATTTAGTGAAGGAATTAAAATCAAGTAAATATGGACCTTAAGCCACTAAGTGATGTTATCAATGTTTCCAAGGATGGATTTTTTAATGTCATCCTAAAGTCAACCCTAGTGTTGCCTACAAATGCCACCTAAGTGATGTCAATAGAGGACATTGGGGTGACATTTTTAGTAATTTAATCCTAACTTTAGATCAACTTTGTATTTATATAATATAAATTTGGAATTAAGGATAACTTTAAGATGTTATCTAACTTTAAAATTTACTTTAGGGATTAGATTTGGCTTTCGAAATTATCTTGCTTTGTATCTTTAAGGTGAATTTAATTGTGACATATTTTAGTTAGAGTGTTGTGGTGTCAGTGGAAAAGCTATCAAGAGATTGTGTCTTATATCATGTGGAAAATTCAATTATATTAGGAAATATGATTCTTTTTTCCTCTTTATTTCTAGTTACATGAGTTTTTGTGTACACATGATCAAGAATATGCATTAGATTTTATATTTCTTGAGATTGTTTCAATGTGGACTTATTGAATTGATCATGAATAGGATTAATTGATTCCTTGGTAATATTGTCATGATTGTGAGCTCAAAAATGTTTTTTTAGATAAAATAAAATATATTATCTAAATTGTACTTCCTTCTTGATCATTTGACTCATCATTATTGTATACATTGTTTAGTTAGATGAATAGTTGGGATAATAGGATTTTTATGCTTTGTTTATTTTCCCTTAATCCTTAATTATTATAACCCATTTTTTTATTCTTATGTTTTTCCAAAGTAAAAATCATAACTTTTGTGGATTGGGAGAAAGCTACATCATGTAAATATATGAGGCATTGAAGTTTAAACTCCAAAAAAAAAACTCCCAAATGCCAAAAAAAGGATCCAAAATAATCATCAATTGACCATAAATTAGTGGGAGGTATATCTTATATATACTTCAATCTTACCCTTTTTACCTTTTTTATTTTTATCTCCTACCACACCCTTTAAGAGGGTTTTAGAGTGACCTATCTATAAATATGATGTTTAATATTCTGAAAGAGTGTTAGAAATCAATGTTTCTAGATTTAAGTAGGTCACCAAATTCTTATTTGAATATAAGTTTTCTAATTCATAAAATATCTTCACTCCCACTAACAAGATCACTATGGAAACAATCCTTAAGAAGGTATTCCAATCTTACTTTCTTTCTAGCTCAATATGCGTAACGGCCTACCCTAAATATCTAATTCTCCAAATTTATACTTTTCTAACTTTGTGATATGTTGACTATTCAAAAAAATTAGAAAATAATTTGCTTGCATTATTTGTAGGTCCAAGTTTGGAGTACGTATTCTAGGAAGAGACAAATCTCTTTAGAATTTTTTCAAATAGTTTATGTGCATCCTCCCAGCTACTACACTTGGCATACATGTCAAAGATAGATCTGGTGAGGTTCGTGGCTTCATAAACAAACAAAAATGTGATGAGCATCTCCATGAAATGATCATGCTCACCCATTTAAATTATTGGGTGAGCAATGTGAAACGTATGGATTAAAGTGGTAGAGTTGTATCAAAGGTGTAAATTTGCATCCATTGGTGATGTCCAGCACTGGCAAACATGTTTGTTCATGCCTTCATTCACAAGAACATAATTTACTATTGTGACTTGCCCTTTGTGCCCTACCAACACCGTTACTAGAAGATTCATAGCCACACTATAAATTGAAACAATTGTATCGATGGGGACTAACAATTCGTGCCATCACTTAAAAATATAGGTGAGGGAAACAATATCCCCATCCGATCAACATTTTTTTTGCCTAATGTATGTGTGGTTATTCCTTCTTTCCTATGACTTTGAAAACTTGATTATAATGGAACACAAAATATTCATTGCAACCCATCTTTTACAAACATATAAATCCAAATCCATACTTTTCTAGTGCATTTTAAATAAGACTAGGATGTTTTCTTGGTTTTCTTGTGGCACAAAAATCATCTACCATTAGAATTTTTTCCCCATAAAATTAATTGATTCTACTTATAGAAATGGTTATGTTTGAATTGATCTTTCATAATCTAGAAGGATTATGTAAAGAGAGTATATTAAATTCATTCATAACATTTATATATTTTCTAGGGTGGGTGGGTATAAAACTTAACCCAAAAAAGTTCTCATGTCATCAATTATGGAACTGTTATCTTCTTTAACATTTGTACATTTTCCAAACTCAAACTTTGTTCATTGTCCCATTGAAATAACATGCTTAGGTGAAATGATAGTTGATCGATACTTATTTAAATGAGGCATTATAGTGTCTTTAGGATCAATTATGGAACAAAATTTAAAAAGTACATTCTCTATAAGACATATAAATGATTATTTCATGTATAAACTTCAAACATATATGTAAATTAGAGGGGCAACATTAGATAACATTCATGTTATGAATTCTAAGGATTTTCGATTAAAATATTGTAACTTACATTATTAAATATAAAATGATATTTTGTTATTATTATTTTTTCTCCTAGTATTAAATTGAGTAAATTTATTCTATTAACTCTTATTTCTTGATTTTAAAACCTTTTTATAATTATATATGAATAATCTATGACCTTTCTATCAATACTTAATTTTAGGATAAATGTTTCACTACAAATATTCAATCCTGAACTAATGTAAACAAACATGTTTTTGATTCCTAAATATTTTAAGCTAACTTGAATGTGAAAAGATAAATATTAATATATAACATCTCTTGTAGGTATTTTATAATACTCAAAGGTGATTTCACTCACTATATTTCAAACATCTAAGAACAAAATAAAAGGGAAATCGTTTAATATCACTTGAAAATGTTGTATCATCTAATAATTTGTAAATAGTATCTTTATAAACATTAGATTTGGTAAGAAATTCAAGGATAGATATCTTGGTTTGAGTATTTTACATTTGATATATAATATATAATATTTTTTATCATTAAATATAATCTTGGAAGCTTGAAGGAGAATAGGAAGGATGTTTTAGTTATTCTATCCTTGGATTTGATGAAGATTAAGAGGACTGTTACATTTTTAGTGCTATCCCTCCTTTATATAATATAGTTCACTTAATCATAAGTCTTCTACATTGAAGATTATCTATGTTGAACCATCACATGCCTATGTGAGAGTTTAGGATTCTTCTATCAATGGAAAGGGAATAAATTGATACACATGGAGTGTTGGAGCACTATAATGAAACCCATATATGGTTTAAAAGATATTAAATATTTTTACACTATTATTTTTTAATATATATACTTTAATATGAATACTGGATTTTTTTACAATAATAATAAGGTAAAGAATAAGAGAAAAATGCTAAAATTGTGCTATATAGATTTATGTATTGGAAAGCATGACATAATGTAATAACATCTAAAATATTCATTAAGGAAAGGAATATGCCTATCCATAATAAGAAAAATTTGACACATATAGATAAATATATAGTAATAACTTCTTCTAATGAACTACCAGTGTTTGGAAAATATGACTCTTATGTGATCTTAAGAATAAATCACATATGCAATCACAATTTTGTAATCATCCTGGGGTTTGCAAATAAAATTTTAGAAATATGAAATAACTTAGAGTTTTGGATCAAACAAATTAATTAAAAAGGTTGTTAAATATACCACATATGTCACAAGTAAGATCATATTTATATCAAAATTCAATATGTTTTGATGTTTTAGATGGTAAAAATCTGAGATGTTAAAAATAAAATAAAATTGTGACTCAAAAATGATACAACTATGAATTTTTAATCGTGTAACATTTTCAACACATTATACTACCATTTTTTTTAATTTTCTGACATATTAATACCATGCTAATACATTTATACTACAAATTAAAAAAAAACATTCTAAATCCATATTAAAAGCGCCACTTTTGCATCACTTAATAAACAAAAATAAATAAATACACAAATATATATGATAAGCATCACTTGAAAATGGCCCAAGATCTAACCAAAATTTGGGTTTGGAAGCCTGCGAATAAACACAAGTTTATTAATAATCTAACATGAGGCTATGAAGTAAAGCAAGACAAAGGCATTATTGAATTCACAAAGGGTTTTATTTCACCTAGTTATTGTATGTATTAGTTGATCACACTCCAAAAATAAAGCAAAAAAAATTATATTTCTATTCACATGACTTGTGTACTAAGAAGGCAATGTCTAATTCCATAATTCCTTGTGTGACATCCATAACATTTATTAACCTAATAACATTATGCATAAGATTTATTACCCTAATAACATTATGCTTATGTATTCAACATTAAAAAGTTGTTATAATAATGAAAATTTAAGGAAACCAATATTAAAGGTTAGTAGTTACAACATATAGGATAGCAAAGAGCTCTAATTTATAATAATGCATCTGCCAATGATCATAAGCTTGTTATTTCCATGAATTGATTAAGGATGAATAAACATGTGAAAATGCCACAAACAAGAATGCGGGGTATTTTCACAACATTATAGCCTAAAAATAAAAAATAGAGAAAGATTTTTAATATTAATCCAACAAATTGATAATATGACATACTAAATATGCATGAAATTTGAATTAATATAATCACAAATAACTAGGTCAAGAAATCATATTTTATAACTTATGTAATTATCATTATAATAATTATATAACCAAACCAATCTTCAATTTTTTTAATGAAATATATCTATTTATTAACTTAACATAAATATACAAATAATCCACAAAAAAAATAAGGTAGTATGAGACTATGCCATGACACACTAGGTAAAGCCTAGGAGCAAAGTATCATATTTAGGTAGCGCCTAGAAGATAATCACAAAAAAGTCATAAGAGAGAAAAATATCAAGTAACAAGAGCAAGGACAAAATTATATAATCCATATCATCTAAACCCCAACCCAAACTTGGCAAGTCATTGCCATCTGGAATAGGCTCCCAACCAATAGCCTGGGTTGTGTCTATTTCATCATTTGCTTGAGTCTAAGTGGGTGAAATAACCAAAGAGAGACTAGGAAACTTATCCAACATGTCTACATGGCCTCCAGGTTGCACCCCTCAAGCATCTAGGCATAGAGGAGGAGGAGGAACATCCCAACCATCTTAACCAATAGGGAAAGGAGGTGGTGACTGCCACCCTCATTATTGCCCAAGAGGGGAAACACACTGGTATGGGGTGCCATTGTGAGAGAGGTACCTATAATAGCTATGAAAATTCCCACCATGAGGTAGTTAAGGCACTCTATCATCTAATATAGGATCCTTAGGTGGATAAATTAGAACCTAAGCTATAGTACAAACAGCATCTCCCTACTAAGACAGGAGGTCTTGGAGATACCCAAGCTCATATCCACTTTATTAGCTTGGAATTATATCTAGAAAAGAACATTGGAGATAATAGAAGATTTATGTAAAGCAAAAACATTATAATCAGAAGAAACATGATTGAACATAGAATTATTTCTTTCTTTCCAAATCTAGAAGAAAATATCCACTCTTAAAGTATGCAAGGCTTGTGTAAATTTGAAGGGCATCATGAGTTTGTCTCCAAGGAGGATGTGTTGCCAAAGGAAGAATTCATACTGGAAGGGCATAAAAATATCATGCATCTAGGACCAGACCCTTTGAGCTTTGGGATAGTACTAGAAGAGATGAGGAAGCATCTCAAGGTACATAGAGAAGGGGCAAATAGGCAATTAAACTCCAAGTTAAATGAGCCTTCTGCCAATAGGTAAGCCTTGGTGTAGTACACACCAAGCAAAATGTGCAAGCTTGGGCTCCACACAAGTTCCCCAAATAGTGTTGAAGTGAAAAATTCATGTTTTCATAAACAAGAGCAACCCCTCATAGTTTTTAAGCTTGCCAACCATGGGAAAATGTAGAATGAGCTACTTATAGCCAAGCTGAGGAGCATAATTAAAAAATGGGTTTTCAACATACCATTTCCAATCCTTCCACCATGGTCTAGTAGATTTGACCAAGATTTTATGGAGCATGGAAGCTGGGACAACATTGAGGATTTTTTGGTAAGATTCCTAATATGTATTGGCAAGCTAGAATTTATCTTTCACATCCTCCTAGGGTAGCCAAGAGTGAGAGCATCTATAGAAGATATCCTAGATAGAGTGAATTCCTCTATGGTAAAGCTTGAGAGAATTGATCCAAGGGACTGCTGCTATAGGAACCCCATGTTGAGAAAATATGGGGGACCACCAATTAGAGTGGGAATTAGTAGAGAGTCTATTAAGAAAACCAGAGCCATTTCAGAGGAGCCATAGATTGATCTTTTCCCAAGCTTTCTAGATTCTTTTAGCCATGAAGGACCTAATGATCTAAATAGGAGACTAGATGAAGATCAAATTGGGGAAGTTAAGCCCTTTTTAGGTTTTATTATCCTTAGACAAACTTGAGGAAATATAGTGTTTGAATAATACCTTTCAAGCTTCAGTGGACCTCACAATCCATTTGGCACATAAGGTAGATTCTTTTTGAGCTATGTCGATAAGTCCCATCCCTCCAGATTCATGTGGAAGGCAATAATATTCCTAGGCCACCCTATGGAATTTTTCTTGAAGGATCCTAGCATGATGAGTAATACACATGGGTGGACACAAGGATTTTCAAGTAGTTTTAAAATTTCCTCACTAATAAAAGAGACTTAGTCACCCAATAATCTAGCTTCTTAGTAACTATGTCAACAACATACTACCACAACAAAGGTGAAAAAACATCAAAATCAAAGGGGATGCCAATAAATTTAAAAATTTCATCATATTGGATCCACTTCCAACCAAATTTAGCTACCCATGAAGGTAGAGGGAGGTATGACTATCTATAGAAACAAGTTTTATGCCATTGGATGCTAGAGCCAGACGCCAAGGATAAGGTGTCAAGACACTAAAGGGCATTGTCCACATTGGCTTCATCTTTAATGAGGGTAAGGAAGGAGTCATCAGTAAAATGGCCACTAAGAAATTGCATGTCTTCATGTGGGTTGGCTACATCAGGTGGGAGATAAATTTCCTTAATAAGGCCATTAGATTGGACTTTGCTAAGAAGATATCCTAAAACCTCAATTGAAAGCACATATAGGGCTGGAGCTAAGGGGTACCCTTGGTAGATGGAATAAGAGAGGCCAAATTTCTTAGAGTTAACTCCATTAATGGTTTGAATGAAAATGGGCTTGAAGCATGGCTAGGATAAAAGACCATTTTATGTGATCATAAGATTTTTCAAATTCAGTTTTGATGAACAAATCTTGTTTCCTAGACCATCTAGCCCATTCAATTCCTTCCTAGATGGTAATGATGTTATCCAAAATGTAGTATCTTCTAATGAATCCCATTTATTTTGGATGCATAATGCCTCTCAGATTGTCAGAGCCTTGGCTATGATTTTATAAGAAACATTCAAGAGGGTGATGGGCTACCAATTGTAAATTAACTCTAGGTCTCCCTACTTAAGTATGACCTTGATATTTCCTTTATTTATATTTTTACCCAGCGAATGTGTGCAAAATACTTCTTGGTAGACCTTGTGCAAATCATGGCTTACAAGATCCCAAAGAGTTTTGTAAAACTCATAGGGGAAGCCATCAATGCCAGGGGTTTTGTCATTAGCCATGTGAGACACTACATATAAATCATCTATAATGAGTGGTTTGTCACAAATCACTCATTGAGTGGGAGTGAGTTTGTAAGGCACAATTGAAAGACATTGTTGAGAGGAAATTTCATGTTCAACTGAGGAGGCTTGAACTTTTAACACTTATTGCTAATGGTATAAAAATGTTTGCACTATCTACAGAGTCTCTATGAGTATGTTACCAACCTCAATAATGACTTGAATTTTCTATTTTGAGCTTTTAGTTCATAGCATTTGAAATAACTCCTTAAAATCTTTGTCCCTAATCTTCAGCCAATGAATCTTGGATTTGAATTAGGCTCCTCTGGCATTGTATTTATTTGTAATCTAAATGTGGTGCCTCAAGAATGCAACTCTCACCTACAAGATCTCATTAAAGGGATATTTTTCTAGAGCTAGGGTTGTGAGACTCAGATCTGAGGAAGTAGTAGAGTAGGAGTGTCTCCAAATTTTGGAAAGTTGATGGCCATAGATCTACAAAAAGTGGGAGGTCCTTTATATTACATCATCCCACTAGAGAATCTAACTAGATTCTTCGGAAGGACATGGGTCTAAATTCCAAATGCTCCTAATGTGCACCACCATGGGCCCATGTTTGAGCAGAGAGGTGTCAAGTAAAAATTGAATTTTATGGTCCTTAGGCTTCATGATCTACCAAGTCACATGACACCAAATGGGGGATTGGTAAAAAAGCCCAAAATCTAGCAGCACCTACACCAGAGGGAATAGGTCATTATCAAAAGAGAAGTGCGATTGGGTGAACATCATTACCCTATCAAGATGCTTCAAAATTTGAGTGGGGCCTTCCCTAATATTACTCCAGGTGTAACAAACTCCATTTGCAGGTTGGTGTGATGTATTGGGGTCATAAACACCCCATTTAATGCACATGTAGAACCATGCCTTCCTTTTGCTAGTTGCCCATCTCATAGGCAAGTGGCCCATTTTGTCCTTGAAAGCTACCACTATATTAAAGTCACCACATAATACCCAATGGGCATGGGTGAGATCATCAACTATCCACCACCATAAATAGGTATGATCCAAAGCATAATTTAAAGCATAAATAGTAATAAAGCCAAAAAATGGCTTTCAATGCTAAAAAGAGCCCATATAAGCTGATTAGTGGGGTGCATGTTAGATTGCACTAAGTGTGGCCACCACATTAGAGAAATGAATATGATCACTTCTTCACATCCCATGGCATGGTTACTATGTAGAATGATACTATCATGCCAGATGGAATTACTGATAGCCATCAATAAAAAATCCACCACCTTGAATTTTTACAAGTAGCGAATTTCCATCTCGAGAAACTTCCTTTTGAAATCATGCATAAAAAACTTGTGTTTTGGGTTTGTGAGACCCCAAACATTCCATGAAAAATAATTCATAGATGATATGATTCAAGGGACATGTCCTCTGAGTCCATCCCTTCTAGGGCATCACACTGATTCTATAGAAGTTCCCACTGTTGGCACTCAAGAACTCATAGTGATTCCTCAAATTAGGGTCAACCAAAAACTCTCATTCCTCTACCTCATCATTCCTTTGATGAGGGATATGAGAGAATTTGGGTGGATCCCACCAAGTAGGAAGTGAAAGAGTGGTGACCTATGAGTTTGAAAATTTAGGAAAGTTGGGCATAGAGGCCTTAAAACCTTAAGACAAGATGTTAGCAGCTAGAGGGGTATTAAATACCCTAGGATTCTTAACCAATTTTGGGGCTTAAACTAGTGTGGACTCTTTTTCAATAGCTACATACCACCATGGGCCATTGCTCGAAGACAAATTTCCACCTTTGGGTGTAGCAGCCATGTTAGTTGCTTTGGGACATGAGTTCTTCTTCCCTACCATGGTCTATCTATCCTTAGCTAGTTTTTACTAACCTCAGGATAGGACTTGGATGGTGAGGATGAGTGGTTGGATGTATTATTTCAAGCCAACTAAAAGGGATAATCTTATATCTTGTGGTCTGTGTCTTGGTAGAGAAAGAAAGTATTAGGCAAGTTGATATACAAGACTTATTGAGAGTGCCTCACATAATTGACTTGGATTTATACACACTCCTTGAGGTCTTGAGATAGGTATACTTCTATATAGACCCTTTTTGTGATCTAGAAAAGAAGAACCAATTTTGTTCATGATAAACCACATGACCTATGGAGGATGCTATCTGGTGAATAAAGTGCCATCATGGGAATGGGAGGCTTGGGAATTCAACCTAGACCAAGAATTTAAGAGCAATGTGCTTTGAGATCACAAAGTCTCATGTCCAAGGGGAGAGGACCATGAGCGAGTTCTTCACATACCAAGTGGCAGACTTATGAAGGATTTCTCCAACATGGGACATGTTAGAGAAGTGAAAGAGTAAAAAACCCTTAGTCATGTTATAGATGCTCTCTAGCTTGATGTAGTGAGATGCCCAGTGAGTTTGAACCTAGGACCATAACATAATCTCAGATGGGATTCTTCCAAAAAAATAACTTACTAAACATAACTGCTCTAACCATTGACATGCATAATTAAATTTGAGAATAGGTAGTATAACATCAAGTTCCAAAACATTACCTTATCATAAAATTTTGAGACAAATTTATTCGGATGCTTGAATGGGGTCATTGACCAGTGATCTTCCATTCTTTTCCATAGATAAAATAATTGAGATAGAATGGGGGAGGACACTATAAAGACTAGCCTCACTCAAAGGTGAAAAACCCTAAATGATAATTAATGCTAAGTTCTGTAGGTGACTAAGGCTATGGTATGACACAAGATAAGTTAAGAAAAAAACAAGGGCCAAATCAATGGCATGCATGGAGAAAACCCTATCAGAGTGAAAAGAAATGAAACCGAAACCAAGCAACATAAACTTATGTCTAGGTTCTTACATAAAACTCCAAGCTAGGAAATTTTTGATCATTTAAATATAGTTAAACATCTAATTCTTGGCTGTGATTTCAAAAAGATGAGCAACATGCTCTACTTTTTAAGCCTTAAAATATAACCCAATAGGAGGGTGAAGTGTTCAAATGTCATTAAGATCAAATGAAGTAGGTAAGCACATGCATGTATACACACATATACAAGTTTGGTCAGATGGTCAAATCCTACAAGAGGATATTTATACTCAAGTCTAAGACTAGTTTGTGCATCACACTTCAAAATCTCAAGTGGATCTCACATATTTTCATCTAAAAATTGATTTTTTAACTTAAAACTAAAAATTAACCTGGAGAAAAAACATGTAATGTTTGTATTAGATTTGTAGCGAAACCCCACCAAGTGTTCTAAAAAATGATCAAATTTTTTTGTCTATGCATAAATTGAAAATACCTGTTTAGTATACAAAGTTTCATTCAAAGTTCTCCTTGAAAAATTGAGCAACAAATTTAGATTTTTTGATCTTGAAAAACATGCAAATCTACTTTTCAAGAACCTATTCCTTTAATTTCTACATCACTTTATTTTACTATTTTTCTATAGATTAAGTCAAACTAATTTTTTTTAGCAAAAAACATGAACAGAGATGGCATGAAACAAAAAATATGAACATAAAGGTAAAATAATAATAACCATGAAGAAAAAATAAAACTTTGTTGTGAGTTTAGTTATAGGTAACACACATGCATGAACATTTTCATCCATGCATTCTCTCAACTGAAATTCCTATGTGATGTGGTATGGTTGAGAAATTTCGGGCAGGTTCCATATATTTTGGGGGAAGAGGTATGAAAAAATTTAGGGAGATAATGTGCTAAGTGGCATGCATGGTGGCATTAACTTGCCAAATTAATGGTGAAAAGACCACTAAACCATTTGGAAAATGCCATTAACTTCTACATTAAAGAACATGGCACATCATTTCACGTTAATGACCCATGAATATTTATATCCATGGCTTACATGTCAACATTATAAGCCAATAATAAAAGAATAGGTTCATTTGAAACTATATTTTGGTGATTATGATCCTAACTAGTCTTTGGTCTCAATGATTAGTCAAACCTCTAGAATGCAAAAAAATTGACATGTTATCAAAAAATTCATTGTACGACTTCTTAAAATGTAATTTTTTTTAATCTTCGACCACCTTTTCAAAATTTTTTTATTAAATTATCTAAATCCAAAATTTTATAGTACAAGGTGTCATAATATGGAAGATATAGGACCCTGCAATTAAATGTCCCAGCTATTGATCCCCTTCCCCTACTGATTAAGTTAAATTTCAGGTGCTAATTTTTATTTGACATTCTAATGTGACAGAAAATCATTGATATTTGCATTATCAGTTAGTATTAGTTTTTGTGTCATTTTTCTTCCATGTTAGTAGAGTAAAAGAAGAGAATTATAAAAACAAAAATGTGAGCAATATTAAAGTGATCCAATTAGCAGCACTAATTGCATGACATGTAATAGTATATATAATAGATTGAACCATAAAAGATAATAAAAAGTTATATTTGATGCTATGTGAAAAATATATAACCTTAGAGAACTAGAGGTGTAAGGGAACATAAATTTGCTAAAAAATGAAACCTTAATAAGGACTTGTAGTCATATAAAATGCAAAATTGGATGACCTAGGCATGGCTAATAGCACCCAATCTATAGGTCCTCTTTCTTGCTCACATAACCCTTCTTTGTTAGTCTTTCACTGATTCCTAGTCATCTATAGCTTTCTAGACTAAGGTTTTTGCCAGACAACCCTCTCAAGCCTAGATCTATCCCCCCAAGTCTCATCTCCTTAGGACAATAGCACCTAAATGGGACAGGAACACTGGAACCTAGGGTGTCTTATTTTTGGTGCTATTTTCCAAGTTCATTTTTACCTCAAATGGTTAGATTTTCCTGAATCATCATCTTTTTCCCTGTCAGCATAATACAAGTTCATCTAATCCATAATCATTAATGACCCTATAAAAGGCCATTAAAAGTCAATTTATAGGGGTGGGCACTCATTTACAGTAAAGAAGTAAGAATATAAACAAGTACACTCAAGCACTCTTTCCCATTCTTTGCATACAACCTTATAAGATCATTTCAAGCCTATTCAAGCACTCATACCAATCCCTGGTCATCCAAAGTACATCCAATTTTCATTTAGTTGCATACATCACATATTATTACATCAAACACTTCAATGGGAAAACTACATTAGCTTGATCACTCTTTGGAGTATTGGTGTGTAGGCAACGTGCCTACACATGGGGTGTATCCAATGTATATTTTATACACTAACCCCTTCTATTATTTCCATATGTTTTAATTCAATTTCAAGCACTAAGAGCTCCAAAGGGTTTCAAAGATTGAATCAGACACACAGTAAGCTCTGAAGGCTTCTAGGCCTCAAAATTTCATAGACATGAAACACAGACTTGTCAGATAAAACCCAAAAAGCTTTCATCCTCAAGAAAATATCACTTGAATAAGACTATAGCACTGAAAAAGAGGGTGTTCACTTTTAGCACTCCTATCCAACTCAAAAATGAATTTTAGGAACCTATTCCAACATGTTTTCTAGTCTTGCTATTCCAGTATCAGTCTCTATCTCGGTTTAGATAATCCAGAATAAGCTAAGTTCTAATTTCTCTCAAATATTACTATATTTAGAAAAAGACAAAATATTATCTATTTACACCAATTATTTGGTTAATTAAAGCATATCTATTTGCTAATTTATATTGCTCAGACCCTTTATTTACTTAGAAATTAAACACCTAATTTCCTAAAAAGAATAAAACATTTGGTGAACCCGACTTACTTGTAATTTTTGTAAAAAAACCCTAGGGATAATTATTTTTGAATTTTTACCATAATTTCCTAATTTTTCCTAATTTAAAAATTAGAAATTTGTAAACTTATTTCAAAAATATTACATATTTTATTCCAACCCTAGTTTGCACATAATAGGTCTTTTTTTCATACAAACACACTAAGCAAAATATATTTCTAATTTTATAAATATTTTTATATTTTTCCTAATTTTTTCAAGCAAAATTATACAAATTTTGTCTAAAATTTTCAAATTATTGCACTAATTTTGAAAAAAATCTTTCAAAACCCTAGTTTCATCAAATACGTTCTCAGTTATTTTTAGTACTTTTTGCATCAGTTTCTAAAAATTTAGTTGCATATCAAACTTATAAAATCAATTAAAAAATCAAAAACTCATAGTATTTTTCACAAATATTTCTAAAAAATCCTTAATTGCATATACTAGCACCTACTTGTTTTTTGAGGTATCACCTTACATGTTCGGTAGCTCAATATCTTTTTTTGCACAAATTCCAAATCACTATTTTTTTTGGACTTTGCATTTCTTATATTTAGTACTTTCCCTTTATATCACATTGCCTATTACAACATATTTCAAAACATTTAAAAACATTTCAAATTGTTTTCCTACCCTATCAATGGCTCAATATACCAATTTTGATGAAACTGGTAAAAGAGAACTTCAAGGACTCTTAACCAAACACCTAGTTATGAAAGATGACATGCTTAGAATTATACAAGAAGAACAACAAAAAGTAACTAATGGGTAATCTTCTCAAACCATGGAATAACTAGTTATTAATGACACTATGGGGGTAACTATGTCTCAACCACCCCTATAACAGCCCAACCTTCTTCTATGCCACTAGTTTTAGCAAGTACATCCCTATCTCTTGATGTCGTAGCCCTTGTGTAAGAGATATGATCTCTTCAATCCAAGGTGAAACATCTTGAGCAAGGTACCACTAGACCTACATAGAATTTGGATTTTTTTACTCTTTTGCATAAACCATTAACACATCATATTGCTTCTACACCCTTGTCACAAGATTTTGTTCAACCTAAGATTACTCTTTATGATGGTAAGGGTGATCTAGAGACATATTTTATAGATTTTCACATAGCATGATTGGATTATGTACCCAATGACTAGCTACTTACCAAGCTATTTCCATGGATCCTAAAGGATTATGCTTTACAATGGTTTTATAATCTATCAAATCAATTGGTCACAGCCTTCAATCTTTAGCAAACATATTTATCACACATTTTAGTATCAACATTGGTGACAGGGTTTCATATGCATAGATTACACAATAGAAAGAAAGGTCAAATGAGCCCCTCATAGATTATGTTCTTAGATACAAGACTATTCTAGCTAAACTAACTATCCCCATGGCTGATCAAAAGCTATAGGACATCTTCAAACAAAGCCTTCTACTAGAATTTCATGAATCTATTATGTTTAAAATATTCTCTTCCTTCTCCCTAATTGTGTCATACACTCAGGGGAAGAGAATTCAAGCTAATTTCAATGGGCAAACTTAAGTATTCAAGTATCTTAGACATAACCAACAAGGGTAATAGAAAAGTCCCATACAAGGCCAAAATTAGTGACAACAAGAATCAAATTCAACC